>OY764962.1:1200000-1800000 GCA_963668005.1 Melieria crassipennis | reverse complement strand
CTGAAATATGACCGTTTTTGCAGTGGAACTCATGAGACGTTAAAAAATGGGCTCAAAATTGTTGATTGTTCATTGGAAACTATATTAAAGCCCAAAGCAAAGAAGCTGGTTGCTTGAAATATGAGCTTGTTTCTAGTAGACCTATCTACTTACCCAAAGAGTCTCAATATTCCACGGGAACTTTTGAAGTTCCTTTAACAGTCAGTAGAACTTTTAGTCTAGTAGAACTTGTTTTGAGTATCCAAAAATGCGAGTCTTCGTTATGAGAAACTCGCTTAGATCGAAGTCATCATCCGACTTCAAAAAATATCGACTTTCGTTAAACTGATTTCCACCTTTTTTACTGATGTAACTGGTTGGTAAATCGACTTAGAAATTGAGCGTAAATTGAATCGGTCAAACATAGTCACGCACGAAATTATCCAAATATTCTACATTCTTTCCAATTTCTTGGTGCCTTTTGCAGTTCGTAGCTGTAAAAGCTGACGTACGCACGTATTTAGAATTTATTTCGCCTAAACAGCCATAACTTCACTTTACAATTATGAAAACTAGAAAAATGTTTTTTATTTCTTTCGAATGTTGTGTAGTTGGCGCGCTGCCCGTCAATGAGTAATGACCATTTGCTATGACATTTCTGATGCCTCTTACCAGATAATTATAATTATTGGTAAATAGCCACGGTCAGCATACCAAATAGCCCCAAAGAAAGGCCGCGTAGGTGCGGAAGGGGCGAAACAAAAGCATTTGCGAACAAAAGCCGCACCGTGCTTTGAATATTTTCTGTGGGCAGTGAATCACTCGCTGCTGGGCGATGATGAAATGGGCGCTGGGTGTGCCAGGTGGAGAACTACGCAGCAAGCCACGCTATGCCATTGCCACTTGCTTTGAAATGTTTGTGGGGCAATCGGAATGGCAGAAACTTCAATGACTGCATTTATTTTTAGTCATTTGCGCTAAATTATTTCTTCAATTGCCCAAGAAAACAACTATTAAAAAATATTACAAAGAGACAACAAATGCAACAGTTGCCAGCAGCAAGCAACAGAAATGCCGCACGGCAGCTAATAATATCCAGCATTCATTTACTTTTTCAATTTGAGCGCATTTTAGTTAATTGAAGTTCTTTGCTTAAGTCTTTCGTTTTCGTTGGGGCACGTACGCGCGCACACACTCGCACACACACACAACACAAATTACATTAGCAAAATGCCATGCACAACAACAACAACAACAACAATGGCAGCAAAACAGTACCATTAAGTGCAACCACAACAAAAACAACAACAGCAGCACTCGGAGGTGCAATAAAGCCGCATTTTCCAGCCGTGCAACACGAAATGCCACAACACGCCGCTCTCGCCGACTCCATTCTGCGTCGCTTTATTTGTTGTCTGCTGCTGCCTGTGTTTGGAAAACATTCCTTTGATACCCTAAAACCGGTTTGGCCGCTGCTTTGTTGCTGCTTTCATGCCTGAAATTCGCTCCGACGACGCGCGCTGCCTCCTGTGCTTCCTTTTTGCCGTCGTGCTGCCGTGCGGCCGCACTGGTTCATCGCTCCACCAGCGGCACCACCAGTCAGGCCGGCCGACTCGCCAAGTCCAACTTGAAATTGTTGTCAGGTCACTTCATTTTAAATGAACGGCATCAAATCAAATATTTTGCTTGCCACAAGCGGTGGCCGGCGCACACGAAAACAGCGCCGCATAGCAGCAACAACAACAATAGCAACAACAGCCGCTGTGTTAGCAGTCGCCCAAGTAACAACGAAAGCCACAAAGCAAAAGCCACAAAGGCGCTGAAAGTGTTAAACGACGGCGACGCTCTCGCGTTCAGTTGAGAGCCGAGTGCGGCCAATAGCGGTGAGTGGATGTTGTGGAGCATACAATCCACATGCTGGCGCAGAGAGTGAGAGCGACGCGGGTTGCGAGAGTGCGTGCACTAAGTGAGAGCCTCTTTTTTAATGTTCACATTAACCTCGGCGGCAATTGCAGCTGATGTTGTTGATGTTAATGTTCTTCTTGTAGTTGCTTGCTTGCTTGTGGTGCGGCGATTGCATCGGTCGTTGTTGTTATTGTTGTTATTATTATTGTTGGCATGCAGTCAAACTAGTTTCGCTGCATCTTTGACGGACACGCACTGGCAGACGACCGACTGCTGCCACATTTTCGCCAGTCAGTTGGACAATGAACTGTTGCAAGTTGCCTGTTTTGCATTCAATCTGTGAAAATCTCTTTTCTATTAATTAAATGCAGATTTTCAAACAAAAATCCTAGTTTCTAATGGACTGTGCACTGCCACTTTGTGTTTGTTGTAGGCGCGAGGATAATCATTAAAGTCGTAATGAGCCATTAAATGGTGCTTTGAGGCAATCTAAAGTGTTGTTGCTTCAAACCGTCGAACATGTTGCAATGCCATGTTGAATGCTCACTTGCTATGCGTTGAGCGTTGCCGGATATTGAGGAATTTGTTTGCCCTAAAATGTTTGTAAGTGGGTTTAAATATGAACGGAGCTCAACAAAGAGACCAAAGACATAAGCCAGGCTATTTCTATATGAATTTGTGAGGATTTCTCACGTTGTGACTGTAATTGCCGCTTCGTCCTTTATGGCTGATGTTGGTGGTATTCACAAATTTCTGGTCTTGAAACAAGAGTCCGAACTCAGATATGGTAGTCGTAGGGTTCAAAAACTTTCCCTAGAGTGTGCCCCCTTTGGTCTTTATGACTTGTTAAAAACAGTGACAACACTGAAGAGAGTTTGTAACCTTACAACAAGTCTATATGCATTTCCTAGCAAGTTGTGACGAAAATTGTAAACTTTCAATACGCAGATTTTGTGCCAAATTGTTGAAGCCTTGCGTTGAGATGGTTGAGTTTGATTGAGATTGAGTGGTTTTGTTCGATTCGCAAAGTCAGCAGAGGGTCTTATGAGTATTTATTTGCATCCCAGTTACCGTCTGGCAATTTATTGCTTGTCGCCACTGATTTTGTTTGAATCTAAAGTGCGAAAATCGTTGCTCTTTCAATGATTTCAAGTCAGTCCAAAAAAAGTTCTTACTCCAATTTTAATTTGCTATCGCTGTCGCGCAGTTCTCGGCTACAATTTGGTTGCCAGTGCACTGCAACAATCTGGCAGCACTTGTGGAACGCAACTCGACACTCGCCGCTCTTTTGCGGCTGCCAGCCGTGTGCGCGTCCTAACCGCTCTGCTGGTTCGCACTTCTTGGCCGGTTTCGTGGTGCCGCACGCAGCCAACCAGCCATCGTCGTTGCCAGTTGTTGGCGGTTCAGCTCCAGTTTGGCGCTGTCAGTTTGTCTTTGGATGCGCTCTCTTCTGGACGTGGTCTGGCTACGTGTCCTGCGTGTCCTCCTTCGTGTGTCTGCCAAAGCACAGCAAGCGTTCTAAGGATTTTCCGTTCGCGCAGTTCGTTTCGGGCGGCTCGTTCGTTCGGTCGTAGTGGCATCGCATTTCCGGCTGCATTCGCACACGCCGCAGTGTGTCGACTCGCCTCAGCGTGCGAATTGTTTGTGTGCGCGTACAGTGGCGAATTTCAGCGCTGCCAGTCGCCCGCGTCGCGGTGTGTCAAGTGTTTGCTTTGGCCGAATCGGCGTCAAGTCTCAACGTTGAGAAAAATGTTTTGAAATTTTCATTTTAATTGGAAAATTTAATGCACGAAATAAATTCGAATTTTGTTCGATTTGATCGGAAAATTTAATGGAATCATTTGCAGTTTTGTGTTTACAAAAATTGTGCAGCATTTTTATGATTTTCTGAATCGATTTGTTTCATTTACAAAATATTCACGTTGGTTTTTGAAAAAAAAATATCGGCGAAATATATGTCAGAAATCTGTACTTACAAATCACAGAATAATCAAACAAAGTTTTGTGCATTGAAATATTGAAAAAAATAATCATTGAAAAAATTCACAAAGTGAAATTCGGTGAAAAGTCAACGATTTGCAACGACAGTCAGTGAGGCTCGCCAACACCAACAACAAACGACTTCAATTGCTTGTAACGGCAATTTCGAGCAACAACAACGACAAGAGCAATTTTTTGCCGCCCACAAAACACACACACAACATTTGGTTGGCTTTGCTGAAAATTGCACAAACTTGGTGCGGTGTCGAAGTTTTCGGGGCATTTGACAAGTGCGACAAGTGACAAGTGACATCGATCTGGCATTTTGCGTGCTTATTACCGCTGCACTGAAACTGATCAAACTCGAGCCTTGAGCTGACGAACCGTTAAACGCGCACCAATAGCAACAACAACGCTGTTGTCTGTTGTCATTGAACACTCGCGAACCGGAGCGCCAGAACTTTGCGGCGCTTAAGGTGAGTAATTTGAGCAAGTTTGCATGCTTTCACGTAAGCAGAATCCGAGTCAGAACGAACGCCTTTTGGGGCATTTGGGACATTCGAGAAGCTGGTTTATGGGTGTCTGTCAGTTGGGCATTGAGGCCGAAAACAGACACCGACACTTGCGGCATTCGGCAAATCTAATGTAATTTCAGCTATTTTTTAACCCATAATTCGAATCGCTGATGAGGTAAAAACGATACCAAGCAATCAGTCGAAGCGAGTTTAATGACGAATTCAAGTACAATCGGCTGTTGGGTCTGAGCGGAGATGGTTTCTTAGGTGAAACACTCAAAGCCGAAACAGTACTAAAAATAAAATTTTACCAACGAATATAAAGTTTTCTTTATTTTCTTTGATTTTACATAAAAATTTTAAATCTAAAGTTTTTATACAAAAAGGAAAGAAAATGATATGAAATGTTTGAAATATTTGAAATGCTTTGAAATGTTTGGAATTTGATGAGAAATCTAAAAATCCATAATCATAATTCTCACAATTTGTTTTATATTTATTTCTGCATATTTGATGAACAATTTTTGACTCGGTATAATTTATCTACAAATGGTTCCGTTATGGTAAAAAAATTGTTATAATTTCAATGTTTCACTGTTTATAAAATGTTTATTTTAAGCTGCGTTAATCTCTTTGCTGGCATTGGTAACAAAAAAAAACACTTAACAAAAGCTTAAGTTTATAGTTTTTGTCATAATTTGTTGGGCCATGTAAAAAAATTAAACATTCAAAATTATTTCATTAAGTTGTGCGGACTGTTTGGCATTTTTTGTCAGATCGAAATGAATTCAAATAAATTAGTAATTAATTAATTTAGTTTCAATTCTGCCCGCAATATCGCTCCATAATTTTTAAAATCTATCCTCGTTTTGTTTTAAACTGATTCACTAATAAAAATTTCCTAAAAACATATTTTTTTTTTGGTTTTTTAGCCAATTCATCGACTAGAGCGCAAATATTTCAACTCACATGGAACATAAATCATTAAATATTTAATTGTATGGTATAAAATAATATTTCAGGTCTCTCATTTAGAAGAAATAATTTGTATAACATTTCAACTCATAAATGGAAGTTATGCATTAAAGTGAACAGTGCCCAATTTTCATTGTGTATGTTGTCCTTATTAGCAGAGAGTATTTCCATACATTTTGTAAGTCCATGTTTTATAAATAATTCCAACTTAAAAGTGATACAACGACAGAATATGTTAGAGTAGAAAGAGTTTAAGGGTTCCCTAGAATCGGCTGTCTACAGTTCACAATATATTTGCCACATTGTAAACCAATTTAAATGGTTTCTTCGACCCATAAAGCCAACATTTTTAGAGATGAGGTCACCTTTGGCTTGGCTTAGGTAAGCAAAGAAAACTATTAAGTTTGGTGCTTTACTGAATTTTTGGTCCAATTAGGAGCAACCACACTGGAAAAGGCTACCAAATTGTCTGCTTATGAAATTTTATTAATTCTATAGGAATGCAAATTTTCTTCGTAACGTTTTTGTTTACAGCTTTTTTTCCATAAAGATTTCTCCTTGACACACAACATTCGCTTTTGTGAATTTATATGAATTATGAAAATATCAATGGGCTTATATCTTTAATAAATTATCAATTCAGTTTATCAGTCAATTATCAATCACAAAATTTTCATAATTAATATACAAAACTTTTTCTAGGAATACATTCCGCATTCAAGGACTAAGCGAGAAGTCCTTTGTGTCAATGTTCACATGAAAATTTCACCAGCCAGACTTAAAAGGGATTCACGCTTAATCCTCGAAAGCGAAATGTATTCCAAGAAAAAATGTTACTCATTCATTCAATAATCCAACCATTCGCTATCGTTGATGATAAAAGTAATTAAGTTCATTTGAGTAATAAAGTTTCAAGGTTATAGCAAAGCGATACGAAACTCAGAACTATTTAGCTTAGAGTTCACTTTAAATACATTTTTATTTCTAATATAAATTAAAAAGTGCATAGAAACAGAATGCATCAGTTTTTGAGCAACAATATACATTTTGTGTACTAATAGCAAATCTGCTTTGAAGCCTTTAAGAATTTAATTCACGTATTTTGTAAAACAGTCTTTTTATATTTTGTCCAATTCGAAACAACAACATTTTGTGGCCGATTACTTTGAAATTCACTGTTTGCATGTAAACTTTTCACTGATTCACGACACGATTCGGCTTTGTCGGCTTTCAATTATCTAAATGCTTTGCGGAGATAATGGAATTTTTATTGGTTCGCTAAAATGTTGTGCATGCAGCGCTGATTCAACTGCCAGGTGACTCTCACCGCCCGCCGACACAGGCGACACCGCCGCGAATGCGCCGTGCGTGGCAACGGCCACTTTTGGGGCAGAAAACTGACCGGACACGGAGCCAATAATAAATTTTCGTAGTTCGGTAAAAAGCCACATTTGCGCGATTTGTATGTGAGAAAACACGCACCGATAGCATCGCCGTCGCCGTCGACACCAACACCAAACTAACTCGACGGCAGGCAGTAGAAATGAAAGCGCACGGCAAATGCTAAACCAGATGGCGACAGGGGGAGGGGGAGAGGGGCGCAGGGCAGCAGCAAAAACCCAAATAAAATATTTTCTTAACACCTTTTCGAGTCGATTGCACGATAAGCGCACGAACGCCCAAAAGTTCAGGCGAGCGAACATGACAGGCAGACAGACACGCAGACGGACGGACAGCGAACCGACAATAGCAATAACAGCGAGTTTAACAATCGAACAACGACATTTGCGGCTGTGCTACGCCGGGGACGGGGGTGGCGACGCACGGACGGACAACGCAGACAGCCGAAACAAGCCACCTGAACTGAACTGAGTTGAGCTGAGCGAGCAGCGGGACGGCAACGGAAAGCCGAAAATATTTGTGTATCCAGATAAAAATCAATTTTCGAAACAAACTCAACAACAGCAACAACAACAACAATAAAAGACAACCACAAATCGTTGTACGCGCAATTTGAACGAATGAACAAAACGCGCCGCGCGCAATCAAATGACAATTCATAAAAATTCACATAATTGTCACAATTGCGCGTAAGCAGACAGCAGACAGCAACAACAAAAACAATGACAAGCAGCTGTCGTAGCGTAAAGGTGTACCTTTGAAATTGTCGTTGGTACTTTTGGAAATGAAAAGCAATCAAGAAACAATTTCGACGCAGCCAGCCGCAGACACAGCCGCAGACGGAGAGCGACGAAGTGGGGCGGTTAAAAATTTAAAAGCTTAAAATTTAACAAGAAATTGTCTTATCTGTGCTATACAATCTCACACTCGGTTCCTTGTAATGACAACAACAATAATGACAACAACGCCAACGACAGCCGCGACATGAGCCAACAAGCGGCGCAACGTTGATTCCAAGTCTCCAATGACTGCGATGACAATGGAGACAAAATGCTGTTGTTGTGGTTGTTGTTGTTGCTGCTGACTGCTGAATGAAATTACAATTGCGACCTAGAAACTTTTGGTCGTTTCAGCCGCTTGGCCGCCGCCGAGTCTATGCCACGAAGCGCAGTGAGAGGAGACAAGGAGGAGGAGAAAAAACTGAAAAAATCGTTTAATTAATTTCTGAAAACAGAAAACTGTAACCGCAATTTGAGTAAACGACGAACGAGAAACCAAGAAAACAACAGCAATAATAAAAACTCAAAAAGGCACAATTCGGGTTAAATTTGATGTTTGTTGTTGCTGTTTGTTTTTTCTGATTTTTCGTTCGTCGTTGCACTCGACCGATTTCTATCTGAATGGAAGCCGAAAGGTGGCACATTAGGAATCGTGCGGCGGAGGCGCGTGTGGTGGTAGATGCTGGCTCCTTGTTGTTGTTATTGTTGTTGTTGTCGTCGCTGCCGGTACTTGGCGGTGGCAACTCGAAATGGGCATTAAAAATAATTTATTTCTTTAGGGCCGCGGCGGCCACACTGCATAAACACCCAAATAGTTTGTGGCGGTGCTATTGTTGTTGTTGTTGTTGTTGTCGTCGTGGTGGCGGTGGCAACGTTTTTTGGGGGTTACCAAACGAACACATAAAACAACACTGACAAGTGTTGGTGCAACACTTTAAAATGCACTAAAAATGCGTTGCAACAACAACAACAACACCAACAACTGCGGCGCTGTTGGCCGCTCGCCGTTCGTGTCTGGGTGACATTTGGCGGGTTCGCTGTCTCGCGGCGATTTTAGTGCGCGCTGCAATTAAAGTTCATTAAACGAGTGTAAAAGGCGCAGTGGGCGACTGTCGAGTGAGCTGCGCCGGACGTTTATGAGCTGCGGGCTGTTTACGTGCCTTGCTGTCAGCTTATCTTCTTCAGCGAGAGAGCAAACAGCTTCGATTTTACAACACTCTGAAATGTTGACAGACTCGGCGAAACATTTCACCGAAAACAATGAATCACAGATGTAAAGTTTTCCCGCTTCCACTGGCCCCAACTCAAAGTTGTTATTTATTTACATAAACATTGTGTTACATTTATCAACGCTACGAGCAACAGCTCAATTTTTCACCCATTTCAACACATTTCCAATCGAATTTCAAACTTTCAAAAGTCCGCGGCTCCATACTGCAACCAAATCATTCAGGCGGCCTGTGCATTCCATCGGCCGAGATTTACATAAAACCCAAATTAGTCAAAATGTGGCATAATTTCACATTCAACGCGCGCCCGCAGCGCACCAACGCGGTGTAATATTTCAATTAGACGAGAGAAGAATGTAAAACTTTAGAAAATTCATTTTTCACAAACGGGCGAAAAAAAATAAACAAGCGAAAAAAAGTAAATACAAAAAATAAACAAGAAAAGCAAAGTTGGCCGCAGATTTCGCTTCAGTTGGAGTCTTCACAAAAAAGAATGTTGTATAACTGCCAACAACAAAAACAACAAACAGACCCATCGAAACAACAGCGCAAGTATCGCATCCGCAAGTCGGCTGTGCGGTCCGCTGCGGTTTCACGTTTCAGCAGCACCGGTTCGCCTGTGCGCCTTCAACTTTTGTTTCATAATTAAATTTGATTGATTTTCGGTTCTAGCGGCCCTTGTTGCTGCTGCTGCTGCCGCTGTTGTTGTTGTTGTTGTTGCCGGTCGAGAATTATGTTTCGTTTAAGCGCAGCAAATTAATTTGTAGCTGCCGCATAATTTTCAGGCCTAAACACAAACAACAACAAACTGCAGCGCCCAGTTCGACGCGGCTCATCGAAATTCGTAAAATCATCGACAACGTTTAATTGCCGCCGCCACACAAAATAGCACAGCAACGAGTCAATAAACTTTTTACAAAACCCATATCGCATGTCCGCATACTGTTGTTGTTGTTGTTATTTTACCTCGGCCGCCAACACATTTGCGTGCGGGGCCCTCAGCCCCCTTTGCGGGCTAATTGGAAAGTCGTCTGTACGTTTGAGTGAAATATTCGTTTAATATGTTCGTAGTATGATTGTTGTTGTTGTTGTTGTTTGCTGCAGCGTACTGTGTTTGATTTTGGGCTTTAACTCTTTTGATGGCGGCTGAAGGCATGTCAGAGCGTTCGGGCCTTAATCGAAGTTGTCAGTGCCGTTCGGGCGTTTAACGACGTTTGCTGGAAATTCGTTCAAAAGCTGGAAGCACCACGCTGTGGTTGAGTGCTCGACTGCTCGCTGATGTGGAAAAACTCACAGCACACAGCAAACTCGTCAGAGTGCAGCAAAATTCTGAGTTATCAACTTTGAACTGAGGGTTCAACCACCTCTCCCCACAAAAGAGTCCTTTTGTCGTGGCGCCTTCAATCTGTCTCCTCTCACACTTTTCAGCCAAATCGAATTGTGTTCACCTGAGTTCTTTGCGACCGAAACCAGTCACCTGCAGACAGCTGACCGTTTAAATTTTGCTCGACAATTCCAATTGTGACGCCGTGGCTCTGCTCGACCGCTTCAATTGTCCATGAAACAGCAAACGGCTCGGCGCTGATTCGCCGCCTCTCGCCTGGGCCATGCATCAAAAATCCAATCAACAAATTTCCTGAAATTTTCTTCACCTGATTTCATATTTCGCATTTCACTCGCAACAACGACAACCCACAGATTCGACGAGCAACAACATTTTGCGCGTTTAATCATTTAATTTTATCAGACGAAAAGGTAGCAAAAAAAAAACGTTCGCCAATGATGAACCGAACCACAACAACAACACCAACAAAAAGGGTATTAAAGGTAAAAAAAATATGAAAGCAGCTACTCAAAATGCCAAAGGAATTGAGGTCGATAGGGATAAGCGTTGGCGCCCGAAAAAAGTGCGCCGCGCAGACAAAGAAGCAGCAACGACGGCCGTCACCCCTCTTGCCGCGGCTCTCCTTGGGTTGTTGCTGCCTTTTGCGGCACAAAACATTGAACATTTACGAAGGTACAAGAGGCAAAAAGTAATTGACTTCCAATTTTCAAGCGACAAATGTGACCTGAGCCGCAGTCGGCCGACGCGGCTCGATCCCAGCGGCATTGACGGCAGCACCGGGCGGACGGAAGCGCAGGGCTGTTTTTGAAGTTGAAACAAGGAATGAAACAAGAAAATGAAATAAAACTGTTGGAGCAACTCGCGCGCCGTCTAGTTGTCGTTGTTGTTGTTGTGGCTGTATGCATAAAGCATTATTTTTTATGTCGACGAAAGATTATCTTTACTTATGGATCCTTAAGTCACTTGCACTGTCTCCTTCGGCCCCCCTTCGCGGCCGCTGCCAATGACACAAAAAACTTGGCCTAAACGTTTCCTGCGTCTGCCGTCAGCTGCTGTGCGCAGTCTTCTTGTTTTATTGTTGTTGTGTTTGTTGTACTGCGGAAATTATGCGCAAAAGTACCGAAAAACACACACTTTTCGTACTTATTTTTGTTAACTGTTGAAAGGAAAACACGAAGAAGAAAAATTCTAAAAACGCGCGCCGGAACAGTAGCGAGCAGCGCGCAACTTTTGGGCAGCCAATAAAATTGTGAGCGCGCAGCAGCAGCAAGAAGTCATAAAAACAAACACGGCACACGGCTCCGGTTGTTGCTGTTATTTTATGATTGTGTTGTTGTTGCTGTTGGCTCTTTAAGTTTGACAATGAAGAAAGTTGCAGGCGAAAAACACTGCAGCCGACTTGGCGAAACAACGAAAGCGTGTTGTTGTCGCTGCGCTTAAAGTTGTCAACACACTTTTTCGGCGGGACGTCGCTGCTGCATTCGTCGAGCGCAGCGCATCGCCGCCACACTGAACCCTTTCCTTTTTGGCCTTTTTTTGTTTTTATTTTACGAGCGCTGTGTTCCATTACTTCTCCACTACAACTTCTGGCAGTCGTTTTGTTTGCACCGTCACAGTCACCGTCGACAGTCGCCTGGTCGCCTGTCGCCGGCACTTACCGCAGGTAGCGCGCTGCCAGCAACGCCTGTCGTTATAAAGTATCTCTTAAATACGTTCAAGTGGCAAAGTATCTGCTGGATGCGGCAGTAAGCGATACCGTAAGCCGGCAGAAAGTGAGTAAAAAAGAAGGAAAGAGACAAGAGGCGACCGAAGCATAACAACCGAAAAATCCAGCGCGGAAGCAGACTGACTGAGCAGATTACGGGGGATGGGGGGATTCCGCGGGGTATGGGTCGGATGAAGAAGTTGGAGTTCAACAGACAGCCGAGTCGCGTGTGAAGTTATCCTTCGCAACCTAACTGCTGTCGTCGGCAAGACGCGGCCGCGGCGAAAAGGTTGTCGCAGATTTTTATTGTTCCTGTTGTACAACCTGAAGTTGGGTTCTGGCGTTGTTGTTGCCGTTTCGAAATGCTACCCGCTCTGCGTTTTGTGTTTTATGTTTTTGTTTTGAAGTGAAGAAATTTCTTCTTCTCAGTTGACATACAGGGTCGGTAATTTAATAAGAACTGATTTCGGGCTCTAACTATCGGAAAGGTTCTTCTGAAGTTAAATAAACCTTAACTCCTTCGATACAGCTGACAAATTTAAAAATCCATATTCATTGATAAACAAAAAATTAGAGAAACTTCTGTTGGCCATAAAGTGTCATGTTGCCATATGGTAACAAAAGTACTTAGAGGGTTAAGACCATTCAACAACTTGTCCTCAACTGTCGCACACTGTATAGTTCTGGCTGTAAGCGCCGCGGCCGTCGTGGCGCGTCAAACACAAATAACTGTTTCGGCGTTTCACAGCTTCTTCGCGCAACCAACTTCACCGACATCTGAGTCGTCGAGTTGCTTTTCTTCTGCGTCTATTCGACGGCTGCTAGTTGCTTACTTTTCACTTACTTACTTATCTACCCCGGAGCGAAGTGTTCTGCGTTCTGGGCCGCGTCGTCTGTCCCTTTGTGCCTGCGGCCGTTTACAGCTTCGCTGCTCGTTCTTTGCTATTTTGAGAGTTTCACACAAAAATGTTTCTTTGTTTCGGAAGCTGTGAGTTGCAGCACAATTGTCCGCTGCAGCAATTGTGTTGGCATCTTCAATGACAACTTTCACAGCAGCTTTTTTCACATTAAATATGCGAATTTGTTGACTTTATTCTTTCGTTAAAGATTTTAAGAACCAAAAAAGTGTGGCCTAAACTTCGTTTAGCATTTTTAAGTGTAATGTGCTGATTTTTGCCGATTCTCGCATTTCTTGGCCATCATTCATTCGTTCAGTTCATTCAGTTTCTGTGCCACCAAATCACTTCAAATTGTGCTGCCCTCGTTCTGGGTTTCCCTCGTTTGTTCGTTCTCATAATTTAGAGATTTTATTGGGTGCCTCGACAGGCATTTCCCCCCATCAGCGCGCAATTGTGCTTTCCGTGAACATTTCACACATCCGCACAAACACAAACACACAACACAGAACACAGACAGGAACGCACTAAATAATCCTCCAAGTGAAACCTGTTCCAATAAAAACTCATTTATTTACAATTTATATTTAGTTCTGTCGGCGCGTTGTTGGCAGCGTGTGTGGCTAATCAGAATCAAATTGATTTGAATGTGCGCAAAGCAACAACAACAACAACAACAATAACAACACCACAAAAGAATTCAAAGTGCTCATCCAATCAAACGGAGCAAAAACTCCGCACCACTCGAAATTCGAAATGCTCCAAAAAGTGAAGTGAAGGCAGCGAGCGCGCGCAGCGTTGGGCGGGCGGCGCGCGGCGTGAATTAGTGAAATCAGCGTAATTCGTTACGTTCGAAAAATCGTGTTATGTCTGTTTGTGTTGAAATAAAATAAAAATGAAAATAAATAATTAATGATTGCGATACGGCCGACTCGGTCCAGGTCGGCCGAATGCGCCGCCGCACAGCAACCAAACCATGAATGAGGTTAGCATCGCTTTTCAACGCGCCAAAGCTACGAAGCATCGCACATGAAGTTGGCCAGGGGGGGTGAAAAGGGGAGAAGAAAAGAAATTCCCGAAAAACGAAACAAAAACAGAAAATTACAAAGCGGCCGGCGGAGGAGCGGCAGGGGCCCACATGGTGCGGGTGAGGTGCACATTCACACATAAGGCACTCCGACACTCTGTCGCGCATAGACGCTAAACACATTTCAATTGTGCTGTGGTGCTTCGGTATTTCGGGTTCCCCGCAGCACCCAGTGCCCAGTGCCGCGCGCATTGTGAGAAAGTAGCAGTTGTTGTTGTTGGCGCGATTTGTCGATGGGTCGGGAAGATGAGAACTTTGTTTTATGGATTTTTCTTTATTTTTTGTTGGGGAAATGTGTTGAAAGCTCCAACACGGGAATTGTTTGCCGAGGGATTATTGCTCGTCGTGTTGTAGTTGTAGCTGTAGTAGGTGTTTTTTGGTTTTTTTTTTCGTATTGCATTGTTGTGAAGTTGTTCGATTGTTTGCAGTGCCGCTTGAGAGGTGAATCGGCAAATCAATAATATTTTGATCGGCTGGTGAGAGGTGCGAGCCAACAATGAATTTTCTATGCGCTCACAATGGATATTAAAACGCCAAGCGGCCAGCGATATAAATTCGGCAAAAAAGCCAGAAGAATGTAAAATAATGTTGGAAAGATTTTGCACTTAAGGGATTTATGGGCGATTCTTTGTGGCGGCTGTGGGCGAAGATTGTCTTTACATGAGGGAATTTCAGGCTTGTGGGAATTTCATATTTGCAACACTGACAGCTTGAAATGCTGTCTTGACGAATAATTTATAAGATGGATTCGAATTTGGATAGCAATGAACTGCAGAATCGTTGATATGACGTGAGAATTGGCAATTGAAGGCTTATCGAACGGAGTCAAGTCGCACCGTCTTTGATGACATGGACACTTATCTTTAGAACCTTAGCGCCATTCTTAGAACCATTCAATGAGGAGGAGTAGAGTGGATCTTCAGATATGTGGAATTGTCTTTAGATATCCTATTAAGAGACATGAACACTTATTTCACATGGGCCATGAATGCTTGCGAATGGTTTTAATATCCTCAGAACCATTCAATAGAAAGTCAATGGACCGAGGAGTAGATTGGATCTTCAGATATGTAGAATTGTCTTAAGAATACCTATGAGGTGACATGGACACTTATCCCACATGGGCCATGAGCGCCTGAGAATGGTTTTACTTATCCTTAGAACAATTCAATAGAAAGTCAATGGATCGAGGAGTAGAGTGAATCTTCAGATATGAAGGGACATGAACTCTTATTTCTCATGGGCCATCGAATTATCGTTTGCGAATTAGAACCGTAGAAGCATTCAATAGAAAGTCAATGGATCGAGGAGTAGAGTGAATCTTCAGATATGTAGAATCGTCTTTAGATATCCTATGAGGTGACATGGACACTTATTTCACATGGGCCATGAATGCTTGCGTATGGTTTTAATATCCTCAGAACCATTCAATAGAAAGTCAATGGACCGGGAGTAGAGTGGATCTTCAGATATGTATGTAGAATAGTCTTTAGAATCGTTTTTAAATTGAATCTAAGATTGTCAAATACCTTATCTGGTTAAGGGGCACAACTAGTTTGACCGCCTGAAAAAAAGGAGATTTTTGTGATTTTTGAATTTTGTGAAGTATTGCATCGAATGTTTTAAAATTTTGCAGATATATTTATGCATAAATAATGAATACAAAGTAATTTTTTCAAATGAAAATATTCGATTTTCAGCAAGTTATCCGCCATCTCCTGAGTCTTCAAAAAAAAAGGTTCTCCCACTGCTGCAGTGATTGTAGCCTTCGCAGTGCCTGAAATCAAAAAAACCAAAAATTTTACTTAACTAGGTTATATTTCCTATACAATGACCCTCGGTTGTAAAAAAAAAATAAAATGCAACAAAATGGCGGTTTTTTGAAAAAAAAATTTAAATTTTGCTGAAAAATCTGATGGTTTCTGGCCTGGCATAATTATACTTTTCATCCTATCATTAAACTGGAGGGTCATTGTATGGAAAAACAAATGCACAATAAGCTAAAAAAAGACCCAAGTCGATCGGATGATTTGTTATCAAGTTACAGCTGCAGCAAATTTGAAAAATGTAGTTTTGAGAAAAACGCGTTTAAAGATAACAGTACTGGTTTCATTGTACTGAGAAGCTGCTATGTAGAAGGCTGTAACTCAGATACTATTTAAGATTTTCACTTAAGATTTTAACATGTTATTTTTAAAGGTATAAATTATCGAAAAATGCAAAAACAAAAAAAACGAAATTTTCAAAATTTCAAACTAGTTGTGCCCCTTAAGCATATGAGGACCTAAGGATGAAGAAGTATGAGTGATCATCTGGAACCAGATGCGAGAATTGATAGACTATGGATTGCAGGTTCAGGAGTAGATTAAAATACATGCAGAGTAGTGTTTCAAATACCTTACATGCGCGTTTATAAATAGAGCCAGGATTTGGATATGGTATGGTGAGACATATAAGGATCTCTGGAATTACTATGAATACAGTAATTTTAGTAGAACGTTTGGTACAACGATACAATGATCCCAATAGTTTATTAGATATCTGCAGAATGAAAACATCTTGCAATGGTTTTGATGGACTCTGGTTTGATCTAATTTTCAAGCAGAGTAAACGACGCATGTATCATAGTTTTTAAAACATTAAAATTTGTTTATTGAACATGCCTTGTATTGAATACTGAAACGGTCTGTTAAAAAAAATATTGTTTAGCAAATAAATAACTTACTGACTGAGCAATAATGGAACCTTTGGGACCGAGAGCATCTAGCTCACTCACTTTTCAAAGCCATTTAGGCAACTTAAAGACTTAAACATTCAAGTGCCCAACTAATGGTTTCATTCTTAATAAGTTTGAAGCTTTAGTTCAGCCTATAAAAAGGCAATGAAATGATCTGCCCAAAGCTTCATTCAATCGTATTTTCTTCGACTTGGAAGCATGTCTTCAGTGTAGACCAAACTGTGAGAAAACAGTAATCTCCACTCGCAAGAATTCAGTATCGTTCGAAGAAGTGCCGATTTTTACACCTCAGCAACACTTCCAACACTTCCAACAATTACACGAATTTATGTATTTCAACAGACGCGCAAATGATTTTCGTACAACCGGAAATTGTTGTCATTAGCCGAGTGTAATTTAACTTGAATTTCTGTTGCTTGGCTATTTTTGTTTTGCAAACATCATCGGCTGCAACAACAACAACGAAAGAGCCTTAAGTATACAAGTTGGCAGTGGTTGGAGCTGGCCGGGCGGCGAGTGTTTTTTTTTAAGAAGATTAAGTGTAACTTTTAGCAAAACTGCCGCCGCTGTCATTGTCGTTGTTGCTGCTGCTTTGTGTCATTGTTGTTGGTGCCGCTTGTGCTGTCAATGCCATTAAATGTTGCAAAAAGATTTGCTGCGTGTGTGCGCTGGTCCGTCTGTCGGCGCGTCTGTTTGTCCATTTATTCGACTGTCCGTCCGCGCCAGCGTCCGGATACGGATGGCAGCAGACAGGCATGACACATGCGCTTAGATTCCATAATAAATGAAGTTTTATGGCGACGACAAATGATAAATGAATTCGTGATAAATGGAACATGTGGTGAAATGTTTGCTGAGCGCATGAATTCAGCGCCAACAACAACGCCAGCGCTAACAAGCAAAGGAAGTGGAACAAAAGCGAAGAGTATTCGTTCGCCTTTGGCTTTCTTGTTTTGTGGCGCTTTGTGTGCGCGTTCTGTGATGGCGACTGCGGCGAAGTGTTGAAATCAATAAATTGATTGGGTGGTTGCTGGCGCTCGGCGGGCGGTGGCGCAACAATCGAATGCCAAGCGAGGATTTTTTGGAATTTTCCTCAAAGCACAGAAGACGAAACTATTTTCGTGAGAGTTTTTCGCTTTGAATGTTGTTGAGAAGTTTCCAAAAGTGCGTGGTCTGGCCGCAACATTGGTCACATTCGCCGTTATGAAAACAAAGCAAATTCGAATTGCAATTAAAAATTCACCATTGCGCGCATAAATTAACCCCTTCGGCCCCTGCACAGCTGCCGGCGACTGCTCGCGCCGGCGGGGGGCCAACGTGCCACGCCGCTGACAGCAAAATTTTCTTTATAGGCCACACGGCTGTCATAAACAAGACAACGCAAACAATAACAAAATGCAGCGCGGCGACATAACCGGCGAGCCACACAAGCAGTTGGCTGGAAAGAATGCAGCCGCCCACCCACTGGCGGCCACACCCACATGTGTGCGGCCAGACACTCGAAAGCGAGCTGAGCGCTTTGCTGCGGCTTCGTGGCGGCAGTCATTGCACAGCGCACAGGGGCGCGCATACAGGGTGCCGTCGCGCACAGCCCATGAACAGTTAAGTAATAACTGCACTTTGCAATATTCAGCGCTAACTTCGAGTGTGCAGTTTCAAACAGTCCGCCGGCCGCGCAGATTTGAGCGCATTGTCCGACGCGGACGTCAGCAGTCAACGGCCAAAGCCAATTAATTTCGTTTTGTGTGTCAGTTGCCCCTTGCGGAGCTGCCCCCGTTTGCTTTCCCGTTTGCAGCGCGGTTCAGAGTTCAAAAGGGCGGCACGAAAGACCCTTTTGTGCCGCCCAAGTGGCCAAACAATGGCAGCGAGTGGCGGCGTGCGGCGTGTGCCGCATGACGAGAGCGTTGAAGATTTTATTAGCCACGCTGCACAGCGGTTCCGGTGCGCGTTTACACTTTCGTTGCATGCAACATTTGCGCTTGATGCGAGTTTCCGCTTTCTTGTTGCTATTTATCAGTTTTTTTTTTTGGAGTGATTTGCTCGGCGCTTTTGTCGATTTGTTGCGCCGCCATTGCAGTTTTGTTGTTTCTAATTAGCGCGCTGCGAGATCAAAGCGAGTGGCCGCACACTCCGCGTGGCGCGGCTAATTTGCATACTTGCGCCAAATTTGTTGTTGCCCGAGTGCGTAAACACTCGATGGATGTCGATGGATATTTTTATGCGGATTTGATTTATGTCGCGTGTTAAGTGCCGCTGCACAGTGGCCTTAAATCACTTTGAGCAAATGTGGCAATTAAGTGAACGCCCCCGAACTGGCAGCCTCATAAATTAATCCGCGCTGGCGTCAGAGGCGAAAGAAGTCGCAGCAAGAGGGTGAGGCGGATAGGGAAGGGAGGAGGGTAACCGAGCACAAAACGCAGCCAAATCGAAGCGACTGCACGACAGAGTGGGGTTTTTTTGATACGACGACAACAACAACAACCCAGAACACACTTGATTTGAGTGCATTAAAAAATTCCATAGTTAATTTATGGCATTTTGTGTTGGCATCATTGTAGAAAGTCGTCCCCCAACAATGCATTTACTCCTTTTGCTTTGAATTCTGCTGCTTTTGTTGTTGGTTTATTTCATATTTTTACTTGATTTATTTTTCGATTTTTTTCATCATCTTTTTTTTTTACATTTCTGCTTTCTTTGACACGTTTTTCGTTTTCATTAAAACACCAAAAATTCTGAAAGAATGTCAAGTATTTCAGTCAACTTCTGTGGCTTTTTTGAAGAACCATTTTCCCTCTTTGTCTTATAAAATTGCAGTTTAATTTATGACCAAAAATTCAAAATTACATTCCTTCAGTTTGCTCAAGTCTCGACCAAAGCAAAGCAAAAACACCGCGAAACACAAAATTCCCCAAAACATCCCAAATATTTCGTTCGGCTGGCAGCGCCATTTCGGTCAGCGCTACCGCAATTGCTGCCTTGTGCGCCTCGTCAGCCAATCATAAATTTGATGTGCGCGCCATTCGAGCAGCCGCGCTGGTCCTCACCATTTTTGGCGATTTTTTATTTGGTTTTAATTAATTTAAATTTAAAGCTTTGCCCCTCGACTGCTTTGTAGTCGAGATTTGTTCGAAAGCTAACGAATCCAAACATAAAAAATCAATACTCGTATTTGCATAATTTAAACTAAACGAAACGAAACAAAGCCACAGCAATCTAAATATGGACTCGTGCAGTGAACGACGCCTGCGCGCGCGCCGCACTCGCACAGCCCACATGAGGCGCGCAGACGACGGCTGCTGCTTCTTCTTCTTCTTCTTGTTCAGTTGCTGGCTAATAGTTGTCGCTGCGAGGCAATCGAACTCGAACGCGCAAGTGAATGCGATGTGAGCTGCATAAATTAACTGGAATTGCAGCAAAAATACATGCAGCAACAACAGCAATAAAAACAACGACGATGGCAACAAAATACAAGAAAAATCCATAAACACATTGTTGGATAAACGGCTGCACGGGCAACGATCTGCATGCCGAAGCGCCGCGCACGCCGCACGCTTCACCTGGCCGCAAAATCGAGTTTCGAGTTTTTCCGCGGCATATTGTCGTGCTTGTTGTTGTTGTTGTAGCAGTTGGTATCGCTTAAATGCATTCGGCGCATTGCATGCTGTGTTTAATTGTCGATTTAATGCCCGTCCGCCGCCGCCCGTCCGCCGCTCTGTCTGCCTGTCTGGTTGTCTGTCGATCGCGCTGCGTGAAAGGCAGGTTTTGTATTTTTCATTTTTACGTTTTTGATTTTCTCAGAAGCTTTAACATAAATTAATGCCGATTTGTAGCCAAAACTCGACTGACATGAGAAACCAACTACGAAAGCGGAATTTATGCGGCGGCGTGTGGACGCGTGGGTGCCACAGAATATTTTTAATGCTTTATTGATACCCGAAAGCCTTTAAATTCGACTTTAATTGACCTGAAAAACTGTCTCGAAAAATTGGCTCTCCAGCAAGTTGCAGGCGTGCGGCCGAGCTTGAACGACCACAAATTTGCATAACTCGCGCGGTGTCAAATATCAAACGAACAGCCGGCAAACCAAAGGAAAAATGAAATGAAAATTGCCTCACTTCCCTTGTAACTTGTCGTTGCAACACTTTGCGTGTTGCGTGGCCACTTTTTTCCTGTGTTCGAGACGTCAACTCGGCCTACAGCGACAACAGTCAACTGGCACACGCTGCAAAATGCGAGTAAAGCTGCCAGAAGCACAAAAATTGCTCAAGCCTCAAGTTGCACTCGAGATTGCAACGCCACTTGCCACTTGCAGTCGGCAAGGCGGCGAGTCAGCGCCCGACACTGTCAGCTGTCGAACTTTATGGGCATTGGTGCACAGCAGCCACTTGCGCTCTCAAATAATTTGTAGCAGCTTCCTTTAAAATAAACTCGAGCGGAAGTCAATAGACGGCGCCTGACTCTGTGGCGCGCGTGCCACTTCTTGGCTGCTGCCGCGACAATTTTCCACCTTGAAATGAAAAGAAAAACTTGTGCTTTATGCTTTTTCACCTGCACTTCCGTATGAACTTTGCCTCTCTGCCAGTAAAATTTGAATTTCCAGATATTTTTTTGCTCCTTCGCTCGAGTCCTTTGGCCCTTTGCGCGATTTTCTCGCCTGCAACGCGCTTATTTGATTAAGTTTGCGGTTGAATGCGGCGCTGTGCTTCCTGCAACTTGCTCGCACTGCTCCTTTCCATTTCCCTTCTTCGCGCCCTCCTGTCCCCTTTCCTTCTATGCGCTTTTTTTTGCGCTTTCCAAGTGCGTCTCTTCTGTTGACTGCGGCGACTTCCACTTTGCCATTTTGACATTATTTGCACTACTTCGCTTTTGTGCCTCGGAGCCTGCGAAGTTTTCTTGGCCTGTCTGCCTCGATTGGCGCACTTGCCAAGTGTCACAAATAAACGCATTTGCCTTTTGTCAAATGCATTGGCCTATTTCCATCGCAGATCCTCTTACCACGTGATGTCTAAAGGGGATAAAGTGCTGATTCTGATTAGGAATCGACTTTTGAACTTTCAAACAGCGTGAAGTCGTTAGCAAAGACTGGAAGTTCTGGAACACTAATCTTATTCTTCAACATTGGTACTTCAGCGTCAAAGTCCTGATTCCATCTTATTTCAACTGACGTCCCCCCAGTATGTCATACATCAGTACACAAAGTACAAATACGAAAAATGAAAACCATAAAACCAACAAAAAAGTGAATATTTATCGTTCAATTTCCATCGACTGCACAAGGAAACTGCAACTTTTGCATTCATTCATTTTGGATCAATGCCACAAATTAAGAATTTCTTGGCCACACACATGGCGCGCGCGCTCCATTTTTCCACCACAACAGCTCACAAATGATTTGATCAAATAAAGTTGTGCCATTTCCACCCAAGACACACATTTATTTACATTCGAAACATTGGCATTTGATTCTGCTTCCGCAATGTTGTGTACATTTTTGTCATATTGCATGTGTGCAGCCTCCTCAATTCGTCCAGCCAACCCGCTCAGCTCGTTGTTCCTCAGCAAACTTTGCATTCGCCATTTCTTCTAAATTTGCCATTTTTCCGTTTTTCAAATTTAATGTTTCTCTTGTGTGTGTCTCGAAGTTGCCACAACTGTTGGCGGCAACTTTGCGTCAGCGATGCGCGCCCACCCACTCGTTGTGGCCGCTGCGCTGCCTGCCAGCCAACCAGTGTTGCCAGATCAGGAGATCAGATCTCCTAGATTTAGGAGATTCTTGGAGCATTTTTAGGAGAATTTTCAGGAGGAAGAATTGATAAGAAAAAAGTTTAGGAGATTTATTTTTTATGTTAGGGGATTATTCGGATCCTTAGTCGACTTTTGGGAGATTTTTGCATAACAAAGTATGATGTATTGGGAACACTGGCAACAAAACATATTTTGGAAACTATTTTAATAGTCAAAGGACCTTATAGTGTTAAAAATTTTTAAGCTTACAAAATGTAAGCTCGTTCTATCTCGTTCTCACTTATTGCTGTCACAATGAAGTCCCACCAAAAAATGCACTTTTTTTAATTCATTTCTTATATGCTTTGTTTTTGTTAAGTTTTTGTTGTTAAGCTGAAGATGATTTAATCTTCTTTTCTTCTTTCTTCTTATGAGAAGTTTAATTCTTTTAAAATTACGCAATTTATAAAAAAATTTTAGGCGATTTTTTTAACTTTTGGTAGGAAATTTCAGTATGTTTTGAAGATTTACGAGAAAGTAATTTCAGGTATCTGGCAACACTGCATCCAACCGGCCCAGCCAGCGAGTCGCTGTGTGCATCGCCGTGGCGGTTCGGTTCTGTCGTTTTCATTGACAGCTGTTGGCCGGGTGCCATGCGGCGCTGCCCTAAGCGCCCCGTGCAACGTGCCTCCTTCGCCTGCGTGCCTCTTCTCCTCCTCACTCCCTCGCCTTCGTGCTCGTCGCCGCGTGTGCGCCGCTCTGGCTGCCCGCAATTCGTTGCACTGTCGGCGTTTTCATATTTTCCTTCTTTCCTTTATTTTTCATTTATCATTATTTATTTGCCTTGTTGCCGTTTCGCTCTGCGCGCCGTTTTGTGCAATTTGCCCAGAAATTACTTCACTCCACATTGACATATTCACGTTGCACATTCCAACGGAGCGTCCAACTCGTTTCGTACGTGTCATTGTTGTTGTTGTTTGCAGTTGTCAATATTTGCTTTCTTCATTGTAGCAATTTTTATTTGACAATTTTGTCTCTTCCAATTCATGGCGTTTCATTTGTTTGTGTTGGTGTGTGTGTTGATTGTTTTTGTTGTTGCGCTCCTTTGGCAAAATAAGTTTAGCACTTCTTGTGCAAATTTTGCCAAAAATATGAAATTCTTTTCTATGTTATTATAGTTGTTTTTTGTTTTTGTTTAGCGTATGTCGTTGTCTTTGTTGCATGATTTAAAAAATCGCGCACGTTTCTTTTGTTGCTTGCCAACAACGAAGCGGCATCGATGACAGTTTCAATTTTTGTCGCCATTTGATTTGCCGCAATTGTTGGCATATTTTGTCGATTTCAGAGGAAGTCAATAAAAAATAAAAAAAAAATTGAAATTGTTATTGATATGGGCTGTGCGACTTGGGATGAGCAGGAATGAGAACATAAAACTTGTAACAATGGCGGCGTTCACGATGGGCGACAATGGCGCTGACAAGTGTTGAAAAGTTTTAATAGTTCCAAATCTGGTGATTTGTTTTCACTTTTAGCCTTCGTTGCTAGCGCTGCTAAATTTTTGTTAGTTTATATAATAATTGTTATTTTTATATAAGCTTTTATAAATAAAATAAATAAATAAATTAAATAATTTTCACTTTTTTATGGTCTATGCAAATCAAGACCAGTCTACGTCAAATTTTCCATTACTTTTGTTATGTTAGTTTTTGTTTATGCTTTCTCACAATGCTTCTCTGCTTTCATAAGAACCAATTAGCTTTTTAGATTCACTCTAAATTGTTCGAAGTTCTTGAAGAAATGGCGCTCTTCAAGCGACCTACACTTCTGAAATAGTCATAGATGGTGAATACCGCCAATGTGTGTCTTATGCCTGTCAGGATCTTTGCTTAGGATTTTAGCTCTGTTTGTGTGGTCTGTTCAGGCCTTTTCAGTTGACTTTGCCCAAAGAGTTCGTCGATGTTTTGTGCCTTGACCCTTGTAAGTGTCCTTTCACTCGCTTCACTGCATCATTGCCGACTGCCTTTTCGCAATCTTAAGTGCCAGACTTCGTTTAATGCCAGATTTTTCGTTTTATGATCTTTTTAAGTGGCCATAGCCAATCAACTGCATGCAGCCTCATTCAAAGTAGCAACAACTCGAAGAGATCCATTAGGCAAACACTGGTCAGAAGTCAAATAAAAACTATGACTACTGTGCTTAATTGATTTTGCGTCTGCTGACGATCATAAAAGCCGATATTGCACCAGAGTGACCGTTTGCGCTGAATCTCGCCGAGTGGCGCACAACTCAATCAGTGGCGGCGATTGAAAGTTTGTCAGGAGTTGTTAAATTTTGGGTAGAGCAACAAATTTGCGTAGAGCCACAAAACTGAGAGTTGAGTTTGCAATTGAATTGTGCAACAATACAGGCGGCCATTAGTGCGGGAGAGAGCGAGTGAGAGAGCGAGATCGGATTCAGGTTTTCCATTAACGCGCCGCATTTAGCTGCACATTAACATTAATCGGCGCGACGACTGCGTGCGGCGCCACTCAATCTGCATTTTTTATGGCCACTTATTTAATTGAAATCAAATTTTAATTGTTCCCATGTTAATTGAAACCGCTAATTGATTTTTCCTTCTCTCATTTGCAGGTATGTACCGTTACTTCGGGCTGTTCAAACGCTTTTGGGGCGCTATCGTCGACTGTGGCTGTGGCGAAGGCGTCTGTCGCTGTGCAATTGCCACTTGAAACGATTTTACGGTAAATAAGCGTCAAAGTGTGGTTCGAGTAACAACTGCGAAATTCTCGTTTTTGGCTCCCACAGCAAAGCCGCAGCACTGATAGGCACAAAAAGCGCAAAGGGGGCGGGCGAGAAAGACAACTTGATGGGCTTAAATTTCAAAACGTTTTGGATCTAAGCGGTTTTCGCGCGCGGCGGCCACGACGACGACGGCTTTGTGGCTTACAAAGACCGGCAACAAGAACACAGTGCGGCACATGACAACAACAACATGCGCGGCGCTTCAGTTTTGTGGCCGTCGCGACGGCCGATGCGGCGGCCGACTGTTTGCTGGGCGTCATGGCGAAATTTGTACTCAAGTGACATCCGATGCTGCCGACATGTCGCACTCCTATTGGCCGCCGTCGCAAAAGCTCTGCTCGCTGCACTCGACGTTGCTCACTTTGCTGTTGTTGTTGTTGTTGTTGCGGTATGGCTTTTATTTTGCCTGTAATCAAATACGTTCACTTTTGTGCGCGTTCGGCGCAGATTTCCGCGAATTTCGGCCATTCTTCTGGTTGCCTGCCTTTCTTTCTATTGTTGGCGACTTTTGTGCAAATATTGAGTTTTCCCATTTTCACGGGAATCGCACAAAAGTTATTAATATTTGGCTTACTTATTCTCATTTTTCTCATTCAGTTTTTTTTGTTTTTGTTCGTGTACAAAGTGTCCATTGAAAGCGACGCAAACGCCCTTCGAAAATAAAATCAAATGAGAAAAATATGAGAAGAAGACACGGAAAAAATGTTTAAGAAAAAACATGAGACAATTTTGGTAAATCTCAGATCAATGGCATAAGGTTTCTTCTTCTTATTCTACTGAGTACGAAATTTGAAAGGGACGTTAACTTTTAAGCTCAACTTTTATCTTCTTCTACTTAATAGAAAAACCCATATTCAAGGAATTGGATAACCTAAAATCAGCGATTTGTTAAGACAAAACCTGGCATATTCTGCTCCAGAATACACTTTGGTGACCCTGTATATGGCTTCAACTACAGTTGGGATTCACAAAAAGATTTTGGCACCTAATTTTTGACAGTGCAAAATCAGGAGCCCAAGCCGAGGCTAATCTTTTCATTCCATTTTCCGTCACTGTCTGTTACTGGGCCCCATTAACAGCCCGGATTTTGCCATTGTCCTTTTATGCTCCTTTATTTCACATATTTCATTTTTCCCACTTATTCGCCTGCGTTCTTTATCTGCTTTGTGTGGCCTTTGCGCCCGGAACGTGAACGCATCGGGTGACAATATCAGCAAAAGATGAAAAGTAATCGGAAAAGCCGTGGTTTCGTTTGACATTTGACACAGCAACAACAGAACGCACACTTCATAGTCGAAGAACAGCAGGTAGGCCGCTCACTCACACAAACACACACACACACACACTCACTGAGTGTAATAAACGTTACCAAAATAGCAGCAGAGAAAAGGATAACCGCAACGACCACCGCTGCTGCCGCTGCCACTTCTTATCTGCCTTCGATGCGGCAAATGTTGAAATGCTCGAATGTTGCGCTAAGCCCTCACATCCTCCAACGACTGTGACGGCGACGGCGACTCGGCATCTTTTATTGCCCCGTTAATGTACTGAAAATGGGCCAAGGGCCGAAGGTAGCGAGTGCGCGCCCCGCAGCTGCCAGTGCGGCCGCCGACACGTAAATGAGCCTCGACTCGCCATACAATTTCGGCAACGGAAATCGCTTAAGTGTTCCAATGCCCAATTCGAATGGGTGCCCAAACACGATCCCGGCTTCGCTGTCGGGACCTTGGTGGCCGCTGCGTGCGTCTGGCGGCATGTGTGGCGCTGCACTCACGCATGTCGGCGCATTCCGTTACGGTTCGGCTTGATGCTGCGTCGGCCTGCCGGCACGCAAAATAAACATTTCAATTGTCAATTGCAGGATTTATGACGCAGCCAATGGCAGCCGCTGCCGCCCTGCGCGCATGAACTACGGTTATTGTTGCCTTGGCGGCTGCTAATGGGTGTGCGCTGGAGTTTATTAGTGGCGGAAATGTGCCGGAATTTATGGCCGCATTCGGGCGCATAAATCGTGGCCAGAACTTTTGCCAAAACTTGTATCGAAAGCACTGATTTTTACTTGCATTGTTGTGTTTTTAACACTTTCTACGTGCAGTTCGTAAACGATGTGATTTGTTGTTGTTTATGGCGTTTAAGAGGAAAGCTAAAGAAATCAGATGAAATTGCGCGATTCTGATTGCTAACTTTGGCACGTTTGTTGCTTAATCGTCAAAGAGAAAATACCAAAAAAAAAAGTAGCAACAACTCCTTTTGAGTTCATTAACTTGCAAGAATTCTCAAGTTCGGCTCTGCGCACTGCACTCACCTTTGCAATGAGTTCCATGTCGCGGTGAAAATTCTGTTTGCCGCTGACACAGCACACACACACACACACACACAGCAACTTTTCCACATGCACTTAGCGTGAAATGTGCGCTTAAGCACTTCATTATTCAAATCATTTGCAGAGTGACTGCCAAATGAGCAGCGCGCCCTCACGTTCCAGCGCGCCGAACGCACTTTGCGCCTGCCACGAAATTCCCTCAAAGTTATTGACTTTTGTCATCTGCAAAAAACACTAAAAAGCATATTAAAAAAATTAAAATAAAAAAATTATTCAACTTTGTTTGTGTGTGTGTGTGTGTGTCGGCTCCACACCTAATGTCGTTGAACTGCTTGAGCGCAACACCCCAATGTCTATTTTCTGCCTGCCTTTTGCTTCCCCTTTCGCTGCTTTCACTTATGGCGCTCGCACACACTCACACGCACACACCCACACGCCAATAATGCCGCCATTGCAATTTTACTTTTTAAAAACTTTGTGTTTTTTCCTTCTTTCTTTATTTGTTATTTGTAAAAAAAGGCGAATCCTTTCTGCAATCCTTTACGTTGCTTGTTTTTTGCCAGTCGTTGGCTGCCTGCCTGCGCTCTCCAAAAATTTTGTTTTGCATACTTTGGCGCGCACACCCACACAGCGACGCTTCTCTTCCGGCTTCCTAGTTCCGCTGCACATGTGAGCACTTCTTCTGCGCCGTTCTGTGTGTTGGTTTTGCATTTGTTTGTCTGTTCGCCTGCACCGTCAGGAAGCTTTTCATTGTTGCTGCCAACTGCCATGGCAATTTTTCATAAAAGTCGCTGCGCCCCTCACGCCGCCGCATCATCGACCCTTTCAGGTTGCTGCGTTTTTTATGCACAAGTTGCACGCGCGCTCAGTTATGAGATTAAGTAGACAAGTTGGTAAAGCGCAGTTCGTGGCGTGCATTTCGGCGCCGGAGCCTGCGTCACATGTCACCGCGGCAGCGGCGCTGGAGGGGCCGCGCGTCCCGCTGTGACCGTAAGTAAGCCGGCAAAGGTGCGCATCGTGCCGGGCGGCAGCAGCTGCCTCAACTTTCGTAATAGCATTTTTGCATGTCGCTCCCCCACTCTGCGCCGCTGCTGGCGCCGTCATAAATGCGCTGCCAGTTTGCGGCGCTGTTGTGTGCTGGTAGGTGCGCGTTTGTGTGTGTGTGTGAGTGATTTTTTATCACTTTGCCTTTCGAGCCCAGCCTTTTGCATCTCGTCCTCGCCATATTTCGTTTTGACTTGTGTCGCTTTGTAGTTGAATTTATTATTTTAAGACCGCTTGTATGATTTCAGCAACAGTGTTTTCTTTGCTGTTGTTGTTGCATTTGTGAAGTAAAAAGGAGAAACTTCTTGAAATTAAACGTGAAGGTGTGAGGCCATCGAGCAGCAACAACAGAGGCAGACTAACGACAGGGAGGTGTGGCAGCAAAAGTGGTTGAGGCCACACCCGAAGTATTCATTAGTGGAGTATCGACTTGAAGCAGCGCAATACAACAACTGCCAGGAGCACAATTTTGTTGTTCTGTGAACAGAGTAATAAAACTGACTGGAATCCCCAAAAAAAGGCGCAAAGTCGGTAATATTCCATAGTAAACCAGAGTTCCAGGGTCACTTTCAATCGTTCAACTACTTGTAGCAACCTCAAATATGGTTTATCTTGTGGCAAAACTAGCAATCTTTCCAATCACTTTGGACTTGAATGATGACTTTGAAGAAGTCCACTCAGTACACTGCATGCATCCAAACTCGTATTAACTGTGCCAATTGAAGACTTAATTCGCCCTTTTGCTACTCAGTTCATAGGGGAAAGTTGCCAATTTCCACCTCACTCCCCTTTCATTTCACTCCCTTTTGCAGTGCTCTCTATGCTCTGCAGGCCACCAAATGAAAGCGAAGACTATTTGTGGCGTTTCTGTGCGTCGCTTTGCTGCGCGTTCCCGGAACGCTTCAAGTGCCGCCCGTCCGTCCCCGCCCATCAATAACACTGAAATGGCTGCACAAAAGGCTCCACTCGGGAAGTGGAGTAGTCCTGTTCGTTGATCGCCTTCCGTTTCCCTCTCGTTAGCCTTCGCAGTTTGTGCTTTTCCCGCTCCCGCGCTCCTAAGCCCCGCAAACACTTCCACGGCGCTTTGTTAGTGCCAGCAACACTTGGCACACACCTTTTCGAGGCCCCAGGCAGCGCCCCTCAAGTCAAAGCTCCACGCTTCGAAATAAATAAATGAAAATGCAACAATAAAACAGAGAGCGAGTGCGCGGCCGGGGGTAGCGTGAAAAAATATAAAAACATAAATATATGGCCGCGCGGGGAAAGCGGCCGCCCCACGGCTTACTTTGACGGTTCATTGTCGTTTGCACTTGGCTACACTGCGCAGCCGGCGCACTGCATTATCGACTGCTCACTGCCGCCGCTTGCTGCCTTGTTGTGTAAATGTCATAATTCCCAACGCGCCCTTGCCAGAGCTACTCCTCCCTCCTCTCCCCGCGGGTGCAGTTTTTATTGCAGCATTTATACGCGCTGCACTTTTGCGTTGTTGCAGTTGTTGTTGTTGTTGTTTGTGCTGTTAGCATTATTATTTTTGCATTGCAATAATTTTGCATGCCGTGTTGCTTCGTTGTGGTTGTTGTTGTTGCGCTTACCTCTCCATAAGCCACCGTTGTAACATTTCATTTTTGCTCGCCGCGCTGCCAGTGTTGCCGTGTGTTGTTTTTGACAGTTTTTGATATTTTGCTGCCGAAATGCCCAGGCAAAGCTGATATTTTCCGCTTTGACAGCGAACGCGTGGCGGCTGCCACACACGCGAATTTTAAATAAATTCACTTAACACACACACACACAAACAGAAACGAACTTACAAATGTGTGCGGTGTGCGCGTACAAAGGGATTTTGCGCGTACTTTATTGTTGTTGTTGTGTGCACATTGGTAGCAGCACAAAAGCAATTCATATTTTAAATTGTTGTTTTCATGTTTCGAATGCTTTGTTGTTGTTGTTTTAGTTGGTGAAAATTAAGTTGCACGCATGCAGCGAAAACGGCTTAAAATAAATTGGAAGCAGCATCGACTTACGAGTACTTTGCGCTGCAGCTTTAAACCTCCCCCGGCCCCTTCCCGCCGCTCGCCAACCGCAATTGTGATGTGCGCGTGCGCGCGTTTGTCAAAAGTCGCTGGCTGTTGCATGTCATGTCACGTCATACGAACTTACAACAACCACAGCAATAACAACAAAAGCGGTGCGCCGGCTGCGCAATTTTCGCCACTCACACAATGTCGCATACGCAGAGGAGGCGGTGCCTGCCCCAAACCTGAATGAGACCCAATGAAACCGACTCATCCATGTGGACATCGGCCATGGCTCACCCACTGCCCCACTGGCAGTGGCCACTGGGCGGCTGTCCGCATTGGTCTTGGCGTCGCTCGCGTCTTTTGCCGCTTTCTTTGCGTTCGCTTCGTTTCGTTTGATTTCGCTTTTAATCTAATTAATTTTCTAGTACACATTCATCAAAGTCCGTTTTGTCTTGTTCCCGTTGCTGCTTCTTGTGCTATCTTTGCGGCGTTTGTGCTGCTGCGGATTTAGCAAATCTCATTAAGTTCGCATTAAACCGCAATTTGCCGCCACTGCTTCGCTGACTGCATTGCCCGGAGTCGAGTTAATTGAAAGGCGTCCGGCACTTTAATTAATGAATTACGCACTGCGCTGATCGCCAAACTAAACTGGCCCCAATGGCCATGTGGCCATTTGTTTTGGTTTTGTTGTTTTTGTTATTGCTGTAAATTTTTCGTTGGATTTTAATGAAATTAGTTGCGGGCATTAAATTCACATTTGGCACAAATTTGTGTGCAATTTAATTAGAATTTTGATTGCACCAATTAGCTGAAAATTAGTTGACTTTATTTCCGTTTGGCAAAGCATAACTAATGACAAACCCGACGCAAGAAAAAAGTATGTTTTTATTAAATTTCGACGCACTGTGTGGACTCGTAGTCGACTACTAGTTGCAACGTTCTAGTATGATCGAACTAAATGTTTAAGTTTCTAGTTTATTGAGTTGTTGAGTGATTTGTAGGAGATTTCCGTTGGCGCCTTTCACGACTTTCATGACAAGCGGACTAGTAAAAGCGCAAATAGATCTCAAACTGCTCAGGAGACGACTTCCTAATGGCTTTGTGTAAATTTTTTTAATAAAAACTTAACTCTGAACTGAGGGTGTTTCAAATAGAACATTTTTAAAACATGCAAATATTGAAGAAACAAAATTTAAATAAAAATTGTTCATAAATATTTCGGTCAGGTTTGTATGTATGAAGTGCTTCTGTTGTATCTAGAGCGGCTCCAATTAGACTGAACTGAACAAAAATATGATCGAACTAAATGTTTTAATTTTTAGTTTATTGAGTTGTTGAGTTGATTCGTAGGAGATTTTCGTTGGCGGTTTTCACGACTTATGAGAAGCGGACTGGTAAAAGTGCAAATAGATCTCAAACTACTGAGGAGAAGACTTTCTAATGGCTTAATGTATATTTTTTACTGAAAAGTTAACTCTGAACTGAGAGTGTTTCAAATAGAATGAACGTTTAATGAATAAAAATTATTTGTTGATTTTTTTTTGATCAAAAATAAAAATTATTTGTTTTAAAAACAAAAATAAAAAAAAAAGAATTATTTGTTGTATTTTTTGGGGGAAAAATAAAAATTATGCGGTGAGTTTTATTTTTCACTCGCAGAATGAGAATTTATTTTTCAGTTTTATGTTTTTTTTCACAAAATAAAAATTACGGGGCGAGTTTTTGTTTTTGATTTCAAAATAATCCTCATGTGGTAAGTTCAATTTTTCAAATTGTATTCTGAAAATTATTTTCTGATACTTTTCGCTCATGAAATAAAAGTTCTACTAAACAAAAACTCGCCCCGTAATTTTAATTTATTTTTTTATTTTTATTGTATGAAATAAAATAAAACTGAAAAATAAATTCTCATTCTTCAAGAGAAAAATAAAACTCACCGCATAATTTTTTCCCCCCCAAAAAATAAACCAACAAATAATTTTTATTTTCTGATCAAAAAAAAAACAACATAATTTGTATTCGGTGAACGGAAAATAAAAATCAAGAAATATTGGTTTAATGCTTATTCGAAAACTGCTTTCAAAAACAATCACTTTATTGCACTACATGATATATCTGCAATGCTTCCTTAATCTTGATTTTTTTTATTAAAAATATTGCGATACAAATTATTTACGGCCCCTGAAATAAAGTCATTATTTGTGGAATTTTATTGATCGATGAAGTTGGCCCAGCTCCCAATGATGCATTTTAAGTTAAGTTAAGGACAATTTAAACGCTTTCAGAATTCATTATAGCGCTGCCTGAACTGAACTCTCACCCAGACCCCGATAGATGGAAACTTGTCAGACCAAAGAACCTCTCGAGACTGAGTTTTCACATTAAATTTAGAGCACTTTGCTACATTAAAATGTGACCTTGAACCGCATTGCGACTCCAAATGTGGTATTGAGCCACGATTCACGCTCGAGAGGATTAGTGGTGCTTTGCGTTCTGAAGTTTGCCACAAATTGCAACAAGTTCTGCGAATTGTCATGCTCCAAAGGTGGGCGTAAAAAGTACGCATACACACACACAGACGCACTCAAACACGAATGCGAATGTGCAAAAACCGCATAGAACTGAAACTAATCGCTTAATGTGCGCTTTAATGGTTGGAAAAGCGCTGCAACAATAACAACAACAACAACCAATTTATGGCATATTCGACACATTTCCAAGAATGCTGCCACGAGCAACGCGCAAGGGAGCAACAACAACAACAACAATTGCGCTCAGTGCCAAGCAACCACTTGACGCAAAGACAAACGGGCCAACAATTTATGAGCAGACAAATACAGTTACAAGGCACATACACATATGTGAGTTTGTGTGTGTGTTGATGTGTTGGCATTAGCGAGCGCCAAAGTGAAAAATGAAATATTTCACCATTGCAAATATTAGACATTTGCTTTGCAATTAATTAATTTTCTGTTTACCATCGCTGCAGTCGCGCGGCCAGTCGCCGAGGCGCGCATTTTTATTCTCTCGATTCGACTCGACTCGACTCGACCCGACTGGGCTGGTTCGGTTGGTTGGAGCGCGCAGTCCCACGCACGCGGCAGCAAACTAACCGACGCTCGATGCGCCCTGCCAGCGATTTCCATTCCATGCGTGCGCGCTGCTCCAAGCTCCAAGCTCGCGTGTACTGTCTCCTCCGTGTGGCTGCGCGTGTGTGTGTGTTGCATGTAGTTTGCGGCACAGCCAACCAACCAACCAACCAGCCGTTGCGTTGCGTTGCGTTGCGTTGAGCGGCGCTAATTAATTACGCTCAAAATATACGCGTTGCGCTGTCACGTCGTATACAAGCGACAAATGTCAGCTGTCAGAAGGCGCAACGAGTTACATGCCCGTCCGGCGGCTGCCGCGCCCGCCTGTGAGGGGGGCGCTGGCTGCTTTTCCGTTCGGAATATTTAAATTTTTCTGCTTTGGCTGCGTGGAAAAATGATTTTTGGGTTCTTGCGCGCTGGCTGGCTGCAAGCGTTGAAGGAAAACAGAAAGCCAGAAACACGAACGGACGGACATACGGCCGAGACAAGGCAAGGCAACAAGGTGGGCATGCCGGCAGCGCAACTTGACATGTCTCTGTCTGTTGGTATGTCTGTCTTTCAGCAACACGGCCGCGTCGCTGTTTTCTATTTCGGGCTGCGCCGCTGCTGTTTCTACAAATTAATTTCTCAAGCAGCACTTTTCATTCAAGAAACGTCGTTAAATGCGTGCAGTGGCGGCTCGTACGGGCGGCAGAGGAGAAGCACTTGCTGCGTTGTTGTTGTGCTGAGGCACAGATGGGGAAACGCACGACGCGGTGCGAATTCAGTGGCCTACGAGGAGGCGAATTCATAAACTGAGTCGAGTTCGCTTCGCTCGGAATGGTTGCCTGCTGCACGCACAATGCAAATGCGTTCGCTGCACGCAATTTCGTTTAGGGAAATGCGGCCGTTAGGGGCAAAGGCAGGCACAGCCGTCAAGGAAGTGACGCCGAAAACGAGCAAAGTTTCGTTTATGTGCACTGAAAAAACTGAAAGAGCAGTGGTGGGTTGAAGGAGTTAAATGACATTTGTTGTTTTTTCCATTACTCCCACTTTTCTACGCCACTTCGCCACTACTTATTACTTGGCGCCCGTGCCCCATCCCCCTTTGCCGCAATGCACTTAAAATTTCATATAATTTCATCTTTACGCGGAAAAGGAATTACTGTAATTTATTGTTGGAGTTGTTGGGGTGTGCAGCGCTCCTGCGCCCTTTACGGCTTTGCATGCTTTTTGTTTTATTAGAAAACAAAAAGCCCTCGGAGGGGAAGCGTGCCAGGGGCGTCGTAATAGCACTGCTTAAATGGGTGGCGCCGGGCTCAAATAGTTTCGGCGTTTTTATGCGTCGGCATTATGGAATTAGGGGCAATGGCGACTAAAAAAACAGCGTACAGCAACAACAACAGGAAATATGTAAACATGCATAAACAGCTGTAAATCCGCTTTCCATATTTATTTGTTGAGGCAAATATAAAATATGGGATTAAATTCAATGGCAAACAGTTTTACGAATTTATTTAAACAGCCGTTAAAAGTATTCAATTAAATGGTAAATGTCGATTATGCGAAACTGTGGTCACGGTGTATTTGTTTAAAAAATTAATGCTGCGCAAATATAGGAAAATAAAATATAAAAAAAATTAAAAAATTAAAAATAAAAAATTAAAAATATTCCTTTATAGGAAGATGTATGAGTTCACTAGTGCGTTCAGTGTTTGCTGCAGATTTATTGCTGGGTGTTGAACTGCTGGGTTGTCGGTCATGATTGCATGTAAGAAGGACTGCTGTTGTATGTAGAGCGGCTCCAATTAGATTGAAATGAACAACAAATATTTCCTAAACCATTGGATTTATCGTTTGGTTTATACTACTATTGGTCTATGAGACCCAGACCCAGACTCTGGTCGTTGGTGCACCGAAGAAAGCACATCACAATCTTTTGGACTCACATCCTTCGCTAACCGAACTAGTCACAGCTACGAGTGAAGCTTTGAATGGTCCCCAGGTTGGCGAAGAACAACTCACCCAGTTAAATCTTTCTTCCCCCAGAAAGTCCAAGACATATATAGTTGACCTACCGAACCCACTTTCCAAACCCGGGACGATTGGGATACCAACACTGCCGTAGGGAAGTGCGAGACGGTTAGCGACGCACTGTGGGGTAATATATAAGTAAAGTGCCGATTAATTCAAAAATGAAAAATCAAGATACAACTATGTTTTTAGTACCGGGTTAAAGGGGATAAAATTCTGCATCACTATGTGAAAGAGTTGTTGGAAAATAGTGTACCGTTTTCCCGCAAAGCACTCTGAAAGTTGACATTTATTTTCAGTTTTTGTGCGCACAGTGATAAACGTGTTTTTGTCGTCACTTCAAAACGATTTCTTTGTGTGAATTTTAAAAACTATTGAAAAATTAATGATGCAGCCTTCATGTTCAGGTATTTTAGCAATGCAGTGTATATTTTGCTTTGTAAAAAAATGTTTATAAGTATTTTATTTGGTTTTTTGTTTAAAAGCTTAATAATTGTCCAATTTTTGACCTTTTCATAGACATATAGTTGTGAGTCTTGTGAGGTCGAGCAAAACTGTTTTGATTAGCGTATAGCTTAGATATTTAAGTAACATTTTATGAAAAAAAAGTTGCGCGAATGTTGCGGACTTTTCCAGCATTTCGATTTTTGTGTGCGAACTCATGGGCCAAATGGGCCATGTATGAGAACAAATAGACATGTGCAAAATAAATTTTTTAAAATTGTTTATTTTTTAGATGAAAACAAGTAAGCAATAGGTTTTATTGTTGTTTTTATTGTTTTTTCAAAATGCAGAAATATCTGCATTCGATGTAGACTTGAATCAAAACATTCACACCATTTTATGGTTGTTTCTAGTGAACATCAAATCAAAATAGAAAATTTTCGCAGCTATGGATTAAAAACTGTAAAATATTTTTTACAATGCTATTCCTGGTAAAATATGCCCACAATTTTCCACACATAGTTTTTGTATCGACCGCAAATCATATCGCATGCTTTATTGCCAATCGCCCAACCTTCCGAAGACGCACGGAATAACGATTTCAAGTGTTGGATGGAGAATTTTTTACGAAAGTGGACTCAAAAAATACCATTGAAAACATTTGTAATCGTTTTTTTTAATTCTGACCCTATTGTATCAAGTCTGGGAAAATTGCCACAAAAAAGTGCATCGTATGTATATTATGCCCAAAGTTGCTAACTATGGAGTTGATACTAATGAGGAATGATGATAATGGTGATGGTGAGGCTTATAATGTTGATGATGAAGATTATAATAATGATAATCATCATCATAATGTTGATATTGAATTGGCTGCAAGAGGTGGCGATGTAATGTTTCAATTAAACTGTTCAACTTAACTTTCATTAGAATAGTGCAAGATTTCGCTTTTGAAACTATTTTAGTTTTTTACCGTTTTTAAAAAAAATTTCCACTGAAGTATACTCAAAAACATTTGTTTTTTACTTTCTAATGTTCGATTAACTAAACCTAATCGTTATTTCATATCTAAATAGCCTGGGTGAATTAATCGGCATTTTCGGCATCAATTACCCCACTGTGCGACGGTTCGAAAATGAACTGCGGGACAGGTGTGGGGATCTCTTCGAAAGCACTATCACTAAGTCGGTCGTTTGAACTCCCTGATCGGTGTAGTGTTTTTCAGGCTGAGGTTTATGCTATAACCCAGTCCGCACGTATGATCGGAGTACTGGACTCGGAGTACTCCATCTAACCTGATCATCTGTGCAGACAGCCAGGCGACAATCAGGGCACTGGACTCTTCCACTATCAGATCGAAGACAGTTATGGAATGCCGTAAGTCGCTGTATCAGGGACCAGGGGCGCATTCAGAAAAATATTTCGGGGGGGGGGTTTCAAAAAGTAATTCTTTAATATTCATAAAATGCCAAAAATGCCTTTTAATTTGTATGTAGTTTTAAAGTCGATCCTAATATTTCGGGGGGTTTCAACCCCTGTCATCCACCACTGTCAGGGACCAAACATTGCACTCTGCTGGGTGCCAGGCCGTTCGTCCATTTTTTCGTTCATTTGTTTGAGGATTTATCCATCCTTTTGTAAACCGGCTGTTCTCCATGATGCTTTTGGGGGAGTAGAAAATATCAAAGTTTGTTTTGTATTTCATTAGGAAATGAATCATTCAATCATTTTTAAGTAGGACTAACATAAAACGATGTCTATGAACTATTCAAGCATTAACATTAACCGAAATAATCAGTCAGTTTATTGCAACTCAAAGCTATAAATGAATTTGAAAATGCATTTTAAACTCTAAAATTCATCTTTCTTCCTTGATGAATTTTCTGCGTCAAAATATGATTTATTATTCTGAAATCCAATAAAGTTTTGCATGAGTTTAAGTTTATTGAGAAAGCGCCTCAGACACTTTTTTTAATAGGGTTTCCATTTGAGAGTATTTTAGCAAACCAGAAATTTTTGGCCTTGCGTTTACTTAGGTCAGGTTTATTTGGTTTTACTTCCTGTTGAAGATTGTTGGAATACACGAAAATTTTCCGCTAATCCATTGCACCATTTTCGGGTTCACTTCAGGCTTTTTCCTTCCTTTTTTCTTTCACATATTTGCAATCGCTGTGAGTTGTAAGTAAAGTTTCCATTGCATTTTTTTGAGTAGCTTAAATTTCGTCTCTGTTACTCGTTTTCTTTGGTTCTTTGTAATTTTCAATTAGTGCCTCACAGTCGCCGCTTTGGGCGCCCATTCATTGCCGCCTTTTGCGTTGATCATCTTCATTTCCTTTCATACACACGCGCAGCACTCACTCACTCACTCACTCACTCACTGACACATACGCAACTCATATGCCGCACAACAACACAAACTTTGCTGTTTAATATTTTTATGCGCAAGTTGCGTGTCGCGGCGGCATTAGTCGCGCCCGCTCTGATTCCGGCGCTAAAACAACAGACACAACGGTGACGGCGGAACGGCGCTGACGAGGTGTGCGCCGGCACACGCCCAGCATTCCGCAGGTGTTTGTCGATGTCGACTGTTTAATCTAAATGGCGACGCTCACAAACGTCGAACGCAGAGCCGAGTTTGCTGGCGCGGCGGTTGGCGCTGGGCTCTGGCGCACGCGGAACTCGAGCAAAATGAAAATAATTGCAACAATCATTTTTTGGCACCAACTTGTTGTTGTTGTTGTCGTCATAATGGTCGTTGTTGCCGTTAATGGCAGTGGCAGCAACAAGAAAAAACAACAACCACAACAACAACGAAACAGTGAATTACTAAGCAGCATTTTACCTCCAACGTTGTTGGCTCGCAGTCTCGTTGTTGTTGGCTTTGCCGTGGCACATTAGTCGCACCGCGCTGCGGCAAATGGCTTGTGGCAGCCGTTTTGTTAATTTGCTTAGCACACGCTGCTGTTGTTGTTGTTGTTGTTGGTTTTCCATTGCCTCTTTGGCAGCGCAGTTTTTCATGAATTTATATTTTGTTCAAGTATTTTTATTATTTTGGCTGTGTGTTTTTTCGGCGTCAAATTATAATCACACCTCGTTTTTGACGCCACTTGAGCGAGCGTAACGTCGGACGGCAGGCGGTCCAAGGTGTGTGTGTGTGTGTGTGTGAATGTGGCGGCTTGTAATGGCAGCGGCGGTTTTTTTGATTACAATTCGGCCATTATGCGGCGAGCGGCGGCACAGCGCATAAATATTAATTGAAATTGTTGTAATGGTGCTGGCAGTTTGCGCGCTCCAAATTACACACACACACACACACACACATACGCATGACACATATGCAAGCAGTTGTTTGATTAATCTCGACCAACTGTTCAGCTCGACAAGATTTGCGAACTGTGATGGTTTCTTTAGGAAATTTGAAGCACTTCCTCTTTCTCGACTTGTAAATCTTCTTCAAGAAGTCTGCGCCCATATCTTAATTGTCCTTCGGCTCATGCAAAAATTTGACTGACAACATCTCAAAGCGGTCTGCTCGCAGCAAGTCGAATTGTTCAATTTGTTCAATTTTCCAATTAACGTTTTCGTTCATTGATTGTTGTTGTTGTTTTAAGTGACCCAAGAACTTTTTATTGGTTGTTGTCATGTTGAAAGGACATACAACAATAAACTGGCCGGAAAAGGAGCTGCATCGAACAATCGAGGAAGAAAGGCCCAAAACAACAACAACAACAACACTGCATTGTGGCAACAATCGGCAATACAACTATAAACGGCGCGGGCGGCACCAAATTATTCTAATTAAAAAGTGATTTTTTGGCTGCATGAATCCATCGGCCTTTGAAGCCGCCGCCTCGCCCCGCCCGCCGACCACCACCCTCCCCAACCCATTTCGTTGTTTATCAACGCGAAAACATCACCGAAAAGCGCTGGAAAAGGTCGTCAGCAGTTTTGTTTTCGAGCAAAGCGCGTTCGAGCAGACGTCAGTCAACACGTCAGCGGCCGACGCCGAAACTGAAATGTCAAAAATGGTTGACGGGGCGGCGCGACAATAACGATGCCGGCGCGTAACTTCATCAAAGAAACACTGCGCAAAAATTGAATGAGGAAGGAAAAAATGGGAAGCATAAAGAATCAACAGCGGATAACGGGAAAAAGGCTCACGTGCTCATGCAGCACCAATCGGGGCTGCGGCAGTGCGAGTGATGAGTCGTTTCATTTTTTTTCGCTTCTCCGCCAACCTCCACAAAGCCGCGCGCCGTTCAAAAGAATCGCATATGCGGGCCGCTTTGTGCCGCGTCGGCGGGCGGCGCGGGGCGAAAAGGTTGAAAGTAATCTTTACATTGCAAAGTGAATGCATTAATTTATTTATTATGATCGCGGCACAATCATGTTGCCGCGCACGCCCCACCACGCACACACACACGCACACGCACGCTGCTGCAATGACATTGCAGTAAAAGTGGATTGAGGCCGCGCAGCGAACGAAACGAGAAAAGCATAAATGGTTATGGAGCTTGGTGTATGTGTGTGTGTGTGTGTGTGTGTGCTGCGGCTGCATACGCAAAAAGGATATGCGAACGAGTAATAAAGCATCGGCGCGGCATATAAATAGCACTGACGGGAAAGCGCGAACGTTCGTCAGCGCCCGTGGAGGGTGGGCGGACGTGGCTGTGGGTGAGGGTGGCGGCAGAAAAAATTCATTAAAGTAATTTCCTGTGAATAAAACGTGACTTTGTCAGCAAGGCAGACCACGTCGTGGCGGGCGGCAAGTTGCTGCCGCACTCTGCGCGCGCTGTCTGCCACATGTCGACGCGCACATTGCGTTCGGTCGGGTTGCAGCTGCAAATGCGAAATTCTATTAACATTAATTGAAATTAATTTACAAGGTTAAAGGAAAAGAGTTTAGTTTAATTTCTTTTACGCTCCGCCGGGCGCAGACAAAAACGGCAGCAGGTGAATGGCTGAAAGTGAAAGTTGAAGGAAGCAGTCGCTGCCAACGAGGCGACTGGTTTCTTTACGTTTTCGATACAAGGATGTTCAACAAAATTTGTTTTCCATGAAAAAGTTACAAGTTTTGTTAGACATAATCATTTCAGTTTCCATTTTCATGAGATTTTCAAGTTTGGAAATTTCAAAAGTTCAGACAAATGAAGTTAGAAAACCTTCTAAAATGTCGATCCAGAATAACAACACAAGCCACAAAGATTGGGTTCTATATTCGCAATTCTTAAAGCAAAATATTTTCCACTCACTTTTAGTTACTATTTGTTAAGTTTTTTTGTTTTAATAGAAATTTATTTTTTCAGCTCTGTCACCCGCGCAACTGCTTCTGAAAAGTTCACATTTGTTTCAGCCCGCAAACTGTCCACACTTCAGAAACTACCAAAAAGTAGTAAAAAGTAATATTTTCTCCCTTTCTCACTCCGTCTCTCGCTGTCGCTGTCCGCAGCCGAAAAATGCTGACGCGCACCGTGTCGCCGCTCAAAGTGTGTCATTAATCAAAAATGACGTTGCCACTTGCCGCAAATCGCTGCCGTTCGTCAGCGCGACTCGCAGTTCGGCGCCTTTTCGCGCACACTTGACATGTCACCGGCGTTTGCCAAAGTTTTTCAATTAATAAGCGCACAATTTCCATCGATACTTGAAACTTTGCCGATAAGAGCTGCAGCTCTTTGCTGTTGTTGTTGTTGTTTTTGTGTGAAAGTGACAAAATTGCATTTTAATGAGTGCGACGTGTTCGCTCGACTTCATCAAGTGTCCGCGACAGCCACTTTTGCATGATTCCAATCAGCGCTGCAGCTGCCCTCGCCGTCAGCGCGCGCAAGTTGCTTAAAGCGCTGCAACAATCTTTTTGCGAATGAAGCACTTTCTGCTCGGCGAACAAAACCATCCCCGAAAATGGTCGTCGCCGGTGTTGTGCGCACTTAAAGTTTTTGCCCGCACACGCACCGGGGGCCACAGTACGTCAGAGAGTGTTTCGGCCGGACACCAAGCAACAACCAACAACGCCAGCTGCTGCCAACCGTTTTGCGCCGAAAGTTTTCATTAAAGTTTGCCCAGCGTCTGTCGCGCTGGCGTCTTCATCGCCGGCGGCAGCGACTGCCACCACTTGCCGCAGCATTTCGTCTTCGTCAGTCGAGCTGTCGCAAGTTCTCCCCCCTCGCTGGCGTAACAACATCATCAAAGTCATTGCCGAATTCCGGCGTTTTCGCATTTTCACTGCCACTGCTGGATTCCTGCGGCCGAGACGGACGACTCGGCTGCCCGCTGCACATTTTGTGTTGTTGGCCGCATTTTTCATGTACTCGGCGACGACTGCTTGCTTGTTTGTTCGTTTGTTGTGTTGGTGTTTTTATGTGCTTTTCGCTACTGTTTTTGCTTTTTGCTGTTGTTGTTGTTGGTTTTTGCGCTGTGCTACTAGCTGAAAGCTGCTGATTTAATTTACCATAACACTGCGTGAATGCCGAAAATTCGCTGGACAGCAAAGATTTTCCTCTATTTTTCTTGCTGGTTTTTCTCTCCCTTTTTTCTCGACCTTTGTTTTGCTCCACTTTGGCCGGGCGGAGAGGGGAGAGAGTAAGGCAGCGTCTTGGTAGTTTTTTTATTTTTTCGTTTGCGCGACAGTAAAATGGCGGCGAAATCTTAGAACGGGACAAACGGGCGGAAATTAATTTATTGCAGCATTTTATGCGTTCATAATCAACAATAAGTAATAACCGACGAAAGCGCTGCCGGAAGCCAACCAAACACTGAAAATAAAAACAAATTTGCGCAATAATTGAGCCGTTAGTAATGCAAAATGGCGGCAAATGGTCGACGGCCGATTTTCTCCTTCAGCAATTAGACGGTGCGATGGGGCGAGAGTGAGACGAGGGTAGCGACTGCTCAGTGGTTATTGTGTCGTATCGCTGGTCGGAGAGTCATGGGTTCGAGTCCTGACTTGTGAGTGATGTGAGGGGGCAGGAAGGTTCATTCGGGCCCATTCTGTGGGTATAGAGAAAGGTAGGAGAGACAAAAGGGATGGTCGATTATGTTGGCTGCCTTTGTATGAGACACACTTGGGTCTATTAAATGAACCGTTGTGACGCCACAAATTCCACCCATTTGAAATGTTTGTACGTTTGTAAGCAACATTGTTTTTTCAGTCCTGACTGACTGACTTAATCTGTTCACGACAAGTGGACACAAAAAACATTCAAAATAGTTCGAAGGGTTTTCTCGATGTGTCCCTGAAGACGGGGTTTTCTGACTTTTTGACATATGATACATGCGTGTTCAATGAGTTTTAGAAAAAGTTGCGCTAGTCTCCATTACAATCTTTTCTCCATCAGGTCTGTTTCTATGTGGTCCGCGCACTGGAGTTGAAAACTTCTATCTTTTCTGCTCTTCTACCAGGCAGGGACACAACTCTAGGTTAGCTTATGTTGAATTTGCCTCACCTATATATACAAACAATAGGAATAGGAATATAGACAAACTCAGTGGAATTTACGACAAGTGCTGGCCTAGGAACAATGTTTACATTAGGAAACATGAGTTGGGTGGGTTACGTTGGGTTACAGAAGAGGTGTGTACGGTATTCACTTCCACTAGGAGACTCTGTTGGGTCCATTATGATGTCCTTCATTTTAGAAGGTGGGTTAAGTTCTTAGTTCTGGAGCTAGCCAGTGGCTCTCAGTGCGGCGCAAACCAATTCGACCTCTTGATGAAGGAGAGTAGATCCGAAATTTCAACTATTGAAGCGCAAGTCAAGTCTGCCAGGAACCTTGACCCCAGGGTACGGAGCCGGCGGTCCTGCAGAGCCGGGCAGTGGCACAGGTAGTGTTGGATCGTTTCTGCAGACATAACTGGACGAGAGGCACCATTTGACAAGCATGGATTCAATGGGGCAGTGTCCAGTAATGACTCCAACAAGCTGCCTAATAGAGGTTCGACTCAGGGATAGTACAAATCGTGTTTTCCTCACGGAAAGGGAAGGCGATATTTTCTTCTTTTTTTTTTTAACTCGAACAAACGCGCAGGGGATGACCCCTATTAATGCGAGGCATTGCGTTGGTTGAGGAAGGATATAAAGGTTAGGGGATAGGGTTTTGAGAGAAGTGGTTATGGACTCTTGACTTGAACTCATCGAGATCATAAGTGCTGGGGAAAATATCCGCATGGAGACCATTCCACAACCGCGATGTACGGGCCAGAAACGAACTTTCTCTGTAGTGCGCTGGAACATCGTTTCAACGTGGAATGCATGGGAACCAGTGTTCAAACGGGTTGCCCGGGGGAATACCCGGAGTGATGGCATCAAGCTGCTCATCTCCACTGAGCATTTACCGAAAAAGTATCGGTAAAATAACACCACACACGCCGTTTCGACGATGTTCTAAAGAGTCAATATAGCTGGATGCCCTAATGTCCCCTATAAGCTTGATCGCACGTTTTTGCACACGGTCCAGGAGCTCCAAATGGGGGTTTGAAGCCCCCGCCCATAGGTGCGAGTTAAACTCCATTTTAGGTCGGATATAGGTGGTATAATGCGGAGATCAGACGGAGTGAAGTATTTTTTGCACTGCTTCCTTCGACACCCCAAAAATATGATCGTTCCAACGAAGATCGTTCTTAATGGACATGCCCAGAACATCAAGAGCTGCCGATTCCGTAACACCCACACCACCCATAACCAGGGATGTGTTGGGATGTGGGGAGACTCGTTTGTGGGATAACAAACAACAATATTGCCCGGCAGGTCCCGGCAGGGACTCCGATATCCTTTCAACACACAATGTAATCGCTTTAACGAAGGTTACTCCTTTTAGACATGTCCAGGATTTAACTGATGCGAGATATGATAGAATAACCGACGTTGAGGGGAGACGTCATTAAGCTGTCTGCACGAGTTAACAAATAAAGATTTGCCTACGATGCCTCTATGTTCTTGTATCCTCTGGTAGCAAAATAATTATCTATATGGATCACAACCCGTCGTTCCAAATCAGCGCAAGTCTATTCCTGGTAACTGGAATGGGATGGGAAGATGAAGCATGATCCCTCTTGCTTGAGCAAAAGACGACATTAACTACATGGAACTAGAATTCGAGAGGAATTCGAGTATTTTAGTGACATTAAGAAGGCCTGTTATGCCAAAGTCTTAATTGAACAGATCTCGGCTGGATTTGAGACTCAAACGAAATGCAAAATGAGTTCACAAGGTCTTTTTTGTAAGGAAACAATTTCCCTACGAACTGAAATCTGGTTCCACATGGACTATGAGAATGGTAGTAAATGTACTTTGCTTTCCTTACGCTTCGTTTCGGCACAACTATTGTAGCTTCAATTCTTTTAAGAAGCTCCACTAAATCAAATTAGCTCAGCCATTTCCGTGATTACATCATAGGATCGACCAACACACGTTGCAGGCCATGCAACAAGCTGTCAATAATACCGTAAAAAAATAATATTTCACAATTTGGTAAATGATACCCAAACAATGTTTTACCATAAATGCTCAAATGCTCACACAAAAACAAAGCAGAAACAACAAACAGCCAAGCCACCATTAGAGCTAAGTGACTGTTCCTTCGAAAAACCAACAACTGGCCAGCGGGCGCTGCTGGCTGCTGGCTGCTCGCTGATTGCCTAAATTGTTCAAACAATACAACTTGGGTCAGCCGCAGCCACATTCCATATATCATAGCGAAAGGTCATCAATGCGCCGCGCTGATAAATCCCACAAGGCTTGTAAAAACTGAAACGTCGATCTCGCGCGATCTCGCTTAAGTGATCTATGAATCACATCGTGGACGCGCCGATAGACAGCCGCCGACTCCGGCGGGCGGGCGGAGTGTGCAGTACATTAGTGGTGTCGTAAAATGGGAACCTTGACGTTGACGTGTTCAGTCATAAAGCATAAACAAATTCATAAAACAATCCAGCGCGCCGAATGGGGGAACGAATGGGCTTGCGGCGGTTGGAGGGGAGGGGAGGCTAAAAGCGCGTATTGATTATGTCCAAAGGCGCTGCAAGCGATAAGCTGTCAAGCAGTCAAGCAATATTTTTGTGAAAAAACACACATCAAACATTCATAAAAATACAAAGACGCGGGTGTGGGGTTTCAAGATTATTGTCAGATTTTGTTTGGAGCAGAGAAAATGCGTATTTACCGTTTCCCACAACCGACGCTGGCCAACCGTCAGACAGTCGAATGGCTCGATTTCCTCATTAGGCGAAAACCCGAAAGCCATTAGCCAAAAGTATTAAAAAAAATTTAGAGCAGACGGCAAAAAAACGCCAAGTCGAAAGCAAGAAGAAAAAGAAGAAGAAGCGAAATGTGAATGCTCGAAGTGCCGACTCAGCGGCGAAAGGTTAACGAAACGGCATTAGGTGCCACACCGAATTAACCTCAAATTTGTGGCGGCAGCGAGCGCGCTCGTGTGTGCCGCTGCGGCTGTGTGGGGGACTCGAGCGCGGCAAATTGGAGGTGTAGGCGTAAATTTGTTAATTAATTGCGCATTTAGTCTTTGGAAAAGTGCGCGGCGCAGCCAGCATTGATTTGACATTTCAGTTCGACGCGGCGTCGGGCGAACGGAACGCGGCGGCTGTAAAAATTCCAAACTTTGTGAAGTTTGGCGCCCGCAAGCGAATACTTTTGATTTTTGTTCTTGTTGCTGTGATTGTTGTCGTTTTGATTGTTGTTGTTGATTTTGTTGTGATGGTGATGGCAATTTAAATGTTGCGCCGCTGGCAGCGTCAAGTCAACAGCCATTCCGGCCGAATGGCCAAAAGACTCACGGCGAAAAACAGCAACGAAAACAACAACAAAAACAACAATAACAACGACTCATAAATATGTAAGCGAACGCATTAATTTTGTAATGGCTGCGTGTACGCGCAATTGCCGCCAACCCCGCTTGAACCAAAACAACAACAACGAGTGCCGCTGCATTAGCAACGCCCAGCGGCGGCAGCGCGGCCGCACAATAAAATCAACATTAAAATGTGTTTTCATGATGGTTTTTCTTTATCTCTTTTGGCTTGCAGGTATTTGCGGCAGCAGCGCTCCGAAAGCAGCTCCTCCGGCCACGCGGCACACGCCGCCGCCGCTGAACGCGCGCGCTTCATTAATGAGCGGCAGCCAGCACGGCCCCGCAACGGCAACGGTCGCGCATATTTCGACTGCAAATAAGGTAAAATTGCTATGCTTTCCTCACCTCACCTCACCCCTCTCGTTCAGCCGCATTAAATGCATTGCTTTGATTTTTATTACTTGGCATCTTTCGTTGGCTTTATTGGAATTTGTCTGCTTTGGCATTCTGATATCTTTGTTTTTTCATTATTGTTGTTGTTATTGTTTTGCCGTGATTATTATGCGGCACTCTAAAAATTCTGCTTTCGCAAAGCCAAAAGCTGTCCTCCAGCGCTCTGCACACATACACACAAACACAGCAGCTACAAAAAAGTCTTAACCTTTGCCCATTTTAGTTGGCCACATTTGCATTTGCAGCGCCGTTCGTGTTGTTTTTAAATATGCAAAACGATTTCACTCCAATCGAAGCCAAATGTGGGCGCGCAGCTTCTGGTGTGGGCCAAATTTTCAACAGCCTTTTTTCTTGCCATTCGCTGATAGAAAAATAACGAACATTTAACCGACAGCTGGCTGAAAAATCCTTTAAAGTTTGCGCCGCAAAATCTGCGCTGCATTATGCCTCAAATATTTTCTTTACTTTCCAGCAAGTTTTGTAATTAGCAGCAGGATTCCGCCAGCACCGCAGCCGGCGAGCTGCCGTCTTTCCGCCGGAAAGCTGCACGCGGCAGCGACTGACTTGGCTCGGCACTGGCAGCAGACAGCCGCGGCGCCAGTTGCTTATCAGAAAATGACATGAGCAGCGCGGTTAAAGCGCGACGCGCCGCCAGGCAGCGCTCGACAAAAATTTGCATTTTCATATCCTGCCACTTTTGCATGCAACACTCGAGCGAAAAATAATAAAATTAAACTCGCAAAAGTTGCAAGCAAAACGAGAGAGTTGACGAGAAAGAAATAACAATGTTTGAGTCGGTATTGATCGAATCTTACATGCGCTGCACCATGAATTACGCTTCCTTTGGCTGCCTACTGGCAATTTCTTCAATTTGTTTCCAGTCAGCAATTTGATAGTCCAAGTGGTAATTTATAAACAAAAAAAGGTTTCTATATTGAAAAGTTTTGGTTGAAGTGGACAGTCCAATTGTATGTTAGGTGCTTGAATAAAATACAATTAACTACATTTAGAAATTTCTGCTCCTCTGAATCTGATTGTCTACGAAACGGCTGATGATAGGACGGAAGATCTCACAAACTTGGCCAAAGTGTTCCTGGGAGAACATTGAGTACTCGACCAGTGCAAACTGAGAATTTTTTACTAGCAAGTTGTCAGACAAGAAGAAAGATTGGTCTTGGACACTTGCAACATTCACAGACTGGAACAACATCTCGTTTGCAAGAAAAACTGAGTTAGACAGAGATCAAGTCTCGCGTTGTAACTTACTAACCACTGACATACTTGAGCCAAAATGCTTTTATAAAATAGGCGACGCCTTCTTTGAAGCCCCCAACCTCAAACCAAAGTGACCAACTTTTATCAACCCTGCTGCGAGGCGCTTAAAAAGGAAAAACAATTAACGCCAATTTGCCAAAAATACGTTGAAATGAATTTATTGTTGCACAAAGTGTGCCGCATACTTTGCTGATTATTGTTGTTGTATTGTTGTTGTTGTTGTGTTCTTTTTATTGTGGGTTGGTGTAGCGCCTCCAAAGCGCTGAATTTCAATTAAAGCGTGCAGCAGCGCACTTTACTCACGCGTGACGCATTGCACAGCGTGCAACGTTGGCGGCAGTCGGTCGAGCTGATGCCGGAGTCGAGTTTGTTGTGCGTTGCAGCTGCGTTGACTCGCATGTGCGAAATAAATTTGAATGAAGCGGCCATTAAAAAATTTGTATCTGTTTATGTGTGTGTGTGAGACATTGTAGATAGACAGCTCGATAGTTACAGATGTGAGATACATAGATATATCCATAGTAGATTAGATCGGACAAATACAAACACAAAGGTAGATATCGACATGACTTGGGGGCGAAATAAAACTGTGTTCTGCTCAACATTTGTCAACCCGAATCCTTCAAATCTACTCTTTTAAATGGTTTAAAATTCTTACTTATACAAATGATCAAGAAATTCCTGGCAACGCTCTTGCATAATTTTCAACTTCTGTAGGTCCCCTAGAACTCGACCATTGGGAATACGAGGTTTTATTTCTTTATGGTGTCAGTTATTTTGAATATTTCCTGCGTTCATTCGTTCATCAGTTCAATCAGCTGCACGAAATTTCTTTGCTTCCTCAATGGACGTGTTTCTCTGGCTAATCCCCCCATTAACCCTTCTGCGTACTCACAAATCAATCAGTCATCTGTCCATTCGTTGGTTCACCTGTCTGTTCGTCGATCTATGTATTTGTCTTTAGGTTTTGTTCATTTCGTTTTGCGCAGCTTTAACGCTGCTTGCAACTTTCTGCTCTGCCGCATATAATTTTGTTTCGTCTGTTATTGTTGCGAGTGTTGTTGTTGTGGTTAGCATTAATTTACAAATTGCTTTTTCCGCATTTATTTGCTGCTGTAAAAATTACTCGAGCATATAAACGCACAACGAAACACGCACACTCACACAGAAGCAGGAAATTACACACACACATACACACATATGGCAGTAGTCATATGCAAACACATTTAGGTAGATAAACAGAGGCTCACTGCTGTTGATGATAGACACGGCAGCCATCCAAACCGACGATAAACGAAGCGATAATTGAGTTGAACCGCCGCCGCCCACACCGCAGCCCGGCGCTGAATTTCATGGAGCAAACTGGAATTTGGCGAGAGGAGTGGCGCCACATCGTCACTGCAGGACGAACAGTCGAAATGGTTAATGCGCAGCTTTAGGGCGGACGAGGTGGGGGGCCATAAGACGGCAACATTTCGGCAACGCGGCTTGCGGCAACCAACGAAATTCCCCGGTGTGGCGTTCGCAGCCCAAGAAGTGCTTTTCTCGTTTCGCTTTCTTTGTGCATTCACTTTGCTCTGCTTTGCTATGCGCATTCGGCTCGAACAAACTTTGCCCACTTTAGTTCACTTCGCTGGCGGCCGCTGTGTGGCCAAAGTTGCGGCATTTAAGGTGATTTAAATTTACTCGACTGTGGCCGGACTGCGGAGCGGCTGGCAGAGTCTGTTTGTGCGCCGCCGGCGACTGTCTTAAAGTGGCTTTAATGGATGCGCAATTCAAACACTCACACACACACACAAACACACGCAGACATTTTCTTGCATGCCGCCAAATAATAGCAAACACCCAAAGCGCAAATTGTTTTCAGCTCGAACAGAAAAACAAAAAAAATTAAATGTAAAGCAAGCAAAACAACAACAAATGCAGCTGTTTGCATGTGTGTTGGTAATTTTTCTTGTTTGTGTTTGCTTTCGAGTGTTTTCAACGTGTGTGTGTGTGTGGGACTTTGGTGCTCTTGGCTATGAATGTGAATTTGATGGCTTCGCGACGGTTATGAAATGGGCCAACATCCTCCGAGTTTGATTATGAAAATGAAATTTCACTCAATATGCTGGAGCCGTTGTTGGTGTTGTTGCTGTTGTTGTTGTTGTTGCTGCTGGTCGGTTTTAGTTTATTTTTTCGGCACTTCACTTTCCTTCCGGGTCGAGTGGGCGAACAAATCGTAAACAAAATAGTCCCCATGGAATGTTGGGCGGACTTGAACCATTTGATGCGAAGAGATGTGCCCGATGTAGCTGAAGTGCTGACGGTCGATGGGTGGACTTCTACATTGAGGCATCGAAGCTCAATGAGTGGGTCAGTGATTGAAGTTCAAGCTCAAAGTTCAGCGTTTGAAAACTAACCGAGAATTGTAAACTCATTCCTTAGCTGCAAAATATCAACTTATGATCTTTAAGTCTACTCTATATATACGTTTTTTGTATAGTTCAAAGTTTGCCTCAAAATATTTGGCCACAAATAATGATGATTTTTTATGATAAACATTTCATGTATCATAAAATATTTCTAAAATTTCACTTGTAAATATACAAATTAAATTTTGACCCACACTACATATATTTTTTTTCTCTTTGTCATTGCAAATATTTGAAAAAGAGGAAATATTTCCACACCACAAAATTGTGTAACTAATGCCTGAAATAACGCAAATAAATGAAAAATCGAAAAGCGAAATAGCGAAGCAGACAAGTAAAAAGAGCAGGAAGGGCTTTGACAGAGCCAGCAGAATGGGCCCGAAGTGGGCGAGTTGGCTGACCTTCGAATTTGAGGCACTTCAGGTTTGCTACATTTGAAGGCGACGCACTTCCAGTTCATTTCAGTTGCCTTTGTTGAGTTTGTAAACAAACAAACAAACGTCACTCCCCCGCCCCCAGCACAGCGGGTCCTTCTTTCATTTCCATTGCTGCCACAACTGCCGAATGCCGAAAATGCCAACATGTGCCGAGTAATTGGTGCAAAATTTACAACAAACAAATTGCAGCAACACATTTCAGCTGCCGCTAGTTGGTCCGTAGCATAACAAAAACAATAACAACAACAACAACCATAACCACCACAGTAATACTGCCGAAATATGTTGGTAACAAATTTGCTTAAATACTGCGAGGAGAGCAACCGAAATGCCGTTTGCCGTTTGTTGTTTTTTTTGTTTTTGCAATGTTTACATGAAAACAAGAAAAACAACAACACTAATAACAAGAACAAGAATAATAAAGCAGCAGCAACAGAGAAACAGATTTCTGCTTCCTGCTGGCCACTCACCTGCGAAATGGCAACGGAAGTGGGTCGGTCGGTCGGGCGAGTGGGGCGCATTGGTGACTCACAACTACAACAATTGTATTGTTTTTGTTCTCCCATTCCATTGCTGTGAATGTAGAAGTCTAATGGTTGGCTGCAGAAACTACTGCAACAACATACAACAACAACAACAACAACAGCAACTGTGGCCGCCGCACAGCTTTTGGCGCTCGCGTTGAGCTTCTTGGCTTCCTTTCGGCTTCCTTCCGCTGGCCGCGGGCCGCTGCTGCTAACGTGTGTTGCCAACTAGCCACGGAAAACACATTTTGGCATTTCGGCCAACACGTTTTTCTCCCGTCGATGTTTTCCTTTTGCTCACACGGCGGATCCTTCGACAAGTTGTTTTTTCTTTCCTATCGCGCAGCTCTTTTTTTTTGTATGTTGTGTGCTTTACTGGCTACCTTCTTATTTATTGTTGTTGTTGTTGTTTTGCTGTTTCAGTTGCTTGGCTGTGTTTGTTTTTCTTGTGTTATTGTTTGCTGCTTTTAATTTTTTATTTATTTTCTCGCTGCTCAGTGGACCGGACACTCGCTAGACTGCGTCTGTCCGTCCGTCCGTCTGTCTGCCTGCGTGTACGTGTGTTGCCACTGTACAAGTGAACCGATATCTATGTTTATGTAGGGGCATGTAACAAAGCCAACAACAACAACAACAACAACAACAACGACGACGACGACAATCCTACTTGCAATAACAAGCAACAACACCGGTTAAGAAATCACCTGAGGGCTACCTTTTCGCTGTTTGTTTGAACCTTTTTGGCCTTGCACATGCTACTAGCAATAACAACAACAACAACAACACCAACATGAAATTAAAGAAGAACAAGAACAAATTGTTTTGTGTGTGTTGGCCATCTGGCCGTTGGCCATAAATTTGTTTGTTTAAGTTACATTTTTTCCTTTTTTGTTTCAACCTCGCACCGTTCTCGTTCTCGTTCTTGTTGTTGTTGTTGTTATTGTTCTTTTTCGAGAACTTTTTCTGCCGCTTCGCTTTGGATTTCACTTTTAATTTTGTTTGCGTTTATCAGCGCTCAGCAAAACGCCGACATGTCCTTTTCCCATGGATTCCGCTCGCTCGCAGCCTTTCTGCACTCAACTTTTTGCCGCAGCGTTGCCACTTTTTATTAAAGCGAACGAGCCGCGCCGAACCAACTGGCAGCTGCGCTTCATCCGACACTTTTTGCCCGCTGCTGCTGCTGCTGCTGTGCGCGTCCTGTCCGGGTGTCACCGTCGCACAGTGTCGCGAGCGTGGCCAAAAATGGTAAAAATCAATGTTTCAAACTGACTAAAATGAATATGACAGTCGACAGATAATATCTGAACTAAGAAAAATCCGTTTTCCGATCTTCAATATCTTACTCCGTTCCATTTTTATGTAGCTTCAAAGTTGATGTTAAAAAATACGCATTCGTTCCAAGTTTGTGGGTAATTCTTTATGCTGAATGAAAAATCAATTAAAAATATAATTTATGTACTTATATAGTCATGTTATATATTAAATGAAACTTTGGAATTTTTCCTGTATGGCAATACTATTTTTTGGTTTGTGCTTTGAAATAACTGTAAAATCCCGTTACATTGAAAAATTACGTTTTTCGGTTTGCTTCTAACAAAGAACCAAAAGTTTGGTGGAAAAAAGTTTAAAAAACGTCAAAAAACACTTTTTTAGTTCCAACCCTAAATTACTCTAAAAAGTATGTATTAACATAATCCGGAGTAATTTTTTGCCTTCAAGTGCCTATTCGGTTGTTATTCGCATTTTGCCAGTGACGCCTCCACTAAAAATACGTGATTTCTTCGAAATGTGGCGTAAAGCTGAATCCAGAAAACGGTCAATAAAACTTGATTTTCTTATAAATTTACTTAAAGATAAGACGGGCGTTGATGTTAATTATGAACAAAAGCAAAGTTTGCGTCCCCACCTAAACATTTGCTTTTTGCAGTGGCACCTACAGTAAAAAAATGTGATTTTTTTGAAGTATGGCTTCCGATGTTCAATGAAAGAAGCGGCAAAGCAGCTGCTGAAATGATGAGCTGTATAAAGGACAAGGTTGGCACATTGTTCGTATCATCAAAAGTACGCAGAATGCCACGCCCACTTTAAAAATTTAAACATTTATACCAAAATATGGTATCACAAGCTGAAAAAAATTAAACATGAATTCATAAAGGAAAAGTTTTGGCCAGTTTATATATATGCTCCAGCTGCCACGCCCACTTTAAGGTTTTAGAAAGCTTACCAATTAAAATTACATCGTGGAACGAGTATCGCAAAAAACCTCCTAAAAATACGGTTTTAGTTGTAGAAAAATACGAATATTTTTGAAAGTGGGCATGGCACACCGCCCATTTTTAGTGTGAGCTTTTATGTCATTATTTTAAGCTCAAATACAAAATTTCATAATTCTATCACTAATATTTAGAAAGTTATTTCAATATTACAGTTCCGTTCGTATGGGAGGTGGGCGTGGCAGTGGTCCAATTTTAATGATTTTTTGTAAATTTCTTAATTTCTACCACGAAAACAATCTCACCAAGTTTCATCGAAATAGGACAACGCTAAGTATTTTTGGCCACGGCTTATATGGGATCGCGACACTGTGCGTCGTGTCGCCTTATAATTTGCACCTCTTCGCCGTGCACTTTGTTGTTGCATTTTATCTGCCCATAATCTGTTTTAATGGTTAAAAGCTACTTTTTTGCATACTGAAAAAATGTGTTCTCGCCGGCATCTGCGGCAAGTTGGCCGTTGTTGCAATGTGCTCGCTACTATTCGCTATAACTGCTGTAGTTGTTGTTGTTGTTGTTGGTTTTGTAGAGAAATTCCTGTGCATCTGCTTCGGTACGTTGATTCGCCTGTTCGCTTATCTCGTGCGCGTCTCGCCTGTCTCGCATATTTCCGCCGTCGCTTTTTGTGCTCACCTGCGGATTCGCCGCGCAGCCCATCGCAGACATTTGCGCTTTAATGCGTTTTTAATGTTTTTTTCGCTCCCCCGAACGCGTCGCTTGGCGGCGCATTGTTTCGCCGCCCCGCACCCAAACCTGGCACCTGGCCGCATCGCTGCTGTTCATCAGCTGCCGTCCGACGCCGCAAATATGCTGAAAATTTGCCGAGCTAATTTTTGGTTCAAGTTTGAAGCTCAAGTTTGCTGTGAGTGAGAGTGGCGAGCCGCAGCAAGGACGCTCGGGCGGAGGACGATGGGCGTTTATTTGCATTGCGCGAGTGGCGGTGGTGACTTTAAGTGGCATTTTTCGCATTTGACATTTGCCGACGTTTGACATTCCCAAACAATAAACAAAATACTGAATTTTTTATAAAATTAAAACATGTTTAGTTGTTGTTGTTGTTGTTTAAGGCGTTTTTGATGTTCAATACAACAAAAATATGAGACAGAAATTGGGCGATATGCGTCCATGCTGCTGCTGCTTCTTCTTGTACACTTCTCTGTTTGTCGGCAACCAGCCAGTCGACCAATTTTCTGATGATTTTTAGTATATATGGATATCGCACAACAACAACAACGAATACATTAATTAAACTACAACAAAAAATCAGTCATCATAATAAACGCACCCGAGCGGACAATAGAGAAAGGGAGACAAAAAATAAATAAACATCGATTCAAAGGCATGAAACATGATCAGAAAAACAACAACAAGAATAAAGTCAACTTGAACCAAATTAGCCAAAGAAAGCAACAACAAACAGCGCCAAAAAACGAAACCAAATATGCAACACCGATCGCTGAATATGTAAATATACATAAATATTTTAAATACATATTTACACAATAACGCTGGCACTCAAAGTGGTAAAGTTACACCCAACAATTTTCAACAAAAAATTTTTGGCTCATGCGATAAAAAATTTGCAAGCCTTCAGTTGATTTTTATTTGGTTATGAGACGAAATGAAAAAATCAATTTGCCTTCATTTTACTTGCCGCAAAATATTTGCAACATGCAGTTGCCTTGTGGTAAATTTACACCGTCAATTTACAACGAAACATTGCAACTCAAACCAGCTGCGTTCCCAGCGTGATCGAGGAACAACACCAAAAAAAATGCAGAAATTTGCAACAAAATTCCAACACTGGCAATTCCACTGTCGACATGAAACATCACTTAAGGTTTTTGCAACATGCAACATGCAGCAACTCGGTTACAAATTTTTCCATTTTTTTTTGTTGTGCGTCCTTGCGAGCGTCGTCCATGTGTGTGTGTGTGTGTGGGTCTGAGCAGTGGCTGCTGAACAACGCAACAACAACAACAACACTAATGCGTTCCGCATGTGCACCATTAAAATCACGCATTATGTTCATCAACATGATCGACAACAACAACGAGAACAATAACAACAGCAACGCATGCGGCTTTTGTATGGATTTGCTTTGTGCTGTGCGGCCGTCGCCCACTTTTGTGCGGCCTAATAAGGGTTAAAACCATGTTTTGTGCATGTAGCCGGCGCTGCCCGTCACGCCTCTTCCTCTGCCTCGAACAGCTACCTGAGTGTTGTTATTGATTCTGGCTGCCGCCTGCTGCCGTTGTTTTGATCACCTACGATCGGCAGCTGATTTATGTTACGGTTGCATGTGGGACGAAGACACGCAGGTAATCTAAATTGGAGCAACTTGTCAAGAAGAAGGCTGGGAAACTCGACGTAGCAAAGACTCAGCTTAGTCTAAGACTCAGCTGTGTGCTTCGAAGGGAAGAAAGGATTCGGGTTGGAGGAAGATCGGCACAATTGAATTAGACGAGCGGGTTGCGCTAGGCAGATGCGTGATTCTCGACGTGTTTGCAGCAGGAAATCGTTACGAAAGGAGACAATAAGTGGCTGGGCGTTTGAGCTGGGAACCGCATAAATTACGTGCTGAGCAAATTGATTCGGCGATAATGCGAGGCAACTGTGAATAAACCCACCGAACCTTCCGCCAATGAACAAAACTCATTGAGACTAACAAGTTAACCCTTTGAGGAGAGGTTCGAAATCAATAGGAATTATATACCAGTAAACTGTTCAGCTGTCAAATGCATCAGCAGCAACACTCTGTGTGGAGCAAGAAAAGTCCTGAAACTTTTCACATTCGAGCAAGGACCAAGAAATGTTTGACACATCAATTTGAACTCTGCTGTGGCTTCAAGCACAAATTGGCGCCCATCTCACTTGCATTAGCTGAATTTTAAGTCATGTTGGCCACAAATTGTGGGCGAGCCCCGAATGACAGCCGAAAATGCCCAAAATTTATGTGCCCATCAAATCGAAAGGGCCAATTTTGCATTTAATGCCAACTTTGGTGTTTATTTTCATTGCCTAAAAACAACAACAACTGTGAGTAATGGCATTGCTGATGTGGCTGTTCGTTGCTCACTTGATGATGTTGCCAATGATGATGCCCGACATTTTATTGAGCGCATGTTGCACGTCGCACGTGTATAAAACAAACAACAACAACAACAACAGGAGGCATACAACAGCCATTGCAGCATGAAGCGCCGAAATGGGCCGCAAATGTGTGCCAAATAAATGTGTGCGTGTGTGTGAGTGTGTGTGCCCGAATTCGTCCGCAACGAAACACATAAATATTAAAAATCCATCTACGCTTCATGTCGATAATGGAATCTCGAATATTTAATGCGAAAGGCTGCAACGGCAGCGAGCCTGACGAAGCCGACGCAGGGCAGCGAAAATGTTTTCCAAGCCTTTGGAGGACTTGCAAGCTTAAAGCCGACCTTGTATGCGACGTGCCAAATAAATTTCTGGCAACAAAAAACCTTTGGATTTGGCAAAAAATATAGAAAACATTTTCTAAAAAAATATCAGATTCGCGATTGGACAAAAAGTGTTGCAACATTTGCGTACGTGGCGCAGTTTTGGTGCTTCGCCTATCGAATTTATAATCGTTGAGAGAAAACAAAGGCTTCCTTGGACTTTTCCCCGTTTTGTTGACCGTGGAAAATGGCGTTGGAAAGTTTTTTTTTCTCTGCTTCCATTCGAGAGCGCAGAACCGTCAATTGTTGCTTAAAAATTGTGACCGACTTTTGTTGCGTTTAAACGCAGCCGACGAGTGTTCTGGGAAAATTGGCATCCGTTCAGACGGCAAAACGGCTGCAATTGAAGCCAGCGACCATAAAAAAGATCAACTGAATTATTGCACAATAACAAAAAAATAAAAACATTTAATTCGATACGGCAGCAGCAGCGGAACTTTAAACTCCAACCGATTGGCGTTCATTGAATTTTATGTTTTCGCTGTCATTGTTTTTGTTAATACCTTGTTTTTGTTTTTGTTGTTGTTCACCTTTTTGATAATGCCCAAAAGTAATCGAGCGTACAGTGACTGAATTTGCAGGTCTGCACGCAGAGTGAAAATTGAAACACTGATAGGTACAAAAAAGCGTTAAATCGCACTTCAGTGGGTCGTAGGTTCGAATCCCACAGCGCGTTTGAGAAATTATTTTTCGTATATTCTGAAATTAAAGAGCACCTTTCACAAATCTCATAAGAAACTCTCATAAAGAATTCCAGGCTCTTTGGAAGCGTCATAGCACTTCAGCTTTCAGGTATTCCAAAAATCCACTGGCAGAGTCTACGCCTGAGTTCCCATAGAACTTTTGCGCCTCAGAACGAGTTCGTCTTCGCTTCAGCCCACCTACAGGTCCAACGATCTCTTATTCGCTGCCTAAGCCCAAGTTCTGCGTGGATTTATGCTCATATTCCACTGCCACACCACCACAGTTGATGTTTACTTTCCATCCCTAATAAATTCCATTAAAAAAATAACAAATAACAACAACAGCGCACAGTTCACCTTCGGTACTTTCGACGTATTTCGCATGCGAGCGTTTTCCCCTCAATAAACGCCACGGCTTGTACAATGCATATCCAAATATCCAGGCATATCCTTTGAGTCCTTTTGTTAGGCTGCCACACCGAGACTCAGTTGGCTCGTTTTTCCTGGCATGGGTGCTCGATGCGACGGCAGCTGAAGTTGTAATTTGTACTGTGGCTGGTTTTGTTGTCGTTGTTGTTGTTGTTGTATTCACCGGTATTTCAAGTATGTGCGCGTGGATTTTTTTTTGCTTCTTCATCATTTGTCTTTTTTTTTTGGCGGAATATTTTCCGAGGGGGTCAACAAAATTTGTGTTTTTTTAGCCACACCGAGCGTCGCAGCCGCCGTTTTTTTTTCGCTCCAAAATCCACTCAATTACTTGTAATTTCAGCCCCAACAGTCAATTTACGCGGCCGACTTTGTTCGTTGGTATCTTTTCCCTGATGTGAAAATAAAACGTGTTTTTATTGTTGTTGTTGTTGCTATACTCTTTCCGCTTTGTATTTTTACGCCGGCTGAATTTTCATTGCACTTTTTTGCGTGGCGTATTTTTTCGGCCGTGTGTGTTTTTTTCTGTCCGTCCGTGGCGGCGCTGGATTCGTTGTTTCGCTGTTTACGGGAAATGGGCGTTCGGTTTTCCTTTTTCGTTGCTCTTTGATATCCTGACTGGATGCGAGCATGTTATGCTTAAATTACTGTTATTTGAGGTGTAACAATTACAAATGATAAATACCCAGCAGCGTTGTTATTGCCGTTTTTGTTGTTGGTGCACACATGTGGCTTGTTTTTGCTGTTGTTTGGTGTATTTATTTTGTGTTTCTGAAATGTTATTCCACCGCAGGAATTCGAGTACTTTGTACCTACGCGCCTCTCACATGCTGCGCGCTCATTATGCCGAATCCGTCGAAACCCGACACCGGCAGCCGGATTTTGTTTGCCTTATTCGTTTGTTTTCGATGTTGAAATGTATCGACCGTTGTGCGGCTCGAGTGTCTTAAAATTTTACGGCTGATCCGAAGCAAAGTTTCCAATGGGAAAATCGCTTCGGATTGTTTAGATAAGAAGAGCAGATTAGCTGAAGTTAAATAGACATAGTTCATTCCAGAAAAACTTCCTGTTGCTTTTTAAGTTCCAATTGAAATTTCGAAAATCTGTTAATCGTTACTTTTTATGAAAATTGTGACCGTGAAAGCGAGGAAGCAATATTTTCTGAATTTATTATACATGATTGTTTTTTTTTCGAGTGTAAAGTGGGTAATTGCTGGTGTGAATTGGACAGATTTCTTTTTATGTTTGCAGACATGGGTTTCGGGGGGCGTTGAATTGAAAACGAAAACTGAAACTATAAATTCATTATTTATTAAGATTCTTTCAGTTTGCATGTTAAATGATCATTAGGATGGACAAATTATTATAAAAGGAGTATAAGCAATAAACTGAATTACAAGGATAAATCTTTACTTTTCGAGTAGTGGAGTTTGATTGATCCTCGTCAACGTTGTGAGGAGCACAGACTGCCAGGCAGATCTCTTCAACTTTGCTATTTGATTAGTGAAAATGAATTGATTCCCATTGATTTTATAAGTAAAAGATTCCATTGATCTTTGCAAAGTAGGAGAACAATCCTGTCTTTGTCATTCGTCTTTGCACTCCTCGAGAGCATTTTCCTTAATATTCCAGCCAGATCTTTTCGTTGCTCAGAGTTCTTCTTCTTTTTAGGGCTTTTTATGCTCGAAATTCACCTATTTCCAGAGCCTTAATTGAGTTCAATAGAATCGCCAAATTTGAAGAGATCGATTTTTCATTTTCAAAAAATCGAACTATGTATTTTTAAAATAATTTTTATAAGTAACATTGCTTATGTTTTCTCCAATTCTTATGTACATTTAAAATGTGTTCAGCTTAGCGTAGACGAATTTTTTACTGTACGTATTAATTGGCTAACTAAATAAATAAGAATTAATAAAGTATGTGCCCTAACGAATAAATTGAAGGCAAATCTCTTGAATTGCATCGTTTCGTTCTTAAAATGGAGAGCCAAAAAAAATAATTGCAGGCAAAACTCTTCAATGTTAATTAATTCAATGTGTTAACTTTGTTCTAACTTCAAAGCAATGCGACAATTTCGAATTCAAATCCAAAGACAAACTAAAAATTATTGTACCCAGGTTTTAAAATATCAGTTTCTACGGAAAAATTGGTGAGTTTTCATACGGATAGGTTTTCTCACAGGATTTTGTTTTCTACTTTTAAGAACATTAAAAATATTGCAATAAAAATAACAATAGTAAAGTAACCAGTAAAATAGTAAAACAAATCAAATCTCTAATTTTTTGGGAATATTTTTCATGATCCTGATTTGCTAAATGAAATAGATTATTTTTAAATTTTTTTATAGATCTGACTTTGCATAGTTTTTTAAATATATTCTTATTTAAATGTTTTCATTTTTCTAGAATTAAAAAAATATATTTTTTGATCGTGTAGACTCCCAACATTCGTTCACCCAAAAAGCGGAAATGTAAATTTTACCTAAAACTTTAGCTTTGAAGTTCTCTTACATGCCACTTAAGCTCTCTGCTCCCCTCTCGAGTTGCCATCATTGAATGCCGCAACAACCGCACACACCTTCAATAATCCCGATTGTTGTGCTTGCCGTGTCGATTTTTTCGATCCGTTTGAATCTAAATATTTAATTGCGCCATTAGAGACTTTTATGTGGACGCGGCAGCATTTAATGAGAAACCAGACATGGCAGTCGGCCGCCGTCGAGCGGCTATGCGCGGTTCTCAGCAAAGGAAAAACACGAAACAATGTGCGGAATTGCAGAATTGCATTACACGGCATGAAATTGATTTTAGTCTAAATTTCGCGGCGCGTTGCAGACAGCAACATGGACTCGCACACGGACTGGCAGCGTGTTTGTGTATGTGTGTGTGTGCGGCCAGTGGGCCCATTATTTATTTCCATGTAATAAAAATCAATTTTTAGTGCATTGCAATTTCGAGCATAGCGCGCGGCACAGTAACAACACTAACAACACCAACAACAATTTGCAAAAATGTTCACCAACGAAAATAAAGGAAGCTAAAAAAAGGCCTGCAAAAGTGGAGATGCAATCAATTTTAATTAAATTCCACTTCTAAGCTCGGCGCATAAAAGCGCAGCCAGACAGAAGAGAGCGCGATACAGCACGAGAGAGAGAGAGAGCTAGAGCCAGATATTCGAAAAATGACCAAACTGCAATTTAATTGAGTGAAATATGTCGAATTGGCGTGTGGCGGCAGGTGTTGCTGGGATTAGACGCGCGGCCGCGGCTAACTCAACCGATTGGCGTAATCCGCATTGGAACAGTTGTTGTTGTTGTGGTTGTTGCTATTTTCATATTCAAATGACTGCGTATTTGCGTGGAATCAGGACAAAACCAGCAAACTGACAGAAACAACGCAAATCAGCAAATTAGCAAATCAGCTTTTGCTGTCCAATTTATTGGCGATTAGGTCGACGTCGAAGCCTGTCGTCTGCGTGCAATTCGAGCTTTGAGCCGCTCGAGCGCATAAACATTGCCATTTTTGTTCAACAACAACAATAACCCATTTATTGAATTGTCTACGCCAACATTCATTTTCGATTTCTTTTTTGTTGTTATTTTTTTATTGTATTTATTTGTTGCGGAAAAGTTTTCGCAACAAAAATTTGTTGGAAAATTACTCGGCACGCAGTTATTTGACGCCGCGCCGCACTCTTTCGCCTTCGCCATTCAATTGCGATTCTTTTATCGCGTTTTTGTATGCGCGCCGGCATTTGCTGCTTCGATCTGCGGCCGCTGCCCGCTGCGTTGTTGCTGTGTGTGTTTGACAGCTGTTTGTCGTTTGTTATGAGAAAAGTTTGCGTTTCCACTGAAAGGCTCGTTCGTGCCGTGGCGGAAGCGTGGGCAGCGTCGACAGGAAGCGGCCGAAGTGGGGGCGGCGCGTGCGCGCTCGGTGCGTGACTGGATTCGGCAATCAATCTGCGGCGGCCCGGCGCGTGGTTACATACATATTTTCGCGTATAATGAAGGCACATTAATTTGATAATACGCAAAATTACTTCTTGATTAGTTTTGTGACGTCGCTGACAATGCGTTCGCCGGGCGACGGTCCGAGCGGGCGGCGGCGTGTTTGCGTTGTTGCGTGGAAATTAAATGCGTTCTTGGCCCAGGACGCTTTCCGTCTTCCCGTAACAATAGAGATGATAGATAGACGAGAGGCGATATCGAAAGTCTGTGCAATGAGTGAGTGAAATTGCTGCATAGAAAACTTAATCAATGAACCAACGAACAATAAGTCCACTGTTGCTCTGTTTCCGATGAATGGAACAGCTTCATCTTCAGTCATGGGAGCTCTTTGTCTTCGGACTTACAAACATGGATTTGTAGCTCCATGAATTTTGTATTAAAATTGCTCTGTTGTTGATTTTCCCAAAAAAATAATTTATGAACCGAAATATCCAGTAAACTACTTCATTTAGCATCTTTCAAGCCAATTGGAACAATGTGTGTCAAATAATGGGAACTAAGAACTTTCTAAGGATTAAAGATCTAATGCCGATTTCAAACCTTTGGTTGAGTGCTTTTCCATAGGCAATTTTTTTAAATACCCTTAGCGATTTGCCAGTATCGGCTGACAAGACACCCACAATCTATGCCACGAACCATTGAGCCGTGGCTACCATCAGTGAAACATAGTTTAGGTTACGGTGACAAGCCAGACATACGTTGACAGAAGGAGTTACTTGGTTTGGTGTCGTTTGAGTCAGTACACTAACCCATAATCCATGCCACAAACCATTGAGCCACGGGTGCCATCAGTGAAACATAGTTTAGGTTACGGTGACAAGCCAGACAGACGTTGACAGAAGGAGTTACTTGGTTTGGTGTCGTTTGAGTCAGTACACTAACCCATAATCCATGCCACAAACCATTGAGCCGTGGCTACCATCAGTGAAACATAGTTTAGGTTACGCTGACAAGCCAGACAGACGTTGACAGAAGGAGTTACTTGGTTTGGTGTCGTTTGAGTCAGTACACTAACCCATAATCCATGCCACAAACCATTGAGCCACGGGTGCCATCAGTCAAATATAGTTTAAGTTACGGTGACAAGTCAGACAGACGTAGACAGAAGGAGTTACTTGGTTTGGTGTCGTTTGAGTCAGTATACTAACCCATAATCCATGTCACAAACCATTGAGCCACGGTTGCCATCAGTCAAATATAGTTTAAGTTACGGTGACAAGTCAGACAGACGTAGACAGAAGGAGTTACTTGGTTTGGTGTCGTTTGAGTCAGTATACTAACCCATAATCCATGTCACAAACCATTGAGCCGTGGCTGCCATCAGTGAAATATGGTTTAGATTGCAGGTGAGATCGGTATCTTGCCAATTTCTCGTTTAGTGCACTCGAGCCCCATTCCAGCTGAATTTCAATTGATTGGAAGAAGAAGAAGAAAAAATATATATAAATTATACAAATAGTAATTTTTACCTTTTGCACAATTTTCACAAATCGTTACTCAAACTTTCGCCGTAGCCACTCAATCATTGCATTTTTCTGCTGGCAACACATTACAGTGGATGCCACAAAGACACACACACACACACACATTAACAATTCTCACATAGCATTTCTTTGAATTCATTATGATTCATTAACGTTAGTTCGCTTCACTTGTGGCACAATGCCGCCCCCGCTTGCCCGCAGCTCTGACACAACGGTTGTGCTGATGGCTTTTTGCTGCGCCCTCGTAGTTGCAACGGTTTGTGGCACACAAAAATTTCAACAATCTTTCACTTAACGCTATTAATGACACGTAAAAGGGCACACCAACAACAACAACAACTATAGAAAAATTCAATTACGTTTCAGTCTTGCGTACATTTTGCCTACGCATTGTTTTTGTTGTTGTTCAAGTTAGTTGCCTTGCCACCTGGTAATTTTGCATAATTATTGCGTTAATTATACAATAAGGGTTTTGTTGTTGTTGTTGTTGCGTGTGCATATGTGTGCTTCTGCGTTGCGCTCATTTCGCTTCGCCCAAAAAAAATATGAGTGAAAATTCAATTCACTTCAAAAACGTCGCCACAGTTCAGTGCGTTTTACGCGCCTTGAAAGCGTTTAAAGCGGCGTGCGGTAATTAAAAGCGCTACCGTGCGTGTGTTTGTGTTTGTGTGCGCAATTCGCGCGAATTATTTTCGCCTTGATGCAATTTTCACACTGCGAATGTGCGCGAAATTTCATTTTGTCGCTGCTGCGTTTTTTCGCCAGCGGCTTTTGAAGGCGCGGCCCGGCCATTTGTAATCGCAATAATTATGCTTAATTAATTTCGCTGCTGATCGGACACTTCGATCGTTGGCGCGAAAAGAAAACAACAACAGTGCCCGTAAGCCGTTCGCGCGGCGGTAATTTCGCAATTACGAAAATTGCAAACGCTCGCCGTCGTCCGCTGTCGTCCTTTCGCTGCGCTGACGTGCTGCCAGCGGTTTTGCTGCGCCTGTTGTTACTTTCAATTAATTGCGCACACGGCGCTGCGTTCGTTTGCTGCGCGGCCGCGCTCGCCTTAACATCTTTTTCAATGTTTTTTTAATATTTTTATGAAAAGCGCTTTCGCATTTTCACTGCGCTTGTTATTCTTTAACTGTTGTTGTTGTTGTTGTTGTTGTTGTTGGTTTTAAAAGTTGATTTTCATTAAACTTAAAACATTGACGCTGCAACATTTATCACCGACGCAGCGGACAGCGGCAGCCATCGAGTCGCCACACTCGTTGGCGCGTTGCGTTATAATTTTGTTGCTTACTGACAAGCGGCTTTTGTTGTTGCCGTTTGTGCTGTTTACGCCAATTCAATATGCAACGAACGCTTCCGCCGGCCAGCGCAACGGATGCGGCTACCATCACATAAATTGAGCTGTTTGCGCGCTTTGCGCTTTTCGTGCGCTTCATTTAGCTTTGGATAAAGTTGTTGTTGTTGCGCTCTTCATTTGGCTGCCACGTTGGGTTATGTGACTTTAATTAGTTTCCACGTAGCAACGATGCCGAGTGATTGCCGAGTTAGGGCGGGCTGGAGCAAGGTGCGGGGGAGAGAGGGATGCGGCACTAGATGGGACATGAAAAAGAGACTTACGTGATGGCCTTGAATTCAGTTCGAAGCTCAAGGAACAACTTTGAAACAGTTACTGAAACAAAGGATCCGGGAATCAATTTGTGAGTGAGAAGTCGGAACAGAGAACTGTTTTCAGCTTTAGGGTTAACCCTTTCGACCCCAAAGTTGCCTGAGAGCAACTTCACCTATTTGTCATCTTATAGTAAAAACTACGATTGATTTATAGGTTTAATTTAATTAGGCACCAACAAATTAATATTTTTAGAAGTGAATTCAAAGCAAATTACAAAAATGTTACTGTTATCCCCAAAATAATTTCCAATAATTTGCAGCGATATCAGGGAAAGTTTGTGTTCTAATTGAAGTCTACAAATTGGGCGCGTTTGATTAAAACCCTGTTTCTTTAATAATGGTTAAATAAAATCAAAAAGTGATAGTTTTGTATTTTTCCATAAATATTAAATAATTTTTCAGTAACTAAAAAATATTGATATAAAATTTATTTAACCCGTTTTAAGCTAAAACCGTTCAAAAGTAAACTTGCTCTAGAACTCTCACAAAGAGGCGTGGCGACTTCAAATATAGTGTGCAACCTTCTTAGGAAAGTGTTTCATGATTGATAAATTACCAAAAAGTAATATCGAGGCACACGTTAAAATTCGGGGTCGAAAGGGTTAAGAAAGTTAGAAAAAATTCACTTTGTATCTGAGTTTTCAGATTCCAGTGCATTGTTTGTGAGGTTGTTAAAGTCAGAGCTTCTCGTTGGCAATTACAGCAGAGACCGATGACTAACTTTAGATGACAAAAACTATTCAGAACAAAGACTCGCATCGTTTTGACTTTAATAAAATCGCTAAAACTGCGACTTTGTGAACGAAAAGTTCAGTTCAGCACACTCCTCTCTCTCTCAAAGAGAGCTTCCTGTCCCTCTCCAAGCGAACTTAATAAATCTGAATTTATTTTAGAATTCAAACGCAGAGCTTCCATTTATTAGCAAATTTAAATGACCACAAAAATTATGAAAAAAACAACTAACTATGTAGCGCACATAGAATCACTGCTCACTGCCGCTCATTACACATAGTAATTAAATTTTAAATTTTTATTGCTGTGTATTAAATTTTATCGACACGCTTAAAAGTTCGCGCAGCCTCAATCGCAGCGCTGCCCATTAAATGTTACAAAGCACTGAACTCGTTTGTGTTAATGTGCGCGCCCCCGTTCGCACTCTCACTCACACATACATACACCTACTATGTACGCACCGAGTGCGAGTGCCGCCCAACAACACAACAACAACAAAATTCGGCGGTGACTTTCATAACGTGCTTTTTCGCCTGGTCGCCTGGCAGCCTGTAATTAGCATAATTGCAGGCGCGCACACACACACACACACCTCGACGCATCGCACAAAGACGCACGCACACAAAAATGGCAAATACAATTAATTAATATAATTAAAAATTATTTACGCACTGCTCGTACGAACACTGGAAAATCAGCTTAATGAATGACTCGGCTGCGTGTGTGTGAGTGTGTGTGTGCGTAATTACAATATTAACGCCTTCGGAGGGTGCGGAGCGGGGCACTGCGGCTCCAAGAAGTCGTACCAAGTCACCTCGATTGGCTGTTCAGAGAAGAGAAAAATCAATGCAGGCGTCAAATATTGGCTTTTGTTTTTAATTAAAATGTCAGCACAACGTTTCATCAAACGCTTTAATGTTTTTTTCTTTTTGCGTTTTTCAATCCTCCATTTTGCTTGATTATTAGTGCTGTTAGTGTTGTTGTTTTTGTGCAAACAAAAATTTCAAATTTTTACACATCATCTGCTTTTAGGCGCCCATACAAATTTGCAGCGCGCATTCGCCATGTTTACATTTTGCATGGCGACGACGGCTTCTCGCTGTTGTTGCAACCAACAATGTCCACTTTTATATTTGTGCAGTTGCTTGAAAAAATGCCAGCAACAACAACAGCAACCATAACGTGGTTTATTTGGCTTCGGTGGAGGTGCAGGCGCTGCTTATCGTAGCATACTTTTAGGCGTGCCCGCCCACGCCAACGCCGGCTCGTTGTATATTATTTTCGCTGACGCTGGAAAAATGTGCAATAAATTATGACGCCGGCTAGTTGAGAATTGCGCGCCAGCTGCCGCAGCTAACGGCCGCAGCCGGCCTGCTGCGTTCGTTGCGGCAGCAATTTTACAATAAATTTTTACTAACTTTGTGCCAAATTTTGTGCTTGTTGCAGTTTTATTGTTGTTTGGTTGTATTTGTTGCTGTTGTTGTGTGTATGCAGAAACGATCAGTGTTCACACACAAAAGCCGCGTTGCAGCGAAGAGGGGAAAGTGTGTGTGAGGGGAAGCGGAAAAGTGGAAAATTGCATGAGATATGCCAAATAAATTTCGCTTAAATGCTTTGGTAAAGCGGCAGGCGGTGCGCGAAGGTGTTGTAAAAAAATATTTTTAATTAAACTTTGAATATTTCCGGTGGCTAATGGTTTTGTTTCAAGTGTTGTTGTTGTTATTATTATTGTTGTTATTGTCGTTGTAGCGGCATTTTGATTTAGTTGATTTGGCTGAACGCTTTTAAAGTTTGTTTTAAAAATGTGATTTATTATGCAAACACAAAAAGGACATCGTGTTGCCAGGTCGCTTTGGCATATGCCACATCAGCTATGTGGCGTTGTTGTTGTTAATATTGAAATTTTATTGCATACACTCAGGCGCGCGCGCTTTCAAAGCAATTCGCCATAAATTTTCGACAAATGCATTTTGTCATAAATTCTAACCGAGTTTGTAGAATATTTAAGAATAAAATGTTGGTTGGTCGTTTGGGTGGCTGCTCCTGGGGAATTCGCTTTAAAAGGTTATTTCGAGTGGATTTGTCTTCTGGTAAGCACAGTGGACTATTTAAAGAATATTGAAGCCTTGAAAGAAGCCTACTTTGAGGCGCAAATTGTCTGTAATGCTTTGAATACTCACTTTCGGGTCAAGAAAAATGTTTCGATGGCATCGAGAAATCTTGCTTAGAGTTCAGATTTTCATTGAATTTGGTTCACTTCCTGCCCATTTTTTCAGAACTCTATGCCCGCTGCGCTCTGCTCGTAGGCGATACAATCAAATTTTAGTTACTTTGTTACCTCTGACACTCATCTATTCTGCACTTTTTGCTTCATCTCTTTACAGGTAATTGCTTTTCCCATTCAGCCGCCCGGCTCGTTCTTGCCGCACCGGGTGAGTACTCAAATGGCACTTTAGAAATTCGAAAAGCGCACAGCCAAAGCATCTGGTTCGGATTGCATTCAGATTCAGCGGCAGAGGGAGCGGGTGTACTCCCATTTCCAATCAATTATGCCCATCGAGCAGGCAGCACTCGATGTCGTGATCGCCAATTCAAATTGCCCATAAAACTCACAGCGCACTCGGCGCAGCCTTTTCGAGTTTATTAACGCTGCAACAATTGCGTTTCCGCCGCCGCCGCCACACATCCGACCGTCTCTAGACGCACGTTGCAGCTTCGTTGCTACGAAAGTTGTAAGCAACTATTTATCGCCAACATTTCGGCTATGGGATTTCAGTTTAACGGCTCTCGAGCGTCTCGAGCCAAGCGAAATGTGGAAGCGTTAAAAAGGGAATCGGCGCCGTCAGAACAGCAACATTGGCGCGGCTTGCAAGAGCCACACGCCACATGCCGCCCGCTGCTCGTTGCGTCAATGACAATGAGGCCAATCAAGTTGCCAATAAAGGCGCTGCGCTGTGAGTGTTTGCATGCGGTGGAAAAATGCCATAGCAACAGCCATAGCAACAACTACAACGACTACATGTTGCAGCAACGCTACGTTCGGTGTAATGAAGACGAATTCAATATGCAATTTATTTCTTGCAATTTGTTGTCGGCCTTTGTTGGGCCTCGTGTGTGCGGTGCGTGAAGGCACATGGCAAGAAAATTTCGCAGCCAGAAATATTGGCAATTCCGGCTGGCAGCATGTGCAATGTTAAATTACTGCGAAAGTGATTGCTCAAAGGCTCGCAGCAGTGCAGTTTGGCCGAGAACAACAAGCAGCACAATGTTGGTCCGAAAAACGAAAAACTTTGTGACTGTGTCACAGTTATGAGTTGGCAACAGGACGCATAGTTTATTCTCTCCTCATTAAAACGGCACCTGAGACGCATAGTCCTCAGTCTGAAATGCTCTGTGGAGATTCCTGAGTGTAGTCGGAACAACTTATTCGTCCTGGATTCGCAGCATTGCCCGGGTGACACTCTTCCCTGCTTTGATGCTTTTTTTAAAAAACTTCAGCCGGGAGACCCCAGTCTTTCCCACTTTCATGCTCTTGAAGCTATCAGGATTCCTAACCTTCTGCGAGAAATATTATTTCTCAGTTTCTTGTTTATTGAAACGTTTCAGCGGTGCAGATTCTTTACATTATTCGGGAAACATTCTACCCCAAATTCATATTTTTTAAGTGTCCCAGCTTTGAAGATTCCAGACATTACTCGGGAGACAGTCTTCTTCAGTTTCATGCTTTTGAAGCCGTCAGAATTCCCGACCTTCTACGGGACAAATTCTTCCTGAGTTTTCAGCCCCCACCTGTGAGGATTCTTCACATTACTCGGAAGACAGTCTTCCCCACTTTATGCTTTTGAAGCTGTCAGGATTCCCAACTTTCTGCGGGAAATATGCTTTCGCAGTTTCTTGTTTTTTGAAACGCATCAGCTGTGAAGAAGCTTTACATTACTCGGGAGACATTGTTCCCTACCTTCATATTTTTCAAGTTCCCCAGCTTTAAGGATTCTTTACATTACTCGAAAGACAGTCTTCCCCACTTTTATGCTTTTGAAGCTGTCAGGATTCCCAACATTCTGCGGGAAATATGCTTTCTCAGTTTCTTGTTTTTTGAAACGCATCAGCTGTGCAGAAGCTTTACATTACTCGGGAGACATTCTACCCCACATTCATATTTTTCAAGTTCCCCAGCTATGAGGATTCTTTACATTACTCGAAAGACAGTCTTCCCCACTTTTATGCTTTTGAAGCTGTCAGGATTCCCAACTTTCTGCGGGAAATATGCTTTCTCAGTTTCTTGTTTTTTGAAACGCATCAGCTGTGCAGAAGCTTTACATTACTCGGGAGACATTCTACCCCACATTCATATTTTTCAAGTTCCCCAGCTATGAGGATTCTTTACATTACTCGAAAGACAGTCTTCCCCACTTTTATGCCTTTGAAGCTGTCAGGATTACCAACTTTCTGCGGGAAATATGCTTTCTCAGTTTCTTGTTTTTTGAAACGCATCAGCTGTGCAGAAGCTTTACTTTACTCGGGAGACATTGTTCCTTACTTTCATATTTTTCAAGTTCCCCAGCTATGAGGATTCTTTACATTACTCGAAAGACAGGCTTCCCCACTTTTATGCTTTTGAAGCTGTCAGGATTACCAACTTTCTGCAGATTCTTTACATTACTCGGGAGACATTCTACCCCACATTCATATTTTTCAAGTGTCCCAGCTATGACGACTCTTTACATTACTCGGGAGATAGTTTTCTTCAGTTTCATACTTGTGAAGCTAAGCTGTCAGAATTCCCGACCTTCTGCGGCAAATATTCTTCCTGAGTTTTCAGCCTCAGCTGTGCAGATTCTTTACATTACTCGGGAGACATTCTACTCTACTTTAACTTCTTTTCAGATAAATGCTTTTTCAAGCTCCTTAAATGTGAGGATTTCTGGCATTACTCGAAAGACTTTCGATCGTTTTATCTGTAAAAGCTTTTCAAGGACATTGTTTATCAGCTTCATGCAATTTTTCAAGCTCCTAACCTAAAACTATATTCAAAATACGCTTCGAAGGTTCACGTTGAGGCTCTGTCTTCAGACCTAAGTACTGAGACTGATATCAACTGGGGACATGTTCTCCCATTCTCGAGACTCTATGTCCCCAAACGTTGGCGACTACTTTCGCCCGAACAATTCTTTATGTGCAGAACTTCGAACTTTGTCCAAACAAAGTGGTTTTCATATGAGGGAGTTAACTCTTCATGACATTTTTTTATATAATTTGGTCTGAAATTTGCAGGAAAGACAGGAAGCTAATGTAAACTTGACAAAATCGCAATCGGTCGATTGTGATGTAAATAATTCAAAATTCATCAGAAAACCCTAAACCCGCTTGTTGGCGTTTCAATCCATTGAAAATTCTACTCCAAAAACAAAAAACGACGACCGATCAAGTTGGATCACTGCGCGCTCGTTTCATGCACTGACAGCTTGCAAAACAAAACAGGAAAAAAAGCAAAATTCTTTTCGTCAAACGATTTCGCAGTGCAGTGAGTCGCCGATGGCCGCTGCGACTGGCCCACGTAAAACTGTCACTTGTTAACTGTCAATGTTGTGTACACGGCGTACGTGAGCATAGTCGCACGCGGCACGCAACTGCGACGGCGACTGCCTTTTGGCCTCGCACTGGCATTGCCAGCAAGATTGATCGATAGTTCTGCGCCGAATGCAACAGCACACACACAGTTTTATTTATGCCACTGATGGCTGGATGGGCGGATGGTGTCCTGCAGCATCGTTGCACGTTCGATTGCTCGAACGTTGCCAATTTAGCATTGACGCGTCTATGATACGGCGAGAGGCGCACCGACGGCTGGCGGCCGCTTTTCGGGCTGCCATTTTCGCCTTATACGTCCAGCATTTAATACGTGTTTACGCTTTTTTGCCTTTTTCGTTTGTGCTCTTTCAGTTCTGAATTTTTTCGCAGCATCGCTGGCCGGACATTTTTTCGCCGGCCGCTGCGACCCGTCCGCGCCGCTCGATCGTCTGCCACTGCACTTCATTCAATTCGATGCTCGTTCGTGTCAATTCTTCATTTTTTATGCGGCCAATTGCCGCGATTGCTTCGGCCCCAACGCCGGCCCGGGCCGCGCACCAGTTGCGGCGTTTAATGCTTTCCGCTTTGTTCTCTGCTTCGCATTTGGCATTCGCATTTGGCATTGGTATCTGAAGTGTATCCATCACTGTTTATTGTCTGCTTGTCTGCGTTTCGGATGCAGTTATTTGATTTGACTTGACTCGTCGCAATTGAGGAAATCGCATTGAATTTGATGGACTGAACGCGAACCAGCTTGCGAGCCGGCCCGGCCGGGCTGACGGCATTCCCACTGGCTGCCATTGAAACGGGCCAATCCTGTTGAATGCAGTTTGCGAGTAGGAAATTAATTTAAGCAAATTAAAATTTTAAATTTGTCCGCTTCGTTCCGTGCTGTCGGAGGCAATCTCGGACTCGAGCTGCTGGCTGTTGGTTTCAATGGGAGGAACTGTAGAAATGATGGCGCCGCTTCCAATTGAATTTCGTTATGGAGCTGTAGAAATGTTGCAGAGTCATTTTTGTAGAATTGAACACTTGTAAGATTTTAAATTAAAATCCTTCGCTACTTTTACTTCTGCGCAATTTTTCGCTGCCACTGTTGAGGCGTTTTAACTACATTAAAATGTTGCAAAATGTTTAGCTTTGCTTTCGTCTCTCGTCTCCACTAACTGACAGTCTTTCTGACTACAAAGCGACGTGTTTCAAAGTCTGCAAACATTTGCCAACTAAATACGTTTTCCACAAATTTGTGGACTCATTTCCAAATTCTTTTTTTCTCAACGAAAAAACCCACTTTGTGATTTTAAGCAAATGTTTTTTTTTTGTTTTACTGTTTTCCAACTAGCTTTTCTATTTGCATGTTGTTGTTGCGGCATGTAATTGTGACTGCAACATTGTGGGACTTAAATGCGTCGCGATGGGCTGAAAAAGTTTGCGCCGCTCGCTGCACGAAACCGAAGAAACGAGCCGAGTAGCAATGGCAGGTGGCCGATGGGGACGAACTGCCGTGTGGATTAAAATCACTAACGCTCCATGAAAAACCCATGAAATGTGCTCCGATGTTAGCTGTCCCGTTTGTTGCTTTTTCTTGTCGCTGTGGCACGAATTCGGCAGATTTTCGGCTGCCGTGTCGAGCTGTTTTGAATGCTACAGTTTTCGGTAAACAAAGGAACGGACAGACGGTCGGCGAGAAATGCGCAAAAGTGCGCAGTTCTTATGCGTTCCGCGTCTGCGGTAGTCGGTCACTGGCCAGCAACTTTTGAATAACAAATGAATGCACGGACACCGACAGACTTGCGTACAAAAGCATTTAAATACAACGAAAGACAGCAACAAAAAAAAAACAAGCCATGCAAGTTGCACATAAGTTGTGGCCGCTGCTATGAAACCAGCAAAAATTGCAACAAACAACTACAGCAAAAGCAACAACAAAATGTAGTGCAGGCTGCCAGTGGTTGCGTTACAATGTGGTAAGATGCGGCAAATGTTGCCGGGGCGCATGCAGCGCGCAACACTTGCCACACGTTGCACGCTGGCAGTGCGACTAGTTGGCTGGGCGCAGCGGCGAGGAGCGACCAGTGCTGGCAAATTTCATAGTTGCTACGTGTCAGCGCCGTAAAGTTGCCGCTGCAGTGGCTCTGCGGTTGCTACTTGTGTTGCCGTTGCTGCTGTTGTAGTTGCTTTGCAAACTGAAACTTTTATTGTTAATTGTGGTTATTGCTACTGCTGCTGTTGTTAGTGTTGTCGATGCAGCGCGTAAAATTTAATGCTGCAACTGCAGCGTCCGCCTGCTCATCAAATGCCTCATCAGCGGCCGCATCATTGCCGAGATTTAAGGAGCCGTAATGACGGACTTATGTCGGCGATGGCAGCGTTTATTGTTGCGCTAATTGAAAAAGCGATTGACGGCGGCCAAGTAGCGGCGGCGGCATCGGCTGTTTGCTTATGTTGCACGTGCAGCGGTGCGCAAAAGGCCAAGAACGCCAATGGCAACTTTTGAAGCTATTCGAGTGCGGAAGCGCAAACAGTGGCGGCTTTCAGTGTTTTTGGTGCTCACTTTTCTATTTGATTGCGGCTCGTAATGTTTGCAGAGACATTAAACAAAGTTTAACTTAGAATTTTAACAAATAATACCACTTCATAAATGAAATATACTAAGAGATTAAAATTAAAAAAAATTTCTAAAATATTTCAATCCTACTAATAAAAACATTTATTTATTTTTTTAATTTGTATTTATATAAAATAATTTTATTTGATATAATTAAAAAACATAATAATATAATAAAAATAAAAATAATTTTTTTAAATTTTTATTTACAAAAAATAATAACAAAATAATTTTTTTTTAATTATAAAAAAATGAATTAGAAAATAGTAGTTTTTGTCTTCCATTGGAGAACTTCTCAACACAGTGTTAAACTTCAACAACAACAACAACTCCTGCCATAACTACCTGACTGCCGCATAAAAAAGATTTCGTTGTAGCGTCCTGCCGCACGCGGTAGCCGCGCACCTTTAATCTTATCTTCACTGTCGCATCGGCCTAAGCAGAGCCTGCAGCGCACAACAACAACAACAACTAGCAACAAAATATCAATTTCAAAACATCAGCCAAACGGCAGCAACCAGCCTCACACCACACCGCTCCAACTCACTGTCCGCTTTCCTCTCTTCTTCTTCTTCTCGCTCCCTTTTACAATTTAATCCCACTGCGCGCTGGTTTCTGCTGCCTCTGTGGTTGTTGTTGTTGTGACAATATGGCCGCAAATGGCACTTACACGGCTCATGTTTTCAGCTCGCACAACGCGCTCAGCCTTCGCTGCTTATCAGCCATTCCGCTGACTGTGCGCTTTTCCGCCTCCATCGCAACATTTTGCGCAGCTCGCTTTTTCCCGCCACGTCTTGGCGCTTCTTGCATGACGTTGCAGCTGCCGCTGTTGCTGTCGCTTCGGACTCCAACAGCCGCTGGCCAGCAGCATGAAGCTCAACTATGTGTACCAGTTGTTGTTGTTGTTGTTGCTGCTGTTTTTGCTCTCCTCTGATATCTATTGCGCCGTTTGTTGTTGTTGTTGGCATCACACTTGTATAATTTGTTGTTGCTTTTTGTAGAATTTTCGTAAGCGCTCCAATTGTCGTTGCCACAGTCCCCGCCGATTGACTATGCAGCGCGGCATTGACTTTCCAGCCGCTCGTTCTCACCTTCGCTTTTCGCCTGCGGCACTCTCGGATATCACATTTTATTCTTATTAATCACTGCGGCCGCCTCCTTCTGCCACTCCGATTCGATTTCGCCTTGTCCCGCAGTTTTGGCTGTCGGTCGGCCGCAACTCCAACTGTCTGCTTGTCGCTGCATTGCAATTTTAATTCCAAATCCGATTTAAATTTATAAGCCGCGCCGCAGTGGCTCCGCCATTGATTGCTCGTTTTTCTTGATGGCCTCCTGTCGGTCCTTTGCCCAGACGACGCGCCGCTCCCTCGCCGCACCCAAACAAGTGAGGCAGTGAGGCAGGCAGAAGGCGATCTTTGTTGTTGGCTCCATGTTGTAATTGTTGATTTTTGTTCGGAGAGGTGCAACTGAAATAAATTCTCGATGCTTTTTTACATTTGAATTTTTTCTCTTATTTTCTTAGTTTTCTTCTTTTCTTATTCTTTTGTTTCTTATTCCTTTTCCTTGTTCTTCTGTATCTTACTTTTGCCCTCTCTTCACATGTTTTTTCGTTTTGCTTCTTCGTTTGCATCATCTGTGTCCAATTTTTTGCCATTCTCGTCGTGTTTAATCCGAGCATACGAAATGAAACTGCTGCCATTTCTTATTCTTCTTCTTCTTCTGTTCCCATTACAATATTGGCAGCAACACTCAGACGCACATTGTGAGCAGCTGTGCCACTGTCACTGCAGCCTGGCAGTTGCACTAATTACACGTATGAGTAGCGTAGTTGATTTGACAGCATCCCCGCCCCCCCCCCCCCGCAATGCACCGCTTCTGCTTTCGTTTCTCATCAAACTGCCAAATCCAAACGTGCGCCGCTGCCCACTTGGCTTGGCGGCTTTCTTTGTTGCTTGGCCCCTTTTTTCAGGCTCAGCAGTGCATTCGTCATACACTCGTCCAGCCAAAGCCAGATAGAGACCACTTCAGCTCATGTATCCATCTGTCTGTCGCTGTTATTTCTCTGTGCCCCCACTGGCCGTGCAGCACCAAATATTGACTCGACTTCAGTCCGTGACGCTGCGCGGCTTCGCCAATTTGCGCTGCTGCTACCGGCCGCAACATTTGGCATTTCCCGTTCGCTCGGCAGGCGGCATAATCATTTCGCCATTCAGCGCCACAGTTCGCACAGTTTGTTTTGGCCGCTGGCCGCCAATGTGACTGCGCTCGCAAGTCGCTGCCTGCAGTTGCAGCAATGCGAATGGAATTTCTGATTTCGTGCATTGCACTCAGGTACGTGGAGTGCATAAATCGAGCCGAGCCGAGCCGAGTCGAGTGCAGTGGCTGCTGGCGGCCGCAGTCGGAATGTTGACTCGTTGCCTGACGCGGCCGCTCACGCGCATTAAACGCTTTGATTTATTCTCGATTGAATTTTGATTTGGCGTGTAATTGAACTCTTCTCAGTCGCGTTTGCTGCATGTGAGTGTGTATGTGTGTGTTGTATTTACTTTGGCAAGTGGACACAGTTTGTTGTATTTAAGCTTCCAAGGAAGCGCTCTCAATTTGCGTTGTTGACTTTCGAAGAATGGCTGTCAATGTTGTCGTTGCTTCGGCTCTCGTGTTCTTCTTCTTTATGACTTTTGACTTTCTTCTATCTTGTTCGTTTGTCATATTCTTCTAAAGCCAACAACAGGCCCACAACTTTGCTTTAAATACTTCGAAATATCGGTCAGATTCACAACGCCGTAACAGTTTTTGGGCATCCCCCCTTCAGAGCCTCTCGTAGCATCGTAGGTTTGTTAAGGTTATCAACAAAACCTCGAACAATGTGCAGACCCTAAATGTGGTCCAAGTTGTGATGAACGAAATCAGAATCAGAGGGCAACAAGTTCCGTTATTTAATCCTGGAATACTAATCTTTTTTGCAATTGTTTTGCAATACCTTCGCGATGCTAGTCGAATTTCAAAGTAACGAATTGGCCAAGGAAATCGAGTTATGTCTTTTATAGTTCACTAAAATACTCACTAACTGGGATCTAAGCATGCGAAGTCAGGGCAGTAACAAAGAAATCACAGAGTGGCTTTCTTAACATTCGGAGATCGTCGGCTATCGCAGTAGTCAACAAAATAAATTATAGTCTCTGGGAATGTCCACCAAACTTGTAATGATCTCTGCATCAAATGACCCTCATCCAATGGAAAAGTAGTCCTTGGAAGTGCCTATCTAACATGCAGTGATCTATTAGCGTCGAGAAGGTTAAGACTTGGGCATTCTATGTAGTTCCGTCGTGCTCCAGATAATGCAGAGATTCTTAGAGTCCGCGTGGGAAATACTTCCTAATAGTACCGAGGATTGCATTGGTTCTAAGAGGATGGAAAGATTAGGAGACAATGATTTGGAGGGAAACAGGTCCGGCAAAAACGGTGTTCGATGTGGTAGTTCGAGGTCGACGGCGAAGAGGAAGGGCGTGTCTCCGGTGGAAGAACCAAGTTTGCTCCAGATAACCCCGAGGCTCTTAGAGTCCGCGTGGGAAATACTTCCTAATAGTACCGAGGATTACATTGGTTCTAAGAGGATGTAAAGATTAGGAGACAAGGATTTGGCGGGAAAAAGGTCCGGCAAAAAAAAAGGTGTTCGATGTGGTAGTTGGAGGTCGACGGCGAAGAGGAAGGGCGTGTCTCCGGTGGAAGAACCAAGTATGCTCCAGATAACCCCGAGGCTCTTAGAGTCCGCGTGGGAAATACTTCCTAATAGTATCGAAGATTGCATTGGTTCTAAGAGGATGTAAAGATTAGGAGACAAGGATTTGGAGGGAGCATTTGTTGACAATGAAGCTTCGGCGAAAAAGGTGTTCGATGTGGTAGTTCGAGGTCGACGGCGAAGAGGAAGGGCGTGTCTCCAGTGGAAGAACCAAGTTTAGGAGGCCCTATCTTCGCCGGTAACGGGTTGTTATGTCCAGTTGACAAATTTTTTTTAATGAAACTCAACTCAACAGGGTGGACCATTGCAAGAGTGCGAGTAGTGGAGGCTAAAAATTAGTTCCTCTCTCTCTGTGCTGCATAGCGCGTTGGAACATCGTGTCCACATGGAATGCATGAGTCCGATTGTTAAAGTCAATTGTTCGGAGCAAAACCCGGTGTAAGAAACCTCTGTCAAGTTCAGCATTGCTCCGCCACTTAGAGCTAGTTCGCTTAGTGAACAGCACAAAACTATTTGTTGAGTAGTGCAATTTTGTAGTCGCACACAGTCGTCGCCTAATTATTGCTCGCTGTATAAATCCGACATAAAAACCCACCTAAGGAATTGGCACAGCAACACGCACTGAGTGACTCAATTTCAGGCAAAAGGAAATTGAAATAAAAATGAAATTAAAATAAAACCAAGTTGGAGGCGTGTGGACGCAGATGGAGACGGAGAGCAGCGTTTACTTTGCTCGCTAATTAACATTCAAGCATTAGCAATGCGTCCCTCGGTCGCCTGGTCGCCACGACGACTGCCGGCGCACCACCATAAATTCCAACAACTTATTCTGCAATAAATTTCGCCCGCCAGACGCAGCGCTGGACATTGCTCCAGCTTGTAACTATTTAACTTGTACACTTGCAAGGAGCGCGTCGACGTCTTTGCCGCTGCGCTGCTGCCGCATAATAAACTATCGTCGCTTGGCGAGCAGATAACCAAGACGCCGGCCGCGTTGTCCTGCTGCAAGTCCTTCATAAAGTGCCACTTTTTATGGCAAGAACAAGCAGCAACAACAACAACAACAAGAACAACAACGACGACTGCAAGCGTGTGGCGCAAAAAATTAAGTTGAAACTTTGCTGCCGCACTATCGGCCGCCGCAGTGCAGTGCCGCTGCTCCTTGGGGACACAATTTGCTGGAATGCGCCGAGCGCGCAAAAACCGCTTGGCCAGCACTACTCGCGCAACAACAACAACAACAACAACGGCAACAGTGAGAGCGCAAAAAAGTGCCTCGGCGCATTCGGTCGCCAAGATTTGCCGCACTAAATGCAGTCAGTCGCTGATTGGCGGCCAAGTCGCGGCGCACCTTGGCGGACGTTGGCTGCAACTCGCCTTCTTCCGTGCCGTATAATTTGTGCGTTCTTCCTCCTGCCGATCTCTCCGAGTACACGTACACGATTTGCGGCGTGTTCATTTTCATAAATACCGCATTTAAGTAGATGTTTAATGTCACTTCTAGCTGCAACCTAAATGACATTAAATCTTCACGGTGCATTCGTTCGCTTCGCTTCGTCCTGCGTTGCTGCGCGAGTTGTCGGAAATAATGTGGCTCGTCCGTCTGTCAGTTTATTACCGGTTTCAAATTGCATCTACGATATGCGATATGCCGAATGGCGAAAATATCGACTGCTGCCCCGTCGCCCGGCCACGGCGACGCCTGACTGTGGAGGCCAAAGTGCCATGGTTTGCGACTTGAGTGGGTCTCATTGAAGTGACCAGGCTGTCAGAAAAGTGGTGCTCAAGTGATGGTCACTGTTGCCGTTTGTCTTGAATTGGGAAGTGAATCAGATCCAAAAATCAGACAAAAAAATTCACTCTTCGAATTGAACAAAATACCAACCAGAAATTTAGGATTAGACATTCAACATTATACCAAATGATTTCATGTATTTTATGAAAAAAATCTAAAAGCTATATAAGTATATCTGTACCTAGTCGAAAAAACGCACCGATTGTGATACAGTTGTACTAAAACTGCAACCCTGGTGATTGCAAGACTGAGTTTAATGAGTTTAAGTGAGGAACAAATTTTTGGAATCACGCCCAGTTAAAAAAATTACATAATCAACGAATGAATTGTTGGCTCTTGGAATAGTTTTTTCACCTTCGGATGCTCTCTTCTTATTCGATTCTAGCTACGATCCAAGCCCAAGTTCTGGTTTCAACTTGTTTCGACGATTCCAAAATGTTCAAGCATTTTTCTCGATAGAAAAAGAAAATAGAACCCGCTCGGAAGGCGAAAGACCAGACTTGTTGTCTCTCGATGAATGCCCATAAATTGGCAACATCAGTTAAAACTGAACAAGACAGCCCGTTAAAGTCATTGGAACATTACAACTCGAACAGTGCGGCAGATTGTCCTGGCCACAGTCCAATGTTGCACTCAAAACTGCTACGTCAAAGTCAAACTTTATGGTCAGTTTTGAGGCGAACAGTGATGACGGCACCCGGCTTGTCTCTGCTGCAAATCTCGGCATGCATTAAGGTCTTCGGTCGCTCGAATGCGCCAAAAGCGCAACTCATTTAAATTTCTTATTTCGCCGTTGACGTTGCTGTTGCCGGCGTCGGATTTGACGATGTCCGGCCGCAGTTGTGGCGAGTCGAGTCGATGCCATGCCGGCGATATGAGCCATGGCCAGCAGATCGCTATCGGCAGAGCTAATGTGTCGCCGAGTTTGGTGCGCGCCGGGAGCGTCGTTTGCTGTTTAATTTAAGCGGGAATTAAGCGGAATTAAGTCAACTGCGCAGAAAGGGAATTAGTCGCTGCCGCAGCTTCAGCCGGCAACTGTGCGTAATTATCATAAAATGCCACAAACTGTACGCACGCGGCGCTTATCTGCCATCGCAGATGGAGCTGGCGGCCGGAGCGCAAAAGGCAGCGGCCGCCAAACTGCTGTTGACATTTCGGGAATTGGTATCGGCCAGTTTGCATCTTGCAACTATCGCTGCGCAGTATTATTGCTGTTACTACTACTACTGCTACTGTTGTTGTTGCTGATGCTGCCTTTGTATAGACATGAGCACATAAGCGGGAAAGCGTCGCTGACGTCGGCCATCAAAGTGACAACATCGTCGGACCGACGCTGTCAGCGCGACAAAATGTTGCATGCTCGCCGTTTTGGTGCGTTTTGGCTTATTAAGGATGCTTTTTATTTCGCTCTGCCGCAGCGGTTGCAGTTAGTTCGTTGCTGGTTGTTGTTGTTGTTGCTACTTGCAGATAATAAATTATGTCCATGTAATGTGCGGCGATGTACATTAATCATTCGCCATTCCAGCCGACATTAGGTTGACGGCTATGGCGCGTGCGTGTGTGTGCGTGAGTGAGTGTGTGTGAGTGTGTGCGTTGAGTTGGCGGGGGGCAGTGTGACAGCCGGGTTAGATTTGATGGCTCGCTCGGGTTCGGTTTGGCGCTGTGCGATGATCAGCGATGCCGCTGGCTGGTTGTTAATATTTCCCTTTTGTGGCATTTCAAGCTTTCAATTAAAATCGCCATTGTTGTTGTTGTTGTTGATATTAAAGGAGTTGACATTGTTATTGTAGCTGCTGAATTTTCGAAAGTTGCTCCATCATTGGACATTATTTCTTAAGTTGTTTCCTTGTGCTGCAACTTTGGTAACTATTTGAATGCAGAGCAGCAGAGTTGCCAGGTTTTTTTAATTTAGTTATCTTCAAAGTCTTTTTGAAACTTTTTCAATCAAAGTAAAAACAATAAATGTCACTTTAAATCAAAAATTAATTATCAAATCGCATTCTGTGAGAAATGCCAACCTTTTTCATGACTTTTACTGCATAAATATTTGCTTGAATGAGACAAATAGAAATGTCACATTATTCAAATTAATTCCGGAGCAAAACTTTAGTTCTAATTTATATCGAAATTTGTTCTATTTTTAGGTAAATCCTCGGTAAATCGTCAAACAGTAACAGAAGAAGACAAAACAGCTTGCAAGAATGCGTCATTGCTGCAGCATGTTGTAAGTCGCCATTTGAATGGGTCTATTTTTACGACCTTCCTACGCACATGATATATCACACACACACACACACACACACACTTTCATAGCCATAATGAACACAAATTCGAGGAAAACGCTCGTCTGAATTGCTTGTGCGACTACTTCAAATTCCATGTTGCTAGCAAATTGAAAGACAGCGCAGGACAACTTGTGCATGTTGGCGAAAACGCCAAGATGAGACAACAACAACAACAACAGAGAGATAGTAGCCTGCCGCACCGCATTACAAATGGTTGGCAATCGAAGCGGCGCCCCCTGTTTGACCCGGCATGCAACATTACAAAATATCAACAACAACAACAACAGTGCAATACACTCCTTGCAACAACAACAACATGAAATTGAACAAATATAAGCAACATTGGCGGCAGCAGCAGCAGAAAATCTCTTTCAGTTGCAACTTTTCTTCTTATATTTTTGTTCACATTTCCATTTGCTGTTGTGTTGTTGCTTTTATTGTCGTTGTTGTTGCATTGGCAATTTGTTATTGCTGTTGTTGCTAAAGGTGGCTGCATGCATAAGCAGCTCGAACGCGAAACGCCAACAGCAGCAACGGCGGCCGGCAGCTTTCAGCTTTAAAAAGTCACAGTGCGTGCAGTTGTTGTTGTTGTTGTTTGTGCTGCTACGTATGTAAAACTATAACAAGCTTATATCAAAGCATCATAAATTATAACTTTACGCCGGCTTATAGAGTGCAACAACAAGAACCCAACAACAACAACAAACATAAAATAAGAGTCTCGTAAAAGTGGCAGGAGCCGAGCAGCCAAGACGACTTACTATATACTCTTAAAGAACAACAACAACAACAACATAAGCGTCGCGCTGTTCCTCTTCAGCGTCGCTGAGTGCTTCCACAGTTGCTCGTTGTTGCTGTTGTTGTTGTTCGTTGTTGTGCACTTCATTCGTATGTAATTTATTATTGTCCTCGTGTAAGAGTTTACTTTTGTGTTGTTGTTGTTGTTGTTGATATCGTTGTTGCTCAGCAGCACTCCTTTGCCGCGACGATAAAAGCGCCGCGCTGCTCGTTGCGCTCACATTTGTTGCTGCCGTGTGCGGGAATTCTTGAACATTGCCGCCTCGTTGCTGCGCCAGTTGCGCTTTGTAACTGCCACTCGACGCTGGCGTGTGCGATAAGGCTCCAGTCATAGTTGGCATTCCTCAAAAACGTCCTTTTTCACTTAGTGGCAGCACCGCACCGCACCGCACAGCACAGCGCTGCGATTTGTTGTTGTTGTTGCAGCAACAATGCCGATTCTAGGTGCTCCTCTGTCATGTCGTGTCTAGCGGGCGGAGCGTGGGAAGGGTTTAACTTGAATTTGATTAATTGTTAAAATGTGTTTTCGTCATTCCGGAAGTGCTCGAGATTAGTTTGAGCGAGGACCGAGGAGGATGGGATCGCTGGTCCGGGCAGTTGGACACATTTTGTGAAAGTTTCATGGAGAGTACGTGAGCGCATTAAAGCACAGTTGAGAAAGCAGCAAACATTTAGTGGATTTGTGGATCTCTGAATCGTTTGGCTGTATTAGTTTCGAACACGAATTGTTTATTTGGAGACTCACTGGACTGGGGGGTCTGAGGTAGTATCCAAGCTGAGAACAGGCTCTGTGCATGAATCCACCATATTTATTTATAGATCAATTTATACCGAGTATCATTAAAAATTATCTGTTTGGTATCATTAACCCTTTCGACCCCAAAGTTGCCTGAGAGCAACTGCATCTATTTGTGATCTTATAGCAAAAGCTCCGATTGATTTGTGGGGTTAATTTAAGTAGGCACCAACAAATTAATATTTTTAGAAGTTAATTCAAAGTAAATTACAAAAATTTTACTGTTATCACCAAAATAATTTCCAATAATTTGCAACGATATCAGGGAAAGTTTGTGTTCTAATTGAAGTCTACGAATTGGGCGCGTTTGATATCTTAAATAATGGTTAAATAAAATTCCAAAATGATAATTTTGTATTTTACCATAAATATTATATAATTTTTCTGTGGTTAAAAAATATTGATACAAAATTAATTTAACCCGTTTTAAGTTAAAATTGTTTAAAAGTAAACTAGCTCTAGAACCCTAACAAAGAGGCGTGGCGACTTTAACTGTCGTGTGCACACTTCTTAGACAAATGTTTCATGATTTAAATACCAAAAAGTAATATCGAGACACAGGGTAAAATTTCGGGTCGAAAGGGTTAAGGATCCAGCAGTCTAATCGAAGAAAATATAAATAACTCTTATTTAAAAATCTGTTAGAAAAACTGCAAAACTGCAAAACTGTGTGTTTGGACCACAAATGAAGCTTTAAAGTTTAAACCAATCGAATAAAAATTGCTGCAGTTTTGGTTTCGAGAAAAATGCATTGAAACTTTCAAAATGAAAGGCAAATCATCCAAAGTGGGTCCGAAATTGAATTAAGAATTATTTTGAAAACATTTTCCCCAGTTAGAAATATTTCTGCTAGCGATTTAGCGATCTGAATAAAATATTTCCCCCAATAAAAAAACAGCACATTTCTTCCAAATTGAAGTTACTTCTTAAAGCACAATGGACAACGCCCTGTCTTTATACAAACAAGAAAAAAATCCCTTAAATGATCACTCATTACTCTTCACTTGAAAACTTTTAGAAATGAAAACGGAAATAAGAAAAATCGCCAAATCATTTCAGCATTTCTTCGCTTTTATGCACCGAAAAACTTGTGCAGTGGGGCGTTGCTATTTAACCCGGTCGACATTTACCGCCAACGCATTAATTTGTCATTTTCCACACATTTCATATTTGGCGCACACACACGCAACCACTCACATATGCACCGAGCGCAGCGTGCGCCATGCATCATTACCGCCAACGTCGCCTCGGTGCCGTCTCGAAAGATACAAATTGCACACAAGTCAACAGAAATTTGTCAAAAACTTTTTGATAAAATCTTATTTTAAACGCAGCCATACACGCACACACACACACTCACACACTCACACGTCAAACATACGTGCGGGTTTATGTGAGAACGACAAAAAGCCGAAGCGGCAGCAAACAGCAGCAAAAAAGTTGCTTAATTTCTTTACTCATTAAAAGTTGCGACAATAACAGCCAACACGAACAACAACAAGTCAAACGACAGCAACAACAACAACTGAACACGCTCGCCCCCACCACCGCAGCATTGTCAAATGTCGCTGGCAATAAAATTTCTAGACAAAAGAACGCGCCCTGCCACACGGCGCGGCACGCTGCCGCTGTTGCTGCGTCAGGCGGCACCCGACACTTGGTTGGACGGTCGACGGGGCGCTTCACACGTCGCTGACATGTGGGATGAGTGTTGAAATTATTGTTTTTAATTTGTTGTCATTTTTTAGCTCAAGTTCTTGTCGCTGTTTGTTGTTGCTACTGTTGTTGTTGTTGTTGTGTTTGTTTCAGCGTGCTCAACCAACAGAAATGACATTCGGGCACAACAACAACATTCCACACCTCCAGCGTGCAGCAACGATTCGCTCGCCGAAACGAATGTTTGTGTGTGTGTGTCTGTGTACGGTGCACCTGCATCAGAAATGTCACTCCGAATGACATTTAAATGTTGCATTTGCATTGCTGACATGGACATGGCCGGCACTGTTGTTGGTCATTTTCGTTGTTGTTGTTGTTGTTGGCAACGTTCGTACCGGCCTGTCTCGCACTAATGGCAGTGGCAATGAAGCTATTTGTTGTTGTTATTTGATTGTTTGCTGCAAGTGTGTGTGGGCGTGGTTACAGCGGCACACAGTCGCGTCGAACTGTAATGTCGAGTGGGACAGACGAGTGAAAAATGCCAAATCGTCGACTGGTGTTTTGTGTTGGTTCAATATTTGTTGCACGAATGTTGCTGTTGCTAATTTGTGGAAGGAATGCATTTGCCAACTTGCTATATGTTTGTGTGTATGTGTGTGTGTGTGTTTGGTGCTTAGTCTTTGTTGAAGAGGGGCAAAACTGTCAGCTGTCAAAGCAATCGCGTCCGCCCCTTTGGACAATAATTGCTACAATTGCAATTTCACTGAAAATCAAACTGTCAAAGCGCTGACATAATGGAGAAGAGGAAGATTTACTTAATTTTATTACATTTTAAGAAAGAAAAATAAAACCGATAGGGAAATTCGAAGACTTTTTATACGGCAGCAACTTTTTGCAGCTAAATAAATAATTCGATTCATTGTGAGGTAGACCAGTGAGAAGGCGAGTAGGGCAGACACTGTCAAAGACGAGTCTAGACAGTTTAGAAATTTTGTTTTGAAAGATTTATAGGAACTCGCACACAAATATGTGGCGGTCAACATTTATTGAGTTACAGTCGTCGTCCACTATTGAGAAACAGTTTCTAGGTTTCCGCTTTACGATTTGGTAACACTATGGCTCGCTAATTTGGTCTATGAGAGACCCCCCTGGGGCAGCCAATCTAAACTACAGTCGACCTCTTCAGCCAATCTTCAGACACCATCGCTGCGCGCCTTGAAGCATGCTTCAACAAATCGTAAGGTTTGCTTCTTATTGAAGGGAAATATTTTATTAAAACTAAAACGTATTCAAAACTATAATCAAACTACTACAACTACACAACTAAGTGGAAGATGTAAAAGTTCCGGAATTAATACAAATTCGACGCGTGTTCACTCTCGCGCACGTAATTTCCCACAGCAACATGCAACATGGAATCGCATGTTGTGTCGCGTGCGTCCAGCTGACGCAGAAACAACGCATCGCAGCGTCCAGAACACGTCGCCGCATGTTGAGCGCATTTTTCCCGCTGACCACTGCGGGCGTCCAATGGCGACGGCGCGCAAAATATCAAATAACGCAAATATGCAAAATGGCGAAAATTGCAGAAACAAACCGCGCCCAAGTAGACTAATAACAGTAAAATATATAAATTCAAACAATATCGACAGAAGCGCAACGCGTCGCCGCACATGAAAATGGCGATGGCGACAACTGGAATATGAACATAAAAAATACAATAAAGGCGAATATGCAGTAACAATAACACAACAAAAGAGACAACAATAAGCAGACAATCGGAGCGTGAGGGCAGCGCGGACGCGGTTCGAAAATCGCATAAAAATATAAACAACATTTACAAGCGGCAAATGCCACACCGCACCGTTCGTTGAGCGGAAAATAGGAGTCGCAGTGGCAGCGCGCAGCATTCCTGGCCGCGGCTGTCCTGTGCGCCAGCTGCCGCGACGCGCATTACTGCGGCTCGATTGCGGCCGGCGCGCGTTGCTGCTTTTATGGCGACGGCAGCTGGAGCTGACAAGACGCGGCGATGTCCGTGCAAGGGCCGCACTTGTCCGGCTCGGGTCGCCGTGTGCTGCCACATGTGATCGCCAACCACTGCACTCCCTATAAGTTTTTATTTTCTCATTTCTGTATTTGTTGCCATTAATTTTTATTTATTCGCTGCGCTCGGTGGCGTTCAACAATGCAATAACAGCAGCGGTGACACTGCGTTCGTGTAAGCCAGACGGTCGGACATGCGGCCAGCAGAGGGCGCGACACTGTCGGAGAAAATGCGCTTTTCGTTTCGATGCAATTGCCCGGAAAATGCGCCGTCTTCATGGGCGAATTCATGAGCTCGCCTTCGTCCTCGCCCTACGGACCGCAAATACCACATTTTAAAATAAACTCGAGCCGTCGAGACAGGCGTCGGCTGCTTAAAAATCACTTTATTAAATTGGCAACTCTGCACAATCCGAGCTGACGTTTGCGCTGATTCGGCAGCGTTAAGAGATTTCACAGGAATTATCAAATAAAACCAAAATGCCAACAAATATGACTTTCGAGCCAGACAGCAATAAAGACTCTGGCTTCGACGAGAATGTAAGCCCGACTGATGTCGGAGTGCAAGAGACGATTGAATGCATTCGGTTGTCAGCTGAGTGTTTATGAACCCAGCATCATTGTATTTATTGAGATGGTTGATGTTCTCGCTAAGAATGGTTCATGTTTCAACTGGAAAAATGTTAAACTGGTTGACGATTCACGTTAACAGGTTGGTTTCCTTGCTAAGGAGGGTTGATGTTTGAACTCGAAAAACTTAGAAAAAATTTGAAAAATTATATTATATTATTATTAATTATATTATTAAATTATATGAAAAAAATTAGTAATCGGTCGGCACTCACACACAGACAGATAACAATATTGAACACAATTTGCATAGGTTGCGAAGACTGCAGTGGTAAGATTCATTTGCGAATCAAATTGGCTCACAAAGGTTTTCCAGTGACTTTCCTTGCGGTTGTTACAATGGGCCCATTCATGGCCCAAGTGTTTTCGATAGGGTTACCCTAACCGAACCTAAGCTAGGTGAACTTTTTTAATTAATTTAACTTTGTAAATGAATTGAAGAAATAATATACTCTTCGAAACGCAGATAGCGTCTAGTGACAAAGGGGGAAAAACCTTGGAAACCTGTAAGAAACTAAAGCGATTGCAAATTTCTAGACAATCTAGTTGAGGTCTGAGAAAAAATTGCAGCTTTCTGAGGAAACCCATTGTGTTTGGTTTTCAATAAAAAGCTATTCACATTCACTTCTACTGAGTTAGTTTCATTGGTCTCAAAATGGCTAAAACAACGACAACAACAACTCGAAGAATATACAAAATCATAAAAAAAGTCGTAGTGAACTTATTGATCGCTTTCGTTTATTATGGATCGTAAATAGTTGGATTTTCTTGCATTCAAACTGTCGTTTCATACAAACTTATGCCAACTCATACAATAAAATAAATAAATTTTTTTTTTAAATAAAATTTAGTTTTTTCTTCCAACCGTCTAAAATTATTCCATTCTCATTTATTGAATTATTTATGTTGGTTTGAAGACATTTCGACATCATTGCGCTTGAAGCATTTTGCCGGATTGTCTCACTTTAGAAAAACTTTCAACCAATTTTATAATTCATTGATTTATAATTTTATAATTCATTGATAAGTCTGCAAACTTCTTTGTTGTGCCGCAAATTTATGTAAAACTGAATCAATTTTTGCTCGTGGCCCACCAACCGCGCAGTTACTGACCCCAAGCTTCATTAATGTCAAACATTGCTTTGTCTATTGATCTGTGGATCAACCTGCAAAGCGGATTCCACCATCGACTTTGGTGGCGGCACATTTGTGCGCTCACACTTTCAAATTTGCAGAGCTTTTGTTGGCATCGCTCCCGGCGCTGTCAAAACCGCTGTCGTCTGTCACAAAATTTGCGCTAATTATTTTACAGCTGCGAACAACTCAATAAAACTGGCCGTCGACACAAAATCGTCTGTCATAATCGACAGCTTTCAGTCGCAATAAAAATCTTTGGGAGCAGCAACATTCATGATTTTCAACAAAATTTTGTGAATTCAATTTGCATAAATTACGGCAGAGCACAAAAAATAACAAGAAAACGTATTATCGAATGACGGCAAAAACAGCAACAACAACGCTCCGCAACATTTCCACTAATCAATGTGAATGCTGCGCTTTAGGCGCTTCGAAAAACTCGGACAGCTTTTATGCCCAACGAAAGCAGTTCGGTTAATGAATGAATGATGCGAATAAACAACAAACAATGGCAACAAAAACAACAACATATTTTTATTTATGTGAAATTTAATGCGGAAAAAAAAAATAAATAAATACAACACAACAAGAACGGAGCTTTGTCTGTGATGTCTGTTTTGTGGCCCATTAAAAAATGTATCTGTTGTTGTTGTTATTATTTAAAGCTGCACAACGAATTGCGATAGTCAAACATTTTGTCAAATTCGCTGTGATTTGTCTGCTGCTATGGCCGCCCTGCACTATATACTTCAGCTCGTATCTCGTTCAGTATTTAATTGTTATATATTTTTGTATTTCATTTATTTGTATTTTTGGTCCTGGTTTCGCAGCAGATCCACTTCAGAATTGTTGAAATATCGTTGGCGGATTATCGACTGCCACTTGACAATTGTCTCGCTGACTCGCTATCGCGCTTGATTGATGGATGGACGGTTGGATGGAGGGATGGAGGACTTGAAGTGCGCTGCTACAACGCTGCTAAGCCGACTGGAGACGCTGTCGAGTTCAGCTCGGCGCAATTGATTGGCGTCTTGTTGCGTAATCGCGTCGTCCTCATTCCGGCGAAAGTCAGCCTTCGATACAAAAATAATGCCCTGAATTGCTACTCGTCAGTTTTCGGCGTTTCCAGAAATTGTCTGTGCACTTTTAATTTCCTGACTTGCTGCTCTCGCTGCTCGACGGATTTCGTCCGTTGCGTCAGACGGCCGACGGCTGCTCGTCATTACGCTCATAATTAATGTAATCGAATATGTCAGCCGTCTTTGTCTACGCTTCGGTTGCCTGATTTTATGCTTCAATCTTATACGCAATTGTTGTTGTTGTTGTTATTGACTTTGCTGTGATAAGTATTTTGGTCCGCGTTGCTGTGGCCGCTCAAATTTCCAACAGAATTCAAGGCGACAAATTGCTACTTTATAATGCAAGAATGCAAGACGACTTTTCGATATTTAAAGTTTAGTAAGAAAATGTGAACGAAACAATTATGAACTGAAATTATTAAATTTACTCAGTGCTGGAAAATTTCGCCAAAAAATTGCACTCAGCACCGCATTTAAAATTAATTGCAATAATAATGAATTAATTACCATTTAGTTGTTCGCTCGGCACATCCTTTGAGTCAAGTCTGGTCGCAAAAAACGGTCCAAACGATTCTCTTTCTTTGCCAAACTGGCGACTGGGCATGAATTATTCATAAATGGCCGCAATAAATTTAAAATTCAATTAAAAATTTCCGACACCCCAAAAATGCCACACACACACATGCACGCAGGCACACATTACCGCAAGCAGCAAAAGTCACACCGACCGCCCAAGGGACCACCAACGTTTTGCGCGCACTTGGAGCGGCGCGACGCGGGCCGCACATCAAAGCGCACACACTCGCTTTGGATAATTCAATTATTGCCGCACTCGGCCGCGCAACAAAGCCCACAAATATGAGAGACGTCATCACACACACACACACACAATTGCGGGCCCTGCGATTGGCCCACTTTGTGCGCAAATTTTTAACACCAAATCCAATAAAATGCGCGCCGCAAAAAAGCCGAAACTGATTTAAAACCAGCCAGAAGCGAAGAAAAAACACATGCAACATGCAACAAGAATCGGGGGCAGGCAACCGCACAATGGCACAACGCAAAAATTCACCCCGCCCCCCCCCCGTTCCCCACTTTGGCCAAAAAACTAAAAAAAAAAGTGCAGAAAGCACCGAAAAGAACTGAAAGGGGGACCGGCTAATAACGCAAAGTCCGCCGGTTGCACGGACCGTATTGCCGCGGCGCACTAATGGGAAAATGAGTGTAATAAACTTTGCATGCGGCCATATAATTAATAACGGTAATAATTTTGCATATGCCAAGCACTCATACGAGCCTTTCGCTCCCTATATGTGAGAGCCCTTTGTGAGTGTGTGTGCGAGTGTGTGAGTGTGTGTGAGTGTATTAACACATGCGAAACACCTAACTGAATGGAACTTGACGGCAAACTTTTTGCCATTAATTTCTGCGATTTTTTGTTGCTTTAGCTGCGCGTCCTTTAATGCCTTTCAAAGCAGTGGCGGCCAAAAAAAATGCGGACGCACCGAAACGTGCCGCACTCGCCGAGCCGATTGGGCGGCAATAAACACGAGGAAACGAGGCGCCACTAATGCGAAGGACAATGCGAAGGAGCAGCGCTCGCTGGACGCGTGTGTGCGCAAATTAAAACGTTCTAACCTTGAATGCTTATTTATTTGTTTGGCCGGCTGGCGCCGGAATGTGTGGCACTGGCGCACCACTGCTGCCACCTCCAGGGGACCAATAAAACTTTCGTAATTAAAGACAATGTTTCCGCTGCTCATATTTACTCGGCGCAATTCAGTTGTGTGTGCTTTTGTTGGCCGCCCTGGGAGCGAAAATCTTCGCTTGTTCGCTTCAGATATAAAGCGAAAAAGTGGTTCAAGGAAGTTTTATGAGAGAATTTTTTCGCCTTCAGACTGAAAGTCCTTTCAACTTAATCGAACACTTGAAAATTTGTGCAATTAAATGCAGTCAGTTTGTATAGGAAGCAAATGGCTGTTGAGGGACTACAGAAATTATCCTTTGAAGTGCAGTGAAGAGATCCGTTCAAGATTGTAGGTGTGAGCGAGAGGTAGAAAAGATGTCGTTAGTCGGGAAGGTGCGACGTTTTTGAGCAAATCTGAAGCTATAAAAGCGATCAGTAGGGAAGTGGACTTCCAAGGACCAATCAGTTTTACTTCAAAAGCTAAACTTGGGAAGGGGGAAGATTTTGAAACTTCCTCCTTGTCTTTTTCCCTTCTAAGTGCAAGCAAGTAAAATCGAATAATGCAGTAAATGCATCATAGATAATTCTCCAGGTAGAATTCACCAGGTAGACGCTTTGTCTCCGAGGTTTCTTTTACTCCATTAGGAATGCTAGAACGAAGAGTGTAAAAGAGTTAAATGATCATGAAATGATCAAATTCAATCAAGCTTGAATTTGTTTGACTTAACACTGAAATATTCGATTCTTCAACACATTTCTGTAAAGCCAGACAATTATACAACAAAAAGTGGTCTTTTCAAAGTCGATTGGACTGTTCTCAGCTTTCCGATGTCACGGCCCAAAATGATCAAAAGAAATGCGTGTAGATTACAATCTCCGCATAGATGCCCAGAAGAAATCTTGAAGTAGATAGCTTGGAAGCATTCTACAGAGTCCCTCGAACAATATTTCAAAAACATCTTTGAAGTAATTTGAGTTCAATGCAAAGCCGAAAAATTCCATGTTGACAGTGTTGGCGGCTTCATGTTGCTCATGGCATGACCCAACCCAAGAAAACGAAAAAGTCCATGAAATCCAAATGGCCATTCAAGGGTTAAGACGACCTCACTTGACTCCACTCGGTGGCGTTGCGTTTCGCTGCAACCAACCAACAATATTCGAAGCAATTTCATCGCGTGCTCTCGTAATTGTTGGCGTCAATGTTGCCATGTGGAAAATGCGAAACCAACAACACCAACAACAATAACACATTCATGCAGCATTGCACCTGAGCGCGTAGTTTGCAGTTGCTTAGTTGTTGTGTTGTGTATAAATTTGAATGCATCATAACTTGCGGAGAAGTGCGACAATTTCACACAATCCGCCCGCCTCAACGCCTCTCCGCTCACTTTTCGCTTTGTTCGCTGCTCGCATTTGCAGTCATTTGCACGATATTTCGCGTTGTGCTGTCACATGCATCATTTGTCCGTCCGCACCCGTCGCTCCGTGCGGCTCCTTCGAGTGCACCGAGTTACGCAGCTGTGGCGCCTTGCAAGGGTTGCTGGCTGCTGTTGTGTGGGAGTGTCGGTGTTAGGTGCAATAAGCGTCAGAGTTGCAGCAGGCGGGAATATAAACAACAACAACAACAACAACAACGACAAAGTATAGCACCGCCAACAAATGTCGTAACAAGTTGATTTAGTGTGTGCAACATGAGAATTGACACACGAGTAGACGATAGCGCAGCCAGTGGCGCGGGGGGGGGTCCGGGGGTGTTTAGTATTTATAGCCGAATTTGGCAAGATCATAATTCACTCTCGAGAATTGGGTCTGGGCAAGTAGTTTCAACATTTTGGGAATGAAAAATGTGGAAGTTAAAAAATATAAAATGCTTTTAATGTTTTTTTGTTGCAATTTATAACAAGAAAAAAACTATATTGAAAATTTATAACAAAATTAAAACATTGTTTTCCATTATTTTATTGTTTCTTTTTTTTCAAGTAGCAAAACATTCTTTATTAAAACTAGACATAAATATTTGTTATCGCACACGCGCCACTCATTCATATTCCTTATTCTTCTCGCTCACCTTTTCCTCTTTCACACACACACACATACGTCACTTGGCATGTATGCAAATTCAACATTTTCCAGCTCACCTATCACTAATTATACCCCAACAACACCAACAACAACAACCACAGTAACAAGCACTGTGCAACACTCTTCAGCTCGCTTTGCCAACACTGGTAAACTACAAATTTACTTGGCACAACGTTGTTTCCTCTTCGCTTCACCTATCACTTCCCCTGGTGCCCTCACCGTCAAGCGAGTGCGGCAACCACACTCGAGTGCGACTATGTAATTTATGGCATTTTGTCAACGTGTGCTTCTCGTTATTGTTGTTGTTGTTTTGCGTATTTATTTTCACTATATGACAGCATAATTTAAACTAGAAAAATAACAAAACAGCAAAACAAAATGGCAACAACATTGCAGGCGCAAACGGCTCCCGAGTGACTGGGTTGCCATGTCGTGGTGCTAATATTTTGTTACAGGGCACGTCAGCATAATTAACGGTTTTCGGGTTACATGTGACGCGGAGTAGCGGCGCACAAAAAACGAACGAAAACAAGGCAACAACAACAAACAATAACGACGACAACAACTCTCGAACAAATATTTGCAAGAGCAAGAAATAAAAATGAACAAAATTAACAAAATGTGCATATGTCGAGGGGGAAGGCTACCGAAGGTCGGGGATACATGCTCCTGCACACAAACGTTGTTGAATGTTGCATGCTGCTAGGCGCACTAAACAAAAAACACCGCCTAATGAGGTTGTTGAGGTTATGTGCGCAATGCAACGCGGCGCGACGCCAACGTTGTAGCCTTCGGGACATAGTTGTCGAGCAGCAGCAGCGGCAGCTGTCAGTATGTCGCACGCATTTTTCGGCAAACATCCGGCGTATAGTTGAATTGTTTTCATTTGCCAAACACGCCTAAAAGTATGCACAACTTTTATGACATGCAGCCCCCGCCGCTCAGACAGAGTTTGACGTGGCCAAACGAGACTTGAGGAGGCACGTTCATGGAAATTGTTTAGTTTTTCTTTCTAAATCAGCAGTTGGAATTTTCTGAGCAAAGTTGAGAAATTGCGTTAAATTTCCAAGGCGATTAAAATACTCAAAGAATTCATAAACTGTTTTCTATATTTTGGATTAATTTATTGGCAGCAGACTGGAAACATGTTTACGCCTTAACACTCTCAGCCCTAAGCAGTTGTAAGAGCACCTTTAATACAGCAACAAACCCAGTTGCTGACAGCAAATTGAGCAAAGTCGCCTGAACTTTGTCGACTGCAACATGAAAAATCGCAAAAGCGGTTACAAAAATTGAACAAAAATCGAAATGGAAATAATGCGAAAGCTGTCAAAAGGCCAGCGGCAAGTTGTGTGTGTGTAGGTGTAATTGGCACTCAGATATTCACTCGTAAAATGTCGAGTTGCAAATTGTGCTGCAAAGTGTTTGAATTTAAACAAAAAAAAAGAAAAAATTTGCTATAAATGGGAACAAAACGGGAAAATAGGAAACCGAACAGAACCGAACCGAATCGCACCGAAATTGCGAAATGCTAATTTGCAATTTTGGCCATAATGCGTCATGAATTTCAATTGCCCCTTTTTCCGATGAAACGCGTACAAATGTTCGTGCGTGTGTGTGTGTGTGCGAGTTTGAGCAAGTGTGCGAATGTGGGCGTTCGGGGCGCCATTTTGCAAAGTGGCAGCGTGCTGTTTAGCGCCCATTAACCGCAGCTGCCGGCACACGCACAAGCGGCGCCATTGTCAGTGCGCGTTCGCGTGTATTAGTTCGCATTTGTGTGCGTGTAACTGTGCGTGTCAATTCACTGGCTTTATCGCGTTCGCATTTTTGGTCGCGAAGAAAAAACGCCAAATTCAACAACGGACAACTGGCAGCTGTGCTGCCGCCGCCTGCGCCAAATGTGCGGTGTGCTTTTCACGAATTATTTGATCATAATCGCAACTGCCATTTAGCGCGGAATTGCCATTTGAATGCAATCAAGGCCCTGCAAATAGTTGCGGCCACACACAGAAACGCACACAAAACGCCGGCGTTATTTACATTTAAATGGGCGTGTTTATTGGTTGGGCTTTCAGGCGCCGCGGCAACGTGTTCTCCACTGCTCCCAAATGTGCTGGGAGTAGCTGGGATTTAAGCTTTCAAATGGCTTTAAAATCAACTCGGCCGTTGTGTGGTTTCAAGGGAAAATTTGTCACCGCAAAAAGCAGACAGAGGCACAAATGAAATGACCAATTTTAATAGCTTTTCTAGACTTTCTAAAAGACAGTCCAAGGTCAACTTGTACGAAAAATTAAAAAGTATCTCTTGAAAATATTTTACAGGCGATACAAACCAAATATTTTTCCTCTCTGTTGGAGTGAAAAATATATCAAAACGTTGCTGATTCTGATTCATCTGAAGTTCCACACAGCTTTAACTTACCAACAAATTTATAATAAATAAAACAGTACATACATTTTGCTGTCATTAATTAAGAAATCTGCGCCATTTGACTCGTTGCTCTCACTTTCGCATTTATCCGCATTTATAATTCAGCAGCGACATTACTCTGCAAAGTTCTGCGTTCCTCTGCTCACGCAAATCCTTTCGGCATTTACGCATAAATTCCTTGTCGCAGGAATTCGCATAAAATGAAACTCGTTGATAACTTAGCGGCGATGTCAGAACGCAATTAACTCGTCGCATGCATTTCGAATGAGTTTTTCTTTGCTGAGAAATTCCCCGAAAGGCAAATTTCCGCACACTCCAGTCGCTCCTCGCCCTCTGCGTTCGAAATGCCAAATCACATTGCATGAAATCACAATTTCAGAAGCACCAACAACAAGCGCGACTTTCACAAACCCAGCTCACACTCCGCAACGCAACGCAGCCGGCCGGCTCTGATTAGAAGCCCAATTAAAGAACAATTCATTTCAATTGATGGCAATCAAAAAATTTATTTCACGCTTAATTGAAGCGACATAAACGCAACAAAAACTCTGTGACCCCACACACTACGCCAACAAAAGCAAAACAGCAACAAACAATTGGAGAACCTGAGAAAGGAGATTTCGTAATTTGTGCTTATCTGCCGAATATGCAGAGCGAAGTATCGCCGCTGCAGCACTGCACACAATGACAGCGAACGTGGCACTAATCTGCATCGAGCAATCTCAAAGAAAATCCAACAAAAAAAAAGCAACAACAAAACACACCAAAAATGGAAAATGCAACCATTGTTAGGTGACAACAATGGCCGGCAAAGATTTACGGCGAATGCGGGGCGGCGAGCGGGCAGGCCGTCAAGTAGCTGCTTGAGTAATCGGCGAAGAGTAACTAAATAATTTAGCGGCATTATTCATGCAACAATGCAGCTGCCGACGCGCACAACGGCCGACGACAAAGAAGAGTTCGCATGATGAGCAACGTGCGACCGAAGTGGCCAAGGGGCGGAATTGCAGTCGACTGCCGCTGCAGATATTTTCGAGCCATTTCATGATTTCATGAATTATGTTGCATTGATTTTTGTTGCATATGTTGTTCGGCGAGGATGCGTTGACCGCATTCAAGTGACTAAATTGAGAGTTCGGCACGCATTTTGTTTGTTGGTTGTGTTGAAAGCAAACATGGAAATATTGTCAACTATTTTTAATTATTGTGTTACCAATCAACACCAAAAAGCTCGACAGACGAACTTGAAATAGTTCAAAATTGATATCCTATCGGTGTCGGAGTTGATGTATGTGAATGTGGAGAACGAAGCCCATGCAGCAAATATTCTGAAAGAAACTCAACAAACTAAATTTTTTGAGAAGCCATTAAGGATTGGCAAAGCGGTTTTTAAATTTATGAAATAAAGAAAAATCTTAGAGATATCGACATCTACTATGGACCAAAACAGGTATTGAGTTGCGGCGGCTGCGGAGTCTTATGCCTCTCCCTTTTCTTGAGGAAAATGTGATTTGTACTGTCGCTGAGCCGAGCTTTCACCCGGCAGCTCGTTTGAGTCATGACTGGACACTGCGTTTTGGATCTATGCGCCTCTCGGCCAGTGATATCTGCAGAAGCTGCGAAAATGAAGAAGAGTTAGAAACGATGGAACACTTTCGTACCCTGTTGTTAAGATTCCTGACGGACCTCGAAATCTCGGCTCAGCTCCCTTCACTACGAGGTCGAATGATTCGAACCTTCATTCGGCAGCTCGTTGGAGTCATAACCGGACACTGAGCTATCGGATCTATTCGACCCTCGGTTAGTGATATCTGCAAAAGCTGTGGAGATGAAGAAGAGCTATAATCGATGGAACACTTCCGTACCCTGTTGTCAAGATTCCTGACGAACCTCGAAATCTCGGATCAGCTCCCCTTCAGTAAGAGGTCGAATGATTCGAACCTTCATTCGCCAGCTCGTTGAAGTCATGACCGGACACTGCGCTATCAAATCTATGCGACTTTAATCCAGTAATATCTTCAGAAGCTGCGAAAATGAAGAAGAGCTAAAAACGATGGAACACTTCCGTACCCTGTTGTCAAGATTCCGGACCGACCTCGAAATCTCGGAACAGCTCCCCTTCAGTAAGAGGTCGAATGATTCGAACCTTCATTCGGCAGCTCGTTGGAGTCATGACCGGACACTGAGCTATCGGATCTATACGACTCTCGTCCAGTGATATCTGCAAAAGCGAAACGATGGAACACTTCCGTACCCTGTTGTCAAGATTCCTGACGGATCTCGAAATCTCGGATCAGCTCCCCCTCAGTAAGAGGTCGAACGATTCGAACCTTCATTCGGCAGCTCGTTGGAGTCATAACCGGACACTGAGCTATCGGATCTATACGACTCTCGTCCAGTGATATCTGCAAAAGCGAAACGATGGAATACTTCCGTACCCTGTTGTCAAGATTCCTGACGGATCTCGAAATCTCGGATCAGCTCCCCTTCAGTAAGAGGTCCAACGATTCGATCCTTCATTCGGCAGCTCGTTATAGTCATGACCGGACACTGCGCTATTGGATCTATGCGACTCTCGGCCAGTGATATTCGTAGAAGTGAGACGATGGAACACTTCCGTACCCTGGGATCAAAAATCCTGGTGGATCTGGCTATAGCGGCAAAAGAAATCGAAATCTAAGATCTGCTCTCCTTCAATAAGAGGTCGAACTGGTTTGTTCAGACTGTTGAAGGAATCCACAATGGTCCATTTCGGCCTCCCTTCCCTACCTAACTTAACCTAACCAAAAACATCTGTACCGCAACACCTGTTTTGTTTTCTCCTTCTCCCATCTTTGCTTCTTCGCGTTTTATTAGAATTTATGATCAATAACTGTACTCAAATTTATGTGCATTCAAAGTGTATTTTTACTCACAATTTCCAAGTATTAGTTGTTTATTTTTGAATCGTCCTTACCCAACTCATTAGTCATAGATAATAAACGCGCCTTCTCCCCCCTCCCTCTTTCTTTGCAGACTTTCACCAAATTATTGACTACCCAACAGTCGCTCGCGCATTGAGCTCTGCCATATCCGATAACAGACGCACAGGTGAGTCGCCCCCTCAACAACTAATTTGGTGTTGCAATGCAGCGCATAAATCCATTCGAAAGTAATTACTATAATTTTGATATCAAGTTTAATTTTGCTAAAAGCGTTCAAATTGTTTAACAGTTGGCGGCAAGGACCGAAAATTGCAGGCACATCCGGGGGGGGAGGTGCGTTTATCGAGTCGTAGCTCTAACAACTGGAATCTAACTCCACTGTAGTTGTTGTTTTTGTTGTTGTGCCATTGTTATCGCATAACATAAATTGCCGCGCGCACTTATTGACATTTATTTCAACACCGATATCAGCGTTTCCGGCAAAACACCCCCATCTCCCACCGACTCAGGTCATTACCAATCGACAAAAAAAACAACTGAAAAAAGGAAATGAAAAAAATTGAAAAATTGTAAGAGCGAGGAAAAACAGAAAAGCGCCGCGAATGAAACAAGTTCACGCACATTTCCACGCCTCATTGCATGACTTCAATTACATTCAATAATGCGTTGTCGCTGCGGCTCGTAAATTACTCGGCGTGTGCGTTCTCACTTTCCCTGCCACGTCATGTGAGCGATATTCAATTAATTGTGTTCAAGGCGACGCCAACAACACAACACAAGTGTCGTTGCTGCGCGACGTCGGTCGGTCAGCGTCGCAGTGATCGATGTGGCTGTTTCGATTTTCGCTGTTTTCGACTCGATTCGATTTGTCTGCCTGACACGCGTCAACATTGAGCCGAACTGACATTGCGACACAGTGCGTGAACACGCGTCGCTTTCACTCGCGCCTGACGTGCGTTCTTTCGGCATTCAATTTGCGTTGGTACCCTCACCAATTCGCCCGTCGACTGTCGACTGCCGACTGCCGACTGGGGTTGACGTGCACTCAAGTGTCATGTAAACAAATTAACCAATCGAACCTAAATCAATGCGCAAACAGCGCAATAAAACGTAATTCGACAGTCGCGCCCCGTCAAGTGGCTCCTCAGACTCCTCCCTCACATCGTTTTCCGTCTTCCGTTCAGCCTGGGAACTCGTCGTGTGGCAGCCAATTTAATTAAACATTTCCATTGCGCTGCACGGCAGCGACTTGCCATAATTTTATGGCAAAGCGGCAATCGAAAATTCCGCATGCCCACTAATTGAATGCCGCACAACAAATAAATAATAATCAATCAAGCTTATCATCGGCCGCCCTTTCGTGCCCCGCCGCCTCAGCGCCATAAAGTATGCAACGCAAACATGGAATCGCGTCCGTGTCGGGCCGACGCTCATCATTCATCGCATTCGATGCGCTCGCACAAACTGAGCTGCCGCGCACATCAATTGAAGCCCCCGGCCCCGCCTCCCGCCTCGCCCACTTGACTGCAACTTGTGCTAATGCAGCCAAATCGGTGGTGCGTCGAGTGTGTGTGTGTAATGCTGTAATGGCGCAAATGCTGCATGCAGATTACGGTCGGCCGCAATCGAATGTCGCACAATGTGCCTGAATTATTGCCATTTGGCGTGGCGCGTGCAGCCAGTGGCAACCCCATTGTTGCCACTCCGTCTGGCCGCTGCGGGAATGCTCGAGTGCAAAAAGCGCCTCGTCGTAATTCAAGCCAACACGCGTTGAGCTCAGCGCGCAGCAGAGGGCAAGCGGCGCAGAGTTTATGGCTAAAAACAATATTCGCGGCCACGGCACATGAATTTTTAAAACTACGAGCCGTGGGGGCAAGTCGTCAAATTTTAACATTTCTCATTATTGTTTGGCGTTGGCGACGATTTCAATGCGGTTTAGGGCAAATTGTACTGAAAACACAGTCGATTTCGCTTCCGATTCACAAACAAAATGAAATTATATTCAAAATTTTGCTCCACACTGTGTTTGGAAGACTTGCTATAAAATTATAGTGACCGCAAGGAGTGGATGTGGGCAAACATTTTATTGATTTGTTCAAAATAGTTGCCATAAAATTATAGCGAGCACAGCTAATGACACCATTTTCAAATTTCAAAATGCTTTTGACCTGCTCTCGGCTGGAGGCCTAAAGTGCACAAATTTCAATGCTCCAATTTCGTTGCTGCACTTTTAATTCGATTAACAGACCAAGCCGACGGCGAGAGCGTTGCACTCGTCCATCGCTGTCAAAGGCAATTTAAATGGCAGCTTCTACTGAAATTGTGGCAAAACCACAACCAAGTTGTAATTAAACGTGTACAACAACAACAGCAGCAGCAACAACAACAACAGCAGCAGCAAGTGTTAAGCCATTGTTTAGCTATGCAGAAAAATCGACAACCAACACAAATTGCACACATAAAATTGCATGCAACAAACTGAAAAGTCTGCCGAAATTTATTGATTTTCATGCTTATTTATGTGTTGTGGCATGAATGGCGCTGCACGGCCAATGTTTGGGCGTTCTGGGCGGATGATAGCCAATTTTGAGGGTATTAGCAACAATTTTCAGCAGCAGCATTTCTATAAATTATGCAAATCTATGGACGATGGCAGCAACAAATTCGCCAGCTTACTTGCTGCACTGCCAAACTCGTCGCTACTGCTGGCATATTTTTCGGCGAGAATGTGAGAGATGCCACGCTTTGGATATTTGTATAATTCATCGGTTGCTGTATTAACTTTTTATACTTGCAGTGTTGCAGCATTGAAATCAAGCTAGTTCTGCTGTTGTTGTTTTAACTGCATCCATTTGTTATTTGGTCGCCTGTGTGAGTGATAAGTGTGGCTCACGTTCGCTGTGTTGTGCAGTTGGACATGATGGCTTAATGGTCTTTGCACGAGACTGGACAAATTTTGGAAATCTTAGGGAGAGATATTGTTTACATGTGGAAGGGAAAAGAGTCAATTGATTTATTCTAATATATATTGGAGATTTTATTCACTCAAACCATGTATGGCTGCAAGAAACATAGGTGCGGTCTCTATTCGGGCTTTCCTCTTCTATGCGGGAAATAAGTCGATGGTAACCATACAAGTAGGGACACCGACGGGGAGGGACACATAGAGCCAGGGATACCTATAAAGAGATATACATACCTACAGGCAGAGACACCTAGAGGACGGGACACTTACTTATACATAAGAGTATAGGATACAGGTAGGAATAACCACAGATGGGACACTTATAGATAGGAATACCTTCAGACATGGATGTCTTAAGATAGGGGCATTTACGGACGGGGACACATAGAGACAGGTTCGTCTACAGTCAGTGACATGACAAGTTAAGGACATCTGTATAAATAGCACCTAAAGACAAGGTCACCTACCTAGAGAGTACGTAGAGATACTCATAGAAGCAGGGACACCTCTTGGATAGAACATTTAGAGGCAGGAACCCCCAGAGCGTCACCTGCAGGTAGGGAGGTAGGGACATTTACAAACAGGGCACCTGCAAACAGGGATATCTAGAGACTGGGAAACCCAGAGACACCTACAGGCAGTGATACCAATAGCGAGATATACCTACAGGCAGGGATATCTCGATGACGGGACAGTTAAAGGCAGGGTACCCTAAAGGTAAAGATACATACAGATACTAATACCCGCAGACGGGCACCTGTAGACATGGATATCTACGGAAAAATTCTCTTACAGACGGGGACACCTAGAGACAAGTTCACCAACAAGCAGTGACGTGAAAAGTTAGGGACACCTCTATAAATAGCACCTAGAGACAGGGTCAGCTACAAACAGAGATACCTAGAGTTACTCACACAGGCAGGGACACCTATTGGATGGAACACTTAGAGGCATGGAACCTCCGAAGACAGCGTTACCTACAGGTAGGGAGGTAGGCAAATTACATACAGGAACACCTAGAGACAGGGTCACCTTCAGACAGTAACACTAAAAGTTAGGGACACCTGTGGAAATTACACTCGTAGACTTGGTCACGTACAGATACAGATGGTACCTGTGGATCTGGAACCTACAAATGGAACACATACATGTAGAGCCAGTTAGAGACTCTACAGGCAGGGTCAGGGACTTCTGCAGACAGATATACCTATAGACAGGGGCACAAACAGGCAGGGGCTCCTATAGGCAGAGTCATCGAAAGATGGTGACACCTTCAGACGCATAGGTAGATCTATAGACGTTGATACTTGTGTGTTTGGGATACCTACAAGCAGGATCAACCACAGGTAGGAACTAATACTTTGGACACCTACAGGCAGTTACAAGTAGAAGTATGGACTTCTACAGAAAAGAACGTTTTCATGTCGTTTATGGCTTTCGGGTTAGAAACTTTTCCATAGGAGCTTCTTTAATCTAAGCGATTGATCCAAATTGAAACAAGTTTACTCAGAGAAAAACAAGAACGATTGGGCATTGGCTGCTTAGAGATCCTTGAGACCGTAAGATTTTTCTTGTTTTCCGTATTGATGTCTAAATCGTTGTCTTATAAACTGATATACTTAGACACAATATGTCATTTATAAATTAGGTTTTCGAACACACTTTATACTTCACGTTATACATCCTCGACTTGCGGCTGATTTATTAGTAACACTTTTGTAAGCAAAAGATTTGTTCTTTCAGGTCAAACCAATGAATCTAGACTCAAAACTTTAGCCAGTTCCAAGAGCGGATCTTGAATGGATATTAACTGTGTATTCCATGTTCTAGCCAGGTTGCAATTACCATCCTTATCTATTTTCGTGTTCAGAGTTTATTTCTCGATGCCCATTTACAAAATTTGCTGCTCACCAGTTCTGCTTCACAACCAAAATGTCCCCCCAATTTTCGTCTTCAATATGATCAAAGTATTTGTTGTTGCTGTTGTTTTTGTTATTGCAGTCTTTGCGAATAAATTAAATTACACTTGAATGGCATCTTCAAGTGCTGTCCGAGTGGTGTGCACTGCACTTTCGCAGCTGTGGTCGTCGCTCGGGTCTGCCTCTTCTTTGGCTGTGTTCCGGCAGTGTCATTGCGATTGTCATTAATATTAATTTATTTGTGATTTTAATTTATGCTGCAACAACCATAACAATAAATACTTTATCCTTATCTATGCGCTGGCTGCACTGCCGCCGTCGCCCTGCGACCCAGCAACATTGTTGCGCAGACATTAATTTATAGTGTAACACATTTAGCAGATTTTCGACAGTTTGCTTGTTGGTTCAATTCGCAACGAGCCGAGTCGACTCGAGTCGGGCTGAGCCAAGTTCAGTTGCTGGCGAGTTGAATGTTGTTGCTTGCCGCCCGATGTGGCACTGAATGAAGGGCCGGCGGCGTTTGTTTGCTTTTCGATTATTTTGAAGGCATTTGCGGCTGACAAATATGCCAGAAGTGTGGACATTGTTCCGCAGAGATTATCGCAGCGATGGTGATGAATTTTGCAAATATTTATTATCGAAATAGTATGAAGAATGTCTTGACGGCAATTTCAACCATCGCTCAGGGGTAAAATAACAGGGAGGAAAAGTTAAATGGATGTGATTTCTGTGTAGCTTTTTGTTCTTGATTTGTTATTTATTTAATGTATTTTTGTTTGAATGTGACATTGTCGGTTTTTCTCAATTCAGTCATCGCTGGTAAATAGATTAATTGACCGAGAAATTCATGAACAATTCCAACTATTTTTATATTTGTTGTAGTCTTTGATATGTAATTTTATGTCAAATTTAGAATTTTTTTTTTGCCTAAATTCCGCTGAAAACTTTTCCCACCACTTCCTTTGCACACAAACACAGACAGTAATTTCTTCATTGCAGCCGTAACGCCGGCAACGCAGGTTTACAAAAGAAGGAAAAAAGTGTTGAAACAATTTCCACTTCAGAGCGATTGTGCTCACGTTTCAAAAGCGGCCAGCAGACAGCAAGCTGTAGCATAATTTCGTTTATGCTGGCCCCAACTCGGCCTTTTGACACATCATAGCTCATTACAAAAAAAAAACACACACACACAAAACTACTTAAAATTGTTGAAGCATTCGCACTTCAAAAAGGCCAACGAAAGAAAAACGAAAACAGCCAACGCGACGTCCATTGATTTCTCCTTTGTCTGCGCATGTCAGACTGCGATTTTCGAAAATGTACTTTTGAGCGGTGTTTTTTAAATGCAATTTGCACGGCCCACACAGTTTGACGAAGAGTGCGCGGCGCGGCCACTTCACTGCGCGCCACTCGGCCGCGTTCGCATGCTCCACAATGACAGATTCGCTCTTGGCGCTCATTCCGCAGACAATTCCAACACTTTCAACACTCGACTGACGGCTCGAGCAACACCTGCGCGCATGCGTCACGCCAGCGGCCGCCGTCGCCCAGTCATTTGCCGTTCTTTGCCTCGTTCGCGCGTTCGTTCGGTCTTTTGTGTTGGCGCGCTGCTTTTCGTTGCCGTAACGTGTAATTATGTAATTTGGCGGCTGCAATTATGCTGTTCGTTAATTGAAATGTAAACGTCAGCCTTATGACAGCCGCCACTCCGACCAGAGTGCAGAGTGCGACTTAAGTGTTCAATGTTGACTTGAAATTCAGTTTTCTTAACAAGTTTTTGTGCAGTCGAACACTGCGGCGCATTGAAGACCCGAAGCACTTAACTGATCTGAGTTTCGACTTGCAACAATATATGCGTTGGTTTCCTCAAAAATTACCCAATAATGACGAATATATATTCACAAAATTATCGATATTTTTCATCACTAATCTTTCACTAATGTGTGTGCGTTGAAAAAAATGCCTTGAAAAAAATACTGAAAAAATTCACAAAGCTATGAACAATTTAAAGCAAATCATAGTTGATAGGCGATAAGCAAAACTAACAATGACAGCACCAACAAAATGACATAACCAAATGCAGCACAACGCACACAAGCAACAACAACAACAACGCCGACAGCCATAAGGCCCAAACAAACATCCAAAAGAAAAGAAGAGCATATGTGGGTCACTTACGTGACATCCATACCGACAACAGCGCAAAGCAGCAAAAAGCTTGGATGGATTTTCTTTTGTCTATCTGTCCCCAAAGACCCAACGACGACAGAGTCGGTTCGGCAAACATATTCCCGCCACACTCGAATGGGCAATTTTTCGCGCTGCTCTGCGCATTTCTATTCTCTGCAGATTTTTCCATTCCTTTTGTTTTTGTTTCCGTGCTCATGTTTGTTGTTGGGTTCGTTGTGGTGTTCGGCGCGCAAAACTGCGTAACCGATTAATTAGTGCATGAAAACGCTGACCGGCCAACCGGCCCAAGCTGGCAGTAATTGTCGTAGAGTGGGCGGGAAGTGGGTGGGCGAGCAGCTATGACGTATGTGCAAACACTTTGACGTGTGGCACCAGCAACTGTCACTTGCAGCAACGCGAAAAGGACACGCAACGCGACAACACCATCGCTGGACACATTCAACAAGTTTGGTGGAGTGAGGGCGGCTCTGCCCCTTGGGCCACCTTTGTTGATTCTCAATTTCTTTATTGGTTTTATTGTTGTTGCTGTGCACATAAGTATCGATTTTCCCAAAAAAACAAACAATGTGCACTTTTTTGTGAACTCATCAATCATTTTGGTCGCCACCGAATAGTGACGAATTTGGCCATTTAACGATTGTGACACTTCGGCCCCACTTTGAAGCGATCGGAAACACAAAAACAAGCAACAACAATTCGTTGCCACAACTAATCAAAATCTGCCATTCCAATTCCAATTTTGTGTCGCCGTTTTTTCCGTTCTCGGTTCTCGTTCGTTTTTCTTTGGTTTTTTGCTGGCTGCCACCAAAGAGAATTTTGACACCAAGCGAATCGGCGGTCAGTGGGGTATCAGGCAAATAGAGCGGAATAACAAGCTGCAAATGCCACTGCAACAACAACAACAACAAAAACATAAAAAACAACACCAGCAGCGCACTGAAATTCCAATCAACTCAACTTTGCGCCGCAACGCCACATTCAATTTGGCAGCTGGCAAAAAGGAACACGACAAGGATGAAGGATAAGCCGACGGCCGGCGAGCGGGGAGCGGAAAGCATTCAAGTGCGCAACGTAATAAAAATTAGTTTTTTTTTACAAGCAACGCTTTCGGCAGCACCGCAACACAGTCAGTCAGCCTGCTTGGAGTGTGGGCGGGCGGAGTGTTTGGGAGAGGGGGCAGCACAACTTTGGGCGCGTCCAAACAGTTTTGTCTCTACACAACAACCACAAACGGAGATGGAGTTGGCCGTATTGGTGTCCGTTGCCAGCGACTGTTGCTATTCGATCATTGTTGTTGAACTGCAGTGAAGTGCGGCACGTGAGAAATGCATTTGGGGGGAAAAAATGCACCCAGTGAGAAATTGAACTCAAATGTGTACAGCGACACCAAGGCAGACTTACGCGGTACGGAGTGAGGACGAGGACGAGGAGGATGAGGTTAGGTTAGGTTGAAGTTGCCAAGGTTGTGTTCAGGCTTTGAACGATTAAAAGGCTTGAAAGGAAATTTTTAAAAATGTTAAGAAGAAGAAAATGCGAGATGAATAATGATTCGAGATAATAATTTTTCTTTTAATTCATGTTCGAAATTTACTGATTTTTTGAAATATGATTTTTGATTGATTTTAGTCAATGTTGGGTAAAATTTTTATTGACTAATAAATAATTTTAAAATTCAGTCTATCATCAGGTCAAGCAAGTAAGACTGGCCAGACGAAGAAGTAAAACAAAGGTCCCATTGGATTCCAGATAGAGTGAAGTGTGGTTCAAGAAATGATTGGTTGAGGTATCAGGTTCTTTTCAGAATGGCTCACATTTAAATAACTAAAAACCAGTTAATTTAGTAGTGATTAGACCAACTTTTAAAGCGCAAAAAATATCGCCTTAAATCGTTAGTCATGACCAAAATTTTAGTCAACTAATTCATCGATTGAAGCAATTATTTTGCAGTTAGTTAGAATGGCTCACATTTAAATAACTAAAAACCAGTTAATTTAGATCAACTTTTAAAGCGCAAAAAATGTCGCTTAAATCGTTAGTCATAACCAAAATTTTATTCAACTAATTCATTGATTAAAGTAATTATTTTACAGTTAGTTAGCAGCCATGTGCACACTTCTGTTCATTCCACGTTGCAGCACAAACATTGAATGCGTTTCAGGATTCGATTGGCTCAGTTGGTGTCCTTTCAGCTGCAAAAATTCCCAACAGTTGTAACTGTTGTCATGGTTGTTGTTGCAGCTTTTTGTCTTACGATCGATTTGTTGTGTTTTGTGGCGGATTTTGGCCAGCTTGAGCCCAACTGTTGCTCGCACAATGCCACGTCCAACTATTCGCTGTGCTCTTCGCTGTTGGGCGGCGTAATTTCAGGAATTTTTAAGTGATTGCTTCGGGTATTTGCTAGCATCTTTTCCGAGCGCTGTGCAGTTGGTTTACGTCGGAATTTGCTGCCGAATTTAATTGAGTGGCACGAATCGAATTTTTCATTTTTCATAGTCAGATAATCGATGGAGATTTCATTTCGCTGTTTCTTTTAAAAATTCCATAAATCCGCCATTTGCTTATTTTTACTCGCTTTAAATGTCTTCAAATCGTTAAAGTCCCCGCGTCTGTTTTGAATTCTTGCATCAGCTGCCGTCGCATCGAATTGTGTGAATTTTGTATTTTGATATTAATTTAGAAGAAATCAGCAGCAGCCCCAGTTGCTCGACACACCCCGCCAGCCGCACATGTGGCTGCATAAAATCGAAGCAAGCCCACAAAAATTCATATTCCCCGGCGAGCTGCGCGCCGCGTCGATTGTAAAAAAGCATCACGTAGCATGTGGCAAGACAGACGAAGAGAAAAACCATTTCAGCGAAAACTGAAAAATGAAAACTACAAATGACGCGGTGAGCAATGCGCGCCGCATGCACAAAGGTTGCCACGTACGAGACCCCGAACCCGAGCGCCGGCACAGACACCACACGCGCGCGGGTCCGCCAGCCGCTCACCGAAGAAAAACATTTTCGCAAGAAACACAAACGACGGCCAACATTTGTTTTGCCACATACAAAAGCAACAACAACAATAAGAACTGCCACACTGGCATAGAAAAACACACAGAAGTCAGACGCCAGCGTCAGCGTCCGACACAACGAAAGCGAATGAGCCAAAAATCAACAACAACAACAACAATAACTACCCACTGCTGCTATTACTTTGGTACCAAACTGAGGGGGATGAGGGGGGAAAGAGGACAAACTGACATATGTAAACGAATGGGCGCAGCGCGCATTGTTTGTGGGCGCAGGAGCGACCAGCTCTTGGGGCCCAAACGCCGTGCAATGCCTGTGAAAATATGAATACATCCCCTACCAGCCAACACAACAACAACTAAGAAGAACTACGGCGAAACTAGCACAAGCGTCGAAGCGAACAGACGGACGGACGGTCGGACGAGTGAAAGCGGGAGCAGTTCTTGTGCGAATTTCGCTTTCGAAAATCACCCACAGCACGAAAAGACAACAATAACAAGAACAACAATCCAAAGCGGGTGCAGAAGAAGCGCCACAAACGTTTGTCAGAACTTTGGCAATAAATAAAAAATGCAAAACGACTGGACGGAGACGGCAAAACAGCTGAAAACTGAGAAGACGTGGAGAGAAAAATGCTCGCGTTTTTCATTTCGTTGTAACTACTACTGATTGTTCTTGTCGTTGTTGTTGTTGTTGTCGCTCATACATTTTACATGGGCGAAAACTTCAAAGGGAAAATTTCAGCAGTCAGCGTCAAGCTGTCATAATGCCGCCTTGGCAATCGCGCTTAGCGGCCGCCGCCCGCTGGCCCTGAACGTCCCGCACGAGAACTTCCCGGCGCGTTCGCTGGGCAACGCAAATTTTACATAAATTTGAGTGTTGCAATGCCAACAACATTCAACCTTGGATTGTGCGCGGTCGCTGGTCGTTTCGACGGCATGTATGTGTGAGTGTATGTGTGAGTGTGTGTTGGTGCCGGCGGTGTTGGTGTGCACGTTTGCGTGTCGTGTTGGCGCATTTCACAAATATTTCACTTTTTATGATTTAACGTTAAGTTATTTACAATTGCCGTGCTTCTTCTTCTTCTTCCTGCTCTTTGTGTTAGACACTGTTGTCGTTGTTGTTGTGCATGTTTTTATAGTCGGCGCTAAGGAACGCGCGCTGGCAAACATTTTAATTAATGCATTCAAATGTAAAAGCGACAGCAAAAAAGCCAGCGGAGCGAGACAGCGCAGAGCAGCGGCGCCGAACATGGCTTTAAGTCGTCATAGTGGGCGGGGCGAATTTGAGTGACTCAATTGCAGTGCTATCTAAATCCATTTCACCTCCAGTTGCGCCCAAATGCACTCATGTCATGTCACAGCCGCCGCGTCGCGCGGCGCTAAACGGGTTAAAATGTGCGGCTAATTTCTGGCATATTTCACGGCGCCGCCACCCGCCACTCGCCGCAAATGCATTTGGCATTTGTTCCGTTCGCTATCAGTTACAGTTACATCGAACTTATTAATTAATTACATTTGCAATTAGCGCAATTGGCCGCCCTTTCAGTTCAATTTCAACTCACAAACAAACGAAAACACAAAAAGTGGCACTTTTTATGAGCTCGCACTGAAGTCGTAAAATGGCAAATTGCACATTGTTATCAATTGGACGTTAAAATTAAATAAGGCAGCGTAATGCATTTATTGTTGCGATTATGAACATAAACAGCCGACCGCACAATGCCAAGTGGGCGCGTTCAAATTGTTGTTGTTGCGCGGCCGAAAAGTGCCAGCAAACAAATTAAGTTAATTAACAAATAAATATCAAACTAGCATTTTGTGGCTTTTGTGTTATTGCAGTTTAATTTTGTTGGTGTTGTTGTGTTTTTTGCGACATATGGCCGTCACAGCCTCAGCTGTCACGTGTACTGTTTATCAGTTTAATTAATTTCGATTAGCAAATGCGAAGCCGAGATGCGAAAAGTGCAAAAAAACATTTATAAAAACTAAAGTTTCAACAACAACAACAATTTCACAAAGTATCAGTACTAATATTGAATTTGAAATGGAATTAACAAATCGAATTCAAATTGCAAGCAAATCAAGATCAATTAAAATGACGTTGGATTAATTAAAATTATTATTCAATATTGTTTATTATTACAAAAAATTAAAATTACATATAATTAAATTATTTTGAATTGATTTAAAATAAAATAAAGTAAATGCAAATTGTTTCGCTGGACTCAAACTGCTTCAATGCTTTTCTCCGGACGCTTCGACAAGGATTCTTTTACGTAATCCTTCATTGTCTTCGCCACAGTCTTCTAAATTCCATCTTAAATATATTTTTCGCTGAAGCTTCACTATTCATACGAGAGACATGTCCGAGTTCGATTGTTTTACGATCTGTACAGCCCAGTGTTGCCAGATACCTTAAATGACTTTCTCGTAAATCTTACAAAAAAGTTGAAATTGCCTTCCAAAAATTAAAAAAATTCTTATAAAAATTGTTTGTATAATTATTGTCATTAGAAACCAAGGAATTACACTTTTCATGAATAACTAAAAATATATGTACACCCAACTCTTTTTTTACACGGTAGATACGTTCCTCAGAAATCCGTGTAAAAAAAAACCGTGTAAAAAAAGAGGCGTTTCCTATAGTAAAATGGGGGATACGTTCCATGTCATCTGAAAACCGTGTAAGATGAAATAAAAAACTATATTTACTTCGAAAAACCGTGTAAAAAATGTTGAAAACTGTAATATTTCAGATATGCATACAAATTGTATGTTCATATGGGATTTTATTGAGCATTAAAACTTAAAATACATAATTCATACAGTTGAAAAATTGGTAGAGCAAGCAAAAAACAAAAGAAATCTGTTAATCCAGAATTAAGAACAGAAAAATTAGGAAAAATATTTACATTTCCTTCCATTAGTATTTCCTTTACTAATAAAGGAAAAATATTTACATAGCTACATAATTATTCGTCGCTACTTGATAACAAGCGCAATTGTTTGCGACGAACTGGACTAAAGTCGGTATCATCACTGGAGATATCCATCAAATTATCCAATGGTGACTTTCGTCCGGTAATAGAGTTTTGAACTGTCGGACTACTTTCCGAAAGGTCTTGCGCCGTCGACTTTTTTATTAAAAAATCTTTTATAGAAAGTTGAACTTTTGGTTTTTTAAGTTCTTTATACAACTCTTTATACCCAGCAATACAATTATTAATATCTCGTTCGAATTTCAGGGCACGTTCCATATTAGGATCATTTTTTAAGAAATGATTCACCATACTTTTACCAAATGTTAAACCGTCATCAATTAAACTAGCAGTTAGTTGACATATTTCGGTCTCCTCGTCGTTATCGCTATTATGGTTCTCAGTTTTGCCGTCATCTGTTATTAATTCAATCAGACAATCATCATCTAGAGGTTTATCTATCATTAATTCGTCGACATCTTCAATTTGTAGGTCCTCAAATCCTTCTCCTCCGATTTCGTGTGCCAAGGCTATAATTTCAGAAGTCTCCATCGATGCTTGGGGCACTGAGGTACCACTCTTGACGCATTCTGGCCAAAGTGCTTTCCAGCAGGAATTTAATGTTGATACCCTTAACTTTTCTTTGGCTATTGAAGCATATGTAATGCAATCCAAAATAGAATATTTTTTCCATGCATCAACGATCGTAAGGTTGTCCTTCTCTACTGCATCTAAAATATGTTGGAATGCTCGTTGAATATAATAAAGCTTAAACGTAGCAATTATACCCTGATCTAATGGTTGAATCAAGGAAGTGGTATTAGGTGGCAAAAATATTACTTGAACATTTGGATGCTCTAAAACGGGATGACTTGGCGCATTATCTATGAGCAAAAGCACTTTATAATCAAGACATTGCTGTTCCATATATATTTTAACTTCAGGAACAAAGCATTCTTCAAACCATTCCGTAAATAGACCTGCTGTCATCCAGGCCTTTTTATTCGCCCTCCAATGAACCGGCAACTCTTGAATGTTTTTTCCTCTCAAAGCACGTGGCCTTAATGATCGGTTAATTAAAAGAGGCTTTAAAATTTTGTCACCAGAAGCGTTGCTACACAATAAAAATGTTACCCGATCTTTAGCAACTTTAAAACCACTAGCAATTTTTTCGGATTTTGCTATAAAAGTTCTGGAAGGCATTTTTTTCCAGAACAAACCCGTTTCATCGGCATTGAAAATTTGGTCGGGGACATATCCCCCATCTTCAATTATTTTGGCTAGTTCTGCTGGAAAGGTTTTAGCTGCCTTTTCATCTGCTGATGCGATTTCTCCTTTAATTTTTAAATTATGAAATGCGTTTCTTTTAAGAAATCCTGTTAGCCATCCATCACTAGCAGAAAATTCCTTTCTCTTATCTTGACGACTTGTTGATGACTCCGATATCTGCAGTTGCTTATAAATTCGTAGTGACTTCTGCTTTATAATATTTCCGTCTACAGGTATTCTCTTTTGCAATAAATCCTCAATCCAAAACACTACACATTTTTCCATTTTTACTAACACTTCATCTCTAATGTATGACGATGTTTTGGAACTATGTTTTGATGAACTGATGACAGATTTCCGTATTTCATTCTCATTTTTCTTAATGGTCCTGATAGTAGCTTCGTTTAAGCCAAAATCCTTGCCCACAGATGTTGAACCTTCACCTCTTGCCAGACAGTCCAAGATTTTTAATTTTGTTTCCAAAGAAATGGCTTGCCTTTTACGAATCTTTGAAATTTTGGACATTTTGTTAACTGTAGTAAGGGCAAACATTTTATTTTTAAAGCTTAACTAAAAATTCCTAGATAAAATACCTTTTTTCACTTATTAAGGTCAGAAATGTTCAAATCTAATTGATAACACGAACAATTGATAAAATATTGCGAGCTAATAAACTTTAAACACTTTAATTAACACTTTCGCGTCCGCTCTCTGTGCAGTTAAACTAAAACCTATTGCCGCTTTGTTTACGTATGCCGTTGCGTTGGCGCCGCTATTTTTAATTTTTTTTTTTTTAGTAGTGCCCCGGAAACAGTTAAATTACAATTTTTAATAACATAAACATACGTGAATGGCTCCTACGTTTGTTCGGCATAAAACGTAAAAATACGTGAACGGCTCCTAGGATTGTTTGGCAAAAAACGTAAAAATACGTGATCGGACGCGAAAGTGTTAAGCAACATTTTATGTAAATATCATGCGAACAAAATGTGTAGGTAAGAGTTATCGAATAAGGGGATTTCCCAGTTACTACTATGTATGTTCATTTCAGCAATGGTGCCAAGTGTGGTAAAAACAAACATAATTACAAGACAGTGATTTGAAACCGTACTAGATTAAAAATTTTTTACAAAAAATTTTTTTTTTTCAACCGTGTAACTTCAAATCCGTGTAAAAAGAAACCGTGTAAAAAAAGAGTTGGGTGTAGTTATTTTTTGTGTCAGCCCTATTATTCATTCAGCTTCAGCTAAACAACAACTTAACACAAACAAAACATATACAAATTTAGTTCGGTATGAAATCCGCTTTTGTAAACTTCATTAAATTAAATTGAAATAAATAAAAAAAATAAATAAAAAAAATAAAAGTGTAAATTTCATTAAACTCAATTAAACAGTTTAGCTTTCATTATTCAAGGCTTCAGTGCCACTAATGATGTCAAATATATCACCATCGAAATTTCTTAAAATTTCTCATAAGCAATTCTTTTTGCCAAAAATTCTCCTAAAAGGCTCTCATGATCTGGTAACACTGGTAGAGCCGCTGGTCCATTCGGTGATTGGGAGATACTTTCGAAAACTTCCAGGTCAAAGACATCGCCATCAAAACCCATAATGCATTCAGCAAACATTGGCCCCACCACTGAACAAAAATTTTCGAACTTGACTTCTGTTCTTGTCTCGCTTTATCTCGAAGGGGAAAGTATCATCGGGGCCACTTCTTCTTCGACATTCCACGAAATCTAGCCGAATAGGGGTATTCACAGCCTACTATGCTTCGTGAGGAGTTCGAACTGGTTCAACGAGTAAGCAGCTTTAAATTCGATTGAGGCAGCCACTCCTACTTATCTTGAAACTTGTTTTATTTGCGAAGGTAAAAAGCATTTCATGATCACAAGGCTCAGCTGAATCTTGGATTTGAGTCCGACTGTTCATACCAGAGGCTCTAAGTTCGATTCCTAGTTCGGGCTGGTGACACACTCGTCTACTTGTATTGTTACACACAAGAAGTAGTTAGGAATGAAGTAGATGGGAGACGCACAAATGTGGAATCTACCATAACTATGAGAGGGAAACTGTCAACCGCTGTTCGGATTCGGAGTAGAACTCTCTCAAGTCGAACATATTGAAAAAAAAAACAATGTTACAAGCACATTTCAAGGGGGCGGAATTGTGGTATTACAACCCACAATCTAACCTCATACAGTAGCAGCCATTCAACCTAACCTAATCTAACTTTCAATGCAGTCAAGCGATGTCGAATCGATCTTTTCTCTCTCTGGATCTTTAATCACAATTTTATTTATTTTATTACAAAAGCACAAACATTTCTTTCCAACATTGTTGGCCTAGAAGAATCAAGAATAGTAAAGGAAGCACTTTCAACTCAGAGGCGCAAATGGCACAAATGTGATACAAAATTTATGAACGATATGACTCATTGCTTGCGTAGTTGGACAATTGTCATGAGACCATAAAAATCTTGTCATTTTCTATGCAGTTTACAATTTCAAGATGGATTTTCGAAATAAATTTGAATGATTTGAAGGCATTGTTGAAGCGTGAGTCTTTCTGTGGTAAAATGTTCACTTTAATGCACAGAATGGTTTAATAACATTGACAGCTGGTAGTTGGTTTGACAGTTTGTACCCATCGAAAATTTCATAACCTCAAAAACGGAATTTGCACACTCAAATTCAGTTGAAATACATTCGGTAATTTCTTGTAGATTTGTAGAACTTGAACAAACCAAAAAATATAAAGTAATTTTAATTTGTAAACTAGAAAATAATGAAATTCATTAATATATATCAACAACATATAAAGTGAGGTTAGGTTAGACAAGGTAAGGTAAGACAGGCAGCTTGCTGGTACACTCACAGGTTTAAAAAAACTTACTAAAAAATATTTACGACGACAAAACTCACGTTTGCGTGCTCCAAATTTCTTTCAACTTCACTTCACTTAACTGCCAGTTCGTGTACTAAAAGCTGAATTTGTTTCTTTCGTTTCAGGTAATTCGATTTGCATTTTCTGGAAAATACTTTTAACATAACATTGGCTGCATGTCAAATTTTGTGGGTAAGTCGACTGTCAAACTGCGGCCCACATATTCTTAGAATTCACACACACACACACACGTACAGCTAGTCGAACATTTCGAAGACACGCGCACCCACTTCTGGCCGCTTCCCAAGTTGCCGCGACGTGAAAACATAAAACGTCGATTGCAAACAAATAAATTACCTCAATTATTATTCATTTATAATTCCCAGAAATTATGCTTTTACGCTAATAATTAAAATGCGCTGCGCGGTCCGCGCCGTCGCGTCGGCTGCGCGATTGCAGCGGGCCCCGAAAATTATAACCCATAAAATTTCTGAGCGCCGTCGTAGTCAAATTTAAGTAATAAATACCCCAACTCCCACACACACACACACACACATTCACTCTCTATACATGTGTGTGCGTGTGTGTTGGTGTCTCACTTTAAGACAATAAACGAGAATGTAAATATTTACATTTTATTATGCGGCAATTTTCGTGGTCACTTAATACCGGCTCGCCCCCTGCGCGGCTCCTGGGACGGCCACGACTGCCCCTCACTCCCACTTCAGGGCTGTTTTAATTTGTTTTATGGCTTCTAGTGGTATTTTTATGGGTTTTCGCTCGCTCAGTCGCTCGCGCAGTCTCCGAGCCATACGGAAACTCGAACTGAAACATTACGAATTTCTTTGTGGCTGGTTTTCATGTCGTAAAATGCCAATAAAAATACTTGCGAATGCAAGTTGTCGGCGCACGGCGGCGAATATTTATATTTAATAATTTTCGTAGATTTCTCAGGCGCCATTGCGTCATCAGGCGGTGTCGGTGGGCGGTCGCATTACGCTGATCACATGTCGCGGACTCGTATGTTGTAGTGGCAGCGATGGGAATCAGCGTCACAGTTCCCCGCCTTGCTTGCGTCTCTGGCAGCGGATCAGTGTGAGTCGTGCGCGGCAGTGCTCAAGTCAGTCGCTTCGGTTCAGCGACGGGTCTGAGTAGCTTTTCGTGCGTGTTGCTTTACGAGTGGAAAGCGACGCACGTTCGACGCTTTGTGGATGTCGATGACGTTCACGTGTCACGTTCCGTATGCAGCCAACGCGCCACGGCGACTTTTCCTACGCCACTCACCGCAGCCCTGCCGGCGCTCGAGTTAACGCGCAGAGGATGGAAATGGTGGCCAAAGCCACAGCTTAGAAACGCTCAGCTTATTTTTCCAACTTTTTGCCTCACTGCAGACTGCAACAGCAGCAACAAAAAACGACCGAGCTACCGCTTTGCATGTTGGCCTTCAGCACTTTCACGGCAGTGTCCAACGCCATTGTCAGGCAGCTCCTCCCCCCGCCCGCCGCCCCTCAACTTCATAACTGTTTTCCGCCATTTGAGGCGAGTGCTTCATACGTGCTGTGAATTCGCTCTTTCCTTGCGAACACTTGCGGCCATAGCCCTCTTCCGCTCTCGTCCTTTCGAAGGTCGACTGTGCAATGTCTCGCAACTTTAAGCTACGTCGGTCAGCCGAAATTTAATTACATTCCCACATGTTAGGACTTTAGCTTGAAATTTAAAGTTGCCACACGCTCTGCCGCCCGCGCTCGCACTGCTCGGTGGAGCTGCAGTGCGCTGCCTGCTGCGTGTTTCGGCTCTTTTCCTGTTGTCGCGTAATTAAAAATGTAATTGGAACATTAAGAGTGCTGCGTCGCAGTGGAATTAAAATGTTGAAATTTATTTACACAGAGTGCAAGGAGGCGCGCGAGAGGGACGCGGGGGAGGTCATGCGTGCTGGCGTGCGGCTGCAATAAATTAAATTTATTTTATCAACTCGCCGCATCCTGCTGCGGCTGCGGCTGCGTTGCCACTTCACTTGAGCCACTGCCCGACCACACCCACTCGGCTTCCTGCTGTCTGCTGTTCGCGCTGTTATCCTGCTGCATTACATCCTGTTGCGCATTTTCTTCACTTGATTATACAATTCGGGCAAAGTGCTGCAGCGTTTCCACTCAATGCGGTTGCGCTGCGTGAGCAGCGAATATGCGCACAAAAAATAAATAAATAAAATCGGGAAAACATTTCAAAGCGAAGGCGAAATAAATGCGACAAAGTTCAATCGACATTTAACGCCTTAAATGTTTAACTTTGGCGAGAAAAAAGTGCAAAAAAGTCAACGAAATGATTATACTTGATTTTTAAAACTATAATTGAATCATTATTATAATCAAATAAAACTTGGTTATAATTTAATAAATTTCAAAATAATTATAATAATAATCAATGCAACTAATGAATTTAATTAACTAACTGTGATTAATTTTAGTTTGAACAATTTGTTACATAACAATTACATAATTTTGAATATTACAAATACAAATAACCAATTAAAAATACAACTTGGCTATAATTTAATCATTTTCAATTTAATCAATAATCGTCATCAATGCAACTAATGAATTTAGTTAACTAACTGTGGTTATTTTTAGTTTTGCGAACAATTTGTTAATTAAAATTACATAATTTTGCTTATTTCAAGTACAAATTACAAATGCAATTACAAATACAAGTTGGTTATAATTTAATCAATTTCAATATAATTAATAATCCTCATCAATGCAATCAATTTCAATATAATTAATAATAATCATTAATGTGACTAATGAATCTAGTTAACTAACTTTAATTTTTTATAGTTTGGCGAACAATTTGTTAATTACATAATTTTGATTATTAACATTTGCTTGCTTTGAAATTTCGATTTCGGGTTTTATCGATTCACTTTCGGACATCAAGATTGTGATTAATAAAAATGATCTCTAATCAGCTATTTATGTCAATTGAATTATTTGTTTTCGTTTTTACTTAACTATTTTTTGTACGAAAAACGAATAATTTGATCAGTTTTATTTCCGTAAACGATTTTTTATTAGTATTCGGCTTCGGCCTTATATTTTAGTCATGCCGAATATTCTGCTTCGGCTTTGGCCAAAACTCCACTTTCGGGCGGACACTAGTAGGTATGGAAAAGTTGTGATCTTTCTAGTGTTGAAATTCAGCTGTCATTTTGTCAAAACAAAACAATACAAAAATTGAAAAGTTTCAAAATTTGAACTGGATGGAAATAATCGTTCTGACAGCACTGCTTTCATTCTAATATTTGGAGGAAGTTAAGTATATTGACGAGGATTGTGACAAATACAGCAATATTTCACTTGAATCATGTAGCCAACATATCAGTTTACAAAAATTTTTATTTATTGATTGTGATTGTAAACAAACAAATGTTAAACTAAACCTCATTGAGCAATGTGAACGGTCGTGTTCAACAAAAAGCTTTTTGCATTTAAACTCGCTTAAAGCAGTCAGTTTGAACAAGTTATTACTCTGTTATCGAAAATGTTATCGAACATATTTTGGTTTTAACGGAAGAAAGGGTTTTTTCTGTTTTTGTAAAAAATTAAACATTTAGAAATAGTTTTCAACAAACGTCTTTCGGTTTTGCCAGTTTTTCATTTTTGCTATAGGAATGAATTTGTTTATCGATAACAGCACAACACAGGGTTGCCTGGCGTATTGAGCTCAATTTATGCTCAATTTAGTGCTAATTGCAATTTGCTAAATGGAGATTTTTGTATGACAAATTGAGTTCAAATTAGACTTAAATTGAGAAGTAAGAATTTCAAAATTTCCTATAGTCAGCTCGATCGATTTGAGTTGTGAACGGCTCCGCCAACCAAACATCGTAAAATGCTGCATTTTCTGTTCCATTGAGTCGTGTCAGCGTTAATGCTTCTAATTGAGCGCATAATTCCCCCCTCCCCCACACACGTAGGTATCATGTCACTTCCTTCCTGCATTGGAGCCCAAACATTTAGAACGGAAAGCATTTCAATTAAATGCCTTCGGATTTTTTCTGCTCGCCGCACTCGCGTCCATTAGACGCTAATGCATTCTTAATTAGCCTCTTGCACTTGTTTGACATCCTCAATGGCAGCGCCGGCTGCGACTCTGCGCACCCCTCATTATGACAGCGACAGCTCGCTTCTCTCTCGTCGCTATTATCAAACACTTGATACAATTTTTTGGATTTTTCACCAACAACAAAAAGTAAATACAAATAAAAACGCAGCCCCCGTGGCAGCGATGTTCGTTGGCGGTGCTAAAGTGCCTAAAGTGCCTAAACGAGATATGGCCACTTGCCGTTAATAAAATGCGCGCCGCCAGCTATGCGCTGCTGCTGTTGTTGTTGTTGTTGGCTGTTTTTACTTTGCGAGATGCTGCGCGTTTTATTAAAATCGCCCGCATGCGGGTATATCGCTGCGTCAGCCAGCCGGCGCACGCGCGTTTGCATTGTTGCGGTTGTTAAATTTTTTAATAACACATTAATTTGCCAACGACGACGACGACGACGACGATGGGCGCGTCGCTGCTTGCGTTGCGCAAAAATGTGCCGTGAATTTGATTAAAATGAATTATTTCGCTTGCGCTGTGCGCCTTTTCGTGCTTTCGGCCGCAGGGAGCAAAATTATGGCTGCCACTTTGACCGCAGTCGCTCCTGGCTCCCGATTTGTGGCGCTGCTTTCCAGCGTTTCGCTTGCTCAGCGCATTTTTGTGCGACTTGTGTTGCCTTTGTTGCGCTGCTCATGTGAAATGTTGAAAAGAAATCATAAATTTGCTGCAGTAAATTTTCAAGGACAACACAAAATGTTCAGTGTTGTCCCTTTTTGGGGTTCACACTGGAGATTTTGCCCATTTTTGCTGCCTTTCTGACTTTCCTAAATTGATTTCTAAAGTTTTCATAATAAATGTGCACCCAGTGTATGTGTGTGTGTGTGTGTGTTTATGTGTTTCAAAGGCTCAAATGCCCATTGGCAGCACTGGCGCAGAATTTTGATTTATTTTCCCCCCTTGATGCTGTTGCACTTTTTCCCCCAACGCTTCTTTTCTTGTCTCAACCTATTCAAAGATTCCTCTTCTTCCGCATTTGCCGCTTCGATTTGTTTGTTGTTGTTGTTGTTGTCTTTGCTTCGTCCACTTGCACACTTTATGCGATTTCTTTGTTAACTTTTGCTTTTATCAGTGTTTTTCCTTATTTTGCCTCGCACTCACCGCATTGTGGTTGTTGTCGCTCTGCCAACGTCGCCGTCGTTCCTGTTGTTGTTGTTCAGCTTTTAGGGTTTCGGGTTTCGTGCGGCGTCTGTTGGCAGCCACTTTGAATCCCGCTGCCGCTGCAGTCCTGTGGCATCGACATGCAATAATAAAATTCCAAAGATTCGCTTCAACATTTTGCGCCGTCGCTCTGAATGCCGCTGCCACTCCTCCTCCTCCCCTGTGCCACAGTGGAGCCTCAGCTTTTGGGTCGAGATTGAGGAATTCCTCAGTGGATTTTCGGCATATGCCTCGCTCTCCATTATTAGTTTGGCCTTAGACAGGGATTTTTATATATTCACACACACACTCACTCAATACACTCAAACACGTGCATATGTGTTGCGAGTGTGTGTGTGTGTGTGTGTTTAGTATGGCAGATTATTACTACGGCAACCCTTGCGGCCAGCATTGTTAGTCGTTCTTTCAGTCGATCGTTGTTGTTGTTGTCGACGTGCGCGTTTCTTTAACACTGGCAGCCAGGTTTTTGTTTGCTCTTCGCTCTTTGCATTTGGCTCCGCACTCGCCGACATTCAACAAGTTTTCGGGATTTAATATGTGGCAAGATTTGTGGGCTTTTCACTTTTATTAACTTTTCAAGTAGCTGCACTGGCAGCGGGCGGGGGCGGGGCGGCGTCAAATTTGTTTCTTATGGTTTCGGGTGAATAGTTCTAAAGTTTGGCTAGTTTCACTTTTTGTGCGGTCTCTGGGCGGGCGGCAGGCTGCGGCTGGCAGGTCGGCAGGCGGCGAAAGTGTTTTGGGGCTTTGCACAAATTAATTAAATTTGATTGGGCCAACTTGATTTGGTATTTCAATCGAAATTGCCTTAATTAAAATGCATGGCCAGGCTTTTATAAATTTTTGCTTTTCGCAAATTCCATACGAGTTTACAACGCCGCAGGGCCACGCCCGAACAGAGGCGCGACGAAATGCAACAAAAGTTGTTGTTGAAATTTGCAGCCAAACGTGGTGGGCTGTGATTAAATTCAAAATAATTTTTAATATAATTTTAATCTAATTTCAAAGCTCTTAAAACAAATATTTCCTGCAAAACTTGAAATGTTACCAAAAAAAAATCGATGCAAGCATTGTGCTTAATTTTTGATGAAACGAGCAAAAAGGCCTACAAAAGTTGCAGGCATTTGAGGCAACTTGGCAAATATTTGTTGGAGTTCTGCTGTTACATATCTGTGGACATTTGACAAAACAAATCTTTTTTGAATTTGCCAACTTTTCAGAAGAGAACAAATAAAAACTGTTAAAACTGACCTCAAAGTTTTTTGCGTAGCAGTTGATGGAAAATTTATGGCTCGAAATTATAGCATCAGCGATATTAAAGAATACATTTTTAAAGGACATTGGACGTAAGAAGCATATTTGAATTTTGTATTAATGATAAAAAATACTGAGAAGTTGTCTTATCTCAGTAGAAGTAGTTTCCCCAAATGTTCTCAGAAATGTTCCCAGCTAATGGACGGTCAGAGACATCTTCAGTTGTTTGTCCAACTCAAAAGGACGCAATTGTTTTAGTCGCAATGAACAGCTGACCAACAGAAAGAAAGGATGACTTTATTTGGTGAGAATTGACTCGGAACAATCAAACCATGAAGCTTCGCATTTCCTTATGTTGAGTTGGATGACAACTAGCAACACTTGTACCTCCACCTAGTCACGTCACGTCCAGTCATATCAGGTCACTTCTCTCTTAATGCAACGCCTTCGAATTTCATCTCATCGTCGTTCGTCATTTTTCAGCCTTTTGATTTGAAAATTCTTTTCACAACATTCATTTCATGATTTCATATTATTTCATATTTCGTTCATCTGCTGAAACTTCTCCTTTTTTTAAACCAATCAAATCATTTGTGATTGTTTTCTGTAAATTTCTCAATGCTTCAGTTTTTTTTCTTATTTTCTCTAAATTCACTTTGGTATTATGCACTCAGTGGCAATAATGTCCGACCGACAAGCCGCTCAAGTAGCGCAATCGCTCGTAATTCCAAGCAATTCAATGTTGCGCGAAGGCTGCAATTTTTGTCGCCAGAGCCGCTTTAAAGTAAATAAAACTGCAATTCAAGAAAAGACAATTCGACAATGTTTACTTCGAGAAAGCATAACGCATTATTTTCCTCGCTTTTACGACCAACAACAGACGCACTGCGCAATAAAACCGACAGCGACAGCAACGAGCGAGCGGCAGCGGCACCGAAATAAATAAATCCGGCCATGCAGCCGGCAACGCATAAACAAATGTTGCACACACACACTCACACTCGTACGCACACATGTTTTATGAGTAATCATCAGCGCCGACTTGCAGCTGCCAGCCAAGTCGGGCCGGGCCGTTGGTCTCGCCAGCGCCAGCGCCTAAGTGTATGCTGCGCGCTCGTAAACAGCTTTCAGCTTTTGTATTGCTGTGAAATTAAAAAGCGGCCAACATTCACACCGAAACATAAAATGTTGCCGCTTTTTGTCCACATTTTGTACGCTTTTCGCGCATCTCGACCGAAGCCTTTTCACGCGGCGTTTGTGTGTCTGTCTGACTGGTTGTTCGTGCGTTTGTTTGTGTGTGCCACGTTCGCCATTACGAAATGCCATTTTGTTGGCCATAAAAATCAATAGAAAGCATTTGCGCCATTTCAGCTAATGTTGCTGTTGTTGTTGTTATGATAGCTGCTTCATTTTTGGGTACATGGCGGCAGCGGCGTTAACGCTTCGCAGTTTAATGTTCTTCCGGGTTCCTGCCGAGCGGCCAACTAGTCGCCCGCGCGTCTCTGTGTGTGCGTGTGCGTGTCATGTGGCGCATGTGTTGTTCTTGTTCTTGTTGTTGTTGTTTTCGTTAGCAGTCTATACAATTATGGCCAAGTTTTATGGCTTGTAAATGGCTGCACGTGAGCGTCGGTCTAAAAAGAGCCTGGCGTGCACTTTAATGGCGAATTGAATTTCTCCACTCGACACCGAACACCGCTCGGCTCCTCCACCGAGTGCTGCAATGCGCATAGAGAATCCACAAAAGTAGCAATTTCCGCGCGCTTACAACATTTCGGGGGCGTTCAAGAGCTGTGCGTCTGTGTGTGTGTGTGTGTGCGGAATGATGAATTGTTGAGCACATTTATTGGCAGTTGAGTTTTTTTAGCTGCACTCTTTGTTGTTATTTTCGCTCCCGACTGCCGTTTCAGTTTATTGTCGATGCAGTAACGGTGAAATTTTAAAACGCCACCAGACATTGCAATGCTTTATGACGCTTTGATACAGCGCTGGCTGCGTCCAGAGAACTGGCCGCCACATGTGTGGGCGAACGGCGAGTGGGACGGCGGGCGTGTTCCAACTTCAAATTGGAATTTTCCAAAGTTGGCTTTTGTTGGTGCGCTGTGGCTGAGATTTGGCTGGCGGGCGTGTCGGTTTGAACGCTTTTGCTATCGGTTTATGGGCCGATTCGGAAGCTATTACAAATCGATGATCATAAATAGTCTGCGCCACATTCATGGAAATGTGGTCATTAAGCGCCTTTTGGTGTGTGAGTAATGTTTTTTTTATTACGTGACCAAAGAAAAATTTTTGTGTACGAAGTTGCGTTATCCCAATGTGACGCAACAATGAGTCATCTGTTTGTGCTTTGCTATGTTATAGCTTCATTAGAAGAAGAAAAACCTAACTTTAGTCCATACATCCAAAGTTTATACATGACGCCGACGCTTCTCAACCCTGGAATACTAATCTTCTTATGCAACTGCTATAAGATTTACTTCGCTACATAAGTATTGCAAAGTTAAGAAAATTCTTGCAAAACAGAAAGGCGGTGTTCACGTTCTATTAGAGAAAAGTTCTTCTAAGTACTTCAAGTACTTCAGAACGTTTACAATGACTACAGTCTTCCAGTTCGTTCAGTGATTACCGGCAGCTGTCTAATTGACAGAGTTACCAACTGCGCATACACGAACGGTCTCTACTTTTATTATGAACTAGCAGAACACAGCGGCTTTGCACGCAAGTTTGAAGTCAATGGGCCTTTTAAATCAAGTTTCTTCATACACTTTAACCCATGTTTTGCCCCTTTAAGACCCAAATTACTAAAAAAATCCCCTCTTAGCGTCTTCTTAAACGTAACTACCTGCAGTTCAAATTTCATGTTTGCAGCTTTATCGGTTTAGGCTGGGCGCGATGAATCAGTCAGTCAATCGGTTATTCGGTCAGGGCAAACAATATGAATTTTAGTAGAATGGAAGGTGCCACGCCCCTTTTATGCAAAGATCAACCAAGTCTTCCAGTCAAATGGTGCGACCCAGTTTCATTGATGTGCGACTTATATTCGAAAGTTACGCGAAACATTTTAGTCACACAAAATTTACCACGCCCCCTAATTCAACACCCATACAATTTTTCCAGTAGAATGACACATCTATGGGACGACGGTATACAAAATTTCTATGCTATTCGACTTATTGTTCCGAAGCTATTCAACATTAAAAATTTGAGTTGTATGGGCGGTGCCATGCCCCCTCGTCCAATAGCCACCCCATTCCCTCTGTCAAAGGGCAAGTCTTAATCGTAAGTCTGTGCCAAATGTCATTGATGTGCGACCCATAGTTCCAAAGTTATTCAAAACATTTGGGTCGCTTGAGAAGTGCCACGCCCCTTGTCCAACGCCTATACAATTTTACCACTGGATAGACACGTCTAAGCCATGACATTACTGTCCTATAGGTCGGACCCGAAGGTATTTCATATTAAAAATTTAGGTTGTATGGGAGGTGCCACGCCCACCTGTCGGGTCGTATTCGCACTATGTGGCTTACCGAGATTTAGTCCAGACAAACATTCCGTGAAAGATTCAGCTCAATCGAACTTCTAGTGTTTGAGTTTTAGTGTCGTGTGACCAACAAACAAACAAACAGACAGACATTCATTTATATATATATATAGATTAGATAAGTCTCAGTTCCATATCTTTGTCCAATTCTTTAGCCTTCATCCGCATTTCCACTTCATCGTTCCAACCCCCACACTCTTATCAATGTTCTCTTTCCACTCCAAAGCATTTCCGAAGCCAAAATCGAATCTAAACATACTTCAGAATTGGTTCTCAATACGAGATGCCTCACCTCTCACTCATTCATTCGGGTCTCTTCTCTCCAATTGCGACGACTTCAGTTTTGTTTCACGCTAGAAAGTCACTTAAAAGGCAGCAAATCCGGCGCAGCGTCCCAATCTGATAAAATCCCCACAGCAATTTTCATAACTTTTGCCCGAAAACTCAGCCGCCGCACTGCCCAGCTGGAGCGCTACGAAATCTACGAGACTGGTAGACGATTTCTCGCAATTCAAAACACATTTTGTCGGATTAAAATCTTGACAAATAACAACCGAAATTTACGTGTATGCGTGTGTGTGTGTGTGTGTGTGTGTGTGTGTGTGCGCCGGCCATGGCAACTGGCGCATTAGATGCTATCAGCGCCAGTGACAAACACACTGGCGCGCTGGACCGGCGACCGCCGCGAGACCGCTTAACCCTAATATTTTATGATTAAGGCGATTTAAGCGTCAATATACGTAAATAAAATAAAACTTCTGCTGCAACAACAATGCCAACAAGCACATTAACCGGCGGAGAGCCCAAAGTCCGACACACATCTTCGGCGCTTCACTCCGTGGCCCCCAACTGGCCACAGCCGCAGACACTGAAAAGCGCTGGGAAGGTTGGGGCACGAATGAAACCACTTTAGATTGGATTGGATTGGATATGTGTTGGGAGACGATGTTTGTTGTGATTGTTCGTGTTATTGTTGTCGTTGTGCTGTTGACAATATGAAAAAGTTGGGAAAGCCGGATGGGGGGTGAGGCAGGCAGGCCGATCGTTGCGCGAAAGACATTAACAGATTATTCCGTAAATGCCATAAACGCGTCGGCCGGCATATTCTCCAACTAAAGTGGCGGCCGCATCTGCAACTCCCTCAGCAGCGACTTGGAATGTTCTTCAACTTTTTTACGTTTGCTGTTGTTGTTCTCAGTGTTTTTATTATGTGACCGCAGCTCGTAAAAATCGTATAAAATTTCATAACATTTCCCAACTGCCAGCTGCTCGTTACAGTCGTTGTTGTTGTTGTTGTGGAATTTATTGGCTTTTGACTGATTCTTCAAATTGATTGAAGTCTGTTTGATCTCAAAGTTGAAACTGTTTGGGTTTTTCTGGTGTGCGGCGGCTTTGGCCGTTCGCTGTGATTTATTTCGGTTTGGGTTGTTTTGTTGTGCGGATTAAAATGCTGGGGTTAATTTGTTTGCGGAAGTCGACACAACAACAAGACTCATGAAAGACTCAAAGCAACTGCAGTCGACGCAGTGAATTGATTAAGTGTGGCCACTTGAGGCGGCCACGAAGCGCTGAATGTGCGGCGGTCTGGTTTACTGAGCTGCAAATGCTGACAACGCTGACGCAGAAGATGAAACAGCGCCGACTCAAGTGGCCGCCGTCAGCGGCAGTTTGGCGGCAGTTCACAGGGTCACACAGTCAGCGCTGCACATGAACTTTGCATATGACTGCAGACGTCTCTAGAATTGAGTGGGACGAGAGAGAGAGAGAGAGAGACAGAAAATGTAGAAGCACTGTTGGGACTGCAATAAAATCTTGGATGGAGCGTAGGAAATTTAAAAACTGCACTTCCGTCGACTGTCGCCCAAAAATGTTTCAATTTCAATTATTTCTATCGCTTCAAAGATTCTGCATGCAAGTACTTCGCCTCTATTAATTAGTATTTATTGTTTGATTGACAATGTTTGACAGCAGCATCATTCATTATTGCACTGTGACCCCTTTTCCCTACAAAAACACCCAAAACCGAAGCACGCCAACCATTCAAAGTGCCGCCACAGCGCATCGCCAGTCGTCCGGCAACAGTCGGCGGCATTTGAATTTTATGTCCTCCCCCCCCCCCCCCCCCCACACACACACATTTAGTGGCCGCTCGCTGTTGGCGTTTCAGCGTTTTGAAGTATTTTGAAACTTTGAATTGACTGACGGCGCAAAGCAATAAAATTGACGTTTTTATGATTGTGTGTCAATAAAGACATTAATGATGCCACCGGCGCAGCGCACAACCGGCCGGCAATCGTTTACGACGCCAGAAGCGAAGCACGTGACAATTTGGCAGTTTGGTCAAAGAGCAACACTGGCAGCATTAAAATTAATGAAGCCCGTTTTGGAATCGCTTTTTAAATTTCTCCATTTACGTTGCCATTAAATTAATTGGCCAGACGCGCGGGCGTCGATGCATTGAATTTTCCTCAAAATAAATTACACCGAATTTCCAATCATCGGATGCATAATTTGATTCGTACGCGCAGCGCTGCTCGTCGCCAACCCTTTGAGAGTTGATCAGAAAAATTTCCACTTCCTTTGTTCGAGCTTTCGGAGGATTCATGGCCTGGATTCTTCATTACAATTTGTTGTTGTTTGTCGTTTTGCGCTTATGCGTCTTTGCGTCACACAAACACACTATTGATTTTTTGCCTCCCCGCCCCGCCCCCTCACCAACTACCACTCGTTGTTTTTCGTCATCAGTTCCGCTTGCGCGCGTCCCGAATTTTCTTCCTTAATAAAAGCGAAAAACTTCCCTCAACGCTGGGCGCTGTTTGTCGCCATGGCGTGTACGCCCCCCAGCCCCCTCCATCCACTTGCAAACATTTTTATCCTTTGCTGACAAGCGCACATAAGCCATAAATCTTGTTTTTATCCTTGCCGCGCCATACGCACGACCACAAAATCGTATACATTACACACGTCAATGTGTCGGTGTGTGTGTGTGTGTGTGTGTGTCTGTGTGCGTCACAGTGCCTTAACTCCTTTGCCGCCATAGAGGCGCAAGCGCGTGCACCGAAAATTCGTTACAAAACAAAAACAAAGGAAAAGTGCAGAAACGCAAAACAGCGAAATTGTCAATTGGCAACACTGCTACGCCGTGCGCGTCTCGCCGCGCCAGTTCCCCAAAGCGTAATAAATTTTAAATCGCATAACCCACATTTTCTTGCCGCTGACTCGCGGCCTGTTTCGGCACGCGAATTTCCCCCTCCGGCGCAACTCACATGGGAGAAATTTGTCCCTTGCGCCACAGACAAGTGGCCAAATTTGCGAACCTGTGTCATTTCATGGCACTCTCCCGAGTGGAAAATCGATCGACGAATGGTCCAACATGAAGCTCGACTCCAATCGAGCAAATTCGATGCTCTCCACAAACGAGGAACCGGGTTCGCACGGGAAGAACAGTTGAGAAGAACTCACTGAGACGAAATAGTTCCTTGTTGTTGATTACAGACACCTGGCTACGAATCGCCGCTGTGTTCATAGGTGTGGTTCTCTGACAACACCACACGCACTCCTACCAGAGATACCTACAGTGAAGGGGTGCTCGGAGCTCTGGGCTGTATCTCGTAATCAGCACACAGGATTGCATTTTGGGGGTTCTGCGTACAACTTTTGAGTCAAAGACCATTCGAAACCATATTTTGTGCCAGCATTTTTTGTGTTTGGGGGTTTGAAATCCCAAATCACCGCCACTGCTCGTATTCAATAGCTGATGGATCTCAGTAGTAGAAGTAATTAGTAGCTCTCGAATGAGACCAAGTTAGTCCTGTTTCGGTCCCACTGAATCCCTTAGGACTACAAGGCTCTTCGTATCGGAATCTGATATGTCAGCAAGGTTGGGTTCTTCGTTTCGTACAAAGAGCGTCACAGTTGCAAATCAGGTAGTAAGACCCTGACTGTGCCCTCTGAGATGTCGCCCCCTTAATTGTTTTTAGATAAATAATACGTCTTCTTACTATCATTGTCCCAATTATTTGGAACGAGAAAATACATCCATCAGGCTCGAGCCCCAAGACTCTCTCCTCCTTGTTATCTTACTATCATTGTCCCAATAATATGGAACGAGGAAATGTATCCATCATGCCCCAGGACTCTCTCCTTCGTTTGCTTCTTTATACATTCGATTTAAGAGATTAAACAAATCTTCAGAGGCGAATCGATCGACTTTGGACGCTGGAAAACCCCTCAAACCGTTTGCTTTTCCTCTGTCCACTCACTCTTCCCCCCGTCCCCCTCTCATCGTGCGCTCTGTTACACCCGTCGCTTTCTTGTCCGGCCCGAAAAGACTCGCATAATGCAAATTAATTAAAGGCCCCCGTAAAGTGTAGTTGAAATGTCATTTAATATTAGCCGAGCAGGATCGGCTGTCACAGCAGTGCAATGAATACGTTATTATCCTCGTAGCCCGGCGACTTGGAGCACGCAACCGCACGCACCGGCGCACACACACACACGCACTCATACACGCACACGCATATGTTGGCTGAGAAAACACAAAATAGACTGCCAGGACGTTTGCGATTGCGGCCGACACAAAGCCGTTCACTATGGACGGAGAAATGTGCTGAATACGCAACAAAAACAAACAATGCGTAAACAATACACACGCACACATGCACACGTGTCCGTGTGTGATACACATACACAAAGTATGTAATTTATGCATTAAATACGCATAACGTACAAACATTCCGGCAAAGCCACATAAACTGGCCGAGCGAATGGAGTCGGAGCCTGTTTGAGATGAGTATTTGTGTGCAGTGCGAATGTGTGTGTATGTGTGTGAGGTAGCTTACCAACTACTTGCCAAGTGCTTAACCGCAAAAGCGTAGTAAAATACAGATAAACACCATTACAGCAACAAAGAAAAAGTCTCGCACACACACACAAACACAGAATGGTCTGCCGGTAATTTGATATTCCTTTTTATAAGCGCAGCGCGCTAATTTCACCAGCGGCTGCCGCTTTCTGCCGCGCAGCAAAAGGATTATTTCTGCTTTGTGCGCCGACTGTTTTCATTTTGTGCTCCATTACTTGTCCACTCTTTGTTGTTCCCTTTGGTTTTCTTTTCATTTTTCACTCGGCGCTTTTTTGTTTTTTTTGTTTTTGTTATTTTGCTATTTGTTTTTGCTGCCTTCATTGCCACTTGCCACTTGCTAAGGTTTCATTCGTTTTTATTGTGTGCTGTCGTTGGCGCAAAAACGGAGATCCTTCCTGTCGCTGGCCTGGCAACCCTGCGCCGCCGCTGCCGGCCTGCTCACAGTTTTAATAAACTACAACACGACAACACTGGCCTGTCAGCGCCGACGCACAAACGGGCCCCCAAAACCGAACAACGGACGGACAATCGGACAGACGAACGAGCGGCCTTTTATTTCGCTTAATGGAATTTGAATCCTGCAAGCGTCGCTCTCTGCCACTTTAGCCACACAGTTTCGCTTGCTGGCTCCAATCGGCTGTTTGTTGTTGTTGTTGTTGTTGCAGCGGGAATATGAGAAATCAAATTAGCTCAATGAACATTTACGCAATCATGTGAAATTTTTGTACTTGCACATTTGCGCTTGAATTTCACACATACTTGCAACATATGCCTGACCCACGCACACACACACACACAAACGTACAAAGTGTGTATATGTGTGTGTGTGTGTCACTCTGTAAGCAAAGAAGCCAATCATTTTGTCGCTATTGCGTTGATTTTGCGGGTTTCGTTGGGTAATTTTCGGCCGTAAATTGCCAGCCTGCACTCTCCCCTCCCCGACCCGACCCGCTTCACTCCAACTGTCCAGTCGTTGTCGGGCCAGCTCATCCTTTTCGTTATTACGTCGACGTCTGACGTGCGTTCGACGTACCCTTTTATGGGCCGTTGTCAAGTTGTCGTTGTTGTTGTTATTGTTGTCAAGTTGATATGCAAAGGTGAACGGCTGAAGCGGTGCTGCGTGCGTGCGTGTGTGTGTGTGTGTGTGTGTGTTTTGGTGCTTTTCAATTTGTGCACAATTGACATTTTAAATTGTTGTAGTTGTGGCAGCCAGCCGGTGTGCCCGTCGCCTGTCTGCGTCTGACTGTTTGTCTGCCTGTCAAAGTTGCTCGATTTCTTGCTGCCCCTTTTTTTCTGTTGGGCCTTTTGTGATGTTTTCTTTCGTTGTTGCTGCCGGCCAGTGGCTTTTGTGGAGCGTTTAGATTAAATTAAAAACTTTGCTGGCGATTTTGTGGGGCTTGAAATGGAATTTATTGCCATTTGGCTGATGGAAATGTGGCTTTTAGTGGCAGATATTTATTTGCTGCCGCTGCCGACTTATTGAATTGACAATTTTTGACTCAAGTCGCCAGACAGTGCGCCGATCACGCACTGTGGGGCTTCAATTCAATCTAAAACGGAAAAATAGTTCAAAGCAGTCCTTGCTGGCAAAAAAGGAGGGGAGCGAAAGTGGAAGGGGAAGAGCTGAATAAAGTTGGAAGTGCTGAAAAAAATAGCACAATTGGAAATTTGCAGAAAATATTAAAGAGATGCAAGAGACAAAGGAATTCAAGGAGTGAAAGGACTCAAGGAATTCAAAGTACTTGTTGCAATTGAAGATGTCCTTTGAGTTGATAGTTGGGGTCGGACCTGAAAATGTTGGGTCAAAGAAATTCGCTTACAATTACTCCTTACAACAAAAATTCCAAATTTTCTTCTCCAAAGTTGCAAGGTCTGTCTTCGAAATAAGCAAAAATCAGCACAAATTATCGGCAACAAAATAGCAAAGTGCTTATTTACAATGCGCTTCTGCTCTGCTGCCACTCGTCATAGACTTCGCTAATGCTTCGACTGTGGTGCTCATTCAGCACGTTCGATGGCTGCCCACAAGCGCACAAAGCGCACAACGCCCAACCGAACTTGGATTTATTGCGCCACAATCCAAACGCAGCCATCATAATCGGCGGCAATCATCGTCATAAGTTGTAAAAGTAATTTTAATTTCTCGACAGCAAATAACTTGAATCACGTGTTAGGCGCGTAATTACATGGCCTGACCGCCAGGAAGAAGAAGAGGCCGGCCTACACACGCCGCCACTCAGCCAGTCAGCCGTTGCAGCGACGCGGCCGTAAATTAAAGTAATGCAACAGTTGCTGCCGCCAACTGCAACTGCATTTTTCAATTTTTTATCTACTTTTTTTTTATGCCTTCACAATGCGTCAAGAGCAGCATGCCACAATTTGCAGCGTGTTGCAGCATCAGCAAATGGCTCGCTGAGGAAGCGGCAATAAAACCGCTTTGCGATCATAAACTCGATTACGCAACATTTTACACAACAACAACACCAACAACACTAGCAAAGAAGAGAACATCAGCAAATTTCGAGCGCGCTGCAACAATCGGCGGCACACGTACGCGTTTGTGCAACACGGCAGCAAAGTGCCAGCGCTGCCCCGAAGCTCCAATTTCCCTCACACTTTATGATTATAAATTGAAAGAAAATCACAGAGTTTTCATGGAAAATTGGCGCACATTCAGTGCAACTGATAATTTTTCTATTTAAAAGTTGAAGTGGCAGCCAGCGGCCAAGGCACAAAAAATGCAACAATGCGAAGAAGCGACAGCGCACAACTGCAACACGAGCACAAATATTCGGTCGTCTCCGAAGTAATGCGATTTTCAATAAAGCTTGAAGCGCTGAGAAAAATCAGATATCTTTTCGCATTGAATACTTTCAACTTGTCAGTAAATTTTTGTAAGATTTTATGTTAAAATTTCCAGGCTGCAGTATTGGTTCGATTATCCGGACAACCGAGGAGATTAGAATAGTGAATAGAATTAGAACATCTGATGGAGTCTCATTGCTTGTGCGACGACCCAATGTGCGCCGAGAAGAGAAAGGCAAACCAAGACCAAAGCACGGCGGAAGAAAAGAACGAATCACAGCAAAAGCCGCACCGCAGGTTTGGCGCGCTGGAAAAGTGGTTAATTACAGCTTTGCTTAAATGACGGAGCGCTGCGTGCGCGCTCGCCCATTATCCATAATTATAGCACAACTGGCCGCCGAGGCGTCAGAGCACAATTCGCAAAATTACACAATTCGAGAACGAAGCGAAAAAAACACAAATTAGCGCAGAACAAACACACATCGCGCTGAGCGGCCGCGCAGCTGCGCCACTGAGCGACAAGCGACCCGAATGGCGAGCGTTGCGTAAAATCTGCCACTAATTTAAATTGCATTCTTCTTCTTCTTCTTCTTCTTCTGGCATCTTCGTTTATCCTCAGCTGTCTGCTTCTGTCTTCAGCGACGTAATCCGCTCTGAATAGTTCGCTGTTGTCGTCCGTCCCTCCGTCCGTCGCTGCCATAATGCTGACTTTTCACGCGCCGCTTAACTAACTGCGAAATTGCAAATTTTCTGTGCTCACTCCCACGCGGCGCAGTATTGCAGTTTTGATGTTGCAACATCGATAGGTTTTAATTTCCTCCTACTTATTGCGATTTGCGTCTGCACAGCGCGTCCCATAATTCGCTTCCGCTTGGGAACTTTGCTGCCACAGCTGGCAACTGCGCGATTGCTCATTCCGGCGCACTGTTGCATGTCATTATTGGCAATGAGGGCGTTCTCGCTGCTGTAATTAAGTTGCATGCCGCTGACTTCATTTCGATGTTGCTGATAACTTGATTTTTATGAAACTGTGTAGTTTTAATTGCTCATTGACGGCGGAAGCAACGAACGAAATTTTCAACCATTCAATCGACCATTAAAGTTGGATTGAGTGATAATTTGGTCGCATTAACCCTTCTTTGGAATAGTTGAATTTTTCAATTTTTAATTTGCCGCTGCATGTTTGTTCTGTTGCAATTAATGTGCAACAGAATTCGCCAAAAATCAATTTGAATATTTTCGCCCCTTGATTGAGTGCACTGAAGTGTGAGGCATTCTTCACTTTGAGTTTGGCTTTTTCTGATTACTTTCAAGAATTGATTCCGTAAGTGATTGGCGCGCTCCAGTCTTCTCTCCTCTCTTCTTCCCGCACCGCACGAAATCATCTCGTTTGCTTGCAGGAATACGAGAATATTTTGAATGTGCGCACCCAGCACAAACAAAAGCAAAACTGAGAAGAAGGAGAAGGAAAATATTTATTTTACGGGCCGCACGGCTGACTGACTCGTAGTCCTGTGGGGATTTGTGCAATAGGCACTCAAAACGCTTGTCTGATTCCATTCGAAGCGCGGCCAGCAGCTGGTTGCGGCCACGGCAGACAGCGCGCAGCTTAAATAAAAACGCTCTAAATGATGCAAGCCACAACCACAACAACAACAAACCAAGCCAAACATGACCAAACTTCGGGGTTCGAAGCAACCCTTTGCTCGTTCGATTTGTGCGTTTTTCGGCCGCTGCTTTCGCTTCTTGCTTTTCTTTCTTTTCAGCTGCTGGAAATTTGCATATTTATTCCGCTCGTCCTTTTTTTATTTGCCTTGCGCGCGCGAATTATTTTCACCTTACGTCAACAAGCATTGAGTCCTTGCAATCTGCATGTCGCGTTGTTGTTCTCCGTTCAACGTGATTTATGTGATGCCGCCTTCGCGCGTATCGGCGCGCGTTATTTGTCTTAGACAAATATTTGTTGAAACCGGGGCAAACAGGTGAGGTGAGACGCAACGCGAGGTGAGAGACGGAGCAGGGCAAAGAGCGCAACCGCAAAGTATGCGACGCAGTTGGTATACGAAATGGCAGATGAAGTTATTTGTATGTGCCACGCGGAATTCCGAGTGTGTGTGTGTGTGTGTGTGAGGCCAATGCAAATGTTCGCATTCATTTGAATTTATGATTTCTCACGTTGGGATGCGCGCTTCGGTGTTTGTTCGCTACGCTTCATTCATGCAACGCGATTCATTCATATTTACCGTTTTGCTGCGCGCTGAATTTTAATTATTTGAAACGCTCGTTCGCAAACATTAACGAATGCAGTTCAATATTTGCACACGGCACAACTGCAACAACTTACAGTTAGCCCGAAAGCAGACCTTGAAAAACAGCTGCGGCACAGCCACAGTTTGGTCCAACGACAAAGGTCGCTAAAGTTGAGTTTGTGTTGCATATTTTTGGGCATTGCTGCAGCCTTTCAAATGTTCGTTACGCTTAAGTGCTGCTTGCCACATGATTCTGTTTGTAAATGTGAGGGAAAACATTGCAAAAGTTATGCTGGCATGTGGCAAGTGTTGCAAGCACAACAACGACGACAACAACTCGGTAGCCACATTTTTATGAATACAATTTTATTAGCCAACTCGGTCGGGTGGACCGTTGGGGCAAGTGTTGTGGCAAGTGTAACGTGCAAGCGTCGGCTGCCACTTTCAGACAACCAACAACAAATACTTTCAACTGCATTTGTTGTTGTTGTTGTTGTTGTTGTAACAAACATTCTGCACATCTTATGGCCGCTGTAAAGTGGAGTTGGTGGCTGTTGCATGCAGCAACATTATGTAATGGACCTGTTGGCGAGGCCTAATTGCCACTCGGCCGCCGCAGCATGAAAATCTAAATTGCTGATTTTCAATTAAAAAGCAAACGATGATGGAAACAAAAACAACATCGACCACAGTAACCAGTTGTGCGCTGTAAGTGAAGACAGGAAGCAGCGAATAAATCAAGTCGGCCCGCGGCCTGCAGCAGCGGCTGAAGTGCGCGCGCGATTATGACTGGAAACGGTGGCCAGCAACGACTGGCTGACTGGCGGTTGCATGTGGCAACGGATGACGTTTATGGCGCTGCGACGCTGTGGCTTTGGCATGCGGCATGCCACGCCTGCCATTTTTGTGCACTTAACACGTCGACTTGCGCCGCAAGTGCGCTGCAATTATTGCTGCCGGGCGCATTCCGGACAAGCGTGCAACGCGCGCGCTGCATGCCACAAAGCGCAACGCTGACGCAGCTTTCATGTGCGCGACGAATGTTGTGTCGCTTTTGTCACCGCGACGCTTTTCCATGCTTCTTCTAGTAACTGGCTGGATCGAAGGCCGCACGTACCACATACGCATGCCCCATATGCCGCAAATGTTGCACATGCTGCGCGCGGTCGCGCTGTTGACACATTCCATTCAGCGCCAGACGCCGCCAGTCAGTGTCGCACAGTCTACACTTTCAACTTGACATTACCGCATGTTGCAACATCATGTTGCACGCTGCCGCACATGCACAATTTTGCGGCACGTTTAATAATTCAAAACGTTTAGTGCCACAGCGCGTCATGTGGTGTGGCGGCTGTCGTCGTCGATGTCGTCATTGGTTTTGTTGTTGCCGTGTTTCGTTTGTGGCCAGCGCACAGCTTAAGATTTCCGACACAATGCGGCATGCAACATTGGCCGTGCTGCCGTTCGACAGTGCGGGCGTCGTTATCGTTGGTCGTTGCCGTCGTTATCGGCGTCGTCATCGTTATCTATGTTTGCACAATTTCATTGCAGTGTGGCATGCAACACGGGCGCTGGTTTTGATGCCATAAGCCGCAAGCAGTTGCACTGAGATGTGGTGTTCTTGTTGGTGTATTGCATAAATGACGACTCGTGTGGAATAATTAGGGTTGCATTGGGGCACAGAACAAATAGAATCCGAATTCCAAATCCGACTTTGACTCACTTGAATTCTTCTTCCTTCTTTCTCTTTTCAGCACAGCTTACATACTCGTCACATAATTGCCGGATCAGCAGGAACTCGAGGTAAGTTTTTTTGCACTGATTTTCTATACAAAAGTCTTTGTTTGCCACACGCAACTGTTGCAAATGCAGCGCTGACTAAGCTGCCGCAAGAAATCCGTTTAGGTGGCAATTAAGTGATGAAGCATAAAGTGATTTCAACCCATAAATGCACGCAACAACAACAATAACAACAGCAACGCATCGTGCCACAGCATCCATTAAGCGCTGTGGCTGCCACAGGCTGCGGCAGCTAAAAATAGCGACGGCCGCATTAGTGGCAACGCAGGTTGACACCTCGGACAGACCGACAGGTGCAACATTGTTGGCGCTGAGGCGCTTCAACACATGTTCGCCACTGTCGGGCGTTTTGGCAGCGCGTCAGAGCCCAACGCGTCGCCCGCTTTGCATTTGCTGCCGCGTGCAATATGCAAATTGCTGCCGAGTAGCGTCGCTGCGTTGTCTGCTGCAGGATTTAAGGTGTTTTTATTGGTGTGCAGCTATTTTTGCCTCGCACGCTGCCGCTTTTAATAGTTAATGCCCTGCCGCTTTTTATGTGTATGTGTGTGTGTGTGTGTGTGGCTGACATTTTTGCTTTGAGTTGCAAGAAGGAATCGCATAAAAGCATTTCCGCTTTGACACGACGCCGCTTTACACTTTCTGTCCCTCTCTCACTCTCTCTCTCTCTGACTATACTTTCCACTCTCGCCCATGCAGACTAAGTACGTGTTGCAATGTGTGTGAGGAAAAAATAAAACTTTTAATGAGTTCACGTGTTAATAGGCAAAGAGATTTTTCCGTCCTGTGGGAGCATTTCTCGTTTTGCTGTCGTTTCGTTGTCAGTTCAAAGGAATTTGTTGCTATTTTTGCTCAGCTGAACGGCGCAATTTGCATGCACTTTTGATGAAAAGTTGAGATTTATGGAAATAAGCTGTGCTCTATGGCGTCCACTTTTGTGAATATGCCGCGTAATGTTGCCACATTTAAGCTGATTTCATCAGATCGGTGAGACTTTCAGAATTTGTAGTCAAAAGACCGCAGAAAAATGCTAAAAACTAAAACATTTTTCTCACCCCAAGCGAAGCTGTGGAAAGGCCACTAGCAAACTTTCTATTGACTTGTCATTTTTTCATTATTCTAAAACTATTCCTTTAAAAATTTAAAAACTCTGATAGAGGGTTGAGAGGGTTTAAAAATCAAGCAAATTATCCTAACTGCAAGGACTAGCAAACTAAATCATTTGTATACCCTTGAAGCTTTGTCAGCGTTTGACTTGGATAAAACAGAGTCTAGTCAACTCTCAGTCAAATCTCACACGCCTCGTCGATTATAGTCTCCCTCCCATCGTTTCCTCAAATCATATTTGCCATACTTTGTATTTTTGTATTTTTTTTGTTGTTGCGAATTTCGCTTATGCCACGACGCCCCTCAAAGTGACGTGTAACGAATTGTCAGCCCGCCTCCGCTCCGTTTACACTTCATGCTGAGGACAAAGCCGAAGGTGTGCCACATGTGATGCTCATTAAATGCATGTTGCGTGCTCTTAGCTGAAGGTGGCAACTACCTTCGAATGCTGAAAGTGGAATCAGTGGGAAACACATGTGGCCATGGAGCGGAGGATGCGAACTGAGGTGCGGAGAAATACAAATCGAACTCTACGCAAAATACAAAAAAGGCAGCAGAGGCAAAGGAAGCAAGCAGAGATGAGGAGATGTAGGACGAGGCAGCGTGCACGTCACTTATGGCACATCATTAAAATAACCGCAAAGCACACACAATAATAAACTCACGCACATGACGCACCGTGCGTCGCACGCTGAGGCCGCGCACAACGCGCCCGAGCAATGTGCGATGAGCGATGAGCGGCTGAGCGTCTGAGGATGCGGATGCGGATTTGTTGCGATGGGGCACGCAAGCTTTTGGTAATAGATTTGTTCTCCGCCCCCTCCGGCCCCGCCCTCTGTGCAACAAAGACAAGTGGAGCAGCTGCAAAGCGTTCGGCGCACCGTCAGAACTGAAATAGAAATGGCACAGGGCGAAGAAAAGAAAGAAAGGCAACGTTTGAACGGAATTTGAGAAAATATATTCAAATATCTGCGCTGCAGCCAGTCAATTATGTTGTTGCCATTGTCGGTGTTGTTACAACTACAAGTTGATGATGTTGTTGCTATTGTTGGCATTTGAGTGACTGGCTGAATTGGCGGCTGGGCTTTGTATGCGGCACAAAGTCGGAGTCGCGCTCGCGCTGGGCGGTGCGGCCGCATGCGAGCCAGCTGCCACACAGAGCGTGCGGCATGGTGGAGCGGGGGAAAGCCTGCACGGGGCACTACAACAAAGCGAACACGCAAAGCTGCGTCATAGCGAAATTAAAATATGAATTGAAAGTTGCCAACTGGCGGTCGACGCGGAGACAGTGGTGGCGGGGGCGAGCAGCCGTCAAGCTGGCTGCAAATTAACATATAACATTTTTCTTGCTATTGCTGCTGCTGCGAGCATTGTTGTTGTTGTTGTTGTGGAGTGCGCGGTTAAATGAAGCGTTGCATGTTGATAACCGAACAAAAGCGAGCGTGATGTGCTGCTGATGGGGCGCTGACGATGGCGTTGACGATGACGATGACGACGCCACACACACACAGACACACAGGCACACATAAAGCGACGCTGCTGGTGGTGTTAATGTTCATTACCGAAAGCAAAGTGTTTTTTCTTTTCATCGAGCAACACCAACAACAGCAAATATCCAAAAAGCTGCTGAGTGGCGATGAGTTGCCAAATACGCAACAACAAAAGCAACAACAACAATGCGTCGCATATGATTTCCAAATAATGCTCGGCAACGTGACTAGTAGGAAGTGCCTCGCTTTTGTTGCCGCCAGTGAGTCAAATTACAGTGAGCATCCAAAAGCAGTCGCCCGACTTGGAGGACTTTTGTGACGACGCTCCACCTTCTGCCGCTCCAATCTGGCTCGACTTGTTTCCCCTCCCGGCCGTCACTGTTGCCGCACGCGCCGCTTTTTCATAAAGTCTGCGCGCCAACTCCGGCTGACGTGCAACATTTTAAGCCAACGTCGGCTGCCGGCCAGAAGTCAGCGGCTTTTGTGGCAAGTGGCCGCTGCTTTGCATACCGTTATTAATTATTTCACTTCTTTGCTTTTGACACGCCACGCTGCATGAAGCACTCGACGTCACTAAGAGCGAGGAATGACCAAAACGCGAAATGCGGCAGAGAAGCCATCAGGAAACATAAAAATGCATGTCGCATTTGTGCGCTCGCTGCGCTTCGTTGCGGCCGCATTATTTGATCGGAAATGTCGCATTGCTGCACGCGAATCGAAAGTGCAACTTTAAACTGCTGCGGCCATCACCAATACGGCAAACACACACACAAACACACACACAGAGATAGGAAACAGATGAAGGTAGACACGTTGGCTGTCCGACTGCCGATTCGCATCTGCAGTGAAGCAAATTAATTTGTCCAGCGCGCCGGCTGCTGCTTCGCATTAAATCGAATTGCGCGCTGCGGCGTGCAGGCGGCACCACACCAACTGACTGACTGACACTCGCTGTTACACAATTATACGATAACATTTCCGCAGCGCTGCACTTGCCGCATTACATTACGCACTCGACAACAACAACAATGCAAATATTAAAGTGCGGCCGCCACAGGCGATGCAACTACCGAGGACACTGCGTCCAATATGACTTCTGGCAACCCTGAAAGGAGTTGCGTTCACCCAGGACGTCAAAATCCTCAAGCATTTTCAGCAAGGAGAGAGTTGCAGATGACCGGAGAGCCAAAGGCCTCAAATAGTATGGGAAGAAGTTGCACTCAGTCGAAGCTTCCGGCTACCGGCGAGTTAAATTTTGACCTGTTAAACCTAATCAAAGTGGGAAATTCCAAGAAATTTTCTAATTATTTAATACTTGTTTAACCATTTGGGGTTTTCCAATCCACACCGAGGCCGGGTTCTTATATTTGTTACATTTTTTCTTTATAATCTCTGGTCAGCTAGGAATGCCTTCTATTGGAAATAATTATTTTAGTTACATGGCAACTCTGCATTTATTTAGATCTTCGGTCATTTTTTCTTGCACGCTCTGTAAATTCTATATATTCAATAAACCAACTTAAAAAAGGATTCAACAACTTCAATGAAAGTGAAGTAATTTGAATCAACTTCCATTACCTCCCACGTTAAAGTGGCTTCCAGGGCACAACAATTGTCAAAAGACACCTGGACCAACAGACAAAAGCCAATGAGTGCTTTGTGGTTCCACTGAAGATGAAAGATATGCATTTCCATGCAAGCACAGTAGCCACTTAACCAAAATTTGTTTGCTTGACAAGTTTGCTTGACGTTTGAATAGATAAGCAAAAACAAAAAAAGTACAATGCATTCCCAGGGACAGTACCTGACACTTCGAGGTAACTAAATAATTCACATTGAAGTCGATTCAATAATAAAAATCCAATGCCATTGCCACCACCATCTCTAGAACTCGCCTGACGTGCTTAGGAGCGCCGACCTTTGCAGGACTAGAACAGGTCTCGAAGAAAGGCGTAAAATCTCTCTGGAAGTTTGTAAGATCGACCTAAACGGAACAAGAAGCAAAGAAATTTGTACCAATTTCAATGTGAAGTTAGCAAATGTTGCAAATCAGCATTCAAGCTTCGTTTTCAATTGAAAGTTTTGTATTTTTCTGTACTGCCAAAAAAACGAAATTTGCTGCCCCCAAAAGGATCTCCACTTATTTGTCCATGCGGTCAACTCAGCTCGAAAAATCCTCAACTCAGCCATGCGGTCATTAATTGCTATTATAGCAACGTTTATAGCACAATTTATAGCACAATTGATAGCAGAATGTGTGTGCAAATGTGAATCTGTGTGTGTGTGTGTGTGTGCGGCCTTCTTGACTGCATTCGACTAGACTAGGAATTCCATACGCTGCCGATTAAATGTGCAATTTTCTTCAGCTTTTGTTGTTGTTGTTTTTGTTGGATCTTTATATTCTCAAGATTGAGCAATTCAATTTGAATTTAGCCTCTTTGCAGCTGATACCCGACTGATGGAATTGATTTGTAGCGCTCGCTCTGCAGTTTCTCGCTCAGCTCGGTGCCACCTCAGCTTTGTTTATTTGCTTGTATTGAGCTGCTGCAACAACTACAATGGCAGCAAATACACTCGAAATCGACACACGCAGCGTCGCAAATGGACAAACAAAAGCAGTGAGCAAGCAGACGCGGTTAGGTGTAGAGGGTTTCAGGGATGGAAGGGGCACAGCACTTTTTTGGTAGCAAACAAATTCGCAAATTGAAATTGAATGCACAAACACTAAAAGCATTTTGTGCAGTTTGGGCAATAACCAAAACAACAACAACACTGCTGCAAACCATTGCAAGTTGTTGACGGCCTACAGAGAGCCAACTGGAAAAATTTGCCGATTCATGGGTTAATGGCTTGAAAGACACTTGAAATGTTGGCCGAAGTGGCCACAGGGCGTCAAAGAATCAATTTTGGAGAAAGTTTCTTATTCAACTGAATGTAAGAATTTTTCTGGAAAAGTCTAAAATTCTAAAAAATAACAATAGTTAGTTCTGAAAGGGGGAAGGGGTATTGGGTTTTGGAAACTGTTGGTTACTCAAAAATTGTAAAATTTTTCTGGACTTAGAACTTTGCTCGACATGGAAATTAGTTCGGATCTCTCTATTTCATACAAAATGTTCCAGTTCTTACTTCTTCTATACAAATTTATTTATATTTTGTATTTATTTTTATTTATATAAATAATATATTTTTATTTATATATTTATTTTTATTTATTATTTATTTTATTTATATTGTGTTAATTTACAAGAACAAATATCAAGTAACTTAAATAGTTGTGAGGACGAAACTTGCTAAAGAAGTTAAGTGAGTATAAGAATATATCTTTTTTTCTGCTCCCTTTCAATCGCACTTAAAAGTGTGCAGAAATATTTCCACACAAATGTTGGACCCCAACAATGTTTCGTAATTTTCAAAGCAATGCTAGAAAGCCACACTGACAGCGAGTGGGTTAAGGCCCAACAAGAGCCACTGACACATGTCGAATCGCACAACAGCGCAAAGAGACGCAACTGTGCCACATTAGTACCGTTGTAATTGTCACAATTAATCAGCATTTGAATAAAATTGCCGCTGCCGCTGCCGTCGCATCGAACTGAAACTGTCACAGCGAACGCCAACGCCAACGCTGCGCGGCGACGACGACGACGAAACGGGGCCAATAAATCAACGCCGATCCGGCTCACTTTCAACGAGAGTTTGCGCGCTGCCAGCGTACGAGCGACAATGAAAGGATGTTGCACGATGTCGGCTGCATGCGCGTGCAACACCCACACACACACACATCCACAAACTACAAAACTAAAGCTCTGTCTGTTCGTTCGTCTGTCTGTCTGTCTGTCGGCATGGCGGCGACGCGCACATCCATGTGTGGCGCGAATGCAAAACGCTGACAACCGACAACCGCATGACGAATCTGCCGGCTGTCATGCGTGCATATGTGACATGTGTCGGCTGCGGGTGCAAGTGTGGGTGTCGCTTAGTCGCTGCTCAAACAAACGCGGCGCTGCGCTTACGGCATTAGTGTTGTTTACAAAGTGCCGAACCGCCAGCCCGCCTGCGCTCCGGAGCAGCCAGGAGCAGCTTTTCCGCATCGCTCACCAAATATGAATTGGCGCGCTCGGCGTCGGCAAAGAAGCGGAGCTAAGCAGCTGTCACTTTCTCGGCGCGAGAATTTTCGCCGGGGAGCGGAGCACTGTGTCCGACCAGACGTCAGCCGGCGTGATTGATTTATGGCAGCTCATAAAACGTCCTCTTCAGCCGCCGACAGTCTGGCAGCCAGTCGGCCCACTCAGCTGCGCCGCAGTCGAAACTATCACAGCACATTCTCAGTGTAGCGGCCAAGGTGACCAGCCGTCTTGCAGCGCCAACTGGCGCCAAACAAATCAAAGCAAGGCGGCAGCAAACTTTCGAACACAGCGCCCAACAACAAACTTCTGCCGACGACGCGACGCAGGGTCAGCGTGGCAGCGACTCTACTCCCTGCGCCAACAAAAACAAAGCCCAATTCAAATAAGCGCACAAGAGCGCCGTCTGCGGGCGTTGAGATATTTCGCCTAATCCGGCGTTGCCAAGCTGTGTGTGTGTGTGTGTGTGAGTGGCGCTGCAAATGCTCATCGCCGCTTTATTTATCTGCAAGACGGACGTGTCGTGCTCGCCTTGACGCCGCTGTGGCCGCACAACGAGCACATTTCCTGCCATCACCAGTCGGGCCCCAGCGCCCGTCCATTCGCCCACCCGAATTTCCGAAAAGACAATAAAAATATTTTCCGTTTGTTGAGCACTAAATCGTGCTCACGTTTCCACTTTCGAGCGATGTCGAGTGCACGCCGCAGTCCGCGCCCGGCCACCGCTCTTGCTCGACTTTCATTTGCGTCCGTCCGCGGCGCGCGTCTTTCGTGTTTGTGCGATTAAAGCTCGTAATGCCTTTTACGGTTATGCGCTCGTAACGCAGTTGTGGCCCCGCTGCAACAGAGCGTTTTGAGGTTATGTTACTATTTGCGGCTGCAGAACGTAGAACAGAAATGCTTTGAAGGGATTCTTAAAGTTTGCTGAAGAAAATATTTGATTAAGAAAACACAGATGATTCAAAATCAGTCCAACTATTATTTGTCTCAATTGTGACATTTGTAGAGATTAATTTCGCCAAAATCCTCTTGAAACAAATGACACCAGTATTTGAAGATTGGATTAAATTTAACCTTTTCTTCGTAAAGGGTCCGTGGCAGCCTCGCTCCTCTGCTCGCCCTCAGTGCACAGTTGTGACGATTCTAGTTTGCTCACCGCTGATTAATGATTTTGTTTATGCTTTCCCTTCTACTTGTACTCATGTGCGATTCCCTCTCCCTCTTTTCAGCGCTTAATCCCGCTTTGAAGATTGTCCGCAGTGCCGCTGTGGCTTGCTCTGCAGTGTATGGATGCTCCGTCGTTGCACCGTGAAACGCGTTCGCGAAACAGGAAGTCGCTCTAAAGCCTCGTCCGCCATCACTACAAAAGCCAACAGAAAGACAACAACAACAGCAGCAGCAAACCAAGGTGGCTCAAGTCGTCATGCACAACGCCATGTACCCGGGCTCGGCCAAGTTTCAGACACGTCCAGCATCTCCGCAGTTCGCCAACTTCTCGCCGCCGGCCGACTATCCGCCACACGGGGGCACCGCCGCGAGCGGCCAGGTCGCCAGCGCGCTCGGCCCCGGCCCCCACCAGCACAACCATTCCATGTCGATGCGCCACCACCCGAAGACAATGGCCAGCAAGTCGCGCTCCGCGTCCGGCCACCACATGGTCAACTCCAGCACGATGAGCGGCATGATGAGCGGCGCCGGTAGTCTGGGCCACCATCGCGGCGACCTGATCTTTCCCGACGACATGGATAGCATCGAGTTCTGCATGCCGCCGCCGCCGGCGCCATCGAACGGCATCGGCCATGGCGTCAACGGCGAAATGTTGCTGCTGCACGGCGGCAACAACGGCGGCATGTGCAGCGGCGAGGCGTTCACCGAACGGCGTCGACGCGGACACAGCCGACGAAGTAATCACAAAATGGACGTCGAGCAACAGGTGAGGCCATTTTGGGTGTTGATGACTCGTCGAGTAATTTCTAGATTAGAAGATTTTGACTTATTGTTTGCTAAGCGATCCACGAAATGTGATTCGTTGCAGGTCAAGTGGTCGCGCAAAAACATTGCCGCCACCATGGAACGCTTCGAGCCGACATCCAACAACCACTCGTCGTCGTCGACCTCGTCGCTGGAGTATGGCTTTGCGGCCAGCGTTGTCACGCCCTCGACCACGCCCTCGCACCCCGCGCAAATGTCGCCAGCGCCACAGTCATTCGCGAACGGCGCCGCAGCCTCCGCCGCGCCCCTCAACCACGTCTACTCGTACGCCTACTACGAGCCCGGCGCCGCCAAGTGCCACACCAACATCCCACACAAGGAGGGCCCGGCGCTGCCCGGCATGCCCGCGCCACAGATGGCCGCCGGCCCCTCCAAGAGCCCGCCGCGCAACTCCATACGCGCACTGCTCGCCAAGAGCTTCCGCTCCAAGTCGAACAGCGGCCAGTCGACCTCGTCCTCGCCCAGCGCCGACGACCGCCACACGTACACCACGCGCTACGGCACCACCGAGAACCTCTACGAGGAGGTCAACGACCAGAAGATACGCAAAGTGCTCTCGGACAATCGCATCGCCAGCTCGGCGGCCGGCAACGTCAAGGAGGAGCTGCGCCGCGTTCAGCACAACCACTTCCGTGTGCTCGACGAGCTCAACCTCTCGCTGGAGGCGCTCATCATGCCGCCCACCCCGCCGGACATCAGTCCCAATCACGCAGACGACGACGAGCCGACCACCAGTGCCGCCGCCGCCGCAGCAGCAGCAGCGGCCGCAACCACGGCGCTCACATCCACCGCATCCGCGGCAGCTGCATCGCAGCGACCGCGTCGCGGCGGCCTCCTGGGCGGCGCCTCCTCCTCATCGTCGACGTCGTCGCAGCAGCGCACCCTGTCGCAGGCCAGCCTCGAGAACCTCTCCACCACGCTCAACTGCATGGAACTCAAGGAGCACACGCACAGTTCCTGCATCAATCCCGAGTTCGACGAGGGCGACCTCGACAGCGGCTTCAGCGGCAGCGGCAGCAGCAGCGGCGCCAGCTACAACGAGAGCCTGCGCTACTACAAGACGGGCACGAAAAACATCCATCCCTCCCCACAACAACAACAGCAACTGCAACTGCAACTACAACAACAGCAACACACCCTGCCACACAATCTAAGCAGTTGTCGGTCGTCAACGGCGTCGGGCACGTCGACCTCGAAGAGCAGCATGGCCTCGTCGGAGGACCAGGGCATCGGCATGCTGACGGCGCTGGGCGGCTGCGGCGGAGCGGCGGCAATGGCGAGCAACGGGATCCTGGCGTCGCCGTTCAACTATGCGCGGCGCTGCTCGGACACGCAACGAGCGTCGGCCCGCTCGGTGTCGGCGTCGTCGGCGACGGGTACGAAACCGAAAAAGAACTTTTGGACAATAAAACCGTGATGCTATAAAAAGGCCTTACGGAACTTCTGCAAGAAATGGAGTATCGTGGTGGTAAGTAAACCAGTTCAAGTATAATTTACAAATATATCGAAAGTGAAAGTGGGTTCTCGACAGGATGCCATAAAATCGTGAAACTCTCCTTTCTCTGCTCCTCTCTTTTACAAAGTTCCGCCTCCAGCGGCCCAATATCTCATCTGTTCATCCAATCGGGCTCTACAATGTCTCGATCGAATTAATCAATCAATCGGTAATCAAATGAAGCTGGACATGCTGTATTTCGTTAGTTAGTTAGTACAGGTTGTCTCACACATCAGTTAATAGCGATTATAGTTCATAGAGTGTTGAGCTACGAGGTGTGGAACAGAATGCCGAGAAGATAAATTCGATCCAATTTGATTGAGAGACTTGCAAAACATATCAACGGATGAAACAGTTTAGGGCGAAGCGCTTCGAAAGTGTCGAGATGCCAAAATCAATTTCACAATCTATGCTTTCCCAGGCGACTTGCCGCTCTGAGTCGCACTGATTGATTCAAATTGCAGCTGCAATTGGCGTCAATCAACACACTGTTTCCGTTTCCGCAAATTGGATTAGTTCCAGCTATGAAATGCAGTGCAACTCGTGAAAAACCGTTTCGTGCCCGAAAAAATTCCCAAGATAATAAATTTATCAACAATCAACGCAACAATCAGTAACGCCGGTCGCTAATGCACACCAAAAACAACAACAACAACGACAACCAAACCACGTAAGCCGAAGCGAGTCGAAATGAATCAATTAAAACTGATTGAACATCGGCTGAATAGATTCGCCGAATTTATGAGCGCACAGTCGAATGCCCACACCGAACAGCCGCATAACTCTGGCAGCAGGAGGGGTTTGCGGCATGTCGATGCGGGGGCGGGGGAATCTCCACTCAATTGCGCACAAACTATAAATCCAACTTAAAATCACCACATATGCCCTCATTTTTCAGGGGATTAAGTCGAGCGGCAGCGACGCGACCGCGAACGCAACGACCCGCACTCCCCAGCCACAGTCGGCGCACTTGCAGCAGTGCCAAAACGCCGGAATGCACTGCGCGACTGCACTTCGGCACAAGGCGAACGCCATTAAAGCAAACGTTGACATCTTTACAACTCGAAGCGGGAAAACAGAGCGACAAGATACGGACACCAGTCGGGGAGAGAATGGCGTGGAGTGAGACCAGCAGCGAGTGTCTCAGTGAGAGCGAGGGCAAAAGAAAAATCGCTTAAAATATTTCTTGGATATTCAGAAGATTGGTTCTAGAAACTTTCAGGATTTCAAGGAAGTTTCTTAGATAAGAATTATCAATCAACTTTAGTTGATGCAGGCATCATATGAGAGATAAGGTTGAGAAGTTTCTTGACAATTGTAGAGAAGTATTCAAGGCTCTCTTCAAAACGCGAAGCAATTGGAGTTCTTAGTAGGTTTGACAGAGGGTTTTTGGCGAACTAGTCGGAGGTCTTCCTGAAGCTTGACAGATCCAGAATTCCAGCTGCGCTGAGTTTTGCAGAAACCTAACAGATCTAAGGTTCCACTTAGGCTGCATTTGGCAGTAGGAATCCATGAACCCCACCGTTCCCTTCGAAATCCTTGGACAATTTTCGCGAGAATGGTCTCAGCCCATTAGGTTTTATTTTATTGTAAAATCAATGCTCGATGAATGCTTCGATATGAGAATGATTTCAGTATTGAAAAACCATTAGCACGATTTCTGTCTATAACCAATGATTCAAAGTTTATGTTCATTTCCCAAGCAAAAAAATTGAAGAATCATCGAGAAGAAAAAGCTACACGCTGCCACTAATCGGCGCAGTGCTTGTGGAGCGGAACATTTCGTCTGCCACCATTCTTGCAGCGCTCTTCGTTCCACTCCACGTTCCCCTGCTTCGTCGTCGTCGAACGCGTTCTTTGTAATTTTGTGTTTCTGAGGGTTGCATGCCACAAAACTCGCACACGCTCTGATTGCAGCGAATCGCATTCGCGCGTTCTTCCCCTCAGCCGCTTGCGTTCCTCTCCCCTTCAGTGCAGCATTCATAATCCCATGAAAAAGTGAATTGCTGCGCGCCGCTCGGATACGAAACACAAAAATTGCGAGAATGATACGCGTCCAATTGCAGCACTGTTGTTGTTGCAATTGTTGCCGCCATTCATGCGGCAAGTGCAAGTGTGGTTTTAGCCGAATTCATTGCATAGAAATCGCAACAGCACTCAGCCCCCTCAGCATCGTTAGCAGCGCGCGCGGATGGTGTTGCTGATGCGGCCGCCGATAGTGATGATAGCTGGTGTTGTTGTTTTTCGCATTCATTGGGCCTTGCCACAAGTAACAAGCAGACGAAAGCGTTGCGGCAGCAGCGACCAGACAATCCATTTGCGGCCAAATAATCTCTGGCTTTGCTCTGCCGCTGCAGTCACCCTCGCCCGGCGTCGCGCTGCTTATCGCTGTCGGTCGATTGGCAACTGCGGCACTGGCCATAAATCTGTCAGTTCGCCTTAGAGTTGCTTATGCCGCGACCGGGCAATAAAAAATCTGTTCGAAATCCTTGAAAATTATTGCCGGCAAGCGGCGGCATTAAGTTTCTGCTGCAAAGAAGGGGGAATCAAGGCAGCGAAGCCAGCGAAAATAATTTAAACTCCTTCGAAAAATCCTTGGCGTGCGAAACTAGCAAGCCACGTCTTTGCTTTCCAATTAATGGAGTATCTCACTTGGCTGGTCACGTCTCTCTGCGCCGAGGGCCAACAAAATTTGCTTATCCCACGTTCGAGATTTCGGGCTTTGTTGCGGCCAGGTCGTCTTTCAATTTCGTCCATCCGTCAAGTCGAGTTGGACAATGGCTGGACTGCTAACCCAGTTAAGGGCGGCTCTCGTCCTCATCTCGCCGCCCCAGCCGCCGCTTCTTGCAATTAGAGCACAGTTTAATTTTCCCTCCGCAGCGCCAGAGCAAGCAACTTTCAATTTATTCTCTCAGTAAAAATTAATCTTGATATGTTGCTTCCGCTGCTCCTTGCCGCGTCGCCCCTGCGCGGCTGCTTTCGATTTCGTTTCGTTTCGTTGATTTCTCCAAAGATTCGACTGCACTCCGATTTCGCAATTACTCGCATCTGCGTGGATGTGCGCGCTGGCTGCCGCTTCCGCTTCAATCTTTAAAGCGTTCGCTCGGATTGAACATGAATGCAAAACGAGGCCACGAGGGTGACTTACAGCGGCAGACGATGACGACGCCGGCCGGGCCGAGTCCATGGCAATGTCAACGTTTCCACCCCGCCGCACACGTTGGCACGCCAAGGCGACCCGCGCACGCTGCCAACGAGTTGGCGCCTCGGCCGAAAGCGCAAATTTATTGTCACCCGCGTGCGTTATAAAATTTTCCAGACACAATCATTTCCGCCCCGGCCCCTGCTGCAGCGCCCTGGCCGCACGGTTCAGCGCGTGCTCCGGTTTTAATCAACATGACAAAATCTGCTTATCGAAAGCAGGAATTTCACTTCTCAGCAACGGCGAAACGGAGCAGGCGGCAACAATGGCCGAATCGGCGACGGCGCGTGGGTGGTTGCTGCGCCGCTGTGTGCGAATTGTGGTTGCCAGACAAGGAATCGACAAATCTTGGCAAATTTTACGGTTTCTTTTGTTGCGTCTAAGTGAATCTTTATGCGCGATTTCCTCGCTTTTCTTTTGTGAAAGTAAAACATCGAAATGAAAGTACAACCGGTTGAGCTGAAAACGAGTTGAGGAACGGGGCGAGGGCGTCCTAGAAAAGCAGCTGGAACAGCGGTTTTATGCGTAGTCACTCAACTTTTTGGCGATACAATGAAGGGGCAAAGGCTCAGCTTCGAGTGGTGACAACGGCCGTAACGGGTCCTTAAAGCGCATTTGAAAGGATACGAACTCGCTACTCTATGAGTGGAAATGTGATCCAGTATGGAATGAGTGTCCGATGGGATCCAATTCTTGGATATTTAACGACTTGGTTCATATGAAAAGAAAGATTTAACAAGGGGAAACCTAGAAAGTTAATGAATATTGTGAGAAAGTTCCAAAGGTTGCATTGCAGGCTAGAAAATTTTAGATTTGACTCTCGACTAAACCTTGAAACACTTTCCTGATGGAGTCACACTTAAAATTCTTCACTACATCACCAAATGTACGAAACGGCTTCACCAGCAGCATTTCCAGCAACAGCAACAACATCTACGCTACTTGGCCGTATTCCGTAAATATGTGTGTGTATGTGGGTGTGTATGTGAAGCTTGACCCGATTCAGCGTTGCATTAATTTTCCAAATTTGCCTGCCATCAAATCAAATCCAAGTCAAATGCTCACTTATCCGGCACTGCCGCGCCTCTCCCACAACATTTTGACGCTCTTACAATATTCGGCTGGCATTTCATACAATTCGCGCGGCAGCAGCGAACGCTAAACGCTGCCAACAAGTCCGCCAACAAAGCCGGAATTTACATGAAGGACACTCGGCTCACAATGGACGAACAGCAAAATTGGCGGCCGACGCTACAAAAGCGACAAACAAAGCGGCCCAACAGTGGCGACCGACCAACCAAATTAACAAACAAGCACAGCCGAGCTGAAGCTGAGCTGCGCTGCACTGAAACGATGCGAGTGGCAACACTCCCCGCTTCTTCCACTGCGAATGCGAAATGTGTGTGTTGCTTTTGTTGTAGTGATTTTAGAGGGAGAGCCGCGGCCGAAAGTTATAGGCGGCACAGGAAATTGCTGTGGTGTTGCGACGGGCCGCCATATTTATTCGCTCGCTGTCACTTGCGCGCCTCGCTCCCTCCTCACCGCAGGGTAGGTGTCGGTCTATTTGCATTCGCCTGGAGTGACACGAATTTTTGCCCGCGCACTCACAACACACACAAAAGCCAACAGCAGTGTTGCCACATTGTTAGCAGTGCGCCAGCGTGTGTGTGTGTGTTTGTTTGAAGGTGGCGTTTTGTGGCGCCCTCGCAGCCGAACTCCGCCCGCTTTCCGTCTGCCCACACGCCACTTTTCGCGCGCTTAATTGTGCGGCGGCCGCTGTTTTGGTTGGTTCGGTCGCGTTGTGTTTCTTTTGTTTAATGGCAGCGGCCGGAAACGGAAACTGATTGCACGGTGGCTGTCAGTGGTGTTGTGCTTTATATGCGCCTTTTTTTTTTTTTGCTTCACTTTCGCCGCAGCAACAACACAACAAAATGAAATAAATAAAACGCAACAAAAGTAGAAACCATTTGAAGGCTTTGCATGGTTAATTTGGACCTGAGGCTTGCGGCTCTCTCGCCGCGTTTCCTGTTTTCCTTTTTTCAGCATTTATTTACTTATTTATTTATTTGTTTTTCCGGCGCCGCCGTGTTGTTGTCATGGCGAAGCAACAAAAGCGCTGATGGCGCCGAAAATCGCTTTGCATCCAATTTCGTTTCGGCCGTAATCAGATCTCGGAATCATTCACTCTCAATCAGTTTGCGGCGTTGGCGGCAGCGCCGACCAGCCACTGTCGCGTGTTGTCCTTTGGCGCGCCGCGTCGCAGTAAAATCGAAATCCGACCAGCGGTTTCGGGCCGCCGCAGCGCTTTTTCGCTTTGCATTTTTACGTTTTGGCAACGTTTTGGATTTTCTTTTCGCCGATTTGGCGGCTGCGTGGAGCGGGGAGCGGCATTGATTGTGTCGGTGACAGTCGCCTGGTTTTTCCGCAATTTAGTTTTTGGGGTTTCGCCGGCGATTAGAGCACAACTTCGCTGCCAATTTGTGCGGCTTTAAAGAGTTTCGAGTTGCTCTTTGGTTTTGGTTTTTCGGGGAATGTTTTTTCGGTTGCGCGTTTTTGTTGTCTGTTTTTTGTTGTTTCCTTTAGTTTGCCGTCAGCGGAAATTCAGTGCAATTGATGAGAGTCGAGCGTGGAGTGACAGGTTGAAATTTGATGTTGCTGCATATCCTGCGGTGATGCGGTGATGCGGCGCTGCTGCTTTGATGATGTGCACGTGCGGAACGAGGACGCGGACGCGGACGGGAGAGGCGCATGTAAATGCTTGCTGCTGCTGCTGTTGATATGTGTGTTTGTTTGTACGAATATATATTTTCGAAAAGCGTGTTTTCGACTCCAAATAAATTAAAATCAACGCTTAGAAATAACCAGCAAATGCCTGAAGCTGCCGTGAGCTCACTGAAGCGATAGATGAGTCGAATGTTTTCATTTAAAATTCGCAATCACTGCAGGCCATTTCTTTAAAACTACTTTTTGGCGTAAACAATGCAGAAAATCTTTTAAACACAAACATTTCCGAAGGTCAAGGAATGTCGATGCCTGGAGACTTTTTTCGAACCGATACGCGCTCCATTGAATCCTTGAATGAATTAGTTTACTGTTCAAAGCACAACTCAGTCTTCCGTAGGTTTGTAATTTTTAAGCCAACTGCTGCCTCACAATTGCTCACACTGCTCTCTCGCTCAGTCGCAGCCTTAAATTAACCAGAACGTTTTGTGCCGTAATTAAAAGTTGCGCAGCAACTGAGCCGCGGCTCCATTACCGATCGCACAACTTTTAATACAATTTCCCCACTCGACATGTGGCACGAAGCAGCGGCGAAAAACAAAAACAACAAAACTTGCCCTATTATTAAAACCACCGCCAACCGAAACACCACCACACACACACACACACCCACAGATTTAAAAACACAGCTACCGCCACTGCTGCCAACGTCAACTCCCATAAGCCAAAAATGGAGAACATCAACCCACACGCACACACACATATATGTGTGTGTAACTGAGCTTGGTTGGCTGCTGTTATCCGACTACGACACCACATACTACACACACACACACACATTCGCCCACACTCGCCCACACTCGCTCACTCCACTACTGCACTGCGGTCTGGCCAGCAGCGAGTTTCGCGTTCACACATTTCGCTTTCACCGATAGCGAAAATGCCAAAAATCCGCAGACAACGCCAAACAATTTTATTAAAACAAAAAAAAAATGTTTGATGAAACCCCGACCTCGAATCCCTTCAATTCGTCGAATTGCAGCAGAAAAAAAATTACAAAAAATCACAAACCTTTAATGGCGCATTCTCGCTTCGTGTCCGCGCCGCGTGGCCATTTAATGGAATTTGTCACGTAGCCGCAGACAGACAAAGGACTCCAGCAAAAGCGACCCGGTGCAAAGTCGAAACTCCGAATGGGATCAACGCACAAAGTCGCCCCGATTGCGACATAATTCGCAGCGAAACATTTCGCGGCATTCAAACTTTGCGCATTTTTGTCAAATCTCTTCTCGCTCGTTGGCTCAGCCACAATTTTTCAAGCTCAACTGGCACAGCGAGAGCTCCAAACTGGAAACGAAGCAGCAGCACTTGTGGTGCTCAGACTATGGCAGAGATCGGTAAACTTTAGCAAAGCCAAAGTGGAAATCGCGGTGTTCACCATATGGCCAACAGATGAGAGAAAGTGGAAAGAACTTCATCGAAAAAAAACTAATTGCTATCTGATACTTCAGTCGAGTTAAACTTTTTTGCTAAAAATGTCTACTAAGGAGTTTAAAATTTTCAAATTCTTCCTCGATTCTTTGCTTCCATGAACGCGGAGCATCATTTGAGAAGCGCTGCGCAAGCCGCATTCGTCACAGTCGTTGTCGCTTGTACACAGCTGCCGCAGCGTTTGGCGATCCTCGACGCCGCTCACCTCCGAAAAAGTGCAAAAGTGATTTTTCATCGGAACCTTGACCATTAGCGCAAATTGTGCGCAATTGTTTGGCACTGCGACAACATTCTCACACAAACACACACACACACAGACACAGCCACGCTCACGCACGCATAAGGAGGCAGCGAAGAGCGCCCAAGCAGCCGCAGGACCGTCTCGGACCGACGAAATATGGCGACAATTTATATCGAATGACAGCAGCGACGGTGGCGACGGCGACAGCGGCGACATTTTTCTCGCTGCCAACAACATTGCCGACCAGTTCAAGTGGTGGCGGCGTGTGATTGTGGCTGTGGTTGCGTGCCACGTGGTGTGGCTTGTCGTTTGATGTGATTATGTGTGCGTGTTATTGCAACAGTCTGTGTGTTGGTGTAGGTGTGGGCAGCTCTGCGATGAGTGAGTGTTGCCATTCGATATCACGCCGTGCTGCTTTATATTGCAATGCTGATTCCTTTAGTTGTTGTTGTTCTAGCTATTTTAGTTGTACTGTGGATTTTGGCTGCCATTGTTATTGCTTTGCATTGTTGTTGTTGTTGCTGCCAAATAACTTGCGGTTGCGCGCTTGTGGCAATATGTCAAAGTCTGGCATCATTAAGCGACACACTTTGGTGCCGGAAAGGAATTTGAAATTCGGTGGGCGGGCGACGACAGAGAGAGGGAGAGACCCATTCACTAAAAACAGCTCGGAGGACCTTGAACTGTGTTGAACGGTTGTAGAGTGAACATTTCAAATTTAATGTTGGTTATTTAAAGCATTTTAAGAAAACTGTTGACGAGGAACGAGGTTGAGTTGAAAACGGATTTTGAAGAGGTGAGTACTCACTCGTTCACTCTCACAGCTTTTCCGCACATTGCAAAAATTTCACTACACTGCATCAACCTTTCGGATTGCGGCAAAACTCCCAGCAATTCTGGCTCCACTTAACCTCAAAAAGGCTGAGTGGCCGCATTGTAGGCAGCAAAGTGCATTGAATGTTTTCCCCCCACCCCCACTCAGCCTTTCACCTCATCAACGCCAATGAGTAAATTTCTATTAAGCTCCAACAACAAATTCGCCATATGCTACCACATTCGAGCTACTCCAGACACAACGTAATAAACCGAGCAGCCAACAACAACAACAGCCAGCAACTTTCGAACATTGGGCCGGCGACGCATTGGCACTGAATTTTTCTTCAATTTCCATAGCCAGAAATTGCGGCAATTATTTAGTGCCACAGCTGTAGACAACGGCCCGCATACCGCCGACTGCGGCCACTGTTGTCAGCAGCGCATTTAAGGACATGCACACAATTTGTTTATTTGTCGCTTGCCCCCAAAAGTGGACCTCGCCCCAGACCAAACTCACAGGGCGAATCGTAGACATCGGTACATGTGTAAAATTGCAACATAATTGCTACTCGCTCCTTCGAAGCAAAACAAATTGTCCCAAAAAAAAATGTATAATAAATGCAGATGCCACGATAAACCGAACGCCCGCTGACCAATCTTCACAACTTGTAGAAAGGGGCGCTGGGCTCTGGCTTTAGCCTTGGCCTTGGCTTTGGCTCGCTGTCCGTCCGACCTATTGAGCGACGCCTGTTGTCGGCGCTAATGTCGTTGTTGTCCATTATTTATGCAGCAACGGCCCCCTCGGCTGCCTCGGCACTTTCGGCAATTTGCATGCGCCGTGCAGTACATAAAATACCTTTTATCGGGTTGTCTGCCGCCCGAAAAGGGGTAACGCCGCACCGGCAGACACATAAACAAGTCTTTATGGGCGCACACACTGGGCCGGCAAGTGGCTGCCTGCGGTATGACATGTGTGTCTGTATGTGTGTGTGTGTGTGTGTAGTCGTGGGTGTTCCTGCTGCGACTTTAGTCACGTCGCCAAGTTCCCATCTGGAAGCGCATTTAATGTGTTTGTGAAAATTCTGTCAGCTTTTTCCGGTTCGACTTTGTTGTTATGTCTCACTCACTCATTGCTGTGCTCACAAATTGTCTCGCAATTGACGTTGACACTTTTCAAGCCTGCACTTGCTTTGAACTTTCAATTTGCGCACTAAAAATCGGCTGGAATATAGCGTCGAGTGCTGAGTTGTCAGAGTGGGAAACCTATCTGTCATGCGAAATGTTTTTGTAAAACGAAAATATTTTGTGCGATACGAGGATGTTGTAAAAAGTACTTGATTCAACATTGAAAATGTCAACATTTTCAGGTAATTCTTCGATACACTTTTCCATCATAGCTTTGACCATGCTTCAGTTCTGATAGAATTCTTCGCATCGAGTCCCTTCCAACAAATATTTCCTACCAGACTAATTCCAACCAAACAAGTTCATAGATCTTACTTTAGATACACTTTTTCTTCATAGCTTCGACCATGCTTCGGTTCTGATAGAATTCTTCGCATCGAGTCCGTTCCTTAAAATCTTTCCTACCAGACTGATTCCAACCAAACAAGTTCATAGATCTTAAGTTGGATACACTTTTTCCTTCATAGCTTCGACCATGCTTCGGTTCTGATAGAATTCTTCGCATCGAGTCCGTTCCTTAAAATCTTTCCTACCAGACTGATTCCAACCAAACAAGTTCATAGATCTTACTTTAGATACACTTTTTCTTCCTAGCTTCGACCATGCTTCAGTTCTGATAGAATTCTTCGCATCGAGTCCGTTCCTTAAAATCTTTCTTACTTGTCTGATTCCAACCAACCAAACAAGTTCATAGATCTTAAGTTGGATACACTTTTTCCTTCCTAGCTTCGACCATGCTTCGATGCTGATAGAATTCTTCGAATCGAGTCCTTTCCACCTACTAGACTGATTCCAACCAAACAAGTTCATAGATCTAAAAGTTGTCTCTTGGTTCTTCTCTTTCAGGAATACAATTCAAAGACTGCTTCATGCCATGTCATCCAATACCATTGCGCCAACTACACACCACGTTTTTTAGATGCCATCGAGGAGTGTCGACGACCGATTTTTCACGAGCACTATGGTAAGTCTCAGCTCTCTTACAAACGACTATCGTTGCTAGTTGTGTTATCAGCCCCTCACTCAAACTGGCCTTTGTGCCCTCTGCTCGTTGCAGATTGATACTTACTGCGCAGGCGTCTGGGCCGGAGCGGCGCTTGGGTCTGATGGCGCTCATCACATGTTCTCTACACGATTAATCTCACAGTAAATGGACTTACATGCACGCACACCACTCCAGATTTCTACTACTCCGCACCGCACGTCGTATCAGTGTTGTTGAACCGATTTTAGCCCAACATTTTAGCGAATCAATAAGCCAATGCGTGTCACGACGACCTAAAAGGACTCCGACCTGAAGTTGCAACTGCCCACTTTAGACACTAATCGATAGACTAGCGAACTCAAAGAATTTTAATCCCACACCGCATGGAGCGCGTCGTGTTCGCATTTGCAACGCGATGCGAATGTTCGAGAATGGCAAATTTAATTACAAATATTAATTACGAAATGTGTTAGCATAAGTCGATGGCTTGCAGCAAATGTTTGACGGGAACCGGCCCAAGTGTGTAAATACGTGAATGCGCGAGTGTCAAATGCGCCGGTCGGGGGACGGGAGCCTGTAAATACGCCGCAAGAGCATTCCAGACTTGCACCGCCGTCTTTGTTGTTGTTCGTCTAAACAAATCGAATCTGCTTCTATGCTCACCGGGGAACTGTACATAAATAAATATTGTAATGGTTTTTACTTTAGTCGCTGCATTTACTACTCGATACTTAGTACAGCAATTAGGGAATTTAATTACCGCTAATAAAGAAAATATTGCAAAAAAAAACAAACTTTGTAAAAATCTCAATTCACACGCAAACATCTCAAAAGTGCAAAGAATTTGTAAATAAGTGAAATGAAATAAAGTGGAATGAAATTAAATGAAATGAAATGAAATGGGAAAGGGTTAAAGGAAAGGGTTAAAGGAAAGACGAAAGTGAAAGTAGAAACAAATATTTAGCCCGGCACATGTACAGTTACAGCTACACTGCAAGAAATCACCTCCACACAGATTACAAAGAAGTTGCAAGGAGCGATGGAAAAGTTGGAGGCAACGATTTTGAAACGAAGAAATTGTTTGAGCTGAAAATGTTTGAAAAGCCCAAATTTGATGAGGAAATGGTAAAAAAAACCATAAAGTGTGGCGGCGTGTGGTGGCCTCAGCGGGCTGGTTGAAACAAATTCAAAGACGTTCATGAGCGTTTTGAGACTTTGTATAGAAAACATCCCCATTGAGATTTAGCTTTGTCTCTCCTTAAACCAGATTTTGTAGGAAAATTATAGGAAACTTTCAGCTAGTGAACTCTACAAAAACTTTTTACTTTTATTTTCACAAAAATGCTTTCTTTTCTTTCTTTTTATGAAAATTAAATATGAAAAGCAAAAACTCAAATCCCGTCAGTGTACTCAGACTCTTTCGAATAGCTCGAACTAGTTGCAAATCTATAAAAATGCTTCTTCAAGTTACTCTTCTTTTTTTCTACTATTTAATGAAATAAATGCAAACAATTTCAAATATTTTGCTGACAAATAAAAATTTACTGGGTCTTGAATTCTAAAGGTTAGTGTTGTTTTTAATTTTTAGGAACAACATCTCAGTACACAAAGTTCTATCAATCTGAGTGTCTTTTGAATTCTTCAAAAATTTCTTGTATTCTTCAACAACGCGTTTTCCTCTTCTTCTGAATTTGTTAAAGCCACTTTTTTTATAGTTGGCAATGAGTCGATGAATAATTTTAAAGTAACCCAACCTCTCTGACGCAATCAATTTCATGTTTTCTTCATCGTTCAACGCCAAAAGTTTCCATATCACATTTTTTCAAGCAACAAATACTTTTAGAACGAAAATGTTCAGCGTTTATGGTAAAAATTGTCCAAATTGTTTCGTCGGGCCGCCGCGCTTCGCTCCCGCTGGGCAAACCCGCACCGCACAATTCAACACAATTTGACAGCAAATTTTAATGAATTGAAAACAAAACAAAAAAAAAACAATTGGAATTATTAAATGTCTAAATATGTTGAAAACTAAACAACAACAACAACAAACAACTAATAATTACAAAACACAAAAAATAACAAAATCCACTTAGCAGCAGAGAACAAAGCGAAGACGAAAGAACTAGCGAGCAGAATACAAACAAAAACACAAACAAATTTAAGCAAAACTGAGAAGGAAAGTAGAGCAAAGCAAAGCAAAGTTAATGAGTTATGTGCACCGCAAAAACTCAGTTCAAATGCTGAACAATTTCTTGAAAAACATACAAATAAACACAAAAACAAAACTAGTAGAACTGAATTCTACTAAAATGCAGTTTTTGTTAAAAAATATTTCGAAAAAAAATTACATGTTTTTATGTCAACATAAATATTTCAGCATTGTTTTTCTAAACGTTTTACTATTTTGAATTACAAACGAAAACGCATACAACAACAACCAGAACGATTTTGTAATTTAATTAATTTTTACTATTTAACAAAAAAATGGATAAATCCAAAAAAAGCTTAAAATGTGATATTTTGTAAAACTTGATAAATATTATTACAAAAGTATATAAAAACAAAGCCACTAACTTAAAACTACACAAAAACACACAAAAGCAAAAAACAACAACAACAAAAACACAAAAATGAAAAAGAAAATTTATTTAAGTTTGTGAATTGCAGAAGCAAAACTTGTGCAGAAAATGTTTCATTTGAATAGTAAACAACAAAAAAATTATTATAATAAAATAATGCAAGAAAAACAAAACAAAAACAAAACCTACAACTACAACTTATGTAATATTACAGCAACAAATGGAGAATTGTAAGAAACGTTATAAATATTTAAAAACTAAATAATTAAATATAAATTATAAAATTTAAAATAAAACTGAAGCGAAAATATATATGAAAACAAGAAGAAGACAAATTGTTGTTTTATTTTGTTTGCGTAAATAATTCACAGGAAGAACAGGAAGAAGAAGACAAATTGTTGTTTTATTTTATTTTTTATTTGTTGTTCTATTTTCACCACAGTGAGCTGCAAGCGGTGGCGACAGTGGGGGGAGGGGGGAACGAATAATGCAATTTGCATTAAGTCAACAAATCAAATGAAACGTCACAAAACTGGACTCGAGCAACAACATTGAATTACAACCACCGAACGAACCCTCAACCCGCTTTCGACTCCGCCTCTCCCGAGCGAGGCGACACGGATTTCGCTTGGAAAAAATACAAACAAATTCCATTTAAAAGTTCAAGCAGTTTTTGGCTACACTACACCAACAACAATTACAGCAACACCAATAAATAATAATCAAGAAGAAGCAGAAAAGTACAATAAAAGTTGCAATTTCGCCCGTTGCATTCGCTCGCTCGTCCCAGCGCTTCAAACTTCTGGTGCAACAACAGCAACGGGACGCTGAGAGCAGCGAAAAATGTCCGTAAACGTTTTTATTCAAAGATAAATTTTTGAAGAAATCACGAAAAAATAAATAAAAGCAACAAAACGAAAAGAAACGAAACGAAAATCTGGAGCAAAAGTCAAACAACAACAAACAACTGCAAACTGCAGCCAAGAGAGAACCAGGAAGAAGAAGAATACGACAACGACGGCGTAGTAGAAATGATTGCAAAATGCAATTCGCCATTTTCATTGCGTTTTTCCTCGCCTCCGCGCCCAAACTCAGTAAAGCAACATTAACAACATCAAACAACAACAACAACAACAACAATAAGCAGTGAAAAACTTGTGCAACGTCCAGCAGTCCCACAGCGTCGGTGCGCGGCGCAGCGCAGCGCAAAGAAATTTGCATTTCAGCCGGACACGGAGTTCAATGCTACGTCGCGGCGCTCCCCCGGCGCGGCGCAGCCAACAAAGGATACGCGCGCACTGGTGCAATCATGTTTACAGCAGCCGAAGTGCGTTTATGCATTCTTATCGCCGCGCTGCCGCCACTCCGCCGATTTCATATTTCTGCAGTCCGTGGAGGATATTTTCATATTTCTAAAAAAGTTGAATTTTATGGCAGCAACGCCATTTCGCACTCGCTCGCGCAAAATTAAACGTCAAGGAAAAGCGCCGATAAGAATTGCGATCTCGCATAATGAATCCAACAGCGCAGCGCTCCAATTCAAATCTGAATGAGTTCAAATCTGCACAACGGACGCCAGCAGCTTTGCAATTGAAATGAAAGTGAAGCAAAATGATTTCGGAAAAAGGAACTTTGCATACAATTTTAGGTTGCTTGACCCACTGTCTGTGGCTTGGTGTGAAGAAATTAAATTCAGTTGGTTCTAGCAGCTTCAAAATTGGAATACTAAAAGGAGATCCTTATGAATGGTTTCCTGATCAAAGTTCCGAGTAACGAAAAGAATCGAATCGGGCAAAAAAGCCAAAAGATTAGTAGCCAATTTTGGCTCCATCTGTCAGTGCCACCAAATTAGGAAATTTTTCCACTAGATTTGGGCCTCTTAAAAAGAATTTCGGAATGAAGAATTGTTTGGAATAATGTTCTGAAATTTTAATTTTCTGTTGATGATTTGTTTGTGTCTTTGATGAAACTTTTTATAGGTAAACAACAGTTGCAACTATTTAGAATCTGCCTTCTCTGAATCACTGAAATTTTCGTTATTTCTTCCGAGTTATGTGGTTGACATGACCTGGAAACTTTCACCAAACCAACCATTCACTGAATATGTGTGAACCTTCAATATTCGCTAATCGAGTATCCGAATCACTAAATACACTGCAAAATATATTAACAAGGACTAAGTAACGCTTCATCAACTCGGCTATTTAAACCGTCCAAAAAACGCCAGCAAATCTTAGACCCAAACAATCCAAACTCATTCAACTTTCACTACTCAACTCAAAGCAAACATATTGCATCACTCCTAATGTGTTCACTGTCACTTTCGGCCAAATATAAATTATATCCTATTATTTTGCCATCAAATTAACCAATCATCCGTGCCGCAAAATTTCAAAATTTCCGCCCTCTGCTCGTTGTGCCTTATGCCAGCTGCTGACTTATTGGGCTTTTGGTCGTTGGCCGTTGGATTTGCACACAGCGAGTCCTTGGCGTGTGTATCCTTTTATTGCGATTTAACCAATTTCCCTACCACTCCAAATGTGCTGCGGTGCGGCCAGCGGAAAAGTTTTAAAATGACACAGAAAGCAGGAAAAATAATCCAAGAAGAGGCGCACGCAAACAAATGAGGAAAAGGCATGTAAAGAGCAAAGGCAACAAATATAAAAAGTTTATCAAACGACAAAGTAAACAAGGATAAAATTAGAATGAACACAAAAAGGGACAATCTGTGGCGGCCGGCACCAGCCAGCGGCCAGCCAAGGCAGACGCAGACAGTGCGACAAGTCAAGTTGGCTGTGTGTTTGCATCGCTTTTTTGTATTTGTAGTGGTAATTCAATACAAGGACATGACTTGCCAGCAAGCAAATAAAGAAGTTCCACTCGATGTCCTCTTCCGTTGAGCACCGAGTGCGTGCCAGTGTTTGGCCGTATCTCTATCGGTCTGGGTGTGTATGTGTGTGTGTGTGTGTGTGGCGACGACCGACAGCCGGCGACCGCAAAAGGACAGCGCAGGATAAACGCACCGCAATATTTCATGCTCGAAACAAGGCAGCGAAAATAAGAAAAGTCGCCCGTTTGCCATTGTTGTTGTTGTTGTTGTTTGTTGTCGCTGTATTCACATTCGATATGCGAATGGATTTGTGTGTGTCGATTCGAGTTTGCGCTGCGTGGAAATTGAAGTTTGAAATTGTTTAGGAATGTAAACGCTTGAAAAATGGCAGCGGCGAGGCGCACAAAGCGAAGGAACAACAAAATCGCATCGCTGCCGGTATCCTTGGAGATTTGCTGGCCAAGAACAATGACAACAAAAGCAACAACTCAATAAACATTCAAAAAATGCGAGAAAGATAAAATTTCGGTGCCCAGTTGCCAGTCTCGAGTCCTTTGTGGACGTTAAATTCGCAAGGACATGCGCGACATCATCGAAGTGAGTGAGTGAGTGAAATTTCAAAATTGGAAATGCCACGACGCTGGCGAAGCTACGTCGAGCGCGGCCACAACGCAGCCGACGATTTAGTGCAAATACACACAACAAGGATAATAAAGGATATGCATGCGTGCTTGTGCACATCTTCATCCGCACGACTGTGATTCCAAAGTGTCTATGATGCAATGACAACTGTAGCGCGCGCGTGGGCGGCCGCGTCGCAATCCGTTCCACACACTCGCACTTTGGCTGTCGAGTGCACGCAATTGAGCTGCGACTTGATCCGATTTGCATGTTTTATTTCAAATATTTCACACGATCCGCTCTGGTGCCGCCGCCCACTTGTCAAAACTTGCATTCGAACTTCACCAACTGCCGCGCTGCAAGACGCAGCAACAACAGCAACTGCAGCTTTTTTCGCCGCCGCTGTCGCGAGGATTCGAGTAAATTATCCTGTCTGCGCTCGCTCGGTGTGTGACTTTGTTAACGACGCCAATGCGACGTCGCCTTTCTGGCTTCTCGTTCGCCGCAGTTGCGGTGCGAGAATGTGAAAACTTCCGATTTGATTTCTTTTTCGCAGAGTTTAAACACTTTCGCAACATTCGCCAAGACGTGTGTAGTCAGTCAGTCAGTGTGCGGGGCGGGACGCTTACGTGCCGGCTGCAGTGCAGTGAAGCTTTAAGTTGTGCCGATAAAAATTACTTCGTTCGTAATGGAGCGCAAGGACAGCGCGCCTCAAGTGCATTCACCCCATTTTTGTGGCCCCAACTGAGTGATTAATGCGATGAGCTGCAACTCAACGAGCGGCTAGTTCGAGCGCCAACTTGAGCGACACTAGAAAAATATTTAGAAAAATTTGTTTCCCACCAGCTGCCGCCAGTGCGATAATTGGCCTTTTTCGCGAGCATCGCTCAACACTGAAAACTTTTTAAGCCTTGGAAAAAACCTTCGTTTCGAGGTTTTTCTAAAAATGTGTGGGCAAAAATTCAGCTCAAAACCGACACTAATGACACATCACATAAACACTCACACTTCAACGTGGCGGGTCATTTTCCAAAACTAAAACTGCTCGTTTCGAATTTTTTTACTTTTACATTTCACGTACAGATGCGCCCAATGACAATAACAGCAACAACATTAGTGATGGCAATGAATGAGAATTCAAAGGGCAGTTTGAAGGAAAGCGTTTGCTGCAGTCTGTCACTAAATTGTTACAAATTAGTAGACAAAATGCAAAATTCCCCATTACTCACCAAATCGTCTACAAAAGAAGGAAGAAACAGCGTTTCTCGTCAGTCTTCGAAGCATTTTTTGGGACGCTCTCCGATGTGGCCTTTATCTTCTGCCAGTAATTTTTCTCTATGACTTCAATCGAGGCATCAATCAAGGCTTCAATCGAGTCAAAACAGCCTCAGTTTTAACATCTGAAACAGAAAATAGTCACAGGAAACCAGATCTGCTAGTTGGTTGATAGTAGTTATTTCGTGTACTTGTGGTCTTAAATTAAGTGAGAACTATTGCATTATCCACATTCGCATTCCACACTTAGATCTCTCTCTTCCAAGAGTAAAAGTCTTAAGAATTATTGTTGAATTTTTTAATTGAACTTTATTGTTCTGTAACATTCTAGTTTTATCGATGGTCTGTTAAATTTTATTTTCTGTTTGACTGGATTATAAATAAATAAATAAATTATCGTCCTTTATGATCCAGGAATTGTCTTTCGTTCTCTTTTCTGATGGCTATCGGGGTGTTTGCGTATCAAACTTATAGACCCATGTTTCGTCATTACTAGAGATTTATTTTATATACTGGGACTTTGGAATTTCACACTCGTAGGCTACAATATCCTCAACTAGTAGTAGTTATTAGAGTCCGACCGATACCAAATTTTTTAGGCCGATGCCAATGCCGAGTAATCGGCCGAAAGGGCGAGATTTGGCCGATGCCGATTAATCGGCCGAAAGAGCGAGAATCGGCCGATGCCGATTCCATAGAAAAAGTAACACGAATGAATTCAATCAAAAACACAGTATATTTTATAAAATAACAAAAGGAACTACATATTTACGTATACATTTGTTTGTAAAATTCATCACAAAATAACAAAAAATTAGAAAAGAAACAACTAAAAACTAAAAAAGATTACAAGAGAATTCAGAATTTTAATACATTAACATGTATTAAAAAAAATATATCTCATTTATTCCAATGAGAGAGAAACAAAAATACTGACGTGAACACAAATTCAGTTTCTTCTTCAAATTAATATTACGATTTTTATATTAAAATGTGTACTCCCAAATTCCGACCCGTTGTACAGGTGCGGTGGGAAGAAGTCAGAAAACAAATTTGGAAAAAAAATAAAAGGCCTGTTTAAAAAAATGGTTCCAATTAAAAAAAGAAGAATAAGATTGTAAAATTAAATGGCCTTTCTTCTGATGTCCATATTAATGGGCCGACACCGAAACCGAATATTCGGTCGGACACTAATTTTAAGAATACCTAGTTTTTGTAAAAAACATTTCTAGGAAGCATTTATATTAAACAGTATCTGAAAATACATTACTGAAAAGGGGTATAAGAACCCGTTGGTACAAAAAATGAAAACAGAAAAATTATACCAGGAAAAAAGGCCGATATGCCATCGACCAAAAACGGCCGATGTGGCTCGGCCAAAAAAGGCCGATACCGATGCCGATACATATTTTATTGGCCGATGCCGATACCTATTTTAGTGGCCGATACTAGCCGATGCCGATTAATCGGTCGGACTCTAGTATTTATTTACCGTCTGTCTCTCTGAAACCAATTCGTATGGCATCAAAACACAAATATCTAAAGAATAATGAGCATCACTTGGACTTTTGTTACTTGGACTTTTGGTTACAGACCATCTTTCGTATTTATTCCAATAACTGTCGTACAGTTTACGAGTATAGTAACACAACTGATACAACGCAGCATGACCAAAGCGATCTTGTACCTCAAATCCACCATAGAAGTGGGCTTTCTGCACGGCGTCCCAGCTGCACACGAACCCTCTTCAGTTGGTCACATCGAGAAAGAATAATAGTAGATATAGGATCACACCATAAGAGGGGATCATAACAGAAAAAGGATCAGAAAGAAAGAGTCTTACCCACTTAAGATTTCGAGCAGAGAGTTGGACTGACTTTCAACAACAGCTTCGAACATCTTCTTAACATTAACAAATCTCTCTTTATGTACTGAACACACAACCTCTGATGCCAAAAAATGCTCAATGTATTCGAACAAATCACAACTTATCACCACTTTATGCGACTTTGAAAACCCTCTAAACTTGAGGTGTTTAAGGCTCAAGTCCACAGCAACGACAACACACGTTCGCATGATACCGGCTCTACAACACCGAACACCCACACATTGACACATATTCTTACACAGCAGCACAGCCAACATAGCCAACACATATGCAAATACGTTGAGGGGGCGGGGGACGCATCGAGCAGAACTTTTGGGGGGCGACAGGTGGCCCAGTTATCAGACTGGCTGGCTACGGTCGGGCTTCGGTGCGGCTCCAGCTGCCGCACACGTTTCCAACTGCAGCCGGAAAAAAGTCGACTCACGCCGCTCCTCTCGTCTGGCTGCTTGTGCACGTTGGGGGCCGATTAATTTGACTTTTATGCCATGCGAATTGCCTGACACAGATATGCAGCGACACACACGCCCTCACGTGCGGCGGGGACCCGCCCGCACAACAGTCATAACAGCCAGCAACAAAATACCCACTTGCGCCCGCTGCCAAACGGTCGCTGCTGGGCGTTTACGACCACTGTGACTGCGCCGCTTGAGTCGCTGAGTCGCTGGTCTCTGGTATTTGCCGCTGCCGGTGTCCATGTTTTTTGTTGGCCTATTGCTATTCCTTTCGTTGGCGTTGTTGTTGCGCGTGTGAGAGTTGGCCAAAAAGCGTAGAATTTAAATTCCTATTCATCAAGATAATCGCATTTCAGAACTTTATTTGCCGTGGGATCATGAAACGCCGGTCGCCGACGCCACAACCGTAGCCGTAGCTACGACTGTGTTTGTGTTGGTGACTATGTCCGTGTCCGTGTGTGTGTGTGTGGGACGGTGTCCGTGGGGGATGCAGCGGCTAGATGGACCCCCACCTACGACATGGGCAATGCGTGCCACTGTTTCATGTCTGTGTGTGTGAGAGAGTTTGTGAGTAAATATTTGCATATCCGTTGCTGTTGGGCAACGTGCTTTGCCGTTCATCGCTGCTGCCCTGCAACCCACGCCGACACTCGGGCTCGGCTCGCGCAAGAGGGGATTTTTAAGGGCAATTATTATTAATTGCTTTACAGATACAGAAGATACAGAGATACAAATTTGTATGCCAAACAGGCAATGAAAACAAATGAACAGGAACACAGAAAACGCGGAAGGAACACAGAAGGGACCGAAGGGCGGAACTCAAGGAGGGCTGTAGGAGCAACATTTTTATGCGATTGCAGTCTCTCAATCACTTTCGGTTTGGGACTTTTGCGTGCTTTGTTTTTGTACTTTTCCATGTAGTTTCACACATATTAAAATAATGGAGGTGTTTGTAGCAAAAAAAGTATTCACAATGGAATGAACTGGACTTGAAGTCAGTGTGGGTAAGTCAGTGTTGACAACGGTTGAGCTGAGGTTACATATTGAAGCTGGAATCATGTTTGACATTGGGGATAGTTTAGGTTATGTCAATTTAGGATGGGTTATTCCTGACTAGGTTAGGTTATGTTAGGTTAGAGTTTAGTTGTTAGAGGTTAAAGCGTTAAGGTTGAAGGTTAAAAGTTAAAAATTGAACACAAATCAGAGAGTCGGCAGTGCTTTGCTGCGTATGAAGTGGGATTAAAATTTGATTTGTTGGTTTACATCTTTCTATTCTGTGCCACTGTAGTTGTTCTTTTAATTATGAAAAGTGACTGGCGATGTCGTGCATTTACGAATCAGTTTTATTCCGCACTCAGCATCACATCTATCGAATTTGTGAATACAATTTTCGCTGACACTCTCAAAGCAAATCCACCCATTGATTTCCCACGTCGAAACTGAACAAATGAAATTAAAATAGAATTTCTTGTCAACGTTTCTCACCCTCCAACAAAATGACTGTCCACCTGCTGCCAATTATTTTACCTTGTCATATTTTGTCTGTTTGTTGTGTATTGAAATTTATTACCCGTAATGTAAGTCTTCTTCAAAAAAAAACACAGCAAATTTACTTTGTCCAAACTACATAACAACATTACAGGCACAAGCCGGGCAAGTCTATTAGCGGCGCTTTTCGCCTGGCCGTCCGCCGCGTTCAGCGCACAATTTAATTTCCCTTCGAACATTCAAACTCATTAGCGAGGAGCTGCATAATTGTCTCCACTTAATTGGCTTGATGTGAGTGGCTTGTAGCGGCGCGTACTGCCGGCGGTGCCGGGCCAAACAACCTTTCTGACATTTGGCGGCGGCAGCTGAGCAGACTTCCGTCGTCCATTAAAGGACTCGCCGACCGAGCTGTCAGCCCAGCCCGGCATCGAAGTGACACGATGCCGCTGCAGGCGACCGGAACCAGCGCTGAAGCAGCCACTTTTCCGCTTTGAGCGCCGCAAGTCAGGCGAAAAAACGCCGACACAACATGGCAAATTAATTTACAATTAATTAGAATAAAGGAATTTTCAGTTTTGTTGCATTTGCTGCACTCGGCGGCTTTCAGCCGAGCATTTCGCTTAGCATACTTTTGGGCACAAACATTCGACAGCACTGAAACAAGTGTGCAGTTGTTGTTGTTGTCGTTTGAGGCGCAACTTAATTACTGCATCGTCCACGTGCGCATTAACGGAAATTAAAATGTTAATTTGTAGCCGCAATTAACGCCCACCCCCCACCATTCCCCAACCCCCTCTCCGCACAGCTTCGACTTGCAGAATGTTAATGTTAATGTTAAATGTTGTTTCAATAAATTTCAATAAAATGGCATTGTTTGTGTGCGGCCGCCGTTCTTTCGCCTTTATTATTTGCAATTTTATTAAAACTGTTTACTACTCGCGTTAACGGGACCTGCCGCTGTGCGCGTCGGCCGCCTCGTTGTTGCGTGCAAGAACAATAACGCGCGGAGAGTGGCGTTTGTTCGCTGCGCTGGTAATCATTTTCACATAAAATTAATATTAATTGATTGGTTGCGCTGTCCGCAACATTGTTTACATCATTTCGTTTGTTTGCAGCAATGGCCGCCGCCGCCGTCGTTGCGGCCATTGTGCAAACGACACATTTCGCGCGCATCGCGTTTCATTCATCATCGCGAAATGAGCAAACGTTCGCCTTAAATGTGCGCGACGTGCGCATCAATTTGGTAAATTAAAAACGTGAAATGCCGCGCCGACATATTTGAAACGTAATTATCGACATAAAGAATGACGCCGTCGCCAGGAGGCGGACAGAAGGTGGCCGCGTTGCACTTAATTGGAGAAAGTCAGAGATCGGTGATACCCTGTGGCAATGCGCATGAGTGACTGCATACTTTCAGGCGCAACTATAATATTTATGGCTGGCCTCGTGCTGGCAAAAGTAACTGAACAAAATTAAAAAAAATATTTCTTTGACAATCGGGCAATGGAGCAAAAGTAAGTTTGTTTTTTTTTTGTTGTTATTTGTGGATCTGAGGATAATGTGTTGTACAGTCAGAAGGTCATTTTGAAAGTAAAGAAATGGTCTGGAGAAAAAGAAATCAAACCAAATTAAGTACAAAAAGTAAAAAACAACCCACTGATTAATGCGTTGGACTGTAAGTCAGAAGGTCATGGGTTCGGATTTAGCTTTGAAAGTAAAATTAAATAGTTCCCTATTTTAATTTCTTTGTAAGGGTAATCGAATGAAATGAAAGACGACAAGTTGTATATCATGGATTCGAATTTCAACTTCGAGAATAAAAGAATAGCCTGGGAAAATTTTCCAATCTTTAGTTCCATCGAAAAAAAACTTAAGATTGACAAGTTGTATGATGGTCAGTGGGTAATGCTTTGGACGAAAAAAATTCAGAAAATCATTTTTTAATACAAAAACAATGACGAACCTCTGAACATTGATTTCGTTCTCAGGACAACTGAGAGTAAGTAGGTAGGTGTGGCAGTCAAGGCAAAACCGCTCACTCATTTAACAAATTGGAGCTTCTTACGAAGCTTAATAGACAGCGAATGGTCTTATCAGCTAAATTCCATAGAATATCGAAGGAAAAGTTGCCTAAAAAGGGCATCATTCTTCTGGATAAAGCTGGAGAGGTGCATAGTAGGTGGGGTATACTTTCTTCCTCTTCTTTGTCCATGCACTTGCGACAAAAGTCGTTCAAGAACAGCCCAGACTTTTGCGTGGGCGTCAATAGAGCAGTGACCCGTTAGAACCCGATCATGGTTCTGATTTGGACTCTGTTTAGTTAGAGGAGTTCTTTAGAACGTCGAAGGTTTAAGGTTGAAAACATTTGGCGTATAAGGAAACTTGTGTTGCAGCCCATCTTTAATTAATGTCGTGTTCACTGCTGAATGAAATACTCGAAAAAATCAACATAATAGCATTGTAATTAAAAACCAATTAACTTTAAAGAACTAAGAACTTTCAGCCGAAATCACACCAAGTGAAACCACCCCTGGTCCGGTGTAAAGCTTTTAAACGATACAGCAATTACCTAATCTTGACAGGTTTGAGGCAGTTAGTATTCACTGCATTCTTTTCCTCATAATTTTATTAGCTCTCACTTAGATAATTATTTTTGTGCTTAGTTTCACAAACTTTCTAAATTGCAAATATCTACCCGGCCATTACTTTTGTCTAAAATCTAAAATCTTAATTCCTTCTTTCTACATCAACATCTCTTCAATTATCTACTCTCGTTTAGTTTTCATGCGCCAAACTCCAACAGAAATTAATTTTATGATTCTATTTTTCCACCAACCGAACTTTAATTGCACTCTTAAAATTCCGCTGCGGAAAGTTGCAACAAAAACAACAACCGCGAAATTGAACATTTTTAAGAATAGCAAAAACAGCCACGAACGCAGCGAGGGGGAAAAGTGCATCCGAAACTCGACTACGAGTATCATTAAAACAGCGTCGGAATTGAATGCGGCGAGAAGCTGCTGAATCTGCGACCATTGTTTATGACGTCGCCGGGTGTAAACAAGCAGCCGCAAACTTTCGCAACTGGAAGCCTAAAAGTGTTTGACGCCAAGGAGTTGCTGTGTGCGCGTAGAGTGACCATCTAATGTTGCATTCTAAAGTATTGAAAAGTAAATCTAAGAAAATTCTCTGGTGCCAAAGTTCCAAGACACATTGCCAGTATTCAGAGATTCCCATACTTTCCTTATATTGAAAGATTTCTGAGATATCCTCCAAACTGTTGAGCCCATTGAAGGATTCTCGTTGAAAGCGGCTGTTTTAGGAAAGCTAAACTTAAGCTGGACCCATAAACTTCAGAGCTTTAGAGCCTTTTTAATAGATACCGACACTCTTGGCTCTGCACTCTCATCTTAGGATCAGTGTTTGTATATCCAAAGAATATCTAATTGGGCACTCGTATTTTTCTTTTCCATCCACCAACAGTTTTCGGCTGTGGCCTGTGTCCTTTCTCTTCAGCCATCTGAGTTTGTTTCATTCTAGAAGAGAGTTTAATGGGTTCGTTGCACTGAGACCAGAAACGATCTATTGTGAACCTACAAGTTAGTTGTTAGAGAACATCCCCTAGACCCACCGACCTAACGAAGCTTAGTAACTCACGAGGGTTTAGGTGCTTGATGCTCTCTTCTGCAGGCCGGAACTGAGCTCAGGAGTCTCCTCTGCTATTCCGCAGAGTCTACAGACGTTAACCTGTTCTAGCCCGATTGGATGCATATGGTTTCTGACTCTGCAGTGCCCCGTTAAGGACCGGTGAATTGCCTACGCTGGTTCTTCCTCAGTCTGAGGCATTCTTAATTTGGAGTGATAACCTTTAATAAAGGTTTTTGATTGCCTAAGACTCGAGTCGTTAGGTCAGTGTTCTGAATTCCTGGTTCTTTAATTAAATCTTAGTTAAGGGCTCCGGTACCAAGGGGGCCCTGGCTGCCGCAGTTCTAGCAAAGCTTTTCGCCATTTCGTTTCCGCCAATTCCTCTGCTTCCTGGGACCCAGAGGTTTTGATCTGGTTGTATGTGCCCAGTTGATTCAATGCCTCTATGCATTCCAGCACTAACCCTGAAGTTATCTCATAGGAGATTCGGGCTTTAATGACTGCTCGACTATCGGAGCAGATAACGATGTCCTGCCCTGATAGATAGATTCTTTCCTTCTAAGTAAATGTCCCATTTTAAGACTTATGAACCAACTTAAGAATTTTGAGTCAGTCTTGCAATGTAGCAGCAAAGCCCGAGCAACGTGCGGTCACCTCGTGTGCGCAACTATTAGTTCTGTTGGTTGCCAAGTTCTGCGTAAATAGCAAAGAGCGGGCCAGAATATTTTCATAATTCAATTCAACGAGAACGCGAAGCACTGCCGGCACGCAAGCCGAGCATCAATGAATGGCGCATCATCAAGGTAAGTGCAGTGAATTTCCGAGGGGCTACTGCCGGCCGCAGCAGTACTCAGTGTTGCCATGACGTCGCCAGGCCGCAGCTGATTTTCGCAATGTTGCAAACGGTCGCACAGCTGAGGGGCTGAGCTTCGGCTTTGCGCACACAATGCTATCGTTTTAGCGTTTTAGGTAAACACGCGGCGTCGATGAAGACGCGCCGCAGGACGACTCAGGGCGCAGAAAGGACGACGACGATAAAGTTGGCGTTGAGTGCGTTCAATAAAGTACTAAAAAGTTTGTTCCGTTAGTGAGCGACTTGTTTTTCGCCGGTCGTCATTATTGCCGCTGTTGTTATGGCTGTTTTTGTTGGCCATGTTGTCGATGCTAGTTGGTGCTTCACTTAATTGCGCGCGCACGAGCTCGCTGGATCACTGACTGGCTGCGAAAACAATTGCGATGATGACGACGATGCTGTCAGAGACTGAGGAACGGGAGAGACGGCGAGAACGACGACGACTTTGTTGGAAGTTTTATGGTTTGAAAATTGAGCGCGTTTACATTTATGTGCAACCTCACTTATCTGTCTAACGATTATGCGCTGCGTCTCTGCTCTCCCATAGCTGCACATGTGTGCGTCTGCGGGTGAGTGGGTGTGTGCGAAGCGAGGCGCATCTGCACACTGTTGACTCGCGTGCGAGTGCACTTCATTAGTATTGACGAGGAAAGCATCGAAGCGCGCTGGCTGCGAAAACAGCGCTGCGCGGGAACGAACACGAAAACGAGCCGGAAGCAGATAGCTCAAGGAGTTTGTTTACATGCGGCGGCAACCTTTGCTATTCTTGGCAGGAATACAAAATGACAGTCAGCCGCACGGCGAAAAGAAAACTGCTCCAACCGGCAATTTCTGCGTCATTTGGCTGGAGTTATCGGCGCGGAGTCGAGCACTGTTGTGGCTGCCGCCCTCTGCGTGGCCGTGTTTACTTGCGTTGTCTGCAAGTTGCAAACTTTGCCTCTTCTTTTTATCGTCTTTTCATACACTTTGGCAAAATATTAAAATCAATCAGCCGTAAGAGCGCAACGCAACTGCCGGCGTTGACTGCGAATGTCGTCCAACCACCCTGGCCAGTCGCTTGGCCCCCCACCCCTTCCTCGCTGCCCTGCACTGCCGACATTAACAATTCAATAAACGAACTAATATCCCGGGGTGTTAATTTCTCATATACCGCCCGCTGTGTGGGCCGGCGCGACACTACTCGTACCGGGCACAGGGGTGGCTGGGTTCGGGGTGGTTTGGTCAATTGGTCAGATGCAAATGCGCCGGGCAACTTTTGCTGCTGCTGCCTCCCTGGAGAGTATTAAAAAAGTTGATGTTGATGCTGACCGAAAGATCGGCGCCAAATTGCCAGTCAGTCACGTCGCATTGCAGCTGTTTCGGGTGATGTCAAAAACTACTTTGAATCCCCATTGAAGCGAAACTATGCTTGAATTTCGAATCTTATTGAAAGGTTTTCTTAAGTGTTCTTTCTTGAAAGTTGCATGAAATCAGTAGAGATTGTTTATTGAGAAATCTTTATTGAGAAAGTTTTATATTCGGATTAGTATTGGTTTCAGTTTAATATTTTTCTATTAACTTAATTCTCTGAGAAACAAAATATTTTTTTAACAACTATCTTTTACTCTATCTATTCTTCTATTTATTATCCCTTCTTTTCTATCTTGTTTCCTATCTCAAGTCCGTTTTTTCAAGTCCCGATTTTTTTTGTTCTGCTTTTACTTAAATTTGTTGTCTTTATTTTTCTGTACCATTTAGTTAGTTAAGATTTTCTTCCACTTTGCTTGCACATTCTGTCTTTCCATGATTTTCTTCTTTCTCTCTTGCTTTTCAAATTCTCTTCGTTTCTTGAAAGTTGCATGAAATCAGTAGAGATTGTTTATTGAGAAATCTTTATTGAGAAAGTTTTATATTCGGATTACTATTGGTTTCAGTTTAATATTTTTCTATTAACTTAATTCTTTGAAAAACAATATATTTTCTATCTATTCTATTTATTATCTATTCTATCTTCTTGTTTGCTATCTCAAGTCCGTTTTTTCAAGTCCCGATTTTTTTCGTTCAGCTCTTACTTAAATCTTTTTTTCATTCGTTTTTCTGTACCATTTAGTTAGTTAAGATTTTCTTCCACTTTGTTTGCATATTCTGTCTTCCCATGATTTTCTTTTTTCTCTCTTGCTTTTCAAATTCTCTTCGTTTCCATTTCTTCATTATTCTTACTTTTCTTCTGTATTTTACTTGCTTTCTCTAAATTCGCATTGATTTCTGTGCTGTTTCTTCTTTTTCAATCTAAAATCCTGATTTTCTTACTAAAATCCCCAACTTCAGAATTGCCATCTCTTCTCATAGATTCCAAATTCTAAGCAACCCAACGTTATCAGAGTCGGTGTTTTGGCATTCGAGTGAAATAATTAAGTTTTGTGCTTGCGTGAACCGGGCATCATGTGGTCACAAAATGATGAAAAGTCGCAGTACGAACACGTTCCCACTTGTATTTTGCAAAAATCTTGGAAAATCTCTAAAAATACTGCAGCACAGCACAAACTCAGCAACGTCGGACAGAGGCCTTCCCGAACTCCCGTACAGCCAATCGAGATGTGTTTATTAACATCGTCGTTAGCAACCGGCCGAAGGATGCAGTGGGACGCGGCCAGTGCTTTGTATTCATGCCGCACTTGTCACAACCGCTCCCCGGGGAACGACGCCCCGCTGCAGTCGACCGGTCGCCCGAAAGTCAGGCGAGCTGCTGGCTGCATTGCTGACCACTACACCGCATGTCGCCATTAAAATTCGACATCTGACGTTGCTGCAGTGGTCATTCGTCATGGTGTACATGCAGCAACAACAACAAAATGCTGCAGCTGAATCTGAAGTTGTCTTTGAGTTGGCTCGAGTTCGCTGTTTGAAGGTGTCGCAGCTGTTGTTGCTGCCGCCCTCGCCTGTTCTATGTAGCTGTGGTTGCGTTTTACTTGAATTGTTTTTATCGTTTGGCATTATTGCAGTTTTACACATCCACCACTCACGCTTTTGCTGCCCCGCAGAAAAATATTCCGCCCCCTTGAGGGCGCCGCACTTGGCCAGTCTCCAAAGACCACTCGACTGTCTGCTGTTGCCGTATCGAAAATGAAATCATTTCTCTTCGGTTTTTATTGTCGTCGTAGTTATAGTTGTTGTTGTTGTCCTTGGCCCTGCAGCGAATTCTCCCCGAAAGTGTGATCAAATGTGCTTTGGTGAGTATATGTGTGTGTGTGTGTGTGTTTTTGTCGTGTATGTGGCGTTCAATCAGTTGTTGTCAAATTAGTTCGACATTATGGTCTGTTTATATTTTCATTTCTCTAGTGATTTGTTTGTCAGTTCTGTGAAATTGGCGCCGCTCACCCCGGCCCCCATGTCGGCCGTTGTTCGAGCATGTGGCAATAATGAGACACTTTTCGGTGGGCGGCAGTTCAATGGCATTGCCACCAACCCTCCCACCTCCTTCCATCGCAATGCACCCGCCACTTGACTGGGCAAGGCGCGCTGCGAGTGGCCGGGGAATTCACGCCTTGAATGAATTCTCCAGTAAGCTTGCATGTGTGTGTGTGTGTGTATTGGTAATTTGTAATTAATGCCGTGTCACACTTTAACTTAATTTATACGACAAACTATCATAATGCAATAATAGCTGCGCGCCCAACCAAGTCGCAGCTTGTTCAATTTACACGTACAGCACGGCAGATGTGCGTGTGTGTGGGTGCGCGTGTGGGTGTGCGTGTGGGTGTTTGTGTATGTGTTACAGTCTGTGTTCTGTTCGATTTGTGTTCAATTTATATTTCATTAATTAGCAGCAACATCCAACAAGGTGCCGAAACATGCGCGTTCGCATGTCCTTGCATGTCCTTTCTGCTGCCGTCGCTGCCGCTCTTTCGAATCGTGCGCAAATATTTCTACAGAATTATTTTATGTGCATTCTATCGAAGCGGTAAAGTTTTCAAGTGATAAGACAACTCGAGGATTTTGAAAAACTTAAATTTTTATTGCAGTCAGGTTGGGCAGTTTTTCGTAGTTAGTTGCCAACTCTATATAGTCATTTACTTCTATAACCCCATGCGACAGCATTTTTCACACCGGGAAAAATCCATATGTGCGTGAAACTAGAGGCCAAATATAGTAATACTGCGTACTCAGTTTTTCATTTCTACATCCTTTGTCCTTTTAAAAGGACTTAAAAATTTTGAAGGGGGAAAAAAAATAAAAAAAATATAAAAAATACTTAACCTCGTTAGAATATGACAATGTGTATATTAAATGAAACAGGAAAGGCTCAAGAATTTAAATAAAATTAATTGTTTATCTATTTGTGAAAAAAGGATATGAAAAAGGTCCTTTGAAAATTTTAATCCTTGAAAATTTATATAGAATTTTCTTGAAAAGTAAGTATGTTAAATGCCCAAATCTCCCTGATCTCGTGTCAAAATTTCATTCATTCATTTCATTTATCTCCTAAATTTTTTTGAATTATTTTTGTCGTTAAAAACTAAGGAATTGAACTTCACATAAAGAATAAATGTATATTAAATTATTGTATTGCATCTTTTTATTCATTCAGCTTCAGCTTAACAACAACTTAACAACAAATATAAAAAGTGAGTGATTTGGTCGGCCTCGATAGCTCAGCGGGTAGCGCGCTGGCTTCTCATACCGAGCGCCCCAGGTTCGATTCCTGGCTTGGGCTGGAAAAAACACTCGTCTACTTCTATCGCTATCCACATGAAGGGAATGAGAATTACAAGAATCGCACAAGTGCGCTCTTGGCAGGCAATGGCAAAACCTCCAAGTGTGAAAGAAAAAACTGCCAATCGCCGTTCGGATTCGGCGTTAAACTGTAGGTCCCCTCCCTCCCTTTCCCCATCCGTTTGAAACGTGTGTTGTATCACATGTTGGAAAAAACAGTGTTGCATACACATTTCAAACGGGTGGAATTTGTGGTATCACAATGGGCCCATAGGCCTAAGTGTGTCTCATACAGAGGCAGCCACTAAACCAACCATAAAAAGTGAGATCGGCATGGACTATGCTTTTGCAAATTTCCTTCATTCATTGCATAAATTGTACACTTTGAAGCATTAGACTAAATTAAATTAAATTAGATAGTTTAGCTTTCAATATTCAAGGCTTCAGTGTCACTAATGATGTCAAATGTATGACCATCAAAATCTCCCAAACTTTCTCCTAAACAATTCTTTCTCCTAAAAATTCTCCTGGCAGGCCAAGAATCTCCTAAATCTAGTAGGAAATCTTCTGATGTAGTAACACTATCTCGGAAGCATCTTAAAATTTTCTACGAGAAAAGTAGATTGAAAGCTTTTCGTCGTCGCTCATTTTACTCTCAACTTACAACCTGGCCATGTCTGCTGACATCAAAATACAAATTTCTCTGTTTTATAATTGGAATTGACTGACCAAAGTTTCGAGTCCACAATCCTCTCATTTGAGTCCCTCGAGCCCGCCGTTCACCAATGCAATAAAATGTTCCAAAATTAGGAAATTTGATAAGCTTTCTTTCTTTCAATTTCTTTAATACCAGAAAATTTAGAAATTGGTTAAAGTTTCATTTCGACTTCATGGCGTTGCTAATCCAGTCCACAGCCCATTTAGCCCAAAATTTGCCATTCTCCGGCAATTAATTGTCATAAACAAACCATAATTTTCATTTGCCAAATTAGAATGCAATCACCACATCAACGCGCCTGACGACTCGCCCACTAAATGCGAGCTAATGCCCCAAATCACTTAATCCTTTAAAATTGCCACCGAGGCAATGGCCAAGTTGCCATCTAGCTGTTTGTTTCGCTGTGTGTGTGTGTGTGTGTGTGTGTGTGTGTGAGAGAGCTCATCTAATGAAAATTTGCATGCCAACAAAATAAGCGAAGTCAGCAACCAACCGACGCGGCCACGTAACTTGTGCGCTGCTCCAACGAAGACGCCGGGCATTAGTGCCGCTCCGCAGCGCATTTACCTAGAAATGCGTAACGTGACACCACGTGACAGCGAGTACCAAGTGCGCGTTTGCACGAGGCGTACTGGAGCGGAGCTCGAGCGGCGCTGCGGTCGGTTGTTGGTGGTGTCGAGTGAATTAAAAATTGATTAAACTGAAACAAATTTGAATGTGGGCAGCGGCAGTGCAGTTGGTCGGCGGTGGGGCGGCCGGAAGGTCACAGACGATTACCGCTGGTGTGGCGAACTTTGCAACATTTGCTTACCGCTTTTCAATGACATCACTTTGTTGTTGTTGTTGTTAATTTTGTTGCTGCTGCTGGTGTATGGCTGCCGCGCTGACAACGTCCACGAGCGACCGTCAAGGGTGAGCGAACAAACTGCGTAATGACGTAAAGGACACTTGACTCGCATCGAATGGTTGGCTGTGGCTGGGAGTTGGGGGCTACTGGCGGATTTGGGCTGCTCGCCGCTAAATGGAATTTGTGCATTACGCAAATGAAAAAACTCCGCACACACTCGTCGACGCCATTCTCGATGGCGCAATGCTTTCTCGCATGCAATAAATAAAAATGAAATTTCAATTCACTCAAAGTACGCGCAGCGGCCAGCAACCCTTTCCTGCTGGGCTTTCACCTTGCGAAAAGTGTCCTCCAGTCACCGAGCTGTGTCTTCTTCTTGCCACTAATGAAACATTAATGTCGAACGTTGCGGGTCGCGTTCGCACATCCTTTCGCTGGCATCTTCGTCGGGTAGCAATTTTGCACCAACGGTTCGTTGCCGCCACGACACTGACAACGACGATGACGATGATGTTGGCGATGATGCGACTGTGGCTGCTGGCAGTGCGACGAAGCAGCAATCTGCTTGCCTAATGATCCCTGCTGTTGATGAGCACCAGGACGCTCGAGCTGATAGCGGTGGTTCTTGTTGTTGCGTGCCGCACGCGTCTCCGACTCTACAACTGCCAGCTCGGCAAAGTGACTGCGACTTGATTGAATTTGTGCGGTCAGTGGGGGGTTTTATGTCGCATTTTAATTTGTTGCCATTGCCACATTTTGTTTTATTTTGTTTGTATGTGTTTTTTTGCTACCTTCCAGCCGCCACGATCCACAGGACGTCCTTCACTGGTGGCACGTTGTCCTGTGGCACGTTTTTTCCAATTCAGATTTGCTTCCATTTGTATTTCTTTTGTCTCGGTTGTCTTTTAATTAAGAAATTCCATGTGATTGTCGTGTTTAATTGAATTGAATACCGCAACAATTAAGACATTGCAAAAAGTTTGCAATTATTTCAGAACAGTGAATAATGCGTAGAAAGTGAAATTAAGTTAAATCACGTTCGCACCCATTCCGGGGTTTGAGATTGATTCCAGGTACAGGAATTCAACAAAAGATTTGTGAAAATGTGAGTGAGCGAAATGAACTCGATTACTTACTGACTATATGGGCGACTTGTAAATATTGTAGGAGATTCGCAACATACGAAACCAGGCAAATTTCTCCTAAGGAACTTTTTACTTAATTTAGGAAATAATTACGGCCAGCTTCTGCTTCGAGAAATGGCAGTAAACTCAAAATTTATGTCATTGTTCTCTGAATTAAGAGACGAACTGCAAACTTGTTGACTTATGATCCCCGCATAACCCCACTGGGGTTCCATATGATCTTTAGTTCTAGTCACAGTAGGACTTCTAAGTCACAGAAGAACTTCTTAAGCCGCGGTGACTGGGTGATCAGATCTCGAGCAATTCTCTCTCAACCTCGAATCTCCCTTCTCAAATTAGACTGATGCCATCATCAGACAAACATCAGCAGGTTCATTTTACTGGCAGATCCAAATCTTGAAAAGGAGGTCTCTCGAGTGCTTTGACTTTTGTCTGTGAAGGGAGGCTGGACAGGCTACGGCCTTCCCTTTCGTTCTCTTCATTCTTTAATAACAATAGTCACAATACCTAAGACACCGTTTTCGAGTGACTTGAACCAGATCCATCTTTGATCTGATCCTTGATTTTGGCTGTTTCTTTAGTGATACAATATTTCTGGACGAACTTTTGCAGTTCTTCTATCATCCAAATGTTTTCCAACTGCATCTGGGGAGGGTAAAATAATGGCAGGGCCGACAGTGTTCTCTGCTTCATTCTCCTCTTCATTGAGATAACTGTGACAAAAGACCCAATTACCAGGGAAAGTAGGACCAATAGTGCTCGAATAAATCAACGCACTGAAATAGACATTTCTTAAAGAGTTTTAATTCAACTCAACACTGATGAAGAGGGAAAATTTCTTTTCAGAATCTGCCTCTACAAAATTAGCAGATGATCTATGATTAATCTGTATTCATATGCAGTCAATATAAATAAAAAATATATGTGAAATGTTTGTTTTTCGCTGTTCAGAATTCTTCGGCCAAGTTTTGTATCTCTTGAATTTCGCTTTGCAGAAATTTCAAAACGAAAACTTTAAAGAAAGCGCACATTTACCAAAACAAAGCACTGGAAAAAGGGCCAACAAAACAATAACAATTCGTGCTAGAGAAATTACAGAAAGGGAAAACAAGCGAATTACAGTCGTTTAATTACATCATGAAATCAAATAAAGCAACCCTTTTCGGTCTCCTCGGGCGCATCTCCGTGTACGCCCCGAAGTGGCACAAATATTTGCGATTGTGCTCGGTCCTCGGCGGAAAGGAGTTGTTTTGCTGTGTTTTGTTGCAAATAAAAAGCTAACAAAGTCAAATTAAAAACGAGGGCACAATAAAATAAAACGCAGCAACGAAATTCAAGGATTATGACGGCGACAGGACCAGCCATTTGATGCTATCACGTGAGATTTAAATGAATGGCCAGCTGGCGCACACAATGGCGAGTGTCGAATGAATAAAACGAAATTACCTCGGAACGTTGTAAAAATGCGCCCAAAACTGACAAACGGGCGCGTGAAATCCACTTGAAATTCCATCGAGTCGCACTCGCCCGGCCGAGGCCCGAAATGCCGGCACTCAGTCGCTCAGGCGCTCTTTGTATCCCGGCACGCCCGAGGGATGCTCATAAAAATGCAGGCGACGTGCGCGCGAAAGGGTTCGTCGGGCGGTGTGGCTGCGGAATGCCCGCTGTGATTTTTCCAATTTTGTGGTATTAGGGAAATAATTTCTGATTTTCTGCACATTAATTAATTTATTGCATGTCGGTCCGTTGGCGCCGCCACTACTATACGCGAATCACGAATGCAGCACGTGCCGCTGAAAGCTAGAAGGGGGCTTGAGAAGTTGCCGAGAATTCAAATGTGTTTTAGCCGAGTAGATCGAATTTCTCAAAGTGCGCGAACTTAATTGCAACCGGTCGCCTTTGGACAGAGGAATTTGCGGCATTTTCGCAGTTGAACTTATTACCAAATGTTGGCATTTCATCTCGCATACCTTTTGGGTGTTTGCAACATTACAATTTACAAAGTTTCAATTTAAACTTTGGCAAAAAAGTTGCAAAACAAAACATTGAAGGTGCCCAAATTTTGAGTGAAATTAATTTTGCAAAGCAAAAGTTGGCTGCAAAAATGTTCTACTTGCAATTTTTTTAATGAAATTACAGCGAATGGAATTTGTGCAAAAAGTGGCGCGTGGCGCCCGCAATGTGGAAGGGGGCAGGAAAAGAGGGTTGGAAAATTGTGTTAAAACAAACAAATTATAATTAATCCTTGTAGAACTTTCAAAATGTAATTTTAACAAAAGGAATATAAGTAGTCAGCATAGTAGTGGCGACCTTGAGATCTAAAGTGTTCCTAAGGTTATTTTTTGTGCTGTTTCTACTGAAACATGAAGAACATATTTCAGCTCCAAGGTTCGCATCTTACAAACAAGGCTTTAGAAGGTTCTCAAGTGTGAAGACTACTTTACCGAGTCCTCGTTCTCTGAACAAAAAATTAAAATTTTTTGGAATTCACAACCAGCGAAGATTTACGCAATTTACGGTGTCCTGTCATAATTCTGAGATAAAAGTCTCCAACAGATACCAATGAATCCGTGTCCATCAGCACACGGAAATCTTATCAGCCAGAACTGCCTCACTGGGGATTGATCGAAGCTGATTAACGATTTAGACTTCTAGTTCTAGTCCAAAGGTTGGCCGTAATTATCGACCTTCGATCTTTTAGCTATGTCACTGTGACTAATGGTCCACAGGTTGTTCTCTTGTATGGATATCTTTCCCGGTATGTGTTGTCCTAATCTTCTGCTTCCCAATGCCGGACACTGACCTCACTATGTATGCTCCCGTCTCGTCATCCTTTAAGCAAAGACTCAGGAACTTCCTCAGCAACCTTGAGCCGTATTACATGCCACCTGAAGTTGCCATGCCTCGTAATCAATGCAGTCATACAACTTATTGGTTTCTTAAAGCCGATTAAGTTTTTTAATTTTTTTAATACTTTAACAATTAATAATACAATATTTAATTTAATCCAATTCCATATTGTCTTTTCTTATTTATAATTCACATTTATGTATTTGAATTAATTTTCGTATTTTGTGGATTATTTTTATTGATTGTTTATGGTTTGAAACGTTGATCAGTGTTTTGAAATAGTTGTAGCCTGAAGGTTTTTATGTTCCAATCCAAATTAGGCTCTTCAAGTCTTAGAACAACAATTCTGAAATTCAATTTAACAATTTTGTTCTCCTCTTTCAGCATGTCCTGGCACCAAATTACCCAAATTACCAAAACTTCATCAATTTCTTCAACAGTTATTGTACAAAAATTTCAAAAATCAAAACAAATTTCTTTTCATTTCATAGTTAAATGAACAAATTTAAGAAAATACGAAAATGTGCAAAACACATTAAAGCAAACAGCTAAAAACAAAACGTTTTGCAATTTTATAAAACTGTTTACGCCGGAGCGGAACGTCGTCGTAGCGGGTCGTTTTGCACGCAGCGGCAGCAGTGCGGCCGTGTGGCGCATGTGAGCGAGTGCGGAATGTTTGACGGTATTGTTTCATTAAAAATGCATGCACCTCTAAAAGCTTTTCTGTTTGCATTTGCCAAGTCAAATGAGGGATGCGTCCCGGCCAGCGGCGCTGCAGCAATGGGAACGCGGACAGGTGCGGGCGGCCTGGGAAATGCGAGCGTAGAAAACTTTGCCAAGTTTAAATAAATGAATTGAAAGCAAAAGTTACGTCGAAGACTTGAATATTTCACAGCACAAACGAATGCGGCGGCATGGCTTTTGCTGCAGCGTTGTTAACTTGATTGCGATTCGCCTGCATTATTCAAATGGTTTCAAGTATGCGAAAAATGCAAAAACAAAATACAAAGGAGAGAAAAAACGCCCCCGTCAATAATCGAAAAATCAGAGCGAGCAAACAAAGTTGCGTACAGTGCGTCAGCAACGCTTGCGGCCTGTAGGTCACACACACACACACACACTCGCAAGTTCCACTGACACATTTTCCCCATTTCGCAAACAGCCGCCGCCGTGCCACAAGTCATCATTTTTTCATGCAAAAACGTTTTTGTAGTTTTTAATTCTTGCTTTTCGTTCGTGCAATTTGACGTCTACTGACGTCCTCAATCGCTTTGTTCTTTAATATTTCTGTTTTTGGCTAAAAATGCAAGGATCGCGCTTAAACGTCGTCGCCGCCGCCCGTCCTGGCGTTCTTCGGAAATGTAAATAAATCAAATGCCGGCAATTTCTCTCCGACGAATTTATGTAGTCACCGCCTCGGTTTATTGCCGCAATAATTCATTTAATTTCTTTTGATTTATTTTGTCAGTCGGACTCATCAATTGCCCGCTTCGTTTTTTCTCTCTCCTCCCCATCTATGTCGTCGAACATGTACAACATGCATGCATGTGTGTGTGCCTTCATCCTTATGCACTTCCTTTCTCTCAGCTATGCGCCGCAGTAGTTTAGGTCTGCTGGTTGCCGCCACGCTGATTGTTGCTGCTTCTGCTGTTTCTTTTGTTGTGCCAATGGTGGCGGTGGCAGTTTAGTTGAAATTCCATTCCTGAGGGTTGTTAACATTTCCCCTGCAATCCTGCTCGCATATTTGCTGTTGGCTTCGCCGTCTTATCGCCAGCATCGATTGTCTTCGCTCAGCTGTTTATTGGTTTCTCGCTCTGTCCGGCTGTCTGTTTGCCACACGGACGCTGGCTGCGACATCGTTATTTGTAAGTTATGCCACGTTTTGCGTTTTGTTGTTGTCATTTCATTATTTCGCATTTTATTGACACTTTTGATCTTCCACTTCACATGAAATATTCACCAATTATTTTGGCATGTTTGAAGTTGACGCCGCACCTGCGCCCGCCCTGCTCCCACATGCCACGCACCCACCGCCGGTGTGACTGCTGCTGCTGATTTCTGGTAGGAAAAGTAGTCGACACTCAGATCGTGCCCGTGGCATGCAGGCGGAAGTGTTGGCAGTCCTCAGCCAACAATATGGCTGGATTATTTGCGGTGGAAGTGGTCGCATTGGTCGCATAAACAAGACATCAGGAACACATTAGGAACCGTAATGGTCGCAATAAATCTGACTACGGTAATTGGGTAGCAAATCACAACATGAAGTCAGAAGTTTTAGTGGAAATCAAATCAAATTGCAGATAATGCAAAAGGAGTGAGACAGAGCGGATCACTATTTTTGATGCTGACGATCCGGCTAAAACTCCCCGAAACACATAATTTATTGCTTGTTTTCTCTTCAAACTCCCATCCAAGCCATCCATCCCATCCCATACATCTTATCAATCCTATCCATCTCATGAAGCCATTCAATCCCATCCCATCCAATTCATCTGATTCATCCCATTCCATCTCATCCATCACACACATATCTTTATCTCATCAATCCCGTCTATCTTATAAATCGAGCCCATCCATTATATCCCATCCACCCCATCCATCTCATCCATCCTATCCATCTATTCAATCCCAATCCATCTCATGCATCCCATCCCATTACATACATCCCTTTATTTCATGAATCCCATCTATCCATCGATTCATCGATCTTATCCATTCCATCCCATCAATCCCACCCATATCATGCATCTCATGCACCCTATCCATCTATTCAATCTCATTCCATCTCATCCATCCCATTCAATCCATGCCATTCCATCCCATCCCATACCAACCCATCCATCCTATCCATTCCATACATCACATCCATCCCAACAATGTCATCCGTTTCATCCCCTCATCCATCCCATCTCATCCATTCCATACATATCATCCATTTTATCTGTCCTTTCCATCTTATCCAGTTATTCAATCCCATCCATTCCATCTCATCCATGCCATACCATCCCAACCCATCCATCCCATCCATCTATTTAATCCGATTCCATCTCAGCCCATTCCAACCCATTCATCCTATCCATTTCATCCATCCCATACATTACATCCGTCCCAACAATGTTACCATCTTTTCCGTCTCATCCAGCTTTTCAATCAGATCCCATCCATTCCATTTCATCCCATTCATTCCCAACTCGTTCATCCTATCCATTTCACCAACCCATACATCACATCCACCCCAACAATGTCATCCATTTCATACACTCATCCATCCATTCATCCCTCCACCCCATCTATCCCCTCCTATTATTTCTCTTCTCTCTGTTTCGCTCATTCCTTCCATCTCTTCTTTCCTTTCTCATTTCCACTAGACATCCCTACCTCATTTTCTCCCTTTTTCCTTCCTTTTTCCGTCCTTCTTCCATCCTTCTTTCCTTCCTTCGCTACCTCCTTCCCTGCCTTCAACCATATCTCCTTTCCCTGAACTCCTTTTCCTTTATTCCATCCCTTCTTTCCCACTGTCCTCTTTTCATATCCCATCCGCACTTCCATCCTGGAAATCAAAAGGAACGAAGGCAATCCTTTCTTCTTTCTCCTTCTTACTTTGTTCTTAACTTCACGTCTTCTTCTCATCCTTTCCACGCTTTTCCATCCTCTTCTGCTTTCCGCTCTCCATTTCTTCCACCTCTCTTCCCATTCTTCCCTATCCACATCCTTTCCAACCCCCTGGCGGTCTAATTTATTTTCCTAATCCCGCCAAAAAATACAACTCTGCACTCTCACAACTGTCGCCTTGCCACCATTTTGACGAGTTCCAATCAGTTTCAGTCGACAAAAAACATTTGATAACAATAGACAAATGTGACAATAACAACAAATAATAATACCAACAACAACAGCTGCTGGTCTGCAACCACACCGCAGCGGCAATAAAAAGTTAAATGAATATTCCGCAATACGCAAAATGTCCAAACGGGGTACGGGGCGGCGGAGTGGAGAAAATTAACAACATTTCTGCAATGACAGCCAACAATCGAACGGCAACAGCAACAAAAATAATGCCAACAATAAGTACAAAAATTGAGTGACAAATGCCAATTGACAAGCGATGAGGAAAATGACGGCTGGCGCCGCCGCGAGGCGCCCGAAGCAAGGAAGGAAGGAAGAAAGCAGCGCGACGGCAAACAAACATTCGCAGCTTATCCCGACACGCGTGAAGCCGCTGCTGGCGCCGCAGCAAAAACCGAATCGGAAAACTTTTGTCAATTTGATAAATGCTAATTTAAGCCGAGCATGAAAGCAGCCAGCAAAAATGAAGCGACGACGAAGTGAGTGTAGGAAGTGCGCGCACATGAGCCCCAAACAAGCGCAAAAGGACATGTCGGCTGTGCGTGAGCCGAAACGCCCTGCCGCCCAGAACGCAAATTGGGTTTGGATGGAAATTGTCGACATCATTCATCATTAAGGTTTTTGAAGTGCTGACGAATTCCTCGGCGTTTTTTGTGCTGGCAATTTTTCTGCGCGCTTATCGGACGCACGGCGCCACAGGACGTTTGCGATAAATCGAAGGAATCATTTGATTCTGGGCTGCTTGCTGGTTGTTGCTGCTGCCGCTTTCCCACCAATGCGGGCCGAATGCAAAAAATTCAGCCCAAACACATTTCGCCCCATCGCAAATCTATTTCTATTTAGATTTTTTCGAAATGTTACTCTGCATTGCTGGATTTGTGTTCGATTGTAATAAATCGTTGAATTTTCGAATTGTCATCAGTTGTGCCACTTAAAAGTTTTAATGAAGGCGCTGACAAATGAAAACTTCACCATTGAGCGTGCAGGACGACATGTCGTGCGCGGGCAGGGGCAGTTAATGGCCGGGGCTGGCAGGAAGCGCTGCCACGTCCACTCGTCGAGGAACCCGCATCACAGACACTCACAGCCGCACACTGGCGGACAGTCGCCGTCCGACGGTTGGGCCGTTCACTTATTCATTCAACGACGAGCAGCAGCCAGTGTCCTTAGCGCCGATAATGATGCGTGTCGATATTTCAAAAATAATAACAACCCCCACGTCGCACAGACGGACAGCGGCGCCGCTCTTATCAGCATAGCAACGCTCGCCCGGCGATAAACATAAAAAATAATAGTCTCGCTCTGGTGGACGGCGCTGGCACCTTCGTCGCTTCGCCTACGCATTTGCACTTCAAACTGGACAGAAGGACATGTCACCATAAATGTCCTTGCAACGCGTCACAACAGCAGCCGGCCCCCGCAACCGTCGTTGCCATAACAATTCGCACTGATTTCCAATAGCATTCGATTTGCTCATTTCACCACAAAAACCCCATAAAAAATAGTGACAAGAATAAAAGTGAAAACAACAACAACAACAACGAAAGCAATTTTAGTGGTCATGGAAAAGTCGAAAGCACGAACTACTTGTCGCCGGTAATGAGGTCCCTTGTGGCTGCCATATCATTTTTATGGCAACCGAGCGACTGGCGAGACGTCGGTGTGACGGTGCGCGGTCGAAAGTGGTTGAGGCGAAACAGTGACGGAAATAGTGGCGAAATTTGGCGAGCTTATGCCGCATTTAATTGGAAGCGTCTTGGCGAAAAAATGGCAAAATTGCGTCTAAAGTTGAAATTATTTCACGGGAATTTAATGATGTAAGCGCAGATAATGAACGCTCCAAGTTTTGAGAAAATATTTTTAAAAGAGTGGTTTTCAGATTAATTTTCCAGACCACGGAAGGTAGTAGATGGCGGATTGTGTTTGATTTATTGTAAGATTGAGGGAATTGAGATAAGATGAGATGAGATGAGATGAGATGAGATGAGATGAGATGAGATGGGATGGGATGGGATGAGATGAGATGAGATGAGATGAGATGAGATGAGATGAGATGAGATGAGATGAGATGAGATGAGATGAGATGAGATGAGATGAGATGAGATGAGATGAGATGAGATGAGATGAGATGAGATGAGATGAGATGAGATGAGATAAGATGAGGGAATTGAGATAAGATGAGATGAGATGAGATGAGATGAAATGAGATGAGATGGGATGGGATAAGATTATGAGATGAGATGAGATTAGATGAGATGAGATGAGATAAGATGGGATAAGATAAGATGAGATAAGATGAGGGAATTGAGATAAGATGAGATGAGATAAGATGAGATAAGATGAGGGAATTGAGATAAGATGAGATGAGATAAGAGATGAACGAAACAGCGAATGGGCAGATGGGTGGACGGTACGAAAACATAGACCGACAGAAGGGCGAATCAACTGAGATATCAACTCTAAAGTACAAAAGATTCCTGTCAGCTGTGACGCATACAGGATTTCATTTTGGGAGATTACGTACACAACTTCTGGAACCAGACGGCCAGATGGAATTTTTGTAACAAACAGATATTTGAGGGTTGAGACCCCCAAAACATCCCTTGTGTGGGCCACTGCCTGGAACCATGGAGGGCTCAGGCATCCAGAATGCAAATTAAGGTAAATTAGTCTAAATGTGAATTTGTTTCCACTGGGGACTGAAGGCGACGACTCCACTTATAAACCTACCAAGCATTGGAAGTCGAACCCATATCTCGCTGGTTTTAAGTGAAACGAACTAATAGAAAATCTCTCTCAAAATCTTACAATTCCTTACAAATCACAGATTTGCTCTCCAGTTAGTGCATCGAAATTTATTTATTGAAACCATTGGGTAATGCCAGCATATCCAGTGACCATAAGAAATATTCAAAACCCAATCAGATTGGCTGCTTGACATCCCTCACAATGCAGTTGACTCTCCAGCCGCTCTCCTGCCTGCCACATTCTTCTCTCTCTAGCTTCCCTACGAAATTTATGGATGTCCTATCGAGGCCATATCGACCCGTCTAATGTGTTTTGTGGCCCAACTAGTTAACGGCCGTACTACAGCGCGCTGACGGCCGATAAGGTTGCAATGGCAGCGCGTCGCAATCGGCGCACAGTCGCTCCCAGCGGAGCAGTAATTGCGCCGCTGCCGCATCGCATCGGTCGCAGGGCGATTTGCCCATAAATCATGCGTTCAGTTGCGCAGCGTCAATGTGTGCCGATAAAACGCGATGACTGGTGTCACATTGGGACGCAATGTTGCAACTTCCACGTAGCTTCGGTAGCTTCGCACTTCAAACGCTTTAAATTTGCATACTGCAGAAATGAAGTCATTTGTGGGCCGCTGTCTCACTTTTTGTGGCAATTAACCTGAAGATAATTTCATTTCAGTCTTTACGACGCGACACGTTGCAGCCTGTTCCGTCATTTAACCCAAATTAAACCGTACTTGGGCCTAATCTGCCTAGTCGCCTATTGGGAAGAAGAAGCGCGACGCCAGCGACAGCGCTGGCAGACGCGCGCACATAAATTATTAATTGCGGAATAATTGCCAGATTGTGTGGCGCTTCTTCGCTTCTGTGCGGACGCCGAGTGCAGCTCAGCGCGGACGATAGAGCAGGATGGCATGAGGGAAGTAAGAAAGGTAATTTATTCCGTAGGTACTTAAATGCTTCTTTTAATGTGCTCAGCCCGAAAAACGTGTTTGCGGCGCTGGCGCAGCTCCTCAGACCTAATTAGCGGAGGTAAATAATGCAGCGCCACTCGAGTTGCAAAGTTTACGGCCATTTATTACGCACCGCCCGTCCAAGCCGCGAAAATGTGTGCTACAACATTTCGAAACACATTTTAATTAAAAACCCATAAAGAAATTATTATAATGAACTGAGTTGTAGCGGCGCCGCTACGTCAACACACACACACACACATACAAAGAGACAGACTTACTCGCCATTTTTAAAAGTTTGGCCCTAATCGCATTGTAGTTCGATTTTTATTTTGCAATCTCGAAGAGAGTGAATTAATATCGAATTGATTGAATGCGCAGTGCATTTGCAGCCAACAGCAACAATAACAAAGGCCTTGAAAGATGGCCAACATTGGATGAAAGCGAGCGAAGCGGCGGATAAGAGCCAAACCGACAGTCGGTCAGGAAATGAGAACTTATTGACGAGTTGGCATGAATGTCGAGCAGCAACCGAGCGGCGGCTGAAGAGCCTCGAATGGGCCACTCGCCGCTGCAACGGCCGACGGAAGCGTTTATGGCAAATTGCTGCATGCGCCGTTCAAGTGCGAGCTGCAGAAATTCCTGCCACTTGCACTGGCAACATCGGCTCGAACACTGTGGGTTTGTTTGTGTTTGTTGCTGTTGCCTGTTGACGCAATTGTGGGCGCATTAAGTGCAATCATAGAATTAATGGAGCGCAAAACCGATGCGCCAGCTGAGCCGAACTGAAATGCGCTGACTGCTGCATCCCACAAAATGCACTGCAACATGAACTATTTTTAAAATATTTTTTATTTTTTTTTTTACAAATAAGGAAACTAGTCGATACTGTTGCGTCCGCTGGTTTCAATTGTGTGTCATTTGCTTTTGTGTATTTCTGCAGTGTCCGCTTCGCATTCAAGCACAGCCACTCTATTTTCACGTTCTGTCATGCTTTGCCACACTTTGGCGCACATCAAAAGCCTCTTACGGAATTTTAAATACGGGCTGCGCTCTTCACGGCCTCGCAGTAGTGCAAATCTTTTAAGCAGCCACACACAAAGCTCACCAAAGGCCGCTGCGCTCCCCTGAGTGGGCAATGAAAAGTGGCACAAGCGCCGTGCCGCATACGCCCCGTGCGCCGATAGTTGCCCCCGAACGCACAAATATGCATAGAAGACGCCGAATCGTCCCACTTGGGCCGCTCCCTTCGCTGTCGTCTGCGACTCTTAAACTAAATAGCCCGCAGCCGACGCTGGTGCGGCCGACCTTTTTGCTGTGCTGTGCTTTGATAGCTTCAAATTATAAGCCAATAAATTATTAAACTTGTTCCTTCGGCCGCTTTGGCCATAACTGCGATTCGCTACGCTCAATAATTCAAAAGTCGATAGTCGGTCTGGTATTTGCAATTTGCAAATACTGAAGATTTCAGCGCTCCGAGGCCAACTTGGGCCCTGCGAAGCGGAGCGTTTTATTAGTTTACATTTTGATTTCCTCCGCTTAGACATTGTGGCAATTTTTATGCAAGTCGAAAGTTTCGCCAAAGTTTGCGCAGTTGCAGACAAAAGTTGAAAATGTTTGCAAAAGTGCGATACGCGGCTGGGCGGCGACATTTAATCAATTTAATGCATTCGATTTTACGGAATTATGATTAATGTGCGCTCGAGTGGAGTAGAAAAAGGATCACATAAAATACAAAACACGAGAAGCTATTAAAGTGAAAGCAGTGTTTGGCTTCAAACTCGAATTTTTAAGCGGCCTGAGTTCTGGTCCATGTTTGAAAAATGCTTTCAATTGAAAACAGATTGAAAACTAGGACACCTCCTCACAACTTTCTAACTGACTGACTTTGATTTGTATTACATCTTCTTAAGTGTAAGAACATTTGTATATTTTTGTGTTATTAAAAAGTTTTTCTCAGACTAATCTCGTAGCTTTGACACTGAATTTTCGCATTATGAACAACGGTCCTGAAGTCGCAGCTTCGCTATAGCTTCACCAAGGACCAATAAGAAATATATTCCTCACAGCACAACTGTAATTATTTACATAGTCTAGTCGTGTTTCATGAGTAGAAAGCAGTGAACACAATTAGAGAAGCCACTTTCGACTCCTTGCCTCCAGCCATTTACCATCCAACTCCCATCAAACTTTAGTCATTCTGCAGTCGCCATTGAGCGCCAAAGACGCGGTTACAGCTAATTCGAATCCGCAGCTTAACTACTTTCACAACTACAGCTGCAAACATCTCTAAATGCCTCACAACTGCAAAGACAACTAAATCGAAGAGAGAAACAAGCGCAAACAACAACAACAACAACAAACAAATGTAACACTAATGCACTGCTAGGAGAATCAACTAACTGCTGTCATTTTGACAGCAGACAACATGTGTGTGTGTGTGATTGCAATAACAACACTTTGCATTCAAATGCGAGAGCAACACTTTTTTCTTGTTGCAGCGAGCGTGTAAAACGAGCAGCTTTGCTAACTGCCTGCTCGAGCATTTTGTGCAACAAAATAATAAAACCCAAAATTCAATTTGCTCCAATTTAAACACACACACACACACGCACACATAGGGGACGCAATGAACAACAATGAAAATGGCAACAGCTCAAGCCACAACTCAACGCTGCAAGCGGCTTTTGCTGGCCGACACATAATGGCGGCAAAGAATATGTGCGAATGCAACTTGCGTGCGTGTGCGTGCAAGTGTTGGTGTGCAACAGTTTCATTAGCATTATCCTTGCTTACTCTATTTGCCGAGTAGAGGCCGAATTGGGTTGTTGTTATTTTTACGTAATCCCCACACTCGCAGTCGGCCGTAGTTGGCGAGCGTGAGACGGGCAGATTTCGTCTGTTGTCTGTTTCGCATTTAATTGCATTTTGTGCGAATTTGTGTGCTGCTGCTGCTTCTTCTTCTTCGACTCGCTCGCATTGTCAGTAAATTTGAATGTAATTGCTTTGCATTGTAATGCAATGCAGTGCATATTTTTAGGCGCTTTAGTATGCGTGCAATTTGTGAGGCCATAATTGAATTTCTATTTTGGCTAAATGCTGCAGTCAGTGTGTGTGTAATTTGTAGATTCACGCAAATTTTCAAAATAATCTAATTACGCACACTTTGAGTTCGCTTTTGGAATTCTTACTTAAGAGTTGCGGGCACTTCTTAGGCGAAAATTCTACTCGAACGCTCTATTTTTTCCCCAATTTGAGAAGGACACCATCCCGCGTCTAAATGTTGTCCCACGTAAGCAAAGAGTGTGTAGTCGTCAAGGCTCCTCAGCAAACTTTTCTGCCTGAGAAGCGACTTAGTGGCAAATTGCTTTTGTAAACTTCAGCTGTTGGAGGTGCCAAGCCCATAAGCTCGTGCGTCCTTAAAGTGTTCCAGTTGCAAAAAATGCGCTGTTAAAATTGTATTTGAATAGGCCCACGAATTTCAGAGCCTTTAAAGCAAAAACAGACGCACGGACAAGCAGACAAATATTCGCATTTCTTACAAAAAAACCAAAATATATGACAGAGAATACATTAAATGTGAACACTTCAAGGACGCCGTGCAAAACTTCAGCCACGCAGCCAGCCGAGCGTATGAGTAACATTCAATGGCAAAGCCTTTCAAGCATAAAATCATTAAAACCAAAGCAAAATGTTTGTAAAATTGTCTTGCCAGATCGTTTTTGGTAATCAGCTCTTCAAAAATACTTTCAAATTGTCCTGTTTTGTACGCACACAGCACCACTGTACATTGGGACGTATGAGTAATCTCAATGATTATTTTTTTTATTTGCTGCAAACCTTGAAATTTCTTAGTAGCCTAACCCAACTGAAACGAAAAGTAGGCAACCTTAAAGTTAGCATCAACATCGTTTTGTTGCTATAAAATGTCGAAATTAGTTTTTAAATTTCCCGTCGACTTCTTTGGTGTAAAATTTAATTTCAACTCAACTTTTACTCAGCGCACCGTCAAAGTATCCTTTTTCGATTCGATGTCTGCCCCCACCAACGTCCCCACCCCCCAATTAAGCAGCCTTGTTTGCAGTAATTTCACCTCAAAGGCAGCAACAACGAGTTGCGCTGGAAAAATAACCAACAACGCTTTCAATTTCGCTTTTTCCACTTGCAGCGCAAAGAGAATGCCGGCGAAATAAAAGCGAAAACTTTTCGCTTCGCTGCAGCAAAATTAGAACTTGCCGCCACTTCCGCTTCCGCGTCTCACTTCACATCGATAATGTGTGTGTGTCGGGTTGTTGGGGGGGGGCGCGTGTTGGTGTCCAGGTTTGTTGCATTAAATACGCTGTGCTTCGTTGTTGTTGTTGTTGTAAAAGCTGGTCATGTTGTCCTGCAGCGTAATGTGTTGCGGCATGCAACAACCTGTAGGCAACTCACAAGCCTAAAGCCGGCAGCAATAAAATTATGCAACTCATCAACTTCCTGGCAAGCTTGCAACAGTTGCAATTTGGCCGCGTGCTGCGCGCATACGAGTCGATGTCTCTGCGTGTATGGGTGGCTGTGTTTGTGTGTGTGTGTGTGTACTTAGTGCGCACCGACCAACTTTCTGGTGGCGCGTACACAACGCTGCGGCAGCCGCTGGAGCTGCAACTGTCGGTTAGGAGTTGAGGTTAGGTTTATTGTTGTTCGTTGTTTGTTGCCTGCATCCTCGGGCGGCTCGGACTCGCACTGACTGTGTGCCAATGTGCCGTGGCCATCGCTAACGCTGTGTGTGGTGTCTCGCACGGCATGATGGGATTTTCTAATTAAAGCCAATACCAACTCTTATTGTTGTTGTCTTTTCTACTCTTGTTTCTGTTGTTGTTGTTTGTTGCGGCAAGAGGTAAATTATCGCCATAATGAAAATGTGTAATTGTACAAAGAACGGAAAATGGAACGGCGGCTGCTGCTGAGGAGAAACGCGCCACAAGTGCGACTCGTCTATGTGTGTGTGTGTGTGTGTGTTTGTGCATTTGTTTGTTGTTTCGCGCAGTTTCACGAACTTCCGTTCATTTCCGGCTGTGGCACTCAGCCGCACGCCACATGCCGCAAGTGCCGCGAAATAATGAAAAAGTAATCGAGACCACGGCAGCCGCCGTGGCTCAGTTGGTTAGTGCGTTGGACCGCTAGTCGCAGGCAGCAACCTCAGGTTCAAATACTGCCTGTAATAACACCTAAAAAAATAACGGGAAAACTCGTTTTCTCTTTCGGTGGCTGTCCTCTCAGCTGGAAATGGCAAACCTCTGAGAGTAAAAATTGCTTATGAAAAAGCTCCCAACCTGCCGTTCGGAACCGGCATTAAACTGTAGGTCCCTTCAACCCGCGTAAAAAAAAATTCACACGCACAACACGGGTGGTTGCGGGAAGCTAGGCCTTAGTCTCGCGTAAGCGGGCTGTCGTGCCAGTCAATTATTATTATTATTATTAATCGAGACCAGAGTCAAAGCAAATCAAACGGCACAGCGTTTGCTCGACTTAATGTTGGTGGAGCAATTTTTTCGAATGCTAATTGTTATTTGAATAAAATTTAAAAGTAAAATTTTTCAGAAACTCAACTTCAATATTCAAAGCTTCAATGCCACTAATGAGATCAAAAGTTTAAGCTATCAATCGTCAACAGGTTTGTAAACATTTCCACATGCAAAAATTTTCGAATTATGTTGTTGCATTATTCCGAAAATCCAATGGAGACCTGAAACCCTAAAAAATTCTTCCTTCAGAATCTTCGAGATTCTCCAAAGGAAATCACCTCATCTGACACACTGATCGCTGGTTCCATTTTGTAGGAGTTTTTCTCGACTCGATTTCCTCTATTCTCTTCAACTACAGCCGTTCGTTTCTTCAACATGAACTTCTCTGAGTGCAATCATTCACCTCACTTACTTAGTTCTATTTCTCTTTCGTTTCTCTCTCTCTCTACCAAAGCATTCATTTAATGAATCCACTACTGGAATTTTTCAAATCAATTTTATGAAATCGTTTTGCCCGAACGTTGACGTTGTGCAAGAAGTGCATTTCTCCACTTCTCTTAATTCAGTAACAACTCTCAAACAACACTCAAGCAACATTTATGCAATCTCAAGGCCTGCGCCCCACCCTCCCCCCATTAAAACACGCTCGAGACAGAATCACAGCAACAATAAAAACCCAAATAATTCAAGAAACTGGCACAAAATCCACCAAGCAACGCAAATCAAGTCGACTCAACGCACAACAACTGCAGCCGGAAGAGGCGTGGAGCGTGAAAGAAATCGCAGCGCAATTTTTCCTGCGGACCGGCGACGTGACAATCGCTGCCCGCCACAGCGAAAATGTTGAATTGAAAACGAGAAAGAAAAATATGCAGAAATACCGCAAAAGTATTACAAAATAAAGAAGAAGAAGAAGAGAAGAACGAAATGAATATGAATCGAAGGTAGAAAAGCGAGTTGAAAAATTAAAAGTGCACTTTTATGATGCGGTCACACTGCGGCCGTCGGTTAGCTGTCCGTCCAGTGCTGCGGCTATACTGCGGGCGCAAGTGCCAAATTGAGTTGGCACCGAAGCAGCCGGCGGAAGAAGTGAACCGAGTACCCACTGTCGTGAGTACTCGGCGCCGCAACCGGTTCGATGTTTCGTGCCAGAAATGGTTTTTGATTTTTTCAGCAGACTTTCAACTCAACGAACATTTTGTTTTGCTCGACGCCGACGTTGCGTCGTAATTGCGAACCATTTAAAGTTTTCGCTTTGCCTTCAAGCCGCCAAATAAACCGGTTAATTGCTTCTAACTGCACAATTAAAATTCGCTTGGCAACTTTGGCAGCCACAACAAGCCCCACACACACACATACAGAACTTTGCGGCGAAAAACCTGTGAACGGGCCACAAATGATAAATGAGCTCGACGCGGCAACACTCACCGAACGACAGCTGGCAGCAAACGCCACACCGAAGGTGCAACACCACCAACAACAACTCCAAGCGACAACGACAAATGCACTCAGCGGGCGATCGAGAAGGCGGCGGGCAATAAATGATGCCCGCCCCGCCAGTTGGTTGAGGCAAAATTTGCCGAGCAATGTTGTTGCATTGGCAACAGGTAGGGCGCGTTAATGTTGCAAGGACCAACTTTTGCCGCGGCTAAAAATAATGTAGAATACGCAGCCGAAGCAGCAAGCAGTTGCAAAGCATAAAAACTCGCTGCAAATAAAGCAGAGCGAAGTGAAAAATGCGGCGCGACACACTGGGCGACAGCAGGTGATGAGGCGGACCTGGCACGCGGCCCTCAGCCGCACTCGGGCTGGCCGGTTTTAAGGCGCGCGCGCCGCAGCTGCGGAGGCGACAAGTGGCGGCGGTGCAGCGCAGGAAATTGCATTATGCTATTTATGCGACACTTGGCCGCGCCGCTGCGCCGCTCCCCGCCGAGTGCAGCTCCCGTGCACTCTTGCGCCGCTCGCGTAATTTAAATGTTAAGGCCTCATTTGCATTTATATTGTTTTGACCAATAAAGTCAGTTGGCTCCGCGGCCGCCTTTCTGCAAGTTTTCGTATGTTTGCTTATTCTTTTTTTTGTGTTTCATATTTTAAAATATACCTTTTTTCATTTTGTGCGCGCGCCATAAAACTGAATTTATTGCGTTTTCACTCTAAGCAAAACATTTGCCGCTGACAGCTGCAACGGCAACGCCGACAATAACTTCCACTGCCTGCAATTATTTGCGGCGGTTAATGAATTATGCCGGCCCTACCTGCCCACAGCTGTTTGCATTTATTTAAATTAAATTAAATTAAAAAATCAGCATTGAACTCCAGTGCGTCGCACAATTCTCGCACCTGCAGGACTCGCTTTGTGCATAAATCGAGAATTCAAATGTGCAATGTGCAATTCGTCGAATTCGCTTAACCACATTTGGCTTATTTCTGCGCTTTTAGTTGTTGTTGTTTTCATTTTGTTCTTTGCTTTTAAAAAATAATGTTACTTAAAGACTTTTCCTCTGTGCACTGGTCGATTTCAAAATTCAAATGTAATCCACCAGCTCTGGAGTAACAATGTTGTTGTTGTTGGCAGTTAGTGTTGCGCCTCTTGAAGCAGACATCTTGCAACTTGTCGAGCTAGTCCTTTTTCTTTTCTTCTCTATGCAGACAACAGTTTATTGTTGTTGTTGTCTAACTTAAGCGACTTTCGCAGAAGTTGTAGAGATGCAAACTTTGGTCATTAAACCCATTTGTCGACAGACTTTATGGGCTGCTTTCAAAAGCACTTTGGACCCAAAGAATGAGCTATTATATTTGTTTAGAAAAACTCACAAGCTTTCAAAAAGGTTGACTATCTGACGAGGATGCCGAATATTTAAATTAATGTTGATCTTGATATTTCAGAAAATCGTTTTTGAAAATGGATCAACTGTAGTAAAACTCTCAAACTGCCCTAAAACGACGTCAAAGTCGGTCACATTTAACGGAAAACTCGATAAAACCGACATTGAATGATGGATTTAAAAAAAGTCGATTTTTTAAATTTTTCAACTGACTGTAGCTCCTAGACAAAAAAACCAACAATCTTAAAGTGAACTAATAAAATAATAAAATTCACAAGCTTTACAAAAAATTGACTCAAAATATTAAAAGAAAGAAGAACAAATGTTTTCTAGGTCATGAATATTCTGTTTTTAGATTGGCTTAAATAAATAAATAAAAAATAAATAAATAAATAAAATTAAAAGAAAGAAGAAGAAGTGTATTCTAGCTCGTAGATATTTTGTTTTTGGATTGGCTTAAATAAATAAAAAAAGTAAATAAATATCTAAAATTAAAAGAAAGAAGAAGAAGTGTATTCTAGCTCGTAAATATTTTGTTTTTAGATTGGCTTGAATAAATAAAAAAAAAGAAATAAATAACATTAAAAGAAAGAAGAAGAAGTGTATTCTAGCTCGTTGATATTTTGTTTTTGGATTGGCTTAAATAAATAAATACAAAATTAAAATTAATAAATAATAAATAATGTTAAAAGAAAGAAGAAGAAGTGTATTCTAGCTAGTAAATATTTTGTTTTTGAGAATCTTTGAACAGATTGTAGCTCCTTAACACAAAGAGCTATCAAACTGAAATTTCGCCTATCTTGTAGTAAGCCATACGACCTTTCAAGATGTGTACTCAAAGTCGCCTATTTTACGCAGAAAACCTTGTTAAATCACACTTGAAAGATAACCTTGAAACATTTGAACCTTATTAAATCACACTTGAAGTATGACCTTGAAAATTTGAACTTTTAGAAATACATTCAACATCGTTTTTCTCTCAAAGCAAAGAAGAAACCAAAACTTTCTTCTATCTTGCAGATATTATCACAAACTTGAACTCAATGGACTCAAATTAATATTGGATATCTAACGAGAAATTGAAAGTGAAATTGAATTGCCTGTAGCTCTTCTATATATATAAAAAAAAGTTCACTTCTTGTGTGTAGCCAGTGTTTGCGAAAACGGTTCATTCTTTTGGGAAAATTTTTTTCGTATGTGATAGAAGATGTTAATGCGGTGGTTTATAGCGATATTACATGTTTGTACGGCAGGTGGGCGTGGCACCTCCCATACAACCTAAATTTTTAATATGGTATATCTCCGGAATTGTAAGTCGCACAGCATTGAAATTTGGTATAGCGCCGTCCCATTGATGTGTCATTGTACTGGTAAAATTTGGTGGGCGTTGGACAAGGGGCGTGGCGCGTTTTTATGACTCAAATATTCCGCTGAACCATAAGTCGCACAGCAATGAAACTAAGTACGAACCTACTATTTATTCATATCTTTCGACAAAGGGAATGGTGCGGGTATTGAACAAGGGGGCGTGGCACCGCCCATACAAGCCAAATCTTTAATATAGAATATCTTCAAAATTGTAAGGTGCACAGCATTGAAACTATACTAAGTGTCGTCCCATAGATGAGTCATTCTACTGGTAAGATTTGATGGGCGTTGGAAATTGGGCGTGGCACATTTTTTGTGACCCAATTATTCCGCTGAACTATAAGTCGCACAGCCATGAAACTTAGTATGAACATATCATGTACTCATATCTTTCGACAGACGGTATGAGGCGGGTATTGGGCAGGGGGGCGTGGCACCGCCCATATAAGTTAAATCTTTAATATAGAATATCTTTGAAATTGTAAGTCGTACAACACTGAAATTTAGTACCCCATCGTCCCGTAGATAAGTTATTCTACTGGTAAGATTTGATGGGCGTTGGACAAGGGGCGTGGCACATTTTTGTGACCCAACTATTCCGCGGAACTATAGGTAGCACAGCAATGAAATTAAGTACGAACCTACCATTTTCTCTTTCGACAGAGGCAATGATGAAGGTATTAAACAAGGGGGCGTGGCACCGCCCATACAAGCGAAATCTTTGATATAGAATATCTTTGACATTGTAAGTCGTATAACACTGAAATTTAGTACCCCGTCGTCCCATAGATGAGTCATTCTACTGGTAGGATTTGATGGGCGTTGGACAAGGGGCGTGGCACATTTTTTGTGACCCAAATAGTCCGCGGAACTATAGGTAGCACAGCAATGAAATTAAGTACGAACCTACCATTTTCCCTTTCGACAGAGGGAATGATGGAGGTATTGAACAAGGGGGCGTGGCACTGCGCATACAAGCCAAATTTTTAATAGAGAATATCTTTGAAATTGTCAGTCGTACAACACTGAAATTTAGTACCCCGTCGTCCCATAGATGAGTCATTCTACTGATAAGATTTAATAAACATTGGACAAGGGGCGTGGCACATTTGTTGTGACCCAAATAGTCCGCTGAACTATAGGTCGCTCAGCAATGAAACTAAGTACGAACCTACCATTTTCTCTTTCGACAGAGGGCATTGTACGGGTATTAGCAGCAACATTGCTTATTTGAGGGCCTAGATTGCGTTAATCGCTACCTCCCTTCTTTTCCTTTAGTTGGTTTTCTTCGTAAATTTGCATCGCCATAGATTCGCCATCTCGCGTATTTCATTATAAGAAAACAAAACATGTCGTGCGGGACGAAGTTCGCCGGGTCAGCTAGTTAATTATAAGAAATATTACCCTGAACTAGACAGATAGACAGACAGATCGTCTTACAGTAAAAATAACAATCTTTCCAAAAAGGTTATCCACATCCAACTGAGAAGTCGTTGAATTTAAGTAAATTTAAGATGATTTTGAAATTGTATACTTTTGAGAATCACTAAAACCCCAAACCAGAACGGTTGGCGACCAAGAATTCAGCCTATTTTGCAGCAGAACTCTCTAACTATCAACACATCTCTTGTAGAATGAGCCCAGTGCCACCGACATCCCACTTGAAAGTAGATTGAATTAAATTTTAATGACTTGAATGAATTTGAAAAAAAAATCAATTTCTGAAATCATTCATAGGAAGTCTTTCCTATTCTTAACCCTGTTTTATCATTCGTAGTGAAAATATAAGAAGAAAACAATTCCAACATTTGGGTGACTTGTCGGCATGCACTTTCCTTTTACTTCTTTCAATTAATTCCTTCGAGCACAACACTATGTCGTGCACTTTTTCTCATTCTTCTTCTCTTCAAATGTGTCATTTAATTTGTGCATAAGTAAAAGGCTTAAGTTTCAAACAAGAATGAAAATAACAACAATAATAAACTAACAACAGACATGCATATAAAAATCGTATTGCCAACTCACTGCAGACGAAAGCGCAGAGAGAAATGTGTTGCATTTATGTTGCCGGAAACGCACACACACATATCAACCAACTTCATTCACTCTAATGACAAAAGTACGAAAAAAAACTGCACAATGCATACGCAATGTTATTCCGCATGCAACAGCAACAATAACAACAATAACAACAACAACGAAGCATTTATGTATGCATAAAAGTCTGTAAAAAAATACACTGGCAACATGCATAAATCATTTCAGTAGTTGCATTACTTAAACTTTGCAGAATGGAAATCTTTAAATGTGATCTGCGCCAATGTGCACTTTTAATGGGACTCTGACGGACGACCAGAAACCAATGGTTAGCGCTAACCGTTTCGCATTGAGCGATTGCAGCAAATTGCAATGCGGCGAAATTTCGCAGTTTGAATTCATGCGATTTCAACACTTTTAAACCGCTTTCCAGCCATTTGCTTCTTTTGCCCGTTCAGCCGTTCGCCTACATGGCTTGCAATGATTAGGGTTGCCGCTGGCGCCGGATAACCCCACGGCTAACCCTACTCACGCCGACAGACAGGTGGCACCAGCGAGACCAAACGAGAATAACTGAAAGCTGCTTAAGCCACTTTCAACAGTGGAGCACCTGATGCTGCCACATCTCCGCTGTTGGTGTATCGGTTAATGCTGTCATGGCTTCTGTTGTTATTTGATTTTGTTGCTGCTGCTGCTGCATGTTGCATGCTGCACACGCTGTCATCGTGCCAAGTGGCGAGATGGCGAGATGGCGAAATGGCTGCTCCACTTTTGCGGAGTCAACAAAAAAGAAGCAGCAGGCAAGTGGCAGCGCGACGCACCGAGGCGGAGCGTAATCGAAAAAATGACGCGCTGCAGTCGGCAGATTGCTGCCAAAGCCAGGAAAGCAACTATTAGCCTAAGTGGGTTGCCGTCGAGCAGCTTTCGAGAGCCGGCGCTGCCATGCAAAGTGCGTGTACCGTACTTGGCGGGCGACGAGGGGAAATTGCTTGCAATTTCTGAGTTCTTCTTTTTGCCGACTTGTTGAGTGCAGCTGAACGTCGGTGCAGGTCTTGCAAACATTTGCATCATTCAATTGCTGCCACCTTAAAGTGACTGCAACTTCAAAGGAGAGAAACAAGGAGCACAAAGCAAAACTTAAAATGTATGGCATACTTTTGGGCTCAAAACAGTTTCGAGAAACCTGAATTAGTGCTGCAGTTCAGTGTCGCCTTGACCTGTTGTTGTTGTCACAGGTTCGTTCTCGCTATTATTGTTGCCTTGCAAATTATCGCCTTTGTATGTGTTGTATGTGTAAGTATGTGTTGTTGTAATAATTCGTCCTCATCCATGGTCCGTCTTGCACGCACATGACCATTTCGCCGCCAGCTTATCGAACGCTGCCACTGCAACTGCAAGTTCATTGTTGCTGCCGCCATTATTCCTTCGACATCCTGCTGCAACTTTTGCCTCGTTCCATGCAAACTGCATTCTGCTGCAAGCAACAGCAACAACCTATTAGATGCGCTTTCGCAGAAATGCCATAACCCCCACTCGACCCCTTTCAAATTTCCTCGCCCGCTCGCCAACGCCGAACCCCAAACGATGAACGTTGAACGGCTTTGTTTCAGCGGCGAATCGTCCTTTGCCTTTGCCGTAAGTAGCGTCGCGCACACACAATGTCCGCTGCATTGTTGTTCTTGTGGCAGTTTAGCTCCATCGAGATCAGCAATGCAGCAGCTGCTTTGTTGCAGTGCGTTCTCGGCCGAAATGGGTCAAACCGTTATTGATTTTGCATGTGAAGACCTGGCCAAGAGCGCCCAAGTAGACATTTTGTCTTCAGAAGTGAATGGAAAATGGCAGCGCAATCGAGTGGTGGCTCAGTGGCGAGGTGAAAGATGTGAGCGGCACGTGTGGCAGTGAGATTGTGAGCAGAGCAGTTAAGTTGGCATCAAAGTGGACTTTACAATCATTGCTAAATAGTTCGAAATTCTAAAGTCGCAAAAGCCAACTGAGCACAAAGCAGTTAGCAACCGGTTACCGCTTACGGTTAAATATGCGCCCAGTGAAAGGTTATCAAATGGTTAGCAAAGGGTTAATGAATCGGTGAATAAATCACCAACAGAAAGAAGCAGCTTCTGGCTTGCTTTAGTCATCACTGACAACTCCCTGTTGGCTCTCCTTCGAATTCCACAAACAACTCTTCAGACACTCACTATTTTCATTTCCCCGATAAGATTCACAAAATGTTTTCTATGTCAACAACTGCAACAACCAGTGTTGAGCGGTGACAACAAAGCACAAAAATTCCGCACGAACATTAGTTGCACATTTAGTCCTTTGTTGTTGTTGTTGTAAATGGCTGCAACGGAAATTGCACCCACGCATTACGAGCGCGGCGAGTGGCCGCGTTACGTGCTCGGGCGCTGTAATGAAATGCAATAAATGCGATGAGGGTAAAACAAAATGCTGAAAAATAGGAAAAGGAGTGGAGCGCACTGCGCGCCGGTTGAAAGCCAACGGAAATTGAAATATTTCACGCGCAGCGCACACTGGCGTCCCACCACAGCCGCAACACGGAAAGGATGACACAGCATTTTGAGTTCAGGTAGAGTGAGCAAATGACTGAATGACTTAAGGAAAAACTCGAATGAAAAGTACTCAATTAAAACAAAAAACGTATTCATTTGCGTTCTTTGATGGAACGAATCAACAAACAATTATTTTAGTTGATTCTATATTATTATTTATTTTAGCTACTTCTCTTTTTTCGCATATTTTATTTTCAAAAAATCGCTTCAAAATTTTCACTTTGCCTTCTTCCTTCCTTTTTCTTACTAAAAAACGTAACACAAAAAATGTTTGTCGATTTTTAATCATTTAATCGTTCGTTTTCCCAAGAAGCGCGAAATCAAATGCAAAAATGTCGATACTTCCCTCCAGCAAAATTTTTGTGTCTCAACACTTTTACCAGCAAAGCAGCCATATTCCGCTCTCTTCTCCTTTCTAGACTTTTCAATTTCTTTTTTTTTTTTTCTTTCCTTCTTTCCTAGACAAAAGTCCATTTCTTTCATCTCCAGTAATTGCAAAAACTCCCTAAATCGTTTGAAAAACCCTCAACATTTTCATCTTTGCTTTTACACTTTGCGCAAACATAGAGAACGATAAGAATTTTCGAAAGCACGCTGAGTGACTTTTTTTGCCGCAATGCTGATTTCTTGGTTCGGTTCGGCTCATAAGCACACAACCGCCAACTGCCAAAGCGAGCTGTCAGCAAAGTTTTCCATCAAAAACCAAATAAAACAGGATCAACAACAACAAGAACAACAACAAAGTAGCGTTCAGGTTGCATGAAAAATGCAACAAGAGAAGTGGGCATAAAATTGAAAAATTCGACCAGGAACACAACCAAACACCAGCAAAAACAACAACAACAACTACTTGACAGACCCCAACCACAAACTTCGGAACACTTAAAAATGCACAAAAAAGGCAACGTTATGAAATGAAAATGCGCCCCGTAGTAGCAACAAAAGGAAAATCTGCCACATACTCCAGCTGAACACTCCCCCACCCCTCCCCGCCCCCCCAACTGGCCCCGCCTTCATGTGTAAACGCCCGCACTTTATGATTGATGGCTTTAATTTTCACAAAGTGTCCAGTTGAGCGGCATTGTTCAGCAACAAAAACAACAATAACACCGCAAGGAAAAATTACAAAATCTAGCAGCAGTGGGGGGTGGGGGCAGGACCTGGCAGCACAAGAGGACTTGTGGCAGAACATAAAAGCAAAGAAAAGCGCCGAGAACATCGTTTCACATAATGTGAGCTCTGCTTGACGAAACGACGCGCCGTCACGCCAACTGCAGTGACCAGCAGTAGTCGTTGCTGAATTGCTTTTGTTGTTGTCTTTGCAGTGGCGCAAAGCAGGCGCGTGGCCTTGCCACATTTCTGCACTGGCCAGCGAAATCATTTCTTGATGCGCGCTTATCTCGACCTCACTGTCGCTGTTGTTGTTGTTGTTGCTGATTTTTGCTGTGCTCGCTTCCGCGTAAAGTTGTTCGTGTTCTTCGTTGTATTCTCTCGTATTGCGCGATTTTTATCATTTTAAATTGCGCCAGCGACCCGACCCGCCTCCCCCACCCCGCCAGCTGACGCGCCTCGCAGTCGAAATGAAAACGAAAATGCGGCAAGCAAGAAGAAAACAACGCAGAGATGAATGACAGATTCGGGCTGCAGTCATCTCGGATTTCATTCATAATTTATTACGCCGCTAATGGCTCAACGGCGCGTTTGCTGGCCGCTCCCACCGCCGCTGGCCGCCTGACTGGCTCGCTGACGGTGCGCCCAGAGCGCGCAACCAGCGCTTCCGGGTCGGGCGGGTTAATATCGCCGCGTTAGCAGTGGCGTTTTTTGTTGTTGTTGTTGTTGTTGCGCCGCTAACCCGAAATAATTTCATCTTTCTTTTCTGATTTGTTTTTTTTTGGCGATTTTGCGAAATTGATAAAAGTTGTCCATTTCATTTGTATTCATTTCGCGCTTTGTTGTCGGCTGCAACGATTTTGGCTCTGTTGTTTGTTGTTGTTGTTGTTGTTGTTGTTGCACGCGCTCACGCACCGGCCAACCTGTGCGCATTCGAATTGTTTGTTGTTGTGGTTGTTTTCGCATTGCGATTTAATTTCACTAATTGCGTAGTTGAGTTGAAAAAAGCAAATCGCACTTTTGACTTTCGCACCGAATGCGTTTCGTCTAATTTGATTGCATAAATCTTTGCGTCGAGAGCAGCGAAGGGGAGCTGAGCCCGGAAAGGGTTCACAATGTACAAAGCTGCTTTGTGCTTTGCATAAAAACGTATGCTTCGGGCAATATTAACCTTGGATTGCCGAGGATGCACTGCAAACGGGGCAAGGACAATGCCAGAGTTGCCATATTTGCACCAAGATTTCAGACACCACTAGAACATTCATGTTTTGATTATTTGGAAATGAACAACAACTAAATTCGATGGTTAAATTTTTGTAAAAAAAATTGTATGCCTTTTGCTTAACCCTTTCGACCCCCGAATTTCACCCTGTGTCTCGATATTATCTTTTGGTATTTAAAAATCATGAAAAACTTTGTTAAGAAGTGTGCACACGACATTTGAAGTCGCCACGCCTCTTTGTTAGAGTTCTAGAGTTAGTTTACTTTTGAACAATTGTAGCTTAAAACGGGTTAAATAAATTTTGTATCAATATTATTAATTACAGAAAAATTACTTAATATTTATGGAAAAATACAAAATTAACACTTTTTGATTTTATTTAACCATTATTAAAGAAACAGGGTTTTGATCAAACGCGCCCAATTCGTAGAACACAAACTTTCCCTGCAAATTATTGGAAATTATTTTGGAGATAACAGTACATTTTTTGTAATTTGCTTTGGATTCACTTCTAAAAATAGTAATTTGTTGGTGCCAACTTAAATTAAACCCATAAGTCAATCGTAGCTTTTACTATAAGATGACAAATAGGTGAAGTTGCTCTCAGGCAACTTTGGGGTAAAATTTCGTTCAATTCTTGTCCAACTCACAACTTAATTAAATCTTTTAAGTGACACATTAAATGAAGTTTCAAGGTTTTGAAGGGTTAATGCATTTCAACACAAAAAAGGTTGAAAAAATTGGCTAATTTGTATTTGAATAATAAATTTACAACCTTAAATCGCATTTTCGTGAACAAAGCACAGAAACCCGAAATTATTGCGCAAAAATGTCACAATTTAATAGCTTTAATGCGATTATTAAGAATTTCAAGGCAAACACTAAACTGCCAAAAATATTCTTCTCCCTCTCTCTCACTCTCTGCCCCTCTCCCTCTGTGCCAGTAGCCAACAATTTGCATTTTTGGGCCACATCTGAACGTCTGTCAGTTAAAAGTCGGTGCATAAAATTTATTATCTGCTGCTTGCAGCACAGCAAACGACCCTCGCACACACTCACACATACACACAAATAAAGTCGTAAGTAAACACGCAGTGGCTGTGCGCAAATAAAGTGTAGGAAATTAATTGTCACAATTCAGTCATTTAAATTAATCAGCCGACACTTTACAGCAAATTACCGCAACGCAGCGAACTGCCAGGGCCGCACATCAAAATTCAGCTGTCGAGGCGCGGGCCGGCGCAGACATGCCGACAGACAGATAGACAAACAACAAGCAGCAGACAGCAGCAAATAATGCGTCGCACAAGCTCGAGCAAAACTTTTCAAACCTTTACAACAAAAACCACACCAACAGTTGACAACATCATAAGAAACTGAATACTTGGCGAGAGAAGGGATGGAGAAGCGTCAAGGAAAAGTTGAAAGTTGAAAGTTAGGGCATTGTGCGAGGGACGAGGGAGGCAGCAAAGTAGCTGAACACACCACAGCGACAGCGGTAAAGTGAGTCAAAGTAATTAAACGCTCGAAAGTCGCAGAAGCAGAGACAAGAGAACAAGTTTGGCAGAGCGGAAAAGTCAAATGCTGCTGATAAATGTGACACCGGAAATCATTGGCTCGTCTACCAACGACAAACAGACAAACAGGATTCTTGTCGCAATTGAACGAATTTCGCAGACTGCAGACAGGTGTAAAAATGAGGAACTGACTGTCGTTCAGCTCTACGGACGAAGAGAAACACATTGAATAATTAAGCACACAAAATGTTGTTTTGCTGCTCAACCAGAACCGAATTCCCCCACAGTCGGCCAGTCGAGACTGTGCCTGCCCGAGGCTCAGCCCTTTGAATGTGATTTCTTCATTTTTGTTTTTCGTCAGCTGTTCGTCTGGCAAATTAGCTAATTATTTGGTAACTTAATCCCCAGAATTATTCACTTTGATCTCTGACCCAACAATGCCACCACACATCACAGACCAGCAACAAAGCAGATCACACAAAGCAACAACACGCGCACATGTTGCAAATTCCCGTTGCCAGAACGATGTGCGGCGTCGCTTCATCATCTTTGACCGCACGACGCAGTGGCGAACAAACACCGAATGTTTATGCTCCCATTAACCGCTGCGCACGGCCGTCGCCGCCGCTCTGTCCTGCTGCTTGTGCATAATCTTTGATATCCATCGCCGTCGCCGTCGCCCTCGCCAGAGTTGCCGTATCAACCGGTCAATAACCAAAATCCACTGCACACAAATTTATGCGGCTGCTCGGCTAAGCTGAGCACACTACGTTCCAGCTCGTCCTGCGTTCCTTGAGCAGACACACACAACACACACACAGGCACAGACACCGACACTGCTCGGCTCCTATGCAAACAATAAAATGTGCCGGGTTCATAATCTAAATTACCATAAATTCCACTGCCGACCACACGACGCCGCCCCGCAACGCTCGCCCGACTGTCGGCGTGTTGACAGACTGCTTCAGCTTCACCTGCTTATCATAAATTTTGTATTGCTTACTCTGCTAACCTGTCATAACGTGGGCGAGTGGTCAAACGACGAGTACCATGTATCGCTTGTGTGTGTGTGTGTGAGTGTGCGAGTGTGATGGGTGTCTTGTTCAAAGCGGACATGTTTGCGCGGTGATGGCGTCGGAAATATTTGTTGTGTTTGGGAATTAATAAGTGGGTCAAGCGCGCCACTTGAGCTGGTCGAACTGTTCGTCGGATCGAATTTAATACTGTCTACTAATTTTGAATTTTTCTTTTTTTCAATTCCGAACACTTCACATTTCAGGTTGGTGTTGTTCAATTCCGGCTGAAAGGTCCTTCATAGTTTAGACTCTGCGGCCTTCCAACAGTCGAGCGACCATCAGGGCTCCAGAATCCACTCAGACTTCTGCCGAGGTCGCATGGAATTAAACAGCCAGTGAAATGCTCCTCCACTTGTAGTAAAATGTCTGACTCTTCCAAATGAAAAAAGAAACAAACTTCGGAGCGTCGCAGAGTGATTCGTTGCATAGACTAAATTCAAAACATGTATAGTCTCAGAATTTAACGATTTTGATGTAATTTGAAAGGTAACGCTCCAACTTAGAAAACCCAAAAAATTTGTGGTAAAAATTATTAAGTGTCTGTGCAAAAGCGGCTCAAAGTTGAAACTTTTTTCACAAAAAAATTCAAACACATATTTTCTGTTTTTTAGTCTATTGAGTAAAAAAATTGTAAAAATACATGGTTACCAAGAAGTTGCTAAAACTTTTAATATAGATTAAGAAATTATGTGGCCATTTTCGCTTTTAATGTTTTCTCCAAATTTGCAAGGCAAAAATTTTCAAACGTAAAATCTTGAAAATTGGCAAAACTTAGAGGAAAATATCTAAAAAGTATGTGAAAGTATGTTCCTGGATTTTTGTATGTTTTAAGAAGCATTCTTCCTTTATCGAATAATGCAAACATATTCTCCGATATCTTCCGATCTCAGAAAATAATTCAATTTAATTAATTTAAACACCTATTTTTCGACAAAATATATTTTTGTATGCCTAAATGTATGCAATCAGCGTGAAAAATAAACACGTGCAACACATACTTCTATTATTATCATTTTTATTGCAAAACTAAAGGGTCCTCGTACAATTTCTGTTACTCTTTGCAATTACCAATGTTGGCGTAACTGATTAAACGTAAAATCTGAACAATTTAGCCACATCACACTCGTTGCTATAGCTCACCAAAAATGACGAAATGTGCAAATTTAAGTCTACGGCATTGCCAAAGTACAAAAGTTTAAGAAAAACAAAATGGAGATTTCAATTCAGCAGACATTGATTAACTAGTATGGTATACCAAATTTTATGAAGAACGGACCACTCCTTCTAATTTTGTCCCGCAGTTGTATGTAGTCGAATCACTGTGCGTCGTACTCCTCTTTCAAAGCATTTTTATTCAAACTGCAAGTTTTGCAATTATTCAGACGATCGATCTGAGAAAATCTCCAAATTCTATATTTTAAAAGTACCTGTTTTGCACTCCGAATGTCTATCATTCCTTTACCCTGCAATGTTGTAAAATTCAGAGACTTGGACTTGATTGATTCACATTGTGCCAATTCACAAATTTTTTAATTAAAAACCATTTAGCTTGGGATTCATTGCACAGCAACACATTTGCTTCATTATTTCATTTTACTTCACTTCATTCTATTTTAACCTTCGAAGGCGTTGTTTAAGGACCTTTTTCACGTTAACCCCAAATTCAACGCCACGGAACTAAAATGAAAAAATTCAATAAAATGAATCAATTATATTTTTGTTGAGCTAATAAACAGAAAATTGTTTTTAACTTTACATATATTTGGAATTAAATACGGAAGTGTTTACAAAATACCAAAAACACATAAAAACCCATAAATCTGCAACATTATTTTCAGGCAATTTGCAGCGTTTAATCCCCAAACAATTTCCATCAGTCACAAATTCCATCACTTTATACGCTCGCACTGCTGAGCTTCTGCTTCAACGCTAATGGCTGTACATGCTGTCGTTGTTGTTGTTGTTGTGTTTATTGTTATTGTATTCACACTAATCTGAGTGATTTTGAATGTGTTTGAGGCGTGGCACTCGCGCATTTAACGCCATTACGGAATTTTAATGCAACACGCAGCGCGCCTCGACCCGCCGCCAGCCGCAGCACACGTACAGCTGCGTGAAAAACAATAGAAGAGGCAACGACGAGGCAGTCGAGGCGGACGAAGACAATGCGGCTTCATCAACGCCTGAGCGAAGCAGCATCCGTCGCCGTTGCCTTCATGGCAACCTAAGTAGCGCCTAATCCTAATCAGCGAGCGTTAACACTCGCACCCACACACACACACACACACACACACAAACGTGTGGGCGAAATAAGCGCCCAGCTCAGCGACACATAAGGATCAGGACATAAAAACATATACACACATGCTTCGCCGATAAGATAATAAAACGCGTATAAACAACAACAAAAACAACAACAATAACACGTGATAGTAGCAACAACAGCAATGATGATGTTGTTGACGACGCCAACGCGAACGTTGATGCTGATGCCGCCGAGCAGCCGTGGCGGCAGTTAATGTTTTATGTTGCGTGATGCTTAAAATGTCTCGTGTTGTCTGTTTTCCGTGGCGTTTCGTTTTTTTTAATAATCTGCGCTTCCGAAGCGATTGGTGCGCGGTGACGGGACGACAGCACAGCGCCGCCTACGACCGACAGAAAAGGCGAAAACGGTGGCGTTGAGCACTGAGACGGACGGACGCGGGAGCGGAGACGCGTAAAAATCTAATGAATAAAATTTCAGCCTGCTGGCGCCGGGGCGCTGCGCACAGCCTCGCTGGCAGCAGCAACAAATATTTGTGGCAACAACAAAAAAAGGCAATCAAGACAACAACAACAACGAACAGCAGCTGTAAAACTTGCGCGCTTCTGCTGCCGCTTTCGGTCCCCTGTGCCCGAACGAGCGTCTGCGGCCGAGTCAGAGCTCGCTAAGCAGGAGAACTTGGCATGGCAGCCACTGTGTGTGCGAACAAGGGGCGAAGACTGGGGGGGAAGGCGACGCTGTTTGCACGACAAACTGACATCCGGTGTTTGGTTAGCAGCTTCCGGTTTCCGGTTGCAGTGTGGTAGTTGTCGGCTCGTCGCCACGCGTTGCGCTGCGCCTCACAAAGACAAAGCAAAGAACTGTAATTAAATTTTTCGCAGTTAACGTACTCGCCGCCCTGCCGCACTGAGACTTGCCCAAGCAAAGAAACATAACCTCAAAATAAACGCAGCACTTATTAGAGACTGCGCCAGCGACCGATTTGCGGCAACGAGACTGTCTCGCTCCGGCAGCGACTCCGGATGTCGGCCGTTGCGTCGTCTGTGGGCTGTCGCGCAACAGAATCACATTCGCATCTAATTGCAATTTCCTGCCGTCTTTTGTTTTTGAAATTATGTATCCATAGTTGTCGTTGTTGTTATTTTGTTAACTATTGTTTTCGTTTCGTTGTGCAGAGCCTTTGCCAACATGTGGCGGCCAACCCTTCTCGTCGTTATGCGGCTCGCATGCCAACACACACATACATACGTGCACAATGGGCCAATAAACACACACACGTGCACATATACAGAAACGTATCCAGAATCACAGGGTGACTCGGTAAATGGTTTCTTAGTTGGATCCAAAGCCAGGGAAGGGATTTTCCAATAAGCGACACTGAACTTGAAAAAAGGAGCAACAAGTTGTGTTCCAGACACGGCGAAAGTTCTTATTGCAGGTTGGACTATATATTTAAAATCATTTAAGAGACCACCGAGCGATTTGATCGTTGAAACTAAACTTTGTGTGTCTCTTTGTCGATGTCGAGCTAAATCTCAACCACTCACAGTGATTCGTTCCATAGACAAAAATCCAAAAATTTATGGTCTCAGAATTTAACGATTTTGATCTCATTTAAAAGAAAGAACTCCAACTAAGAAAACCCCAAAAAATCTGTGCAAAAAATTAATTAGTGTCTTTGCAAAAGCGGCTCAAAGTTGAAATTTTTTTCTCAAAAAAATTGAAACTCATATTTTCTGTTTTTTAGTCTAATGAGTAAAAAAAATTTTTAAGAATACATGGTTACGAAGAAGTTACTTAAACCTTCCATATAGAATAAGAAATGATGCCATTTTCGCTTTTAATGTGTTCTCAAAATTTGCAAAGCGTAGGCTTTCACTTCACTTTTAATTCAAAATATTTTTCTAAATTAAAAATCTGAAAATTGGCAAAACTTAGAGGAAAATATCTAAAAAGTATGTGAAAGTATGTATGTTCCTGGATTTTTTTTATTTTAAGAAGCATTCTTTCTTTGTCGTATAATGTAAACACATTCTCCGATATCTTCAATTCAATTTGTAAAGTTGTCTAAGCACGTATTTGTCGCCAGAATTTATTTTATGTATCCCTAAAAGTATGCAAAACCAGAGGGTCCATTTCAATTTCTGTTACTCTTTGGAATTACCAATCTTGACGTAACTGATTAAATGTAAAATCTGAACAATTTAGCCAATACACTCGTTGCTATAGCTCACCAAAAATGACGAAATGCGCAAATTTAAGTCCCAGGCATCGCCAAACTACAAAAGTTTAAGAAAAACAAAATGGAGATTTCAATTCAGCAGACCATGGTTAACTAGTATACCAAATTTTATGAAGAACGGACCACTCCTTCTAATTTTGTCCCACGGTTGTATGAAGTCGAATCACTGTGCCACGGTTTGAATGGCTTTTTTGTCCATCTGGTCAATTGTCATAAACTGACGACTCAACAAAACCGCAAGCAAGTACTTCAAAAGACAATAATTCCTAGCGGCCAAACCTTCTCCTAAGACAACCACAACAAATCGATCATTGTGTCGAAAATTCGACTGTCTTGAGGAAACCTTATGTTGTTCTTGTAAATTTCTTACATTTCAAGTTAAAAGAAAGCAATTACATTGACCCTTTAGTAGTCGTCACGACCCAGAACTGTCACTTCAGTCGCCGTCTGATGTTTCAGAGACATGGGTCGGCGCAATAATGATACCACACAGTGAGGTTGTCTGAATGTTCTTCAGTTCTCGACCCAAATGATCCGAGACAAGTTTGTTTGTTTGAAGCAACTTTTCAACTCAATCAACGACAATGTTCTTGGTGTATTCTGACCGGATATTTTATCTACTTGGATGTTCCATTCAAGTCCATAGAAGTGCCTTTGGAATACTAAGTACAACATCTTCAAATTGCAGACTTTAAAATGATGAAAAATGCAAAGCAATCCTGAGAGTGGACGCAAAAACAGTCACCCTGCACACATGCAGACAGCGGCACTAGTTGGACCCCAGCCAGCGCAGCGGAAATGAAATTGTCTCCATTACGCAGCCGAGTTCCGCCAGAGCGCAAAACGCCTCCCGTCCGCTCTTTCCTCGAACATTCGCTCGGCCTGTGTGTGACATTCAAATAAAGAAAATAAAATAGCAACGAGCATAAAACTGCAAACAAACCCAAACATGAGAGATGTTAATAGACAAAAAGCAACATTCTAAACTCCAGTCGAACCAGGCCGGCAAGAGAGCAGTGCAGCGCTGCATTAGGTGCGACCGAAGCGGGAGGCACGACAGGTGCCGTTGTCGCACGAACCGCATTTTATCTGTTTTCGTATTATTTATGGCCTAAACATATGCGACCAATGTGTGTTTTCGTTTGCAGCAAATCCACTGCCCTCGCTTTTCCTTTGCCGTTTGAAGCAATTAAATTTAATGCCTTCCGCCGCATTTTTTTAATGAGCAGAAATTTTTGTTTTTCCACTTGCTTGATTCGTTTTTAAACTTCTCATTGTTGTTGCTGTCAATGGCAGATAAAAATTAATTGCCAGCAATGAAAATTTGTTATGTTCGTTTTTCACCAAAGTTTTGCGCATTCATGTTGTTTTTTCATTCGCCGCTCAAGCACACAGCAGGTAATGAAATTTATGAGGGCGGCCAATAAAACCCACAAATGCCGCGCATTACACCTCGAAGGCCTTTGTTGCGGCCATAAAAGACTTGTTGTAATATTTTTTGTATATCTTTACAGCGTTTAGGATATTTTAAAACGCATTCGGTGTGAGGTTAAATGATAATAAAAGACTTCCTTATCGCATGCGCCCGAGTGAGGCCACATTCGTGCCACATACATACACACTCCTTTGATAAACCCAAGTCGATGCTATTGAAATGAGAAATAAATCATTTTCGAAGGGAAGCTGCTAGAACCCCTCGTAATCTAAGCGTTGAGCTTTGTAGGAAAAATGTACACCTTCGACGTTGTACTGTCGTCACTAATCAACCAACTGTGCAACATTCGTCAGCAACAGCTTCAATATTAAGGCACAAAATCTTTGCAACTCAAATCTACGCCATACATGGCGACCAACTGGGCGTATACGCAACCTGTGAGTTTGCGTTTCTATTGCAGCCAAATCGTGTTGGCTTATCGGCCAAGCAATCGACGCAACAGTTGCCTTAGGTTATGGCCAACATCGAAGTAATTACAAACAACGGTTGGCACTTCCACTGCGGCGAATCGATGCCGTCGCCGCCGCCGCGCAGCAGGAAACATTCCCGGGGTCAATAAACGGCAGCGCGCCGGCAGCTTTAACTTAATTGCCGCATTATCGTGCAACCAGATTAAGCTTGCAGCGCGCTCGCCAGCTGCCAACATAAATGGTCACCGCTGACGTTCGCAAGTGGCCAGCGCCGCCGCCGATGCCAAACTCCCAGTTGCTGGTTATTTATTTTAATGGTTTTAATTTTTCAATGCCACTGCTCTACTGTTTGCTGTCGTCGTTGTTGTTGGTTGGTGCCGGCGGCGGCTTCTCAACTTTGGTGCTTGCAGTCGCTGTGTTTTGCTGTGCGTCAAGTTGGCGCACCAAACAGAAATTAGAAGCCGCGCGGGGGCTGCGACACAGCAGTTGGAAAAGTTCTCTTGCCGCGCGGGCAGCTGTCGGATGCTGCGCGCTGCTGCGCACAACGGGCACCGGTTATGACAAGTGAGTCGGTGACTCGGCAGCTGGCGAGTTGTTGAATTGTTTGGCGGCGCCGCATTGGCAAAGTTGCGCGCGTTGACAGCGGCGACAGCGACAATTGCGTTGTCGACGCACAGCGCCGCGTCATTGGCGCACATAATGCGAACAATTAAAACTAACGATGACTTAATAAGTGCAACGGCGTGACGACAGCAGCTGCCAGCCGCCGATAAGCCGCGACGCCAAACGCTGAACGGTGCGGGTCGGGGGGGGCGGAGCCAGCTGGCACTTTCTGCGGCCCAGCAGGCGAAAGCGAGTAATTTAACATTATAAATGGTTTACAGCTGCCGCCGCCGAGTTCGGTTGTTTATTGTCTTTGGGGGAAATGCAAATCGACAATCAACAATCGACGTCAAAAGCGACGCAGCCAATTTCGCAAAATGAAACAAAAACACAGTTCAGTGTTTAAAAGTTGCGCCAATCAGACTTCTTGTTGCCGGCTGAAACTGCTACGAAGACGCTTAAGTCGATTGTTGGTGTTGCAGGGGAGACGAGTGGCGCGCAGTCAAGCGAGATGCTTAGGGGAAATGTGTATTTTCCTTGCCTGCAATGTAATCATTACTTTGATAAAATGGAAAATAATTAGGCCGCGGGCTGTCGACTAGCGGTCACACCCACTCCTTTGGTGTTCACCTGAGCTTCTTACAATGTTGCCAGCTCCGCTCCGACCTCAAACTGTCTGTCGGGCATATGTGCGCTTTATATTCAAAGTTCAGAAGTTTTGAAGCTGAATGGCCAACTTTTGCCTCAGTTCTCAACTGTCGAGCACACCAAACACTTTTTGTTGTAATTATGTTTTTAATAAAAACAACAACACGCAAGCAGCAGCGAAGCCCGGCAATAGTTGCGCTTTAAATGCAAAAGCCTCAACGAAGTTAATAAGCGCAAACACGCACCCACACACACTGACCTACAACACACACACACGCACACGCATGCACCGCCCGCAGCCGTGCAGGAAGTGCAGCCAAACTGACTTCTCGTAAGCCGTTTGCAACTTTTGACGCGAATGCGAATTGCTGCCAAGTCATGCAAACAACAACAAAAACTACCGCAGCTGCATGGTTGCAAAAAAGGCTGAGCTGCATTTGGTTGTTGTTGCACTATTTTAAATTTGTGCGGCGCTGCCATGAAGGCGAAATCCGCGCGAGTATTTAAATTTCAATTTCAATTTAAATAACAACAACATCAACGATGAAGCGAAAGACAGGAGGCAACGCTTTTGCGTTTTTTTTTTTGTTGCACGCAATGCGACTTGGTCGCCGTTAACGATGCAACTGCAACGCGCGTAGAGCGTTCAGCAAAAAAGTGCACCGACGAACAGCAACGCAAATTAATGCAAACAAAAAGTAACGCGCGGAGGTGTGAAATAACGCAGGTAGATGAGTTTGTGTGTTGCCCTGTTAATTTAATGAAACGCTGTGCAAATAATTTAAAAATTCATTTAATATAAACTCAGCGCTGAACATTGCAGTAAAATTTTAAATACACGCGCCGCTGCTGGCGGCTCTCAGCTGCTCACAGCAACCTCTTTACGCAACGCTTCTATACAACAACAACAACAACGCGCCGAGCACAAAAAGCAAATCAAAGACTGCGCACACGGGGCGTATGAGTGATTTCTCTCTCGCTCGTTCGCTTCGCAGTGCTTGCAACACTTGACCGTAGACGGAATTTGGCCAAACCACACAGGAGATTGAATTATTATTTTGTGTTTTCACGAGCTACGAACAGATCCACTTAGGTGGATTTCGGTGAGCTGCATCGCAAAAGTTTGCAACACAAACATAAGTTACATCAGAACAGTAAGAATTCATGAATGAAAATTCAGTTTGGTATAACTTAAGACGTCTATAAACGTGTAATTTTGTCAAATCCTAGTAAACTACTCCTACATGGCAACAGGCAGACCAACTCCAGTAAACTCAGTGAAATCCATGGCATATTTAATTCCCACATCTTAAGTCGTTTGAGCGGTGTCTTTCAAACCATCTCGACCTCGATCGATTCTCGCGATGATCTCGATCACAAATATGTTTTTGACAGCAGTCACGCCTCTTTTCTCCACACAAGTTTACTAACTAAATGCACAGTTCGCATCCCGTTGGCTCCGCTCCTGCTTGACACCACGCATGAATTTAGTGCTTCGGGGCTTTGTTCCGCAATTCCGGCTGTCATGTCAACGCGCTGATGACTAATATGCAAAAAGACAGCGTGCAGTGGCGGCAACTTCAGCTCAGCTCGGCAGCCGGCAGCGCCGCCGAATCCTTTCTGCAGCCATAAAACAAAAGAGGAAAGCAGCTGCTCGCACACGACCCCAGCCTCGCCACTGTCGCCGTCGTGGATGAGGCACTTGCGTGCTGCCGGTTGGCATCTGTCATGCTGTCGTTGGACGCCGCATGCCAAGCAGCCAGGCAGCCGTCCGACCTGCTGCGTCAGCGTCAGATCGGACTCCACTATATGTCGGACGTAACGAAATGTTGGGCCACCCAACTCTTCGGCCGCAACTGCCGAGCTCACTGTGAGTGGGTGTCCTGTGTGTCCTGCGCAAACACAAGTACCGAATATTATCCTCAAATACAAATGATGGTAATATGTCAGTTTTTGTGTGCGTCTCGTCATTTTGACAGTTTCTGCGGCGCTGCCGGTCGCCGGCCCGGCGCGTTGCCATGAGGATTTGGTTATTTGTCAGGATGTCGGCCATTGTCGTGCGGACCAAGTGTGAATTCAAATTCGTATTGCAATTTCATTACAATTCAGTTATCACATGAACATTTCTCTGGCATTCGAGGATTGCAGACTCGCCACACCTAAAGTCGTCCCAAGTCGGCAAAGTGAGTTGGCCTTTTTGGTAAACGAATCCTGCAACTTTAAGGCAAACATTGCGCCTGGCGCTGACATTTTTGCCAGCCATTAAAAACTCCTTGCAATCGCAATGGCCTTGAGTCGGCCATGAATGAAATGTGGTTGTTAGTACAAAAAATAAATAAATAAAATAAAATCGAATAATGAAACTCAACTCAAATAAATCACCAGCCATTCGAGCGAAATGTTGCTGAGCTATTGAAATTGAAGGAGAATTCTGAAATATTTGGACATTTATTGCGAAATGTGGTCGGTCAATTGGTTGACAAGAAGCCGAGCGCCGAGTGCCGACAAACGAAAAAAGGAGACGCACTGAAAAGCGGTCAACGGCGCGTGGAAGATTAATTTACATTTTGATTGAAGGCAGATTAATCAATTTCGAGCAATGTTTATTCCACACACACACACACAGACATACGCCCACGCAGTGCTCAGTGTTGTCGTTGTCGTTGAGCAAATCACCAAATCACATAAAATGGGAAATTTAAATTCCAAATCATTTCAAATTTGTCAACTCATGCAAACGGCCTAGCAACAACAACAACAACAATAACGACAACACTAATGCCACACACTCACACATTCGCCCAGCTGAGCGCAGGACCAGCAACGACAGCGAAAAGCCCCCAAACACAAACACACACACACACAGACACAGACACAAACACAACCCAAATCGCAGTAAACGCTCCGTTTGGAATTACGAATGGCGGCGCCTCGCCGCCGCCTGCCCCGCGCAGCACTTTCGCTTACTCAGCAAATCCATCACGGCGAGTGCGGCAACAACGACGATGATGAATGATTAATATCTGCCCGCAACATATGCCGCATGCCGCCCGCCGCGCGTCGCCCGAGACAGGCGGCGCGCCGGCCGAGGGGTGGCTGTCATCTTCTATTAAGTGACCGATTTTGCTGGTGGTCAGCGCCCCACCATAGCGCCCCACGTAAGCGGCACTAAATCCGCAGCAATCTTCATCAACGTCAACGACTCGACTAAGCGGCCGAGGCGCCCCTTAAAAACACACAAAGCCGTAACGAAACAGGCGGCCGGGGTGAGGGGGGGCAGCATAGCTGAAGAACTACTTGGACACCGAATAGATCTGGCAAGTGTCAAACACGGTCATGTATCTGCGTCAAAAGCAGCGCTGACACTGACGCCGACGCCGACGTTGGCGCTGGCGTTGTCGCACAGCGTCCGCTGCTGCCGGGGCACTGCTGAGCTTGACAAAATGGTGCGGTTGGGCCGACGTTAAGCCAATTGCCGGCATTTGTAAGCATTTTCCGCTGTTCGTGTCGGCAGCCAAGACGGACAGAAGCCGTCCGTCCCTCGCGCCAGCTGCCGTCCATCTTTCCATTCATTGCTGCAGCTAACGCTGGCACAATGATGTGCGAAAGATACTAATCAAATACTACAAACGGTAGCAACAACAACAACAACTACAACAAATACCAGCAATGCAAAGTGGAAGTGGTGGAAGTTGCAAAAAATGCGCTCAAGTAGTACAAGAAAAAGTGCTGTCGCTGCTCTCCCACGCACACACACACACCAGGCAAACACACTTTCGCCAACAACAACAACAATAGCAGAATAAGACAAGCAACACCGACGGAATTAACTTAAGCCCGGCCCATGTCCGGCGCACACATCGGCCAAGTACGCACTTCGGTTCAAGTGCTGCTCGCTGACGACCGCAGCCACAACAACAACAACAACCACTGCAGCTGTCAGCCTACATGTGCGGCAGCCATTTGCAGCATTTTTTATTCGGCTTGTTTGACGCGCACTGGCAAAGTACCCATTCGGTTCCAAGGGGGTGTGAGGGTCCCAGTGTTCGGGTTGGTTTGTGTCCACGTCGCTTTGCATATCTCTGACAGCGACAAATGTGGTTCGCAAAGACAAGGCCGCAGGACATTTTGCTGGCTCGCTGGATAAACATCTCCGATGGAAGTTTTTTCGTTTCAGCTTTGGCTGCTTCCACTTTTTTCGCCACATTTAGTGTCTATTTTGGTTATGTTGTTGTTGCCAAACAATTTTTTTTTTTTTTTTTCAAAACAACAACGCGAGCCGCGGTCGGTGTCTTTTCATAGCCGAAAAATACACTTTGCAGGCTGACTTTGTTTTGGTTTATTGCATTTCATGAAAATTTAATATGGTTCATAATGGGTTAAGAGCCACAAAATTAACAGAAATTTCTTCGCTGCATTATTCGTTCATTCATCTAACTTTTTTTGGAATGCTTTTCCAATCGTTCGCCACCTTCGCTCGCTCATTTGTTCCTTTCTTCTTTCATTAATTTCTTCACTGATTTTGCAGCGCCGAGTTCTCATTCAAACAAAATCTTTAAGTTTAAAGTATTCTGCTACAATTTTGAGACAGTTGCACATTCACCCTCCCACCTCTCTCTCTCTCTCTCTCGCGCGATTTAACCCTTAATCAAGGCACATCGGAAGCTTCAATGTCACTTTTAACCCCGAACGCAAACAATGCCATTTCCAATCATTCTCCAAAGTCCGCAAATCTCCGAGCTTAGCCAAACTTTGAATTAAGTATTTTGTTCATTTAAATGGCAAACTTGAGCAAAAAATCACACACACCAGTTAACCGTTAACCGGCGAAATGCGAAATGGTGCGTCCGTGCAGCTGTGGGGCTTATTTTCCGCCCACTTCGCTCCCGTTCGCCGCATGCATCGACTGTGCACGACGGCATAAAACTCATTTAAATGATAATTTCTGAGCGAAATGTTTGCATATGCAAATCAGCCACAGCGGCAAAGTCGGGGCGAGCGCACAATATGCAAACCGAGAAAGGGCCGTCGACACGACTGCAGGACAACTGCGGCAACACGGAATTGCGACTTGCTCGCGCTTTGCAACGACTTCACCCCGTTCGCTGTGGCAGCCGGTGCGAAACGCCGCCAAGCATTTAAAGTAGCACAGTTTCCGGCGCGCAGACAAAGGCCCACACAACAACACAATAATAGTGAATTGTTGCACGCAACAAAATTTCGTGCCCAATTGATTTCGAATGCAATTTCACGCATAAACGATTCTAATTACAATAAAATGGCGGCAACACGCACACTAAATCAACTCGGCACCGCAGAGAGATAAAGCCTTAACAGCATTAAAATTAATACTGCGCGGCGAACAGGCGGCGAGCGACTGGCCTCGCTCAATAATTATGAAAAATTAAATATAAACGTAAATAATGCGCTGCCGCACTGCGCTCAATGCGTGCAACGTGCGCAATTAACACGCAGCCAGTTATTGTTGTTGTTGCTGCAAGTGGCCATGCTGCGTGCAACATTAACAACGCACAATTATGCGTGCGCAGCGTGCAATGCCATAACCGCAAATAATGCAGCAGCGCAGAAACGCGCAGCGTCGCCGCAGCTCTGCTCACGCTTCGTCGTCGTCGGGCATTATTTAATTTGCCAGTGATTACATTGCGCGTCATTATTGTAATGTGATTTTGTTTTGCGGACAACATTTGCAGCTTATCGCCACGCCCACGCCCACCGCCCCCTTAGTGCGTCCCCATTCGCGGCAGCGTGGCACGTGCGCTCTGCTCTGCTCTGCGCTGACATCACGTGGCAGTTTTACGTGCGAATTTTCGCCGTTTAATTAAAGAGTCCTCACAGCGCCGTGTGGCATGTGGCATGTGGCATGTGTCATGTTGCTGACCCAGTTGTTGCATGCAACAAAGTTCAACAAGCAAGCGAAAATAGTCGATTTAAAATTGTTGTTGATGTCAGTTCCGAGCATGCAGCTGGATGAGATTTTGACATTTATTACAACAACAACAACTAGAACAGTCAAGCAAGACAGCAAAAGTTCGACACATAATTCAATTGTGACGCCGGCGCATCTTCGTGCAACATGTTGCAACAAGCACGCTGCGTTGTGGTGGTTTGTGGCAACGCGAAGGGGCGCCGCTGTGCGTTGCAATGCGTTTAATAAATTCCGATTTGATAAATGGAATTTCGTTCTCTAAAGTGTGACGAGCTCCTCAGCCAAGTGAGCACTGCGAGGGGGAGTTATGCGTGCAACAATTTCCGCCCTCCCCACTCGCTCACTGTGCCATATTTTTGAAATTTCTTTAGCTGGTAAATCGTTTTGGTTGATGCTGATGAAATTGATTGGTTGGTGAAGCGGAATGCGAGGCGGCTGAATTGAGTAGCAACGTTTTTCGTGAGTGCTGTATTCGTTGACGTAGCATATAAACAAAACAAACAACAACAAAAAACAAAGAACCACATTCACCATTTCAGCTACTTGCAGCATCCCCTCGTTATGGTTGGCAACATTATATCACTTGGCCAGAAAGCAGCAACAACTACTTCGAATCGTCGACACTATCACTTGGCGCGAAATGTCAACATGTGCGTTGGCTCAACTTGACTCGCTGTCGCCTGGTCGAGTGCTTATTTGCTCGACATTAGAATATCAAAATATTAGCACACATTTTCCACTTGCAGCAGCAATGCGCAAATGTTGATTGTTGCTGGCAACAAATAATGTGGCAGCATTGCTACTTCCGGCGGCCACTTGATTTAAATTTATTCCAAAAACATAAATTCACGTTTTGTCAAATAACTGCGACGTGAGTGTTTGTTTCGATTTGGCAGTGCCAATGAATTGAACAACAACAACAATGACTCTGCTAAATGACTCGAAACGGAAATAAAGTGCGGCAACTTGCATTGAATTTTACTCGAGAAAAACATTGAATTCGCACCTAAATCCAAACTCGCACACGCGCACACACCGTCAGCTGCGGCCGCCTGGCAATGCGACGATTTCAAGTCTTCATCTGGCAGAGTTGTGTGCGGCCAGAACGGGCCTTTTCCGCTTCCGCCGGAAATCGGCAACTGCGTTTAAGACAAAATAATTGAGAAACTCCGCGGCCAGTCGCCAGTTCTGTTGTGCTTTGTTGCCGCTGCATAGCCGAATTTCTTCTTCCACTCACAGAGGCAGCCACTTGCCGTCTTCGACGCGAATCCCCGCCTTGGCGGCCGCTTTTTGTCGGCGAGCGTTGCCAGACGCAATTTATATGCAAATTTTATGGGCAACTCAACGCATGTGGCAGCCGAGCAAAAAACAAAACACAACTACACGCATACAGCAAAGAGAAAGCAAAAAGCCGGCAATGAATGCGAAGCAGCGGCAAAATCAGCAACAACAACAAAAACACAAACCACTATGCAAACGAACAGTAAAAGGCGGCAGCAGCGAATTATCATCGGAATTTCAACAAGTCATAAATTGCTTTGCTATTTACACTTAAATTTTTTACAGAAAAACTTCACTCAGGGAAATTTTTCTCTGCGCGAATATTAAAGTCAGTGCTGCAGTTGAGACGCAATGCGGTCTCGAAGGACGAAGGGGAGCACAAAAATCACGTCATAGCTAACCAGAACTTTGTCGCTAAAGAAAGACATTTCCAAAGAAAAAAATAGAGTAAGCGAGAAACTATTCCTGCTAAAAATTACACCAGTCAACACAACTATGGACTCTGTAGGATTTTTAATTTCTTTTTTTTTTCACTTTTTTTATATATTTTAGCATTATTCCTCTCCAACTATAAAAAATTAATCCAAAGTCTGCAATATTCAATTAGAAAGCCGAGTTAATTTATGTTAAAAGACTATTTCAAAAAAATTGACTTTTCGAAAATTCTGGTGTTCCTAAACAAATTATAGAAAAGCTTTCCAGCTATCCCACAAATAACCCATGATCCCCAATATTCAAAGAGACATTTCCAGTACAACGAACTACTTTTTAAACAGCTAAATCATTGCCTGTAGTTCCTAAACCAGAAGTGCTAATGACCTGAAATATGTCTCATATTTTGGTAAAACTTTCCAACTATCCAGCAATTAAATCCAATATAAAAAATACCTCGACTAAATCGAAATGAAAGGCAGGCTTTCAAAAATACGACTTTTTAAATTATTCGTTTGCCGATAGTTCCTAAACCAGGAGAGCTAACGACCTGAAATATGGTTCATTTTTTTGGTAGATCTCTCCAGCTAACCAGCAATTAAATCCAATATCCAACAAGAACTCAATTAAATCGAAATGAAAGGCACGCTTTCAAAAATACGATTTTTTTTAATCATTCGATTGCCTGTAGCTCTTAAACCAGAAGAGCTAACGACCTGAAATATGGCTTATTTTATAGTAGATCTCTTCAGCTTTCCATCAATCAATCAGCAGAATGCAAATATCCGCAGGGAAATTCGAGTTCTTAATTCAAGTTTCAAGGACAATTTCAAACAAGTCGCCTACTTGCAAATCGTTTGACTGTCCAAGTCAGATAGGCTACCTATCTGAAATATAAAACTATACTATAGTATAACTCTCCAGCTATCAAAAAAGAGCAACTGTGAACCGAATTGTCTTGTCAGTTTCCAAAAAGTCCTCAAAAAATTTTACAACAAGAAAATTTTCCAAATCTTTGTTACACAAAGATTGAAAAAATTTCCGTCAACGCTTGTTTTAAACAAAAATTTTGTCGTTCCTCAATTTGCCCCGCTTGTGTGCCAAAAACAGTAATAATTCAGAAACCCTGAAGCCCCCGCGCCCCGCTCCAATGTTCAGCACAGCCTCGCGCCCTTTATTGAAATCGACAATTGGAGCGTTTGTTGTTATTTTTATTTTTATTTGTATGCTTTTCTATTCGCTTTTATTGTTCACACCGAAAAGCACCGCACAGAGCAGCGCCGGCAAAAGACGTTGACGAAGCGACAGCGGGGCGGCACATTTACTTTCTATGCAAATTTTTATGTGTTAAATGCATTTTGTCAGATTTAACATTCCCTGATTTCGACTTTCATTTTTTGCATAATAATGAACCACAATTTCGCCCTCGCAACAACTACAACAACGCACCGAATGCCGGCAATGGTGTTGCCCCGAATTGCATGCGATTCGTCGGCAGAGGGGGCGGGGCCGGGGTGCACTTTCGACGCTGCTACGTGTTTGCGAATCGTCCCCCTCTCCTCTCCCCGCACTCGCCTCGTCCTGTACACAGTTTTGGTTGCTTGTTTTTATTTTCGGGTTGTTGTATTGCTGACTGCTCTGCGAGTGTGTTTGTGTGTGTGTGTGTGTGTGTCATGACTCGGCTGCCATTAGAGTAAATTAGAGGATTAAGTGGAAGTGCTACACGCTGCAGACACAATTACGCTAATTCTGTTGCGAAATTGTTTGCCTCGCATTATGCGCAACACTCCCCTCGCTTAGCGCCACGCCCACCCCCCCTCTTTACTCGCCCGCACCAGACAACGCCAGCAATGTGGCATTGCGCTGCCGTTTGCCAAATTGACTTAACTAGCCCCGACTCCGCCTTCCAATGCTCGCCCACTGAAAAAATGTCACTTCATCAGTTTGGCAGCAACTGCGACAAACGGCTCCACTCGTCTGATGAGATGCAGCGCCGCTCGTCGACGTTGTGGCTCGTTGGCGAATGCGACCTTTGCAGATTTGCGGCAATTCAACTCGTCCGTGTGTCTGTGTGTGTGTGTGGGGAGGAAGGGAGAGCAGCATGCAAGGTGTGACAGCAGACAGAAAATATAAATTGCAAGATAAGCGAAATTTTCCATATGTTGAAGCAGCAATTTGAGATCGTCGAGAATGCAGAGAGATTAGGATTTGAGTCCGAAGACGGCAGACAACCGACAAACCGGTGTCAACGAGACAAAACAGCGTTGAATGTTTGGAAAATAATCTTTGTTTGAGCCATTCACAATTAATTGCAGTTTTGAATTTTCCACTGAAAAAAGCGGTGTGCCAAAAAAGCGAACTTGGCCGAACGTGGTACAAGCCTTGAAGACTCCAGCCGCATATGAGAGCAGTACAGGATTAGGGTTCGAGTGTCTTAAATTGCTCAAAAAGTTGCCCCCCAAGACACAAAGTCATTGCTGGCAACGCTATGGCTGATTCCGCGTACCCGGATGACTGAACATCCGATCTGAACCGATCCTCAGGAAAGATCCTCAAGTACTTAGACGTTGGACGAACTGACTGTTCCACAGCTTGAACCCTAAATTGTTGAAGGCGCTCGACACCAACGCAGCCAACCAACCGTTAAAACTTTAAGAGCCGCGCGCCTTTGCCCCTCTTTCGCTGCATGATTTCAATTACTGTCAACCTATGATTTATCAACAAATGCATCCGGCATATTTTATCAGAATGCAATTAATCAATTTAATGCACATTAATTTCACGCGCGCGCGCGCCCGCACAGACACACACACAAACACGCACACTAGCGCATAATGTATAAAATACACAAAAACTGCAACAACAACAATAAGACAACAAGTTGCCACTAAAATAAAGCAAACGTAAATAAACAACATTTTAATTAAGTTTGAAACAAATCACAAATTAAACAAAGCAAAAAATTAAAATAATTCGCTAATTTTTGCAGATCTGCTAGGCCGACGGTTCCACCGTTTCGCTTGCCACGCCATGAATGGGGAAAGTAATCAGGACATCGTTGTTGTTGGAATTTCACGCCGCGCTGTCAAAATTATTCACAAAAACAACAACAACCATAACAAAATCGATTTCACATTTTGGAAAATCGACCGCAAATATTACGCCAGACACAAATCAGCAAATGACAACAACAACAACAACAACCACTAATATCAATAAAATGCAACAACAATTACAACAACAGCAAGAACCACAATTTAAATGATTAAAATAAAAGCCACGAACACTGCGGGCGCTGCCACCAGCGGCCACGCCCCGCTCGCTCGACCCGTTAGCAAAATGTGCAATTCGTGTGTTATGCGTGTGTATGTGTGTGTGTGTGTGTGTGTGTTTGTGTCTGTATATCTGTAGGAATATTTTTCCGCCGCATTTGATTTATTAATTATGTAAAACATAAACAACAACAACTTTGGCAACGCAACCAACCAACGCGCAGCCGAAGCAATATGCTTTTTGATCTACATTGGTTTGGATTGTTATTGTTGTTGTATTTGTTTGTCTCACGTGTCGGCCAGCAAAATTGCAGCCGCAGAAATTAAAATTGTATTTCATTACGCGATTTCATTAAATTACGCTAATTGTTGTTGTTGGCGCTTTAGGACATTTTCACTTGGCATACTTTGGTGTCGGTGCGTGTGAGTGTGTGTGTGTGTGTGGTGCAACAATGGACGCGAAATTACGTAATTGGCTTACTTTGTGCTAATTTCCGTCATTTATGAAACTTCGCACAATACCCAAATATGAGCGTACCGATTTTTTTGGGGCTTTAATTCAATAAATCCGAGCAGTTGCCTGTTATGTCATTAAGAGTGACAATTAAAATTAACTTAAAATTAACCGAAATAATTTACAGAACAAATTGGGGCATTTTTATTGTTGCCTAACGGCATTCGATCCCGAAAGACATGAATTTCGAATACCGTACAACAGGGGCGTAGCCAGAACTTGGTCATGGGGGGGTTTTAAAATGTTTTTTTCGCCAGTTTAGTATTACGTGTTTTTTAAAGTTAACTTCACTTTCCAAATAGGGCATTTTGTGATGGCTTATGTGACTTATTGCATTGGAAATTAAATTTGTCCCGATTTTTAGTAAACATTTCATGAAATTTGGTGCACTGGAAGCGAAGTTATTGCATCTGAAGTGAAAGTATGTATGTGTCATCGTACAAAAATGAGCATCGAACAAAGACCCAATATTAACTTTTGTTTTAAAAATGTTAAAATTTTAACCGAAGCATTTAAATTTATGAACCAAGTTTATGGTGATGATTTTTTATACCGTGGTGGAGTTCGTAAGTAGTAAACGCGATTTAAAAACGATTGTCAGGACATAAATGCTGTTAGCCAACGGAAATCCGCGATCACCGTAGATTCCATCAAAACTGGGCGGTAATTCATAAAAGATTAGCCGAAGTCTTCATTGACTTTGCTTGCTTTACTTATACCCACCCGAGTGATCTTTTTAATATTCGTGTTTAATATCTGCCAGAGTATTTAGCTATGATTTCGAATAACTGCACAAATTGGAAGGTAATTTTCAATAACATGAACAAATTTTTTAGAAATTTTGTTTATGTTTAAACTTGAATTTTGTAATTTTGTATACAAAATACCTACCCGGGTGATCCCAAGTGCTTTTGCTGCCATTTTGAACAAAACAATAAATTTTTTTGCGTACCTCATTATGTGTTAAATAAAACATCTGGAAAGAAATTTTGTAATATTTTCCATAGTTGCAAAATAAATCATTAAAGTTAGGCCTTTTTCGAAAAACGAGCTATTGCCAGAGGAAGATACTAAATACTGAGGTATGAAAAATATTTATATATTATTATATCTTAATTGTTAGTTTTACTCAAAATATCGGCGGAAGAGCCTGGGGTCATCCGGGTGAACGACATTGGTAAACGACGTATAAAAAAATTGTTGGTAAGGCGAAACATCTCAATAGCATAAATTTATCAATAGCATTTTAACTGAACATCTGACTATCGAAGGATACCATCTCACCGATCGACACTTGTTTTGACTGTGTTGACTGTTTGACACTCCTCGTTTTCACCTGGTGCGGCACCGTGCGACCTTCACCTTTTCAAAAAATGCATTTCCCGATGAAAAAAGCGTTTAGAGAACGAGGAAACCATCCAAAAGGCTTGTACAGACATCCTGAAGGATATTTCGGTCGACGAACTAAACTACTCTTGCTAGGCTGTATTGAGCATAAACGGGACTATTAAAAAAACAAATTAGCTTCGCTCAAACAATTTTTTAATATTTTTCTTTTAAATGTTTAAAGATGAAAGACCTTTTTGCTAATGTTGGAACGTACATACGACGCATAGTGATTGAAAATGTTGACAAATTATAGGCTATGGGGGGGGGGGGGGTTCTGACACCCTAAACCCCTCCCTTGGCTACGCCCCTGCCGTACAACAAACATAGCTGAGGGACAACAAGCCGGAGAGACGTGGGTTGAAAGTGAAATCCAACAAATTTCCTACTGAATCAAAAGCAGTTTTGACTTTCAATGCTGTCGAGACTTGTCTGTCCGTGTGTCAGGTTTTGATTTTATTATTTTGTTGTTGTTGTTGTTATATACTTGGTACACATGTACTTGTTTTGGTTTTTCAATCATTTGTATTCATAATCCTGTATGTCCTGATTTCATATTTTTTTCACTTCAAAAATACTTGTTCCAAAGGCAAGACGCAATAAATATATTTCTTCTCGAAAATCAATCTCAATATCAATCTTCGTGCTTTCCGGAAGACTTAATTTTTTTATTTATTTTTATTTATTTTTATTTATATTTTTATTTTTGTTTTTTAGTTTTCATTAGACTCAATCTGGCTTGATTGATTCATTGCTTGAGCTCAGTCACGTGTTCCCATTCCGCTGTAGAACTGGAGTATCCACAATACCACAATACTTTGGTTGATTCAGAGAGGTCCTGCTTTGCCTTAACGAAGGGCTGATTATGGCTCTAAGATTCTCTACCGAGATTTATTAGCTTTGCAGGGATATCTTTCCTTCGTATTAGTTCCAAATGAATACAAAAATTCGACGAAGAAGAATAAATCAACTGGTTTTGGAAATGACCTCAATTCGTCGTTGCAAATCGACATAAAACTGTAACTTTGTGTAAAAAGAACGAATCGTAGGGATTGCAGGTCTTTGATACAGCATAATATAGTACATATTTAAATATGTAATTTAATAAATAATAATTGACTGGCACGACAGCCCGCTTGCGCGCTGGCCTAGCTTCCCGCAACCACCCGTGTTGTGCGTGTGAATTTGTACGCGGGTGGAAGGGACCTACAGTTTTATGCCGGTTCCGAACGGCAGGTTGGGAGCTTTTTCATAAGCAATTTTTTTACTCTCAGAGGTTTGCCATTTCCAGCTGAGAGGACAGCCACCGAAAGAGAAAACGAGTTTTCCCGTTATTTTTTTTAGGTGTTATTACAGGCAGTATTTGAACCTGAGGTTGCTGCCTTCGACTCGCGGTCCAACGCACTAACCAACTGAGCCACGGCGGCTGTCTTTATTTAAATATGTCCTATACAGAAATATAGTGCGCCGATTTATAGTTTTTAAAGGATATAAAAGATTTGACTTAGAAGATCTGCAAGATGAAGTCAACAGCGCACTTGATTGGTTATTATTCCGACAAGGTCCAATCAGTGTCGTGGAAAATGACTGAGTTAACAGATCTCTGCAATGGTAATCATATTTCTCAATGGTTTTAGGAATGAACAATACAATCATCGTTAGGACATCGCCTTAACGAATCTAGAGTCAACCTCTTTTCCCTTAGTGGGCGCATTCTTTATTATTTGAATGTATGACAAAGGACACTCAGTTTCAAATCATTTCATACAATATTGCAGCAGTTTTGAGTGGGGCGTTGCACTTTCTATGTTCTCACATTAAATAAATGAAAAATTAAACCTTTTTTCCAGCAACCACAACGCAACGCCGTAACTTCTACCCAAGAATTGTTAAAGCAAACGAAAGTTTTCGTCGTCGTAGTTTGCCTGAAGCGAAGCTTAGCTGCGAATTACAGCAGAAAGCCGGCGTTGTGCCGAAACAACCAGATTTCTTACACGGGCACACACACACAGATATACAGATAAGTGTGCATTAAATATGAACCTGCCAGCAGAAATATCGGCCCTCGCTGCTGTCGACATTGGCAACAAGGTGGCGCAACTTGTCAGTGGAAATTTCTTGCGAGCAGGTGAGCACAAGTGGCGAGCCGGCTTGGTGACTTCATTAAAATGCATTTCACTTTCTCCCCGTTCGTACACTCTACACTCGTTGCCTTTTCTCGTTCGTTCACTCGTTCATAACTCGAGCACTCGAGCTGAGCTGATAAGCGGGGTGAGTGCTACTGCCGCAGGTGTCGCTGCCTACGTACGCTTGACATGCAGTTGACCTTTCAACCTGTGTGTGTGCGTGTGTGTGCGGCTGGGGTTAGCAGCTGCCAGCTACCAGCGAACAGTGGGCGACAAGAAGGATGTGCTCAACATTAACTTGAAGCCGCACACTGCGCGCCCACGTAACCATAACCTCACTCACTGGCAATTTTCCTACAACCCGAACGAACGTGTGTGTGTGTGTGTGTGTGTGTGTGAGTGTGTGGGTAGAGGGCCATTAAAATTTGAAAGTGCTAAACTTTTACCTCGCCTGGGGGAGCGATGATGACCCGCCACAGCGTGTCCTATCCCACTGTGGCTGCCGTTGTTGTTGTTATTGTTGTTGTTTTTGGTGTGGGTGTGTTGGCGCGCGGCCACATCTGTCACGCGGACAGCGCACGGGTTAAAGCCAATTTATTTGCGCACTGGTTATTATCGTTGTTGTATATTATTGTGTGTTGTTGTTGTTGTTACGACTGCCGGAGCCATTCGCCGCACCGCCAACACTTCAGCCGCACCGAACGTCCATGGGCCACGTAGAAACACGTGCGGAGCGGCAGCGCAAACGCAGGACACAGGACGAGTATTATCCCTGGGCTTTAGTTATTGTTTTCCCGTTAAATGCCGGATGCGAGGTGGTTGTTGTTGCTGTTGTGTTTTTTGTAAGTATTTCGCCAACGTGATCTGCATGTGAAGCAGCAGGGAAATGATACAAATAAAAACAGCAACAAATAAGAAAGACAACAGCAAGCAAAGTCTTCGCTCGAGGCGAAACACTAAAGTAAGAAATGCCGTCGCTGTTATTGCTTTTGTTGCAGCTATTGTTGTGAGAAACAGCTAGACCACAACAACAACAACAACAACAACAGCTACTATCAGCAACAGCTATGTATATCCTCGACATTGGACAATGTAGCGGAGCAAAGCTAAAGAAACATTAGAAGGCATAACAACAACAACAACAACATCAGTCGAGGCAGCACCGCAACACCTCGACACATCACTCGAGCAACAATGGCTGCGCTAAAAGCACAAACCCAACAAACATAAAAAAACAGTAACGACAATAAAGCCAACAACAACAAAAACCACAACAAGAAAATATATCAGTGGCAGCAACAACAATAACGACAACAAACGTGTAGCGGCTATCAGTGGAAATTACAATTACACCGAATTGCCGCACAGTAGAATGTAATTTCTGTGTTGTTCTTATAGTTGTTGTTGTTGTTATTACATTGTTGTTTTGTTGTTGTTGGCATTGTGGCTGTTGGCCTGTTGCCGCTGCCGTGGCCGTTGTTGCCAGCAAATTGAGTCGAGCGGCAACAATGCGTCTGTTGCTGTTGTTGTTATTGTTGCTATTGCTGTCGCTTTATCTGGCATTAAAAATCTTTAATACGCGTGTAATGTCAGCCACTGCGCAGCGCAGCTTCTTTTGCATTTTTATTGCCTCAGCGGCGGCGCCTCGTCGTTCTCCGCTGACGTTCGACTTATCTTTCGCTGCGCTGTTGTTGTTCTGCTGTTGTGACAGCCGCTGCAGCTGCTTCTGTCGCTGTGCCAAATAATCCACAGTGGACGACGGCACTGCTCCGCGCGTACTCGTGGTGGCCAGTATGGGAGATATTGTTGTTGTTGTTGTTGTCCAGTACCTTTTTACGACGCAAATTGCGACTGTTGATACCGTAGGACGAGTATCGGTGCCGCTGCCTGTCGTCAAAAAGTGCTGACTCCGGCGAAATCTCGGCACAGCAACAACAGAAAATAACAACAAAAAAGTAGAACAAAAATAAACACATCGACAACAACAGGTCCTCGAAACAGACGCCAGCCAAGTGCGCCGTCCGCCAATTATGCTGAGCGCAGCACTTTGCCGCCAAGTGCCATTTGCGCCATAAAATTTTCCACATTACATTTAACGCTGTCGGCATACGCCGGCCAACAACATCCTGTCTTCCTTCCTGGCTTTCCGTTGCCTCTTCTCTCCTGTTCCGCTCAGTCGCCCCGACCACCAGCGGCGAAAACTATGCGCCAAAGTTCATTAAAACTTTGCAGTAATCAGCGCCGAATCGAAAACAAAGCAATTCCAGTTCGATGCGATGAATATTCGCTGCGACTTGTTGTTGTTGTTGTTGTTGCAAGCGACGGCCCGCAATTCGGGGACAGTGTCTAGGCAGTTGCCGTTATTGTTGCCGCTACCCGCCGGATGACGACATTGTCGCACAAAGTTGGGCATTTTCGCAGCTCGGGCTGGACGACGAACTCTTGGCAGCGCGAAGAGGCGAGCAACCGATTGCTTGTGTAATTAAATAAAGAGCGAAAGTATACTTTCGGGCGTGGGCCCAAGTTCGCAATTAGTCATTGGAGATGGAAGTAAGACACATTTCATGAAAATTAATCATAGCATCGCACAGTGATTCGACTCCATACAACCGCGGGATAAAATTAGAAGGAATGGTCGGTTCTTCATAAAATTTGGTATACTAGTTAATCAATGTCTGCTGAATTGAAATCTCCATTTTGTTTTTCTTAAAATTTTGTAGTTTGGCAATGCCCGAGACTTAAACTTGTGCTTTTCGTCATTTTTGGAAAGCTATAGCAACAATTCTATTGTCTAGATTTTTCAGATTATACATTTAATCAGTTACGTCAACATTGATAATTGCGAAGAGTTACAAAAATTGTCTTAGGACCCTTTAATTTGCAATAAAAACGATAATAATAGACGTATGTTTTGCTTTTTTGCAGTTTTCTCAATTTTTCATGCTGATTGAATACTTTTAGGGATGAAACAATTAAATTTTGTCGAAAAATATTCAAATAGAATTATTTTCTGAGATCGGAAGATATCGGAGGATGTGGTTACATTATCCGACGAAGAAAGAATGCTTCTTAAAATTAAAAAAAATCCAGGAACATACTTTCACATACTTTTTAGATAGTTTTGCCAATTGCCAGATTTTTAATTAAAAAAAAATTTTTTTATTAAAAGTGATGTAAAAACCTCAGGTTTGCAAATTTTAAGAACACATTAAAAGTGAAAATGGCCACATCATTTCTTAATCTGTATTGAAAGTTTTAGCAACTTCTTGGGAATCATGTATTTTTAAAATTTTTTTACTCAATAGACTAAAAAACAGAAAATATGTGTTTAAATTTTTTTGTGAAAAAAGTTTCAACTTTGAGCCGCTTTTGCACACACACTAATTAATTTTTTGCGCAGATTTTTTGGGCTTTTCTTAGTTGGAGTTTTACCTTTAAAATGACATACAAATCATTAAATTCTGAGAGTAAAAAATCTGAGAATTTTGTCTATGGAACGAATCACTGTGCATCGGTGCTGGAAAAAGTTCCTCATACGCCATGTTGCGCGCACACCGCAAGCAGAGTTTGACACTGTTCAACGGTATTGAAGTTAATGGGAAAGTATTGTCTGCGGTCAGCAAAGAATATTCCACATGCTTATACATTCTGCTTGAGTTCTTCAGCTGCTTCAAGTGTTGACGTCACTCAAAATCTCAATCACTTCAATCTCAATTTGGAGCTGAATAACTTCCACATCTGTGGTGAAACACCACATCAATGCTCCGGGGCAGGAAAAATTCTTTCAAACATTATCTTTTCCATTGTATATGGAATTATTTTTAATAAAAACAAAATTTCCCTCAAATTTCTTTGACTTTTCAACTTTTTTCGCACGCAGTTCGCTGTAGTTATTTACGACTTAATGCGCGTTAATGCAGCAAACAAGCAGAACCTCCGCTTCAGCCCTTCTTCGCAGCCCCATTCTCCCTCTCTTTCTCTCTGCACCCTTCAGTCGCCCAGTTTTAACCGATAAAGAGTCGTCGCCGACACGGCAAGAAAGCGCGCCAAGAATAACAAAAACTACCCGCAAAAACTCAAACAAAGCAACTTTTTTAATTTATCAACTGTCAACGCGAAAGTGCGCGCGCGCCTAAGCCCCTAAAACAAATACAAAGCGACCACTTTAAGCGATGAAAAATGAGCGGAAAACTCGGGCGTTTTGTTGATGTTTATTTGCAGCGTGTTTACTTATAATTTCCGCCTGTCGCAGCCGCAGGTAATGAATTTTAACAGCGAACAATTGACACAATTGAGTAATGACAGCGCCAACACAACCAACAACAACACCAGCAACCACCATCAGCCACATAAATGGCAAACAAACAACAGCAGCAGAACAGGCGGGGGAGGGGGCTGGGCTCGGAAAAATCGTTAAACCAACAGGACTTGTTTGTCATTTGTGCAGCAATAAAAACAACAGCAGCAGCAAAGAAACATACACAAACACACACACCGCAAAAAAGGCTGCGAATTGAAGGACGCAACGCATTATTGCACTGTCGCCGCTCACATAAAACGAATGACCGCACCGCACCGCACCGCACCGCTCCAACTCAATCACCCGTGCTGCTTGTCAAGCATGGCGGGAGGCGCCATTCAATCACACGCACAATTTCCTCGCCCACGACCGCACCGCACTCGACACACAACCATTCGTCTGACAAATAAAACGCATTTTCCCCGCCCAGTCGCCCGCCCAACCGTCCACACACACACACACGTCGCTTCTGTGTGCACATTAATAAAAATAATATTTTTCTTATATTATCGATAATAACAACAAAAACATGCTCGCAAGTATCTTCGCAGCGGCCCACAGTGTCGCGAGTCCATAGTAGCGAGGGACAAAAATAGAAGGAATAGTCGTACGGCAATAAAATTTTGTAGATATGATTTTGTTATAAAAAGAAGTTAATACACCAAAAATTACTTCAATCGTCCCACGGACACGCCCACCTCCCATACAAACAAAATACTAAGTTGACAGAATCTCGGAAACTATAAAAGACATATTGGTGAAATTTGGTACAGCATATCATATCATCAATATAAACACATATGCCAAAAATTTTTTCGATCAACTTACAAATACGCTTGTTATAAAAAAAGAAATTTTGAAAAATCTACAAATATCTGTTCATACTTATGCGCATCTAAGTAATTTCAAACCCAAATAGAAAATAATAGCATCTCTTATTTAATTCAGTATAGCATATATTTTCATAAAAAATTACAATTTGTTAATCTGTACTGCTAGGACAATCGGTTTCCGATGATGAATTATTCAAATTTAACCCTCTACATCTATTTTTGACAAAATTCTAAATTAAAATTTTTTTAAATTGCATAATATCAGAGTTTCGGTTTTCATGTTTACCTTTAATTTTCCTATTAACTGCTATAATTGGTTCTGAAGACATTAACAAGTTTTGCTTCTTTTCGAAAGTTGCCTTGATTCGATGGCACGCCACGCAGTATTACCGAAGCCTTCCATCGAATCTACCTTTTTTTTGTAATTTTTCAAAATCAAGTGGCGTTTGCATATTATTACATACAAAAATTGATAGTTTAAGCGAAACGCAGCAGTGGTCGCTATGTTTTCCTGCCAACCATGCTGCAAAAAGGTCCCTATTTTTGACTGAATACGTCACTGAAAATGTTCAATTTCTTAAAAACGTGCAAGTTTCTGCAGCTAAGGTCCATGGTTTCTATTAATACATACTTTCAGCTATATCACACTGTAAAATCTCGAAGGAGTGAAAAGGAGTATTTTTTTAAAGTTTATCTAAAGTTTGATGACACTGCACTTTTATTCCTACGAATTGACGTTTCTTTAAGTAACGGTACAAGGAATATGGAAAGCAAAACAAAAGAGGGAAAGCTTCCACAGAGTTGCAAAAATTGTATATTTATAGAATATATTTACTTAATATAAGGTTCCATGGGAAATTTTTCAATAAGAGACCTCGAACTTACATTCAACAAATTGCAATAATTTCTACCCAAGTCACCCACCTTCACAAAGTGCAAGTTTGGTGGCCTGCCATCGGTATATAAATTGATATTTTTAAAATCCGTTTTCACATTTTAGTAATTTGAGGTATTTACTTCAGTACTACAAACTTATTTTTCTACATTTACGAAAATCATTTTTTTTATTTTTGTCCCTACTCGCGACACTGTGCGGCCCAGTGCGCTGCAGCCGAGCCAATAAAACGAAAATGAACACGAAACGGCAGCGAGGGGAAACGCAGGCAGTCGCGCAAGAAAACTGTTGAGTTCAGCAGGAAAATTTTGCGCAAATGTCAATTCGGGCAACATTTCGCCCGCGCGTTCTTCCATTCTTTGGTTCATTTTTTGCCGCCGCCGCCGCTCGTGAAAGTTGCTGCCACTTGGCAAATATTTGCTTGGCGCGCAACTTGCCGGCTGTTGCCATCGCCTTACGTTCTACTGTATTCTGACATTGTTGTTGTTGTTGTTGTTGTTGCTGCTGCTGTTGTGTGTATATTACTTGGTGTTATTTATGCGGCCGCTGCGTTGAGCAGCAGAAATGTGCAAACTTTATTTTCCGCAGCCACTGCGCGGCGAGAATATTGTGCAGTGACACAGGCGCGGCAGCCAAGAAGCACAATGAAGCTGCAGCCGCGTAACGGTGAAATTATTGCCCTCGAGTGGCAATTTTCGCGCTGCTCCTGTCCGCATTATGCAGTTGATTATTCGGCAATGATGAATTAGTTTGTTTACCTCACGCGCCATTAAACAAAGCAACCAACGAAAGTGGCCAGAAATGGTCAATTAAAATATGAATTTAATGCCTCGAACCACGAACCATAGACTTGTGCGTTCGAATGTCGACAAAATCGATTCTAAAACAAAAAAACAGTTTCTTTGACTACTGATCAGCACATCAGACAATAAGTTTGGAAGAAAGAAAGGCAATTCATATGAGGTCTGCGATAGCATCGGTCCAGCCATGGTGATACAATTTATTATATAGAAAGAAACTCTGATTAAGCAGTAAACGTCTTTAAAATCAAATAAATCGTAGCTTAACCCGTTCGACCCCAAAGTTGCCTGAGAGCAACGTCACCTTTTTGCCACCTTATAGCAAAAGCTACGATTAATTTATGAGCTTAATATAAGTAGGCACCAAAAAATTAATATTTTTAGAAGTGTATTCAAGCAGCGATATCAGGGAAAGTTTGTGTTCTAATTGAAGTCTACGAATTGGGCGCGTTTGATCAAAACCCTATTTCTTTAATAATGTTTAAATAAAATCAAAAAGTGATAATTTTGTATTTTTCCATTAATATTTAGTAATTTTTCTGTAATTAAAAAATATTGATACAAAATTTATTTAACCCCTTTTAAAAGGGGTTAAAATAGTTCAAAAGTAAACTAGCTCTAAAACTCTAACAAAGAGGCGTTGCGACTTCAAATGTCGTGTACACACTTCTTATGCAAGTTTTTCATAATTTAAATACCAAAAAGTAATATCGAGAAACAGGTAAAAGGGTTAAAGAACTAAAAGTCAAAGCCTTCAATTTGCTCCTTGAAACTTAAAAACACAATTTGTGTCGTAATTGCCGAATTACCAGGAGAATCTATTCGAATCCATTCAAATCGATGCATTCTAATTGTCAGTTGAACTTTTAACTTCACGTCAACTGTGAACTCAAAGTGAATCCAGCTGCGTCCTCATTACGCTTAACGCTTGATTGCCTCACTTGTGCCGCATTGCCACTGCAACGAGAGTCACTCTCTCTCTCTCTCTCTCTCTCTTTCCACACAATAAACAGTCGCGCACAAGGAAGCGAAATTCGAAATTAGGCGTCGGGGTTGCTTTGCACCGCACAGACAGCAGTTGTGTCCAAAGCCGTCGAAGCTAAACTCCGAGCTTTCGTCGCAAATTCAGCTATCAGCTATCAATGCAAATCGAAATCTATTCCGCATGAACCCTGCCACATGGCCGCACATTTGTTGCACTGCCAATTACGTAGACGTTTACGGGCACTTGCCCCGGCCCCGGCCCCGCCCAACGCCTGTTGATCAGCCTAATCACAATTCGTGCGGCGCGCAACAAAAGCGCACGTAATCAACTGCAATTAGTCGACGCACACGACCCACACACACACACACACAGAGGCACTCTGCAGTCAGTCAATGTTGGCTTTTATTATGACTTGTCGATTAGCTGTCAAAATGAAAAGGCCATGTTCGGCTGCACTCGACTCCCACCCAACCGAACGGCGCCGGCCAAGCAGCCAACGACTGCTCCGACAGCAAGAAATAAGCGAAACAGCAACCAGCAACCGGGAGCAACGAGCTGCCCTGAAAGGACAACCAGCCCGGTCGCCCTGTTTGCCGCATTCATATGCGATAATAATTATTGACAGTTGCACACACACACACACACACAGCCACTCGCAAAGACAGACAAGTTGCATGGCTCATGACATGCAACAATGAATCAGACTTAAATGCAAATGTGCGCGGCCACTACTCGAAAGTGGCACTGCACATTGTGCCACACTCGTCCTTCGCGGCGCGCCTCCGTCGCCTGGTCTGCTTTCGATTCGAGTGCAATTTGCAGCGCGTCCGGCACCTCGCCATCGGCTGCCAATCCGCGCGTCCGCAAAGTATCGGCTCGGAGAGGGGCAAAGGGGCGGTCGCGCCAGTGGTCGTGTCGTTCGGTGAGCTGAGCTATTGGCGGGTCGGGGTCGGGGCACTTTGTCGCACTTCTTTCGGCATAACTGTTAGTTACGCTTACAACGCGCCGCCCACGTCTGTTGCTATCACTGCTCGGGTTGCTGGCCCCTTTTCGTGTTGTTGGTGTTGCTTATAGCACACGTGCGTCGGTGCACGAAGCCAGCTGTATTTATCTGTGTCACTTTTCGAGCGAGCGAGCGAGTGCGTGTGTGTGTGTGTGTGGTACACTAACACGATTTATTAACAGCCATTGTGTGTTGCATGCAACACAACGGCAAATCCATCATCATCAGCAACAGCGATAGCAACAACAAGCAACACAGCAGCTCGACACTTCAATATGGTTATTGATGTGAAACATCGGACCAACAACTCGCACAGCAACAACAACAACACGGCCACAACGGCTGCTCTGATGCCAAAACGGACACTTTTAGCGCAGTTTGAAATCGAATTACAGGATTCGTTTGCAGGCGATTGGCTGCATTGCAAATATTGCACAATTTTCTGTCATTGAGCGCGCTGCAGCAACAACAACAACGCGCCACAGCTCCACTGCTCGCATTTGAATCGCCTTCATTTGTCGATTTTTTTGTAGCTCGCCAACAAATAGGCGTCCCACTTTGCAAGTGTGACACACTGTCACACGTCACAAAGTGTTCAGGCACTCCAAATATTGCATTATTTATTTTCAAGGTCATTCATTTTTGCTCTCGCCCCCACCGAACTAAGACAAAGAGCAAATTTCAGCCGCCACATAATTAATTAATTAAAATCGACACAAATCCCCAACTTACGTGGCAGACATATCGGCAATGCATCGGACCCAGTGGCCCATAAGCGAATGCGACATGGCGCTCGTTAATTAATAGCCGATCCGACATTTAAGTAGCCCGCAATCAGATGAATATTTATGCGAGCGGACAACGCCGCACCGTATTTCACGCCGGCCACGAAAGCTGTCACTCTGCGACTTATCTGCCCGCAGAAGCTGCCCGACGCCATTGTGCGGCCCACGCATCCAACTCTCCGTCCAGCGCTGCGACCACAAACGTTCCGAGCACACTCGGGCTCAATAGCGCCATGACTTAGGGAGCCATAAATCCTGCCATATTAAAACGCAAATCCCCGAAATGAATTCAATGCTTATAAAAATAATTCCCCAGCAATTCCCCACCCACTGCAACGCAGCTCCGCGACGACTGTTCGACTGCTCGAGAAGAAAACGCCGCAAAGAAAGTGGCGACAACGCATTTCGCATTTCTGCTGGACAGCGTGAAGCGAAGTGAAGTGCCGCAGGAAATCGCAGCGAAAACATAAATCTGCAGCATCGCACAAGAAGGCGAAGGCGGAATGAATGCGAAATACGAAGCAAGTGATTTCGTTTAAGTTTGATTTGTTGGCACATAATTTAATGGCAAATCAAAGGGGCCGAGGCTGAGGGTGCGGCGGCTGCTTACGTCGCACCGAAAGCGGACAAACTCAATTTGGCGAAAGCCAGAAGGATTTGGCACTTCAGCTAAGCGCGTTCGTTAATGGCATTTCGGCATAAATTCAGCGCCATTATTGTCATTTTTGCACTTTTGCATTCGCCGCAGCGATGGCAAGCAAAGCCGACACCGTCCATGAGACAATAGAAACCCCAATGGTGTTGTTCCTTGTTGGAGATAAGACAGACAAGTCAAAATCGGGTCAGGCGCCGATCGAGAATAGCTGTACTCAATGTTTTTATGCCGAAAGAGTCATTCGGCAGCTTTAGCAAGAATTTTTAATTTTTATATAGTCAGTTCAAATGACAAATTGACAAAAGAAATAATTAAGTAGTTTGCATGGCAGCAAATATTTACTGGCCATTAGTTTGTAATGTCTGCGATTGACTAATGAGGCAAAGCATGACCTGAACGACACAATGCACAGTGGGCAGAGAACATCAACATTGCACACAGCTAATAAATTCAAACCTCCTGATTAATTCTTATATAACATTTTTTAATTATTTATTTATTTATTTATTACTTATATATTTATTTATTTATTTATTCGTTCATTTATTTATAATTTATTAGTTAATTAATTAATTTATTTATTTATTTGTTATTTATCAAATTATTTATTTATTTATTCATTCATTTATTTATTTATTTATTCATTAATTAATTAATTTATTTATTTATTTATTTATTCATTTATTCATTAATTAATTAATTAATTTATTTATTTATTTATTATTTATTTATTTATTTACTTATTTATTTATTTATTTACTTATTTATTCACTTATTTATTTATTTATTTATTTATTTCTTAATTAATTTATTTATTTATATATTTATTTATTCATTTATTTATTTATTTATTTATTTAACATTGATTTAGCATACAAGATTGCTCTTTTAAATGCTACTAAAAGGGGTACATTAGTAACGAATAATAATAATAAATAACATTAAATATAAATGTAATTATTCGCGTATTTGAATTACTCCTTTTCGTACAATTTTCATTGCAACTCGCTGCTTCAACTGACTTGAAACGAATTAGATTTATTTTAATTTTTTTTAAAGCTAACATTTTTATTCCACATAGATTTTGTATTTTTAGCCAAAGCTTACCGCATTTTCCCAAATAATTACCTGCCTCCAGCCACTCAATCCGCACTCATCTAGGCAACAACAAATTACATGCACCCAGCTGCATGCCGCAAGGTGTCCAAGCGCACATCCATCCAAACACACACACCCACATAGACACACAAACGTATAGCTGGTGGCTGAACGCTTTGTAGACGCATTGCTCTAACCGCCACCACCCGCTCACTCATCCACTCATCAGTGGGGCAACCAGTCCGCCACTGGAGAGCGCCTCTCAGAGCCTCGCGGACCCTTTTTGGTGATTTCACTCTGTTGCCGTTAAATCAAGCGCGCCACTCCAGCGCAGATTTTTAACTTGTATTCTACATTTTTTTTATGGATTTTATCGTCGAGCACACTCGACTCGAATTCCTGCTGGCCGCGTGCAAAATTGCGTTGCACACAACTGACCCTGTCATGGCTGTCATGCAACCCGGTTCAGCGCCCGCGGCCAGTCAATACACTTTACACTCTGACACCATATTTGAATAAGCGGATATATGCCCAAAAAGTATAATGGCCACCGCCGAAAGTGTGCACAGCGCCGCCACGCGCTGCCCCCAGCTGCCACTGTTGGCCGAAAGGATTTCGTTTCGTTGCTGCTTTGTCGTTGTTGCTGCTGTGGCTCTGTGTGCCCAATTGCCGACTGTTGACTGGCTTTGGCTTTGGCTTTGGCGCTGTTGCTGACCCGCGACCGACTGCTGCTCAAATAATAATTGCGATTCCTACACTTTGCGCCATGCGGATGTGACTATGCGCGCGCAAAATACTCGCAAGTCGCGCTTCGTTCGCGGAATTGAAATTTGAAAAAATTATGAAAATCATGCTTTAAATTATTAAGATAATGTTTCATGAGAGTTTTCAAATTTAATTTTAATCTCTTCATTGTTGATTTTCATTTCTTTAGCAAATGGGTTTCCTGGTTTTCTGTTAGATTCGTTATTTCGGAAAAAAATGTTATGAACTATTTCGAAAATTTTTCATTTCAATCTTCGCTGTTTGTCATTTTGGACGTTTTTCTTTTACCACTAAAATTTCAACAAAATTCTACGCCAACTCGCCGTCTGCTCTAAGTGTACGTTCCCCACTGCTTGTGTACGTATGTGCGTGTGTGTGTGTTTGTGCTGGTATATTTGCGCTTCATTCTCACAAGTTTGTCCAACTGACTGTCGATTCATTGACCTTTTTTTCTGGCTGATTTTGGCTTTTTTACTGTGCAGCTGCCGCGTCCATTGTTTGACACATTCACGATTCGCATTCATTGCCGCCCGCTGGCAGCCGCACTCGCTGTCGGTGGCCGACTGCTGGCTGCTGGCTGCTCTGGTGGCCATTGGCTCCTGGCGCTTGGCCGCTGCTGTCCAGGCCCGCAGTCAAATGTTATGAATAATTTATTGTTGACTATTTCGGGCAAATTGTTCAGCTTTTTTCGCCTGCGCCCTCTTCGCCGCGCTCTGCTCCGTTCGGCGTTCGTTTTGTCGCTCGTTTGCATTTAAATATTTTAGCAAAAACGCTTATCTCAAGTTATTTGTATTTGTTGACTGCGCACGTTTGTGTGTGTGTGTGTGCGTGTGTGTTGGGAATATCACCGACACAACCGAATTTACGCGTTGCCCGCCGCTCGGCCCGCTTCCACATACAAATTTGCAGTTTCAACTTATGGCCGCTTACGCAACATGAAATGTGGATTTTTTTCCCCTCTGTCGCTTCTGTTGGCGCTCGGCAAATATGTATAATCGGTGTCAATGGGAATAACAACTTTGTTGTGCGCATAAAATATTTGCAGGACAATATTTCGCCGGCCATTGTGCGGCTCGCATATGCACTCGAAAGAGTTGAAGCGTATTGGGAGAGCAATGTTTGCCTCACAATAAATCCTTGAAAATCATTATTTTTTTTTTTGCTTTAATATTATTTACGTGAAAAGACTCCATGGAAACTAAGCAAACACTTTAGTTGAAAAGACTTTGTTTCTTTTCCGAATTTTCGGAAATTCATATTAAAAGTTCTTGCCATGAGTTGGGAATTCTCGGAGGTCATTATACAAAAATGCTGAGATACAAATTGGAATAATGACGACTTGGGCTCAAAAACACACTTGAAATAAATAAATAAATTCAGTATACGGCAACACATCTGCGGAGCTTCGAATTGTGTTCGACGTGCTCGACTGGCTCAGACGGCGTAACAGATTTATTGCGGCACCATAGTCAGACATTTGCATGAGCACACAGGATCATTTTCTCTTTCTCATTAACTATTTTAAGCCATTAAGGGAAGGCTCCCCTGGATTTGGGCAAAAATAAGGCAAAGTTTGTAATTTTTTTGTGGGATAATGAAAAGGCGTACAAACTTCCGGTTTTGACTATTAAATTCGTCAATTATTTATGAGTTTAAAAAGTTAAAAAACTTGATGAAATTCTAAATGGCGGCTACAAAATGACGATTTCCGTAGGCCTCTGCGCGCCAAACATCGCTCGAGAACTGTAATCCTGCAGCCTCTTGTAGTGGACTGAAATCAAAAAGCATTGTCATTACTTAAAGATAACAAAATTGTCTGTGCATTGAACTAGACTCAAAAAATTTAAACGAAAAATTCTTGCACAATGAATATTTGAAGTAAATAGTTCAATTTTTTGCACCTTTTTTTAATTTCAACCACATTTAAAAATTAAAAATAAATAACTATTTATGCAAATTGTTAGTTCAAGGCATACAGAAAATCAAATACATTCGAGCAGTTTTTAGATGAAGAAAATCGGATTATTAGATCAAGTCCGGGGATTTCAGTTAGATTGGAAAAAATGGTTTCGAGATAAACGCGTTTGAAGATTTTAGAAAGTCAAGTTCATCAAGTTTTTTAACTTTTTTAACTCCTAAATAATAGACGAATTTAATAGTCAAAACCGGAAGTTTGTACGCCTTTTCATTATCCCACAAAAAAATTACAAACTTTGCCTTATTTTTGCCCAAATCCAGGGGAGCCTTCCCTTAATTAGTTTAACAAAGATTTTCGTGAATTGAAAAATGATTTTATACTGAATTTGTAAAAAGTTTAAGAGACGTGATTCGTCCATTTCCACTTGTTTCAATCTATAAATGTCAGTTTAACCCTTTCAATGAAAACAATTTCCTATACAACTAAGAATGAGTTTCTTGCCAAATCTAAATTACTATGCTGGCTAAATTGTTTAAGCACTAACGTACGTATCGGCCGGTTCACATACGGACAGACATGGTCAGTTCGATTTCCTTGGTGATCGCATTCCAATACCGATTAACCTTCCATTTCAAGTGAATAAGCCCTCGTACCTCAGTCAAATGTATAATAAAGTTTCTATAATGAAGCCCAACTTCTTTGATATAGTTTTATGATACCTTTAAAAAGTTATTCAGTTGAGTCCGCGCGTGCTTCCATTTGAAATACACAAAAAATCATATCTGGCTCATAGCGTCTAAAATAAACTAAAACCCGTGAAGAACTTCTCTGCAATCACTCAATAAAACGGATTAAATCAATGCACCCAATAATTTAAGTTTTTCTTAACCCTTCATTAATACCGTTAGATTTTTATAAAAACAAATACTTGTCTAATTATTTCTCATTTGAAGTCTTTTCACCAAGTTTAAAGTCAAAAAACCCATTAAATCATGTTCCCCATACAAACTTTTAACCCTTCGTTGACCCGTTAGATTTTGGTTTTTAAAAAAAAAATTAAAAACATGTGGCAAATTATTTTTGATTTCAGATCAGATTTTCGAAAAAATTAAAAACACGTATCGAACTATTTCATATGTTAAGTGCTTTCACCAAGTTTGAAGTCAAAAGGTTAAAAAAAATCGTGTTTCTCCATACAAACTTTTAACCCTTTGTTTGCCTGTGCAGCAACCCTAGCAAAGTCCCGAACCCCAGCAGCATTGAGTACTGAACAAAAATTGAATGCATAAATGGCGCTTAAAAATTAAAGCAAATATTAAACTTGGGTTTAGTGAACAGCATTGAACAAGGAAACACCAAATAAAAAGGATATATAAAATATATCAGAGATACAAAATGGAAAACTGCGTCTTGAAAACATTTATATTTATAAAAAAAAGGAGTATAAATGCTTCCTTGCTTCAACTTATTGCAATTCCGACAGATTTTTCCTTAAAAATTTCTCATTTTTTTGGGAGCCAACACTCGATTTGGCGCTTCGCTATCTACGGACTGTAGTGCTTTCTCTACACTTGCAAAACGTTATGGCAACGCGCTCGAAATTCGGCAAGTTTGCACATTTACAGAGCAATTCTGGAGTGTGTTTGGCTAGACAGACGCACTGAACGACTCGGCCATTTCACTACTTGCTGGCAACAGTTTAATTAAATTTGCCCGCAGCAATTTGCGTACAACACGAACAATTCCGAGAAGCTTTTTGAAACGTTTCACCGAACCAAAGTCGAACGCACAATCAAAAGGAAAAGCGCCAACGCTGCTTTTCTGAGTCAGAACGTCGACTGCTGCGAACGTTTTCAAGTGTGCTGAGCAAGTGCGTTTTGCGCTTTCTACGCGCTCTCTGATCGCCACTTGAGCATGTGCGGCCAAATTACTGCGGGCCACACTCGCCGCTGCTGCCGGCGGAAATTGAAAGGACACTCGCAGCACCACCAGAAGACGACGAGAAAGCGCCGCGGCGGCATTTCTGCCTACAACGCAATTTGCCACAAATTCGAGCGCCAAAACGTTGCGAATCCGTTGCGCTGTTGCGCCGAAGGACCCCTGTGCGATGGGTCAGCTGCGCGAATGTTGTTGATGCGGCAAAGTCGACACTTTGTATTTTTATTATTTTCGGGCGGAAGGAGCATAACGAATGATTATCCCGGCGGCCGCACATGCAACACCCATAAGGAAGCAGCGCCAAACGAAACTAACCGCACATAAAAATATGAATAAGTAAAAGCAGCAACAACAACAACAGCACATCGAACAGGAAACAGCGGCAGGACTTCCACTTGAGAATGCGAAATTGAATTCAATTTTCATAAGAAGAAAGACTGAAAAGATACAGCAACAACAACAACAACAAAGTCTAACCGCCAGCCGAGAAGAAAGGGCCAAATCAGTTTAGGGCACAAAATTGAAAACAGCAGGAAATAATAAGACGCAAATTGTGTGGGGAGCACGGAAAAAATGAAGAAATGGCGAGGAAAACACGCGAAGCGACACAAGTTCGCTGGAAAACACAAACGAACAAACGCAGCGACGCTGTACGTTGTGCGTTGTGAATCTTATGGCCGCAGCGACTTTTAGTGTGCGGCGCCCTTGAAGGTCTCCCATATCCTGCGAGCCCATGTGCGCACACAACAACAGTGAAAAAATGCCAGCGCTCGCTTTCGTCGCCGGCAACATAAACCGCCACAACAACAACAACAACAACAACGGCCACAAAAACTAATAAAATGCTGTAGTTAATGTTGCATACCAAAATGCAGCCATATCGCCGCTTCTTCTTCTTCTTCGGTCTTCCACTTATTTTTCCATATTTCTCAAGTCCGCCTCCTGCGCATTCTTCTCGTTCAAGTGCTGGCTGATGTTGTTGTTGTGGTTGTGGCTGTGCTTGTTATTTGTATATCCTTGAAGATGTCCTTTTTGGCGCGCGCGCGAGGGTGTCGTCCGCCTTCGGTCTTACGTGCGCCGCGTCGCAGAGCTGCGTTTGACAGCTTTGGCTCTTGTTAAATTTTCACAAAATGTTTCAGCCGTTCAAGCAGCAACTGGCTGCCCTGTTCCCCCTTCCGCCGCTTGCATGCTTCGCCTTAAACTGCACCCAGCAGCGTGTGAGTGTGAGAGTGTTTGTGTGTGTGTGCCTCGTTCGTCATTGCCAACAGCGGCCGCAACAAGCGCGCATTGTCATCGGTTAGTGTGTGTGTGTGTGTTCGTGTGTGTCGCCCCCGCTCTGCGTCTTTGTTCGCCCTTTTTTTGCGCACTTTTTTGTTGCCGCTCGCCTTTTTGCATTTGACATTCGCCTGTCTCGTGGCCCGCACTTACGCACTTTTTTCGGTGGCGGCGGAGCAGCATTGCCGCATGGCTTGTATCGTTGCGTAAATGTCCCGTTATTTAAATAATCGACTGCATAAATTGTGCGCGTAAGCAGCTCGCTTCAGCTGCCACTCGCCAGCAGTGGCGCGCAGCGTTCAGCGCTTCGTCGGCTGATTTATGTGGCATAATCGCTTAAAAATTGCATGCAACATTTACAATTTATCGGCATTCGTGCAATTGATTCCGGCGCCGCCTTCGACCTCTCTGGCGGCCCGCCTTGTTGCGCCGATCTGAAGACTTGGCGAAAGTGTTCTCGCTCGACGAGATCGTTGCCACGCCTCCTGCCGTGGAGCAACACAAATTGTCCTGTGGTGAAGATTTGGCATTTCAACATTTTTCATGTTCAATAATGGACAAAAAAAAGATCGACAAATCGCCGATCGGAAGTTGGTAAGAAAAAATGACAGCATACCTTGCAGCTTCTTAATCAGAAGAGCTACGAACCTGAAATATGGCTTATCTGGTACTAAATCTCTTCCGCTATACAAACATTGGCCGAAAATCTACGTGAAACTCGATTGAAGTTAAAGAAGAAAGCTTTTAACTGCCGGTATCTAACAACGGTATCTAACGGTGTTACTAAACCAAAAGCGCTAACGAGCTAAAAATAAGACTGAAGTCGTAGCAAAACTCTCCAGCTATCCAATAATTGGCTTAGGTGCGCCGGTATTCAAGAAGAAGATTCGAATAAATCGAAGGTCAAGTTTCTGCAAATCATTCAACTACCTATAACTCCTAAGTCAAAAGAGCTATCAACCTTATATGTGGTGTATTTGCTAGTTAAACTCACTCAACTCATCCAATGTATAGTTGATCTCAAAATCAAAGAAATTCCACGAGAAGTTCCACTGAATCAAAGTCTGAAAATTACATTCAAAACATTCTTTCGGCATTTTCCTTCAATCTGAACGCATTTTGTGGTTACAATTCAAGCATTTTTTTTTTACTTTTAAAAGTCAGCGTACAAATTTCATCTGAGAAGAACTTTTCCACTTCAGTTAACCGAATTTCCAGTCTTGCCACCAACCCTCGCCAACCGCACCGGCCGCCCACATGTCGCTGTCAGCTTACACATAATTCGACATAATTTCATCGTTTCAAGGATGCGCCGAGAGGTGAAACATTAATTTTCGTTGCCTTTGCGACAAGCCCCGGTTGCCAGCTGTTGTCGTCTGTCAGGTGGAAACCGATTTAAGCCTTCAATGTAGCGGCAGCAAGTCACAATTAACGCACGGCTTTTCGCCGCTTCGAGCCGCGCAGCTCGGACTGGATTCCAAGAAACCAGAAATATTGAAAATTTTTAAGGTCTTTGCACACTTTGCTGGAGCGCTTTAAATCCTGAGCCACACACATGACGGAACCCTTTTCCAGCCGCCACACCCACTGCCGAAAACGCCCACCAACTCGGCTCGATCCACATGTGGGCGCTGCGCACCCGACAACCCATCAAAATTAATACCCGTCATTAAAGAAATTGTCGTAATAAATCAGCGCAAAGTCAAAGCCAAAGTCAAAGTCAGAGTCGGAACGTCTCAGCCGCCGCTGAGGCGGCAAAAAAGTGGCAGGCAGAAAAAAGCAGCGCACGACGCACAATGGCGGCGCCGAAGAATGGCGAACCATAAAGGAAATCATTAACGGCGAATGACGTTGCTGAAAGTCGCTCCAACTGAGAATGAGCGGCGACCCGCCGCACCCGGCCGCCATTCGCCTTTCGCCCGGCATCGTCGTCATTTGTGCCGCTGTGTCTCATTACTTTAATTAACTAATAATCCGGAAGGCTTTAATTGTGCGCGCGCTCCCAAGTTGCGGGAATTAATCGTCGTCGTCAACGGCCGCGGCCCCACACGCCGCGCCGGGCGTCTGTCGGTGCGCTCACTATTTCGACAAACGGCGGCAGCGGCAGCGGCGCTCGTCCTGCTAATGACATTTGCTGCCATTTGAAATGCCAATGGGACGCGCTGTCAGTTGAGCAATGGCAACCACAACAACAACAACAACTACAGTGACAACAGCAGCAACGTAAATGAAGTCATCAACAAGGGAGGACTGGAACAGTTGGAGGAACGTTTCGACGGTGAGAGCGGAGAGCGGCTGCCAGTGTGTGTTTTGTTGGTGTTTAAAGCTTAGAAATTAAATTAATGCGCATTCGGTGTAATTGTCCACAAAAATCGACCGACAAGCGTCACGTGTCAAGTTCAAAACAGAAAGTCATACATTTCGCATTTCGTTAGATGCCGCAGAACGATTTATGGCGAAGAATAAAGAAGACATTTATTAAAATTTATAATTTTGATTAAATTCCAAGAAATCAAAATTTCATTTCAAGAAGAAATAACATCACGCAAATTAAGAGAGTGAACGAAGTCTTAAATGTGTCACATCACATTAAAATATTCACAAAATCTGCTGATTGTTGCTCACTTTTAATAGAACACAGGGTTGCATTTAAAACTTACAGCAACACATCTATTGCAGCCGGCAAGGGGAATAAAAAGGGCAGCAATGCATTTTGCTGTTGTTCAGTGTAAACTGAGCAATTGTGAATACCGCTAGTGATACCAGCTGGTTTTTTCAGAAAATTTCGTTAAATTGATATGAGTTGGTAGAAAAATTAGAAAGATTCTTTCGCAATCTCAGCTCTCTTCCACATGTCATGTCTCATTGGCACATTTCAAGAAGTCAATGTAGTTGTCACCAACCACACTCGAACTGGAACGTGGTGATAGACAATTAAGCATAAAATTGAGTGCGTCCCACAACAACACTCACTTCTCGTCCTGCGCAACCATCATGAATCCAGCCAAACGATCTGATCAAAAACTACCAAATTTCTCAGCAATAATGAATCGCAAATATTAAAATCGTCCAAATGCAAAGAACAAAACAGCCAAAGGACATAAATCCGTCGGCTGGGCGGGGACGCGCGTTGAGTGGATGATGAATGCCGCCCAGTGACCCAGTGCAGCTGCAATTCAATTAATTTCGCCATCTCACTCAGCTCGACAAAGACACAAAACATTGTGCCAAAAGTCAATGCAGGATAACAACAAAAGCGCACCAAAGGCAGACAAACTTGATGACAAAAGTCGAAGTGGAAAAGTGCTAAATTAAGATGAGCCGCAGTGAAATAAAACAAAACGCCTGCAACAACAATAAAAATGGGCGACCACAGACACGAAGTTCATTAACTGTCATTAGGCCGAAACACACACACACACACACATAACGAGAGCTGAACCAAACACGCATAAGGCGCGCGCTGACGGAAACACTGCCACACACACACACACACACACGCGCGCAGTAAAAGTAAATCTCGCATAAAAACCGCATAAATTAAAATTAACAAAGCCCAGCACACACACACACACAGCCAAAAATTGTTGCAACACGGCAACCACGAAGGCAGTGGGCGGAGTGCGCAGTGCGGCCGAAGAGCGCACAGTGCTGCGGGGACAAAAGATTATAAAGAATAAAGTGGATCCAAAAAATGGTATCAAACAAATTTATGAGCAAATTAATTGAGATTGGAAGCAGAACGCCGCAAAGCGCAATAGACGCCGATGTGCGGCCCGGACGCCAGCACGCGGCGATCGGCAGCGGTCGGCGGCCCGCCACGGCGCACGAGGACGGCGCGCTGGGATAACTTAATAGAGAGACAAGTCAATAAACGAAAAGCGACAACGAGCTGGCATGCCATGGCCACCAACAACAACAACAATAACGATAGCAGCGAAACAGCTATAACAATAACAATGCCAAACAGTGAAAGGACACTGGCAGCAGTGAAAGGATAAATGCCAACACGAAACACCAACGCAACGCGGCGAAGCGGTCTCAGCCTCAGCTTCAGCCTCAGCCGCTCCCACACTCGGTGCCACTTTGTGCCATTGCGGCACGTTCGCCCACTCGATTCTTACGCCTCTTTGTGCGCATAAAAAATAACACAACACAGCAACAGCAACAACAACAACAACGCGAAGCCTCAACCATACAAATAAACCCATAAATCTCTCGGTTTTTCCACTGCCAACAATGAAGCGACTGTTGTTGTTGTTGTTGTTTCTGTTATGGTTTGGCTTTGTTTTTGCTGGCACTGCCATTACTGTTGCCGTTGTTGTTGCTGCTGCTGTGGCTGTGTTGGTGCTGTTGGCGTTGCTGCTGTTGGCGTTGGTGTTGGTGATGGTGTGGCATCGCCAGCAGGAAAAGGATACAACACCAGCAGCGGCGCAAAGAAAACGCATAAATCCTCGCCGAAGCGATTTCTTCTGTCCTTGTTGTTGTTGTTGTTGTTGTCGGTGTTGCTGATGCCGCTGTTGTTTGTTATTTGCCATTTGGCGCTGCCAACTTTGCAATTGTTGTTAATGTTGTTGTTGTTGTAGTTGTTATTGTTGTGGCTGTTGTCATTTGCGGTGTCACTGAATGCTTCGCTTGATCCATTATCCTTGTGCATTGTCCTGACGCTGCTGTTGATATTATTGCGATTTTTTTATTGTACGTATTCTTGTCGTTGTTTTTGTTGTTACTGCTGTAAATGTATTGGAACGCTAACAAATCGAAATCTCTTCGGGCGCCTACTAACAAAATAACAACCGCAACAACAACAATTGCAACGACATTTCCTCCGTTCGGCCGACTTGAGTCGCGAAGTTGCGCCATTAAAATTCAAAGCATATAAAATCATTAAAATATAAACACACAGTACAGCGTCGCCGCGCAGCAGAGCGGCCGAGTGTGCGTTGGCGGCGTTGGCGGCGTGCGCGGCACGTCGCAGTGTCGGCCCGGTGGAGTTAGTCGGCGTTCGGCAAACGTGTGGCGATTAAGCAATCAATGTCACGGCGAAAATGTAAACGCCAATGGGCGCCAGCCACGCCCACACACACACACACACACACGCGCAGACAAACAACAATAAATGTGCCGTTTGCTGTTGTTTATGGTCGCGAACGTGCACGTCGACTTATGTTCCTCGTGCGACGATGGGACCAAGCGGATGAAAATGTTCGTCAAAAATATGTTTATTGATTTTTTCACTATTTCTGTTTAAAAATTTCGGCAGCAATTTCGCAAAAAACCATAGAAAGTGGAATGAATTTGCCTCTCTTGAGTTCGATAAGGGAATAACTTAAAAAAAACAAATTTCGTTGAATTTTTCTTTACTTCTAAACGAAACGAGTAGAGTTAAGGGGTACAGTACTCGTACTTAAACTAAAAAATAAATAAATAAAATAAATAGAAATAAAACTATTGTTGTGGTCTTCGACACGACGAAAACATTTCCCATTGCGGGTCAGAAAACATGTTTACAACTATTTGTCCAGTTCTAATTCCATTTGAGTGATATTTTCGAGTTGTAATTGCGTTATTTAAACCATTAAAAAAGACTAAAATTTTTCAGCAAATGATCCATCTACCTCTTAAAAGCTTTGATCAAGAACCACAGTAGGTGACACGCCTTGTTGATGTCTTCTGACTTTGAAATTTTAAGAACCTATGATGACAAGTCTAAAATCTTTAAGGAAATCTTTAATGAATTAATGACTCTCATTCGTTGTAAGGTTTCTTCAAAACTTATCAGTTAGATGTACAGTTTGATGCCACTTCCATCGACACAACAAGCGTCGCCTGCAAAAAAAGTTTGCTTCCACCAAACCCAAAGTCGCAGCGGCCACTTCCAGCTGATGCAATTTCAATTCCAGCAGCGAATTTCTGGCAAAAGTCATTTCGCAATAATTGCGCCTTATCGTTCCTAAGTGGAGTTGCGATAACCATTTGGCTCCCATTACAACAACAAACAGCCAATAACCGCGACAGCCAAAACACCGAAAACCAGCAAAAACTGTAAAATTGTTATTCACTCGAAGCGGAGGCGGACGCGCGGCAAAAACCGGCAGCGCCCAGCAGAACAAATCGCAATGAAAATGGAAAACGTAAAAGAACAACAACAGCCCGAGCCGAGGAGTGTCTTTGCACTGAGGCGGCAGCGACAGCGGCAGCGGCGTCGACGCGAACGCACTGCGACAAGACAAATTATTCCGTTGATAAGCGAGGAGCATTTAAACGGATGTGACGCGACGCGGGGCGGGGTGGAACGAGCTTATTATAACCCATTTAAATAAGCAGAGCACAATGCAGCAACAACAACAACAACAACAGCAGCTAAACAATAAAACAAAACACACACACAAATTGGGAATAAGAATTAAGATTGCAACGATAGCGGCGACAGCGAGTGGGGGAACTTCTCAGATAAGACGCTGCCAATGCGTCGCAGCTTCTTTTTTGTTGTTTTTTTTTTTTGCTGAAAAGGATACAATGCGAAATATGCTAATTGCCATTTGGCGACGAAGCGAATGAAAAAGTGCTGCGAATTAAAAAAATTGTGCGCCGCCAACAGTGAGAAGGGAAATTTTTAATGGAAGCGCAAAGTGTGCTCGGACTTTAGTAATCGAAATTCATTTATTGATTAGTAGTCGATTAGTCGAGTAGCCGATAAATTAAGTAGTCGATTAAGCAACATTTTTAAATGCTGTCGAAAGTCGATTTTCTCTTATATTATTATTTCTTCTTTTAAAACAAGCAAAACTATAATTCCTCGCTTCCTTCGATGCTTTATTGGCTTTTTAAGAAATTCAAATAAATTCTTTTTTTATTGGTTTTACATAAGCTACGCCCAAGCAGAAGAATGTTTCGTGTAATTTTAGAGGAAAATTGTACTGTCTGCAAAATCTGTGGAAGGACTTACTTAAGCCTTGCTTTCACTTTTTTGATGACTCTTAGCGAATCTTTCGAGAAGAAGCAGCCAAGAGTTTTCCACTTAATTAGTAACAACATTTCGCGATTTGACTGCTTAAACTTGCACTTTACTTACAACGCTACAGGATCCAGCAAAGTTAACAATTGTGAGATTCCGTGAGATTCCTCGAACCAACCGACTGGAGAAAGAACACCCATTATCTCTTAACTGTCACTTCACATTAGAATTATTAGCTCTGCCTCTAAGTCAAAGACCTTTGAGAAAGCATTAACTGCAAATAGCAAATCCCGTTTAGCAGATTCGAGGATTTTCATAGCAAATCGACAGTTGGCTTCTAAAAGCTGCTTCAACTTTAAATCGAATCACTGTTAGTGACCCGTGAGGCCTCGTCTATTTCCATACTGACATACATTCCGCTTGGTCCGCTAGCTGCAAGTTGCGCAAGTTGTTTTTGCCGTTTTCCAGCCAATTGGCAACACTGACAGCAGTTCGCTGGTGTGAAATCGTTGCAGCATCGATTAATAGTGAGCACAGCGAGGACCGGAAGAACAAAAATCAAAAGCAAATAAATGCTTGCAACAAAATCCTTACGCTCAATGATTTTCCCCTCTTCGCGTTGCGGCAGCACGAACATAGACAGAACAACAACTGCACTTGCGGCCCGGTGGCCACTCAAGTGGACACTTTGCTGTTGCTATCAAACCAACAACAACAACAAATAGCAGATATCATATTTTGCGCTTTGGATGCTGGCGCAGCAACTCTGTGTGCGCCGCATCATCTCAGTCCGCGTCAGAGTTGTTACGACTGTTGTGCGCTGTGACCCCGGCCGTGGCGTCTCAATGGCAACGTGTCGCATTACTCACGTACGTGACTCAAATACCCAAAAACGCTTATCGGCACATTCCGCAAGTGCCAACGTGCCGCACACACGCACACACACTCACACGGCGACTCACTCAACGCTTGCACTTCGCTGCCATCGGCGGACATGTGAGCTGAAATGCCGCAGCGAAATATGTTGGAAGCAGCGAGATCCTTGCAACGCCGCACAGATGGCAACAATTAGACGTGGGTCGACCGAGGTCCGTAAAGCGGGAGAACCAAATCCAATTAGCATCGCTCCATTGTTCTTCCACCGCTTTCAGGTGCCCCGACTGTGTTCGCCGACGCTTAATTTTCGGAAGCAAATTTTATTAGTTGTCGCCACTCTTCAATCATGTTCGAGCACTTTGTTGCTGGCCGAAATTTGCTGCTTCCGCATTAATAGATGAACCCGCACTTGCGCCCATCTCGCACGTCGTCGGCCGGCCGCCGTTGCACCGTTCGGGCCGCTGCTCCCTACGAGTGCGCCTCTAGCAGCGTTTCCTACTCCCTCTCTCTCAATAGTTATAGTTGTTGTTGTTGTTGTTGTTGTTGTTGTTGTTGTTGTTGTTGTTGTTGTTGTTGTTGTCGTTGTGCATATGTTGTCAGTGTGAAGCGTTGGCCACTTCACGTACGGCAATCGTGTCTGTTGCACGTACGCGATTTGATCTATCGAGGTTTTCAAAGTGATGAATTCTGATGGACAAAATCAATTTCGCAGCACTTGACCTCATTTTCGACTGTCGAACTGTCGGCACGCTGCGATAGTTTTTGCTGTGCACCTTTCTCGCTGCGGTCATTTTATGGTTTGTCTTCGAAACCACAAAATTTGTGGTTGAATTAGAAGTAAACTTGAACTGTCCAAAGACATTTTTTAGTTTTTTGTGGTCATTCGAACTGTGGCTGCTCGTTCCGCAAAAACATCATTGAAACTGCTCCAAACGACTCCACTGCACCCTCGACCTCTCCTCAAATTCGTTTTCTACTTGGCAACACAACAGCACAACAACGACGAAAACAATGCGTCCAACTGCAGGTTCGGCCAGCGATGCCAGACTGTGCGTTCCTGTCATTTATGGCGCACAAATATTTTCTCACAGTCTGCTGACTTTTCGCCAAAAATTAATTTTCAAATATAATTTCACCACTTTGGCCAGCAGCAGCCCATGTGGGGGACATGCACACACACACACACACACACACTTGAACACATACAAACACACATTTGCGCAAACGTTGCCATAAATTATAAATTTTCAAGGACAATAAAAATTGAATTAAAAATAAATCAAAGTATTACCCAAACACCAACAAATATAAAACAGCAACAACAACAACACAAACTAGCGCCACAACATGAGACCGAAACACTCACTCGCGACATTGCAGCAATGTCACTTTGGTGCAGCGGCCAACCACAACGCCCGCTGGCCGACAACAAAAACAAAACTCGATACAGCAACAACAACAACAGCGCAGCAACACGGCCGTGTCAGTGGTGAAGAGGTTTTTAACTTTTAACCGCAACATGGCCGCATGTTGCACGGGCAAAACTGGCAAAAAACCGCAACCAGCAAACAACGCGCTGCAGCCGGCGGCTCGTCCGTGCACCCACACACACACAGACGGCAATCGACCGCACCAGCCAGAAGTGCCCCCCTCCCCCGACAGCGAGTGTCGTATGTGGCACCCGACTGCCAGCGCTGTGGCAATTTCCACGCGGCTAGACGCATAAATATTCTGATTTGGCAAAAATTATGCCTCTCGGCTTACAGTTTGTCGCGCGCGTTTGGGCCGCCAGCGACCCGTGGGATCACTTTTGCGAGCGCTTCGTCGTTTTATTAAAGTTTGTCGATTCGTTCGCAATGGGAACTCTCGATTTTTGTTTTATACACGTGGAAGCTATAAATTTATTGAACAATTAATCGTTTGCCAACGCGAGTTCGTAACACTGGAAGCGGCTCACATTTTAAAGTTTTCCCAGCACTTCAGTGATTGGTGAATTCGCCCTAAAGCCAGACCGTCATTGGTTCGAGTCCCAACACCCATAAAGATGTAGGCATCTCTTCACAATATCTCCACTCTACTCCAGCGACCCGATTGTGATCCCGACAACACTCAATGCCATGCCACGCATTTATCTGCTGTGAGGCATTTGATTTCTTATGAGGAAAGTCGCCACAGCCATTCGACAAATTGTCAATAAAAACCAAGATTTATGGCCACATGTGGCAGATGCCCAGCAAAATTTATCAAATAAATTGCAAATTCTTCGACGAACTTTGGCGAAATTCCGCAACACTGAAAGCATATAAAATAAAGTCCACAGCGGTTTTCACAACGCGCTGCCCACTCGCAGAAAACAGAAAAAAAAACCGATATTTTTTAGAATAACTAAAAAATTATGTCATAAACATTTTAACATAAACTTTGGGCACAAACACAAAAAAGAAAGTAATGAAAAATCTCGTCCGCAGACAGCAGTTTTTTGTTTGTGTGTGTGAGTGTTTATGCCACAAAAGTCATAAAATTCAGCGCCGACGAAATTCAAGCCAACAACAAAGACAGGCGGCGCACGGCCGCTGCATATGTGACAGTCTGGCACAGACAGACGGACAGCCAGACCGACAGCTAGGAAAAGCGAACAGCGACGTAGGTGTAGCTGCCAGCGGCAACGACTGTGGCCGTGTCAGTGGGGCCGACACAAGCGGCGACACGGCGACGTGACTGCTTGGCGCGTGTTTTTTGCGCGACTGAATGCACGCGAATGCAGCCAACCCTGCACCGCTCGCTGCTCCTTTGTGTGTGTTTGTTTGTTTCTCTGTGTCGTTGTTGTTTCTGTTGGGTGTTGAACTCTGCTGTTGTTGATGGACTTTTCGCAATTGTTGTCCTTCGGCGAGTAGGAACTTGCTTTTTAAGTTGTCCTGCATTCTCGTGTGGGGTCTGGGTGTGTTTGTGCTATTGTTGTAGTTGCTTTTCAGCGCCGTTTCCCCATCCTCGAGCCAGACTTGCAAATAATAACAGCATAAATTTCGAACTTGTTTATCTTGCAAGGATGCGCGAGGCCATTAATCACCCCCACCCACCCTCTCCCCTCTCTCGCTTTTAGTGTAGCACCACTTCTGGCTGGTAGTTTCAAGGTTTTTTAAGGCAAAATATTTTTCTATAAAGTTGTCTACAAATGTTAAACTCGAAACCCAATTTGGGCGCCAACACACGCGCACAGCTGAAACTACAACAATGCAATTTGGGGTGCAACACGTTTCTTCTCTGACAGTTTAATCAAAGCGCAACTTTTTCCCTCTGCTTGCGCTTGTTTTCGCTATTTTTATACGAAATTCCAAAATAATCAAATCGCTGAGCAAATTACACAGCGATCTGCCGCACGTGTGGCTCTGTGCGCGATTGTGTGTCACGGCGCGCTGCAATAAATGTTAACAACGTACAACGCGTGCCGACTGCGATACAATTCGCCCGACCGCAAACCCAAACGCAAATAATGCCAAATGCACCGCTGTGCCTCTGTGTGTGTGTTTGTGTGTGTGTGTTGGGCTTTGCGTGCTCGCATGTGTGCGATTAGTTGATTGGGCGATTGTAATGCGCCTAAAATGCTGCTGCAGCTCATTACAATATCCTTAAACAGCGCCACGCGGCCCGAATGCCGATTAAATGCAACAGTGGGGTGCAGAAGGCGCAGCTTTGCATGTCGATGCATTTCGGAGGGTCGAGAGAACAAGAGGAGAGATTTAAGTGTAATTACTAGTCAGATTTGAATGATAACAGTTGACGACTAAAATGTGGTCAAAACTATTTTTTAAAATCCAAAAATCGATGATAAATTAAGAAAGTGTACCAGTTGGTCTTTAATTTTAAATTAATCAATTGTTAAAAATTTAATTATTAGCCACTAAATTAGTCTATGAAACGAATTTAATGAATAAGACAAGAAAACATAAAAGTAAAAAATTAAATAATTAAAACTTAAATGTAAACAATCCGAAAAATGGAAATTTTACAATCTCAAAGACATAGCTTTTTAGTTCTGCTTGAATATTAAACATTGACCTACAAATCAAAATTGAACACAAGAATTCACTCATTGTCGCTTAACTGCTTTCAACCACACTAAATGCTTCATTTACCTGAATTTTTCCTTTTCCCTGTCATTTAATGGATTTAACAGCGGACTACAAACTTTAAAAACTTATAAATGAAAATAATAATAAATACAGAAATTTTGTGGAAATTTTTCATCACATATATTTTAGTTGATTTTTGTTACATTGGTTTTTTATTATTAATTTTGTCATTTTTTTTATTTATTACGAAAAAAAATGTTATTTTCTACAACAACAATTTAAAAACTACAAAGGTATTAATTTTAATAAAATCATAAAACAACAGTATTGTTTCAATTAATAAAATTAAAATGATTTAAAAATTGTATTAATTAAAAAATAATTGTTTAATACTAATTTTTTTTTTATGTTTATAATTATCAACAACATTGTAAATATGTAATTTAAAACAAATATTTTTTACACAAACCCATTTCCATAATGCGAAATATTTAATGAAATTCAAAAACAAGATTGATTTGAGTAACAAATAATTGTTTACTTCACTTCATTTCATTTATTTTATTTTTTATTTTATTTTATTTTATTTTATTTTACTTTATTTTATTTTATTTTCTTTTCTTTTCTTTTCTTTTCTTTTATTTTATTTTATTTGATTGTATTTTATTTGTATTTATTTTATTTTATTTCGTTTTGTTTATTCAGTCTACCGAAAATATTTTTTATTAAAACTTTTTTTATAACCACAAAAGCTTCAAAAAGACTTTTTCGCTTTCGCACGCTTTCGTCGGTGCCGCAGTTTGGGGAGCGCTGCGCCGCGGTGGCGCCACACAAATTGCATTATAATTAAAATAATAAAAGTTATATTCGTCAACCGGCCGCCAAGCTGGTTGCTGAGTGCAGCAACAGCCACACCGCCGCATCGTTTAGCCAGCACAAACCGGCCGCAGCGGCAAATCGCCGAATCGGCCACGACGCCAGCGCGCTGACTGACTGCGCAGCTGAGCTGGCGGCTCTGCGGGTAAATAAATTTAAATGCAATTTTATTATTAACGCACACAGCCCACATTGCCCGACAGCGGACACACAAATGGTCGCCCGATTATGTGTGTGTGTGTGTGTATGAGTTCGTAAGGACAACAACAGGTGTCGCCAATCAGCCAAAAGGCCAGCCGCCACCAACAATGTGTTGATGCAGTATGCCGGCCGCCAGCCCACGAGCACCGCTGCCGCTGCGGTGCCGATCCACCACTCACCAACTGCGGCGCCGTTGCTGCGAGTCGCGTTTTTGCGGCGGCCTGTGCACGCTTCGCTTCGGTTTGGTTGGTTGATTTCGCATTGGCCGACTCGGTCTGGTCTGGTGTGGACTGCAGTCGCCTGTTTTGGTTTGGTTTGGTTCGGCTCGCGTCTGCTCAGCTCAGTTCGGTTTGGTTCGGTTCGGTTTGGTTGTGTTGGGTTTGGTGGCATTGGTGGCATGAATTATGCAAATCAACTCAATTAATTGTCAAAGTACTTAATTGGAATTTGAAAGAGATTAAGTGGAATCGATTTGAGCGCAAATAAAATTACGCCGAAAGGCAAACGACCTTCGCGTCGCGCTTCCTTTGCGGGGATTACTGGTCTGTCGCTTAGGCCATTATTAATTTGCATGGACAAACAGCGCGAGGCGGCAGCTCATAAATAATCGGCTGATTAGTTTACATTTGCGATTACTTTTGCGCACTCGACGCGGCCACTGCGATTGCGGAAATCAAAAGTCGTGTTCCGGAAAACTGGAAGCCTTTCTGGGAAAACTTGAGCAAATTTTGAAACAAAACTTTGCTGTCGCTCTAGAAATATCGGAATACAAACATTCTGATTAACATTTTTTGATTGAGAATCTGATTCCTGCTAATCTTTTCAATCCTTTGCTTTAAAATTCGACATCAGCCTAAAAGTATGCCGGCAAAGAGTTGCACTACAAATGACGCCGTTTACTGTCTGAATCATTGCTAAAGTAGACTTTCTAAGGGACTCTGCTACCATGACTCGCACAACAATTTCTGTCCTTGTTGTTTACTTCCTTAAACGTCGCCGCGACAGTGCAACATTTCCACTCAAAAGGCAAATGCCGCCAAGTTTAACTCAATAAAACGACAATGCACCCAAATGGCAGCAACAGATCCGCACCAATATTTGCCCAACACAACTCGGCAGTCACCAGACAGTGGGTGCAGTCGGCTGACTGGCTGACTGAGTGGCTAACACAATCAATTGCCGTCATTTATGTGCAACATGTTGTAATGCTGTTACAAAAGACTCAACGCACACACCCACTCGCGCAACATGCAACATGCAACGTGTGTAGTGTGTTGTGTGTGCCGCAGCGCCGGTAAGTATGCAATATGCAGTTTTATCTGCCAGACAGACAAACTGGCTGCTTAGACTTGCCGGCTTTCACTTCGTTTCGCCCTCATTGAACGCTTATCAAATGCAATCAACTTTCGACGCCGACGCGCCTTCTCCTTCGGCGGCATTGGGCCGTTGCCTGCTGCTGCCTCAATGCCAGCAATGATTGCAGCTCGGTTGTCTTTTCCGCATTTTTTACATTTCTTGGCATTTTTTGCAACGCGTGCTCGTCTGCGCGTGTGTGTGTGTGTAATGCACCCACATGGATGCAATCTGCAACCGAAATAATTTCATTTATTTTTCCATCTGTGCGCCGCCGCGTTGTGCGCCAGGCAACAGAATAAAAGCCAAAACCTACCAAAACGAGCAGCGAGATGTGTAGAAGATTTCATTTAGGCAGAGCGGTTTGGCTACTGTTGCCTGTACGCTCAGTATGTGTCAGTGCGTATGCATGCGTGTACTTGTGTGTGTGCGGCCGGCATAACTTGTGATTTTGTGCTTTTCGTTTTGCGCCCGGCCCGACGCTGTTGCCAATTGAGTATTCCAATGCATAACTCCGACTGCTGCAAGACTACGAAATTACCTCGGCGCAGCGACGCTGGCGCTGGCGCTGACGTCCGCCGCACGACTCGAGCGCCGAGTTGTGGGTGGAGCTGGATGTAATCATTGCTATCGCACATCGAGTGCCAGCCGACCGGCTACGAGCCAGGCCGCCTAGAAGCGCACCAAGAAAATTGTATGTGTGCACTCTTGACTCGTCGTCTGTTGCATGTTCAACTTTAATATTGTATTCGAAGGTAGGAAATTACTTTCCTGCATTCAGATTCCGCTCGGCAAAAAGCAAGAAACATAGAAATGCAAAATAAAAGTCATGTGGAAAACTGTGAAATGAACGAGGAGGAGGATGCGGCAAAAGATGGAACAGGAAAATTATTTGATTTTTATGCATTCACTTAAGCAAAAATGGCTGGAGACATATTTCGCCCCGACGGAACGGAAGCGGAGGGACGCCGAAAAAAGTACAAGTGGAAGCTAACGTGATTTGCCAGCGTCGGCTTTGAATTGCATGCAACTTTTCACCACTTTTGCAAAAACGAAAATGTGAAAATAAAATATTCGCGAGCAAACGGGCGGGAGGCGACCGCCGGAGAAATTCATATTAAACGTCTGCCTCATTCGAATTGCGCATAAACAACACACAATTTAAGCACTCACACACACACACAGTACGCATGCGTGTGTGTGTGTGTGTGAGCGAGTGTTGAACGGCCTGGCTGCTCGGCGACGGCCGCCTTGTTGCATGCGCGGCAAATACCAAAAATGTTCGGCAGCAATATTTACGAGTCCTTGCTTACAATTTACACCGCCGCACTTTTGCGCTGGCATTCACACACACACACACACACAAACACATGCAAACCTGCTCGCATGTGGAAGCGGAAAGATAAACGAGGCCCCCGGCAGTCGCCAGAAACGCTCAAAGCGAGGAGCGCCAGGCGCCGCAGCCAGCGCCGCTGTCGAGTACTAAATCGCTTTAATAGTTGACATACTTCATGCTTTAATTCTAAAAACTTAATTATGCATGGTTAACACGAAAACTCAATAAATTTTAAAATAACCGAGTGTGCATGTCGGCCTCACATGACGGCGCGACGGTGTGCGTGCGCGCCCTCAACGTGTGACTGTGCCGAAGTGGAAGCGGTAATATGAGTGCCGAGTCGAAGCGGCACTCAATCGGCAGCAGGTACCCGGTTCAGGTGCACGATTCGGGTACCCGGATGATTTGTTTTTTTTTTTGTAGAGATGAAAAGCATCAAAAGCCAACTCCCCGTCAGTGTGTGACTTTAACACACTAAATCTAATCTAATCTCTCTCTTGTCCGTATTTCAACCCGGTAACCGGATGAGGTGTGCCAGAAACGTGTTTAAATCTTTACTTCAATAAATGTAATTTGAGCAATTTTGGTAATTTGCAATTAATAAAAGTAGGTATGTAGATTATGTGACTGATTCGGCACTTCGGGATTAATGAAAGTAACTCAAATAAAAAATCAGCTGTTTAGCAGCCGAATTGAAGTAACGAGAAATTTTCAATAAAATAAGAAAAAATTAATAAATTTCTGTATATAACATATTCCCTTCTTTCAAGAATTACCGCACCTTTAAATCTATCGCTGTGTAAAATACTCGTTTCGCATGGGTACTCGTTACTTTGCATCACTTGTCGGACCAACATGTCTGCAATAAATTGTGTTTACTGTACGGAAAAAGAGAGAGCGCGCAAATTGTTGTTCGTTGTGCTGGATTTATTTGCATTTCGCTGTGGCAACGGTGGGCGGCCTCTGGGTGGAGTAGTTGCTTCTGCTTCTGCCACGTCGGCCGAAATGGGTTGTTCCATTGTTTGCTGGCAGCGGGCCAATGTGAAGCAAGACTCCCACGCAACTCCGGTTACCCAGCAAGCGGTGAAGATTTTGCGGCTCAACAATGACCCATTGAGGTGAGTACACGGGTTAAGCAAAGTTGCAGCGCTGATTTTCAGCGAATGCATCTCACATAGAATTTCTCTATTTGAAAATTTCGTCTTGAACCAAACATTATGGAAAATTACATTGAAAGCCTTCTTTCGTTTTTACTCCTTAAAAACAAATTGTTTAAAATACTAGTAGCCGTGTTGTTGTAAATAATCTATAAATTTTTGTTGAAATTAAATTCAAAATTTTTAACTCCCTTTGACTACACCCCTGCACTTGACTATAACATTTTGATATGTTGAAAAATTAAAAAAAAAAACTGATGTTTGCCAAGGGTTAATTTTACAAAATTGACACTAGTTCACTTGCAGGTAAATATTTACTGGCCACATGTGTGATCTATGTTAGTGGAACATATCAACTGTAGCGGCTTCTCCCTCTGTCCTCTTTCGCCGCCGCAGCAAATCCCACACACTTTCGAATTGCGCAAAACCGCAGACATGTTGAATATTTTGAGCGCAAGTGAAGGTGGAAGAAAAAGAAGCAGCATTAAACGAAAATTTATTGACTTCTAATATGGAGAAATGATAAAACCGAACATGGCAAATACTCGGAAAGCCAAATGCAAATAGAGAATAAATTACGTTAAGCCAACAATAGCAACAACAACGTACGAGTACGTATGGAGGGCCGAGCGCCTACAAGCATGCAACGGCGCACGCACTGCCGTAAAAAATTCGCCTCGGTGGGCAGCTGCATACGTAACCGGTGGCGAAAGTGCAAATAGCAACAACAACAGAACGAGTGAAAAATGTACTGTTGAGCGGAGCGAAGAGTGGCAGAGGCGGCCACAATGCCATCGCGTCGTGCGCGTAAACCCACAAGTGTCTCATTGTCGGCGGTGGCCCAGCCACACCAGCAGCGCAACACCAACAGCAGCAACAATGGCAATGGCAGCGACGAGCGCGAATAAACAGCCACAAAACAAGGATGAAAGCGAAGCGAATAAATAAGCAACGCTGCACAGCGCAACAGCAACAATGCAGTGGAAGGTGTGTTGGCCAACTGCGCCCTGCAGTCGCGCGTGAACTTCCTCGTGTCCGTCCGGCCAGGATGTACGCTCGCGCGCGCAACACGCCGCTCGAGATGGCCGAACGAACGCAGGCGCAGGAAGTGAGCAGCAACAATGACAACAACGACAACAACAACGAGAGTCACAAGCACAAAGCAGCCATGCGACGCATTCGCTGCAGTTGGCGGCCGTTTCGCGGCGCACACAGCACGCGCGGCCATTTGTTTGCGTGCGCCAATTGCAGCAATGCAACGGCCGCACGATGCGCCACTGTTGCCGCACACCAAAGTAAACACAGGCAGAGGCTATGCCGCCTCACTGCCGGCCAGCGTTAAAAAGTCAAAACACGCAAGTTCAGCGCTAAATCCGTCGCCAGCGCGCTCGCCACAACAACAACAACAACAAAAACGAAAGCACAACAGCGCCACCGCAGAATCAATCAACAAATGCAACTGCCACCAACAGTGAAACTGCCACTCGTGCAACAAAAGCACTGCCGCACGTATTTGTTGCACCAATGCTGCCGCATCGAGGCAGCGCAGCCGAGTGGCACTTGGCCACTGCCACACACACACACGCACACACACATGCACTGCGCTTAACTTGATTTAGTGGTTTCGGGTTTGTTATCGCATTTTTGAAGCACGTTGACAGCGTTCCGCTGCGTTTCGCACGAGCGAGCGCGGTGATGGACGCGGACGCGGACGTGGGAGATGCCGCTGCAAGCTATCTTTCACAATTTCACCAGCTGGCGATTTCAGTTTGGTTTTGGTTGATTTTTCAGAATTGATGTCAACCCTCTGCTCCCTCCATCTCGTTTGCAACAATTTCCCTCTGCTACATGGGTGAAATTTTCCCCAAAAGATAACAAAATTATTTGAATTACCAGCCGATAAACTCAAATCCTGGTGCTACTAACTATTTTCTTTTCAACTATTTGACTTTAAAAAATTTGCAAGAATTATGTTTTTTATAAACACAGAACTTTCTAATGTTGGATATAATACAAAGAGATTTGGTCTGTTTTGAACTTTTATTATTTCTTAATATTTATTCTGTGTTTAAGTTACATTATAAGAATTATTACAATTCCCTGAACAGGTCAGCGAACTGCTGATGAAGCGTCGGAAAACAGTAAAGTTTCACTGGTCAAAGCCCAATAAACCATAAACGCAGAAAAATATCCTTTTAGAATTCTTCACATTTCTTTGTTGCACTCAGTGCATTTTTGCTAAAATCTTAAAAGCATCTTTGATGCAAAACAACATGTGGCGTCATCCATATCTTTCCCAGAATTATTGTCATCGCTGCTCTCGTCTCTCATATTTTGACTTTCAACAGTCAGCGAAACGTCATGCAGTTCTTTCCTCATAATTCATGCAATTTAATTCTCTTTGAATATTTGTTTCGAAAATTGTTTTCTTTCGATTTAAAGAACAAAAGCAATAAAAAAATTGCACATATCCCGTACATCCATAAAATTCGCCCGAAGAAACCGTAACTCTGCGATAAATCAGTCAAATGAACTAAAAAAAAGGAAATAATTTACTTTAAATAAATTTTAATTTTAATCGCTTTCGTATTTCGAATCCTTGGCTAATTAATTAATTGGCTAATAACAACCCGCTGCCGTATTTCTACTCGCTTCAACAAATGATTTCTTGATATCGACCCAGACTCGGACTAGCAGACGACCAGGAGAACAATTAAAGCTGACGTAGTTCTTGGAACTTGGTGACGTTCCTTGCGTGGGAGCATCGTTCGCGCCGGTCGCCGAAGCGAAGTGTTTTCCGTTCGCTCATTAGCGATTCTTGGAGTGTTTAAGTGCTGTAATTATTGAACGAAGCTTCATTTTCCGACGGCAATATTGATCGCCGTGCGAAATTGGATTAATTAATGTAGACGCAGTCTCGTCCATGCATCCAGCTGTCTCTTCGTTTATGTGTGTGTGACTGTGTGAGAGTGCGCAGTCAACGTTGGGGTCCGGCACCACTTGAGGGAAAATGCCACTCAAATCCAATCAAAACGCCATCAGTATCCGTAAGCAGAATTTTATGTATGTGGACAGGTCTGTCTCTGTGTGTGTGTGTGTGTGTGTGTAGGTATTTAATTGTACAACGGCAAAAACCAATAATTCCGCTGTAACAACGATTGATGCGAATGTGGAGCAGACGGCCAAGCGTTACTGCTGCCAACAACGCCATCGTCGCACGTGGCTGGAATTCGATGCACGAACGCCAAACGCTTCCGCATAATCGCATTGCCAATTAAAAGTTGCGCGATACTCGACGAGCCGCATTGGCCGGTTCTTCATGTGTCCAATAGTGGCAACAGCAACAATCGAAACTGTACCACCGCCCGGCAACGCGGCTCGCTGCACTTTGAGTGGCCATCAGATGGCGAGCCGCAACTGTTGCTGGTCGCTGCTGCAGCTGGCAACTGTTGTTCATATGGGTGCTGCTATTAGCGACAAAATTGGTTAACACACAAAATTAGAAATCACAAATTGGCATTGAAAGCAATTGGCCCATATCCTGCAGCCACATGCCACATGAGCACTCCGGTTGCTCACCGCTGCCCATTATAATGCGGATGTAATTGTGTTTGCTCGGCAGCAACTCGTTGCAGCTCGAGTTGACCTACTAACGCACACACACACACACATATCGGTCTGGGAGGAGGTGGTGACGGCCTTGTGCGAGCAGTTCGCCGACATAGCAGCGCTGCATGATCTAAAAATAAAATCAATTCGGAATGGTTTTGCTGGAATGCAAATTGCGGAGGTAGTGCTTCCTGCTAGCGCAGCCGACAAGGTTTTAGCGGTAGGAAAAATTCGAATTGGTTGGGTGTACTGCCGAATTAGAGAGAAGCTGCAGGTGCGTAGATGCTTTAAGTGTTTGGAGTATGGGCATTATGCCAAAAGCTGCCTTAGCGTCAACGATCGCTCTGGAAACTGCTTGAGATGTGGAGCAAAGGGGCATAAAGTGCGCGATTGCAGTAGTGAGCCTGAATGCATGATCTGCAAGGGCAAAACGGCAGATGCGAGGCACGTGGCCGGCAGTTATAAGTGTCCAGCATATCGTGCGGCAGTTATACACGCTCAACGCAAATGAAGCTACTGCAGTTGAACTTAAACCACTGCGAAGCGGCACAGGACTTGCTGCAACAAACTCTGTGTGAGTGTCAAATCGACGTGGCTGTGATAAGCGAGCCGTATAAGCAGAAGTCCAGTGGGGTGTGGGTAGCCGACACCACAACGAAAGCAGCAATCTGGGCATGCGGTCAACATCCGATCCAGGACCAGCCAAAGACATGCAGAGGCTTTGTAAGAGCAAAGATTGGGGATGTGTATATTTACAGCTGCTACGCACCTCCGAGCTGGCCACTCTGCGAATTTACAACAATGCTGGATGAGATTTTTCAAGATGCGAGATTTAGATCACCGAAAATAATAGCAGGCGACTTCAATGCCTGGGCGGTCGAATGGGGTTCATCAAGAACGAATGCGCGAGGTAACGCTGTACTGCAGGCTTTTGCTGCGTTGGACGTTGTGCTGCTCAACACAGGTAGCGAGCCAACATTCTCGAAGAACGGCCGTGTGTCGTGTATAGACGTTACGTTTGTTAGCCGGGGCCTATCGCGAGGATCGTCGTGGGCAGTAAGCGGCGTATATACACACAGTGACCACCAAGCAATTATTTGCAGTGTGTCCTGTGGCCAATCACGAAGAGCGGCGGCTCAGACGTGCCGTGCCAGCGGCTGGAAGCAAAGCTCGTTCGATAAAGAACTTTTTAGGCTTACGTTGGACAGGTCAGCGTTAACTGGCGCAGCAGAGGCAAAGGTGCGACAACTGGTGGCTAGACTGATTCGGGCGTGTGACGCATCCATGCAGCCGAGAAAGGTCGGCAAACTGCGAACTCCAGCCTATTGGTGGAATCCAGATATCGCAGGCTTGCGAGCGAGCTGCAATCGCGCAAGACGGCAGTATCAGCGAGCCAGCTGCGAAGCCAGCAAACGGCGCTGCCACCAGGCGTACAAAGATGCACGTAGAGCTTTGAAGTACGGCATAATCGACAGCAAAAGGAAATGCTTCACGGACCTGTGCAAGGCTGTTGATGAAAATCCTTGGGGCAAGGGCTACCAGGTAGTTATGAAGAAGTTGGCCACTTTTAATACTCCGGCGCCATCCTCGGCTAAATTTCTGGCCAAAATAGTCAGCTGCCTGTTTCCAACTCAGCAAAGCGTAGCGCGACGTAGGCTTACGCCGCGGCAAGTTGGTTCGATTCCGCAGATAACCACCGAGGAGGTGGCTGCGGCATGCGCAAGGATTGGCGACAACAAGGCACCCGGTATTGACGCTATACCGAATAGGGCGTTAAAAGAGGCAATACGGCTCCAGGCTGACATTTTTGCTGACGCATACAATGCATGTCTGAATGAAGCAGTTTTTCCAGACTGTTGGAAAATTCAGAAGCTCGTGCTGCTTCCAAAACCAGGCAAGGCCCCTGACGACCCCTCGGCCTACCGCCCGATCTGCCTTCTGGACACGGCGGGGAAAGTCCTTGAGCGCCTCATTTGCAGCCGCCTTGAAACAGCGCTGGAAAGCACAGGTGGCTTAGCAGAGCTCCAGTACGGGTTTAGGAAGGCCAGGTCGACAATCGACGCAATAGACGAGGTGACCAGCATGGCACGCGATGCAATTAGTGGTAAGCGATGGCGGTTCGGTACCAAAGAGTACTGCTGCATTGTCACCCTCGATATTAAAAATGCCTTCAACTCGGCAAACTGGGGTCAAATACTGGATGCACTCCACCAGAAGCAGGTCCCAGAATACCTGATAAATATAATATCAGACTATCTCAATGATAGAGTGCTGCTTTACGACACTGACGAGGGCCGTAAAACGTACACAGTCACAGGCGGAGTCCCACAAGGATCAGTTTTGGACCCTGTGCTATGGAACGTGATGTACGACGGCATCCTGCGCCTACAAACACCGGAAACCGTCAAAATCGTAGGCTTCGCCGACGACATTGCGGTGGTAGTCCGCGAAAAGCAATTATCACGCATCGAATCAACGTGCAACAGCGTAATAGAGCGAATCGAGCAGTGGCTGAACTCTGTCAGCCTACAGTTGGCGGCTCAGAAAACCGAAGTGGTGCTGATTACCAGCAGGAAAAAGGTCGAGTCGGTCTCGGTGAAGGTGCGTGGCCACACCATTAACTCAAAGCCGGTAATACGCTATCTTGGAGTGATGATAGACACGCGCTTGTGCTTTAAGCAACACTTGCAGCACGCAAGCGAAAAAGCGGCGAAGACGGCAAACGCGTTGGCGCGTCTTATGCCCAACATCGGCGGACCAAGTCAGCACAGCAGGCTGCTACTGTCACGGGTCACATCATCAATGCTCCTGTACGGGTCGCAAATCTGGGCCCCAGCAATGCGGATCAAGTCCTATAGAAGAGTGATCGACTCCACATATAGGATTGGTGCGATGAGAGTGTGCTGCGCATTCCGCACAACATCTTACGAGGCAGCGTGTGTCATAGCGGGGATGATCCCGATCGACATCTTGGTCGAGGAAGCGCATCGGAAGTACGACGCGAAGCGCCAGTCAAGGTCCGTTGATGCGGTGGCGGAGCGGCAACGTAGTATGGTTGCGTGGCAACGAAGGTGGGATGGCTCTGATAAGGGCAGGTGGACGCACAGCCTCATCCCAGACGTCCTTAAGTGGGCTAGCCGAAAGCACGGGGAGGTGACGTACTGTCTAACCCAGCTGCTGACAGGGCATGGCTGCTTCAAGTCATATCTCCACCGGATTGGCGTCGAAGCAACCCCATTCTGCGAGATGTGTCCAACGGCGGTTGAGGATGCCAACCACGTCTGGTTCCAGTGCCCCCGTTATCTGCCGCAGAGGCTTAATCTGGAGTCCAAGGTGGGCGCGCAAGTCCGAACCGACAGCGTCGTCGATCTAATGCTAGAATCGGCCCAAAACTGGATGGCAGTGCGAAATTTCGCAGCAGTGGTCATGGCCAAGCAACGTTGGCTGGAACAGCAACGGCGCGTGGAGTACAGAAGTGAGCCGACAATATAAGGCTTAACCCCCCCCTACGATGCGATGCTTACGGCAGTTCCGTAGGGGGAATGAAGGGTTAACGGGGGGTGGTTTTAGTCGGTAAGAATCCGGCATGCTGATGGGTTGCCATCAGTATCTATGAAGATTTCCACCTCCTGCGCGGAAAAAAAAAAAAAAAAAAAAAAATATCGGTCTGGCTGTGTGAAGTGCGGAAATTGGACGAGTGGCCAACTGGTGCCTGAAGCCCATTCGAGCTTTTAAGTAAAATTAAAGCGCTCGAGTCGACTGAATGATCCCAAACATGGCACCGCGAAGAGCCAAACGTCGCTTCGAACACCAACGCGGCGAAATGGCAGTGACAGTGTGGAGCTGTACTGACTACATTGTCTGCTGTTATCTGACTGATGAATTACAACTGATAAATGCCAGCAGTGCAGAAAACGAACGTGCGCAGGTCGACACTTGAAGTACCCTACACACTCCGTCACCGACTTCCCTAACCCATCCAGCACGTCGAAAACACACTCAACCTTCTCGCATGACGTTTCCTCTCGCCCACACCGGATCATTCATCAATGTTGTAGAAATGCTCTGATTAAACAAACTCAAAATATGAGGTGGACGCAAATGAATTGGTTCGTGTAGCTTCACCGAAACGCAATCACAGCGAGGTTGGTCCACTGCCCGGCTGCGCTGCTATCGACGCACAACATTGATGGCACTTCGACAGCAATCAATTTGCTAATTGCTCCGATTGCAGCTGCGGGCACTTTTCCGCTGGCACTCGAATCAATTACGCGATGTCAGTCAGTTGGAAGCCAGGTCGCTTGCGTCGCTCGCGCAAACTCGTCTTCATCGTGATCGGCATTCTGGTGGTCGCCCTCTGTCTGAGCCGGACCGGCCAGCTGGGCAGCCGCGCCGCGCATCCCGCCGACGCGGGCCGCAGTGAGCCGCTCATCGCGCAGCTGGAACGCGAAATCCGCATAATTTGCTGGGTGATGACGTCACCGAAGTTCAAGACCAGAGCGCTCGCGGTGAAGAACACGTGGGGCAAGCGCTGCGACCGTCTCATATTCGTAACGCCCGAACACGACGACGCACTGGGCGAGACGTTTGTCGCCAACGTCACCAATGACTCGCACGAATTGCTCTGGGACAAGGTGCAGCAGGCCTTCCGGCACATCCATCGCGAGTACCGCGACCAAGTGGATTGGATCATAAAAACGGACGACGACGGGTGAGTGGATCCTAAGGTATTCGATGCTAACTAACTCGCGCACTGTTGGCAGCACAGCTATGTCCTGGTGGAGAACCTGCGCTACTTCCTCGCCGCCTACAGCCCCGAGATGCCCATCTACTTCGGACACAACTTCAAATTCTACCAAACGGTGAGTTGTGGCAGATTTAAGTGAATCTAATCCCATGACTCACGTCTCATGTCGCATGCCTCGTGCAGTCCTACATGGCCGGCGGCTGCGGCTATGTGCTCAGCCGGGAAGCGTTGCGGCTCTTCGTCGAGGTGGCACTCGAGGACACCACCAAGTGCCTCAGCAATGTGCCGACCTCCGTCGAGGACGTCGAGATCAGCATTTGTCTGCAGAACGTGGGCGCATTTCCGGGCGACTCGCGCGACGCCCACAACCAATGGCGTTTCCTGCCGTTTCCGCCGCACTTTGCCCTCATCCAGAACTACATACCGCTCGACAACTGGTTCTGGCACCGCACCTACTACCAGCCGCGCATAGTGAGTCGGTTCACCGATCCGACGTGAGCCAAATAATCATACATGGTCCGCTTTGAATTCGCAGGGCAGTGACAGTTTATCGCAGTACGCAGTCGGCTTTCACTATGTGTCGCCCGAGGATATGTATGCCTTCGACTTCCTCAACTACGAGTTCCAGTTGCACGGCGACGAGGACGAGTCCGAAGAACATTTGCCAGCGAAAATTAACCCCTCGGACTTGGTGCTGCGAGCGTCGGACAATGATCGCGAGTTTGAGTGACTGCGATCGAGCAAATTTTAATACATAAGTAAAATATATTCGGGAGCAAACAAATTACAGACTTTAATGTTAAAAAATTATTTAGTCAACACTAATCTCAGGCAACTATTTGACGCCAAATGGGGCCTAAAATAAGCGGGAATTTTTCACAGTGTTGTGTAGCGGTTTCAGTGTGCCTCAACGAACAGAGATACAGACAGACAGCTTATCTTGCGGCTAATACCCGCACTTGGTCAGTTTATCGTTGTGCCCGAGATAGCCAAAAATTATCTCACTGCCAGCGCTGTCTTCGGTATTTTTTAGTTCTTCAGTGTGCTGGCACACTTCGCACCCAATATAAGCGCCACGCGCACTCTAGAATTCTTGTGTCAGCATGAATCAGAATCGTTGCTATCGGAGCCTGCTGTTCGTGCTGTGCGGTGTCCTTGTGCTCACTCTGCTCTTGTCTGGAACTGGCAAAGTCAACCAGTTGTACCGCAGCAATTGGCGGAGTCCGATGCCAGTATCGCTGGCGGCACAGCTGGAGCGCGAGGTGCGCGTCATCTGCTTGGTGGTGACCTCGCCAAAGTATCACAAGACGAGAGCCATTGCGGTAAAGAGGACCTGGGGCCAGCGCTGCAACCGCCTGATCTTCGCGACCGCCCAGCACGACAACCAGCTGAGCGAAACGATTGTCACCTACGGTAACGATTCGTACGAATTCCTGTGGGGCAAGACCCGAGAAGCGCTGCGCCACATCTACCACCGATATCACGACGAAGCGGACTGGTTCCTGAAAACGGACGACGACAGGTCAGTTCAAGCACCATACAGTCACAAAGACATCTCACAAATCATGCCTGTTCATGTGGTACAGTTATATTTTTGTGGAGAATCTGCGTTATTTTCTTTACGCCTACAGCCCGGATATGCCAGTCTACTTTGGACATAAGCTGAAATACCACGCGCAGACGGTGGTGAGTGGTACAAAGGCTTGCACGCATTAACCGATTTCATTGATTCGTTTAAACGTCCTTAGTCGTACCTATCCGGTTCCGGATATGTGCTCAGCCACGAAGCGTTGCGACGCTTCACCGCAGTGGGCCTCAAGAACCACACCAAGTGTCGCATCCACCGCGACGACGGTTCCGAGGACGTTGAGATGGGAATTTGCATGCAGTCGGTCGGTGTGTTGGCCGGAGACTCCCGCGACAGTCACAATCGGCAACGCTTCTTCGTGTCGCGGCCACACTTTGGCCTCATTCCTAACATTGTGCCGAAGGATATGTGGTACTTCGCCCTTACCTTCTACCACCCGCGGCTCGTAAGTGAATGCCTAATTGTAGTTTGGTTGTGTTCAATGCTTTCTGCCTTGCAGTGCACCGACTGTCTCTCGAACTACGCAATATCCTTCCACTACGAGTCGCCTGAGGAAATGTACCTCACCGAATTCTTCAACTATGAGTTGCAGATCTACGGCGAAGAGGAAGAGCTGCAGGAAAGTCTGCCGCGAAAAGTGAACACTGGCGAATTGATGGTGCCACCCTCCGACAACAGCCGCGAGACACATTGATTGATCTGTGAACTCACTTGTGTTCAACTGATGCGGATTTTTAGATTTGCAACTGTTTCTTTATATTGTATTTTATTTTCAATCAACAATAGTTACACACACACACACACACACACAAAATCGACTGATTATTCAACTTTTGTTCAAGACTTCTTTGCGCTAAATTGTCGCGGCTGCAGTTGCACGTCTCGCGACACCTCTTCCAGCTGCACTGCGCCCACGTCGCCAGGCGCAGCCACCGCTTGTGCCGCGTCTGGCGGGTCCAGGGAGCGACGTCTGAGCGGCGGCGGCGGGTGTGTCGATATGACAGCCGGCGCGGCCCAGCTGCTGCAAATAAACGCCAGCGCGAATAGCACAAATAGCACTGTCCACCTCATTTCAGTTGCTCGTCGTTGGATGTTCGTTTCTGCACTGTTTGCTAGACGCAAAACTTGAACGGTTTTATAAGCGACAACGGCAAAAAGCGGCGCGTCGCTGGTTAGTGGGCAGCGTCCAGCTGATAAGCGCCAGAGTTCATGACGCGAAGGTGAAGTCGCTTATCTGCCAACGAAAAAGCGGCAGTCAATCGACAGCGGCAAAACGTAAACAATTACAAAGAATGCGATAGTGCGGCGGCGTGGAAGGGCGACTTGTCGGGGAAGGGGGGAAAAAACGGGCGCCCATGTCGCCAAAAACATCAATGGGGAAAGCCGAAGCGATCAACTCAATCAATGAAGATCGCGCAGCGCACTTTCAGCAAAGTCTGAGCTGCGCCGCAAGTCTGAGTCTGAAGCGTTCAAGTTCTCAGCTGAGATTTTTTCGTATTATTTGTGTAATAAAGCATGCTGCACTTTCTGACAGACATTATTTGTTTACTTAGTTTTTCATTCGAACTCGGGCGATGTGTTCCCCGCAGAATCGAAAAACATCGCATCGCAGACTCGGACTCGCTCTGTGCGGTTCCTCATGTGCCACACTTTGCATGACATATTCCGGTGTCATTGCCGTCGTCGTCGTCTAGTCAGCCATGGCAATTGCATATTTTTGTAATCAAAGTAAACAATTCATACAATCCCGCAGCAGCGCTCGGTCTGTCGCCAGACGTGTGTTGTTGAGGTGATGATGCCGTGATTTTTCCCCCCTGGCCTCTTCTCTATGCAGCAGATCGCCGTCACCGCACAAATGTTATTTTCACTAACCTTTTTTCTTCCCCTACACATCCTTTTTCCGTGCTTTATATGATTTTTCGTGTGTCGGTTTTTTGCAAACAAAATTTGAATTTTAAATCAAAATACTTCTGGCAATGGCCGAGCGCGATGCTCTTCGCTCGTCGCCCGGTGCCGCACCGAGGTGGCAATTTGAACAGTGATATGACAACACTCGCCGCTCACCGCGCAGCGTCCGACGGACGACGACAGCACAGCTGCAACATGTTTTCTCGGCTGGCGTTCCGCCCTTTTTTCTGCATTTTTAGTGGCATTCCGCACACGAATATTACAAACTTTGCGGCAGCCTGGCCGCTTGGCAGCACGTCAGCGGCGGCGGCGGACACCTGTTTGTCTGCGATCATTTGCATACAAGTGAACGGCTGAATTGTTGAATCGCCGAAATGCTGCAGCGTTCAAATGCTGCAATAGTGCAAATTTCTGTTTTGATTCGACGCAACTTGGCGCGGCGCCCGACTAACAAGTGGAATAACAGCACCGACCACTGTGCTCGGCCGCGTGTGAGAGCAGCGCAGCGGCTGCAAACACATTCAACTCGAATGCAAATGAGATTCCGTTGAAAATGTGTTTCCAAACATGCATGAAATATTTCACAGTAATGTGTTGGAAGGATTCAGTGTATTTCACGCTTTTATAAAATAAAACAAAAAAAAAGATATTGTAATAATAACCGAACCGAGTTGGCAGCATTTTCTGGTAATTTTCACCAGACTATAAAAATATTAATTAAATAAACCCAACAGGCTGAGCTTGGAGTATTTTCGAAGAAATGTGCGACCAGGCAAAGCAGCCCATCGCCGCACTCACTGCCCATCGGCCACCAACAATGCAACCAATTCTCCGGGCTTTGATGCTTTGAGCGGATCAATGGCCAAATCATTTTATTCTGCGCATTAGGCAGCCAGTTCTGGCGCGCACAATAGATTGGACAAATATTATGCTACAACAACAACAACAACAATGATTATAATAATTCCAGCAACAGTGGCGAAAGCAATGCAAATTGGCGAACGTCTCCTTGGCTTGGACTGTCTATGTATGAGTGTGCGTGAGAGTGTGTGTGTGTCTGATACAGAGCCGAAAATCGATATAGTTTGCATAGGGAATTTACACAAATCGGCTACTTTATACAGTAATAATTTCACGCAGATATGCACACAGTGCACGCCATTGGCCATTGAGGGGTTAATGCCGCCTGGTCGAACAGTTATGGCCGGCTGTCAGGAAAGTTGATGTTGCTTTTGTTGGTGCTATCGCAGTCGCAATGTTTGTGCGGCAATTATGAGGGCCAGTGTGTGTGTGTGTGTGTGTGTGAGTCCAACAAAATGGGGTTAAAGTCAACAAACTGTCAGACACTGTCCGACGAAGGCGACAAGCCGCTGGACAGGCGATTGTTGGCAGCCAAGAAAGCGCAAACAGACTCGCAGACGAAGACCAAATGACTGAGAACCAATTTGCAACAACAATTCAATACTGTATGTATTCGAAAGATGCGTGGAGGGTTAAGGAACGCGACGCACAATGGGACGAGTGTGGCCAAAAGTATCGAAAATGGATTTTCCAAGTGTGTCTATTGGGTTTTTAATGATAATTTATAAATAAAATTGATGATAGTATAAAAATGTTAAAATAAAGATATTGATGAAGACAAAAAAAAGGGTGACATTAAAGTCGGAGTTTTAAAATAGAAAAAAAAATTTTGTGAGTTTCAGACTTCCAACTTTTAAGTAGTCTGGAAGTAATTCAAGTACGATTATTTTAAATATCAAATTAAAGTTTGTAATTATTTCTGTCAGGCAGTGCCACAAATTGTTGACATTGTTACACTGTTGCTCGTTCAAAAATAGCAAAGCAAAAGCAAACAAAAAAGTGTTAATGCGAACAAGTAACAAGTCCCGCAAAATCCCGCATCAATTTTTGAATATGTTACACACTAAAAGTATCTGAAATGAAAATGTAAACAATTTTCTTGCTACAATTTTCCACAGTTTTTGGTTTTGTTTACTTTTGTAGTGGCACCTACGATCAAAATTCATAAAATTTACGATGTGTGGTGTGAAGCACGAAGATTTAATTTCCAGCAAAACCTGAAGAAAATTGTTAAATTGTTAATTGTTAAATGTTGTTAATTTTAATAGAAATTATAATAAAATAACATGGAATGTTTAAATAACTTTTATTCATTTAATTTCATCAAAAAAACTTTTGAATTATTAAAACATTTGCGTGATGCGATTTTTCTTCGTATGTTGCGTATACCTGTACACAATGGGCGTGGCGTATCTCAGCTATGTAATTTATATTTAATATTTCGAAAATATCTTTTTATCTGGCACAGATATTGAGATTTGAATATGACTTTGATATGTCCGTCAACCTATTTTTTGTTTTGTTTTTTCTCCAGACATATTTTTTAATACAAAAAATCATATCTGCTAAATTTCGGTTACTTGGAACTACTCCTTCAACTTTTGGCCACAGCTAGTACTGACCCGTCCCACTGTGCGACGTGGCTAACAAATGCAACATTAGATGTGTTCATGTTCGTATATGTTTGTGTGTGTGTGTTTGAATGTGTGAAATAGTGCAAGTAGGGATTGATTTTCGATTTTGTTGCTAAAAAATAATATTGTTTAAAATCGCACACACACACACATAGATACATGCATTGACTACAAAGAATTGCAAATCGTGTTTGTGTGTGTGTGAAAATTGAAAAAGCACATGTCCAATAATATTCCGCTCGAAAGACTCGAAGCTAAAATGAAAAGCAGCTTAGGAAAAGCATCAGGTTTTTGATTAGAAAACAGCAACACACACACACATACAAACGCAATCAGTAAAGTAGAAAAGTGTTTGCTTTGTGCACAAGACACAATTTTTGCTCGAGGAAGTGAACATTTTTATGGGCTAAAGCAGCTTTTTGACACATTCGCAAATGCTCCAAGCTGTAATTCAATTTTATACAAAATATTTTCATCAATTACAACAAATCTGCTACTTTGGATACCGGAACACAGCCATAAATATTTTATAAAAATATAAAAAAATACATATAAGTATTTTATAATGTCAAGCTTTCGCTTTGTGTATCCGAAAAATGTGAAAACAATTAGAGAGATATAGTTACGCATTACACAATCTCCAACCAACCCATCATTCCACCCACAAAACTGGCGATCCAATCATTCCCCTGTCGATTCGTCTCCCCATTTTTATCGGTTGTCCGTATGTGCACTCACGCAACTATCTTCGATTTCTTGAGTTCATCACTTCTGGACATCTGTTTAACAGTCCATTCTGTAGTAAAACAACATTTGGGAACATTGAAGTGCCAGAAAAACTTTATAGAAATAACCTGGTTACGAAACCTCATTTAAATCGATTACAAATATGTCTGTCTGAGACAAACAGACATGTAAAACCTGACTACTTAACCCACTCTAACCCGCCCGCTCAAGTTGGTTTCCCCCTCTTCACAATTCACGTCAATCAAACAAATTTGTAATCAATTTTCGATATACATTTTTGATAAAAACTTGCAATATTTTCATTTCATTTCTGCAACGAAAGTAGAGCAAAGACAGCTCGTCACACGTGACAGTAGGAAGCAGGAAAAATACCACAATTCTTGAAATGGCTAAGACGAGCCGAGCGAGAGATGACACTTTTTGGTGAGACCTCCAACAGTTTAGGGGGTTTTCGGTAAAACTTCAAAGTTTTCCTTCTGAATGTTTTTGAAACCTTTAAATAAAATACTTCGCTTCCTTCTGCGCCAACGTCGGCGGCACTGCTCACTGTCGTCGTTCCGGCGCCACTCGTCACCACATCGCAAAGCCATCACTTGCCGTCGGAATGGCCACATTAAAATGTCACGCTTTTGTGGTTTAATCATGTTAAGCCCAAAAGGATTCCATAAATGCGAGTGTGTGTGTGTGTGCGGCGAGGATTTTCGCCGACATTTTTGCGTCGGTGTTATTATCCGGTCGTCATGCGGGATCAACTTATGTCTCGTCGCACTGGCCCAACCGATGGAGTGAGTCGGGTGAGGTTTATTTTTCATAAGTGTGTTGCTCGTATTTAACTTATCCTCTGCGGATTTGCCGAGAGTGACACTTTTCGTATGCTGCCGAGTCAGCACTGACAACCTCTTCGAGTTGAATGAGCTGAAGACGCACTCAGTCAGCCGTCAGCTGGAAGCTGGATTAAGAAAATGTGTACTAAGTGTCTTTTCAAATGACTTTCCGATCAGAATGGGCAGCGGATCACGAATGACTTCATCAGAATATAGACCTCAGAATATTCTTTGGATGTACTTTGCGGGAAATTTTGTACAAAATGACTTTGACTGTCGAAGCTATTCTAAATCCGAGGCAGTCCAGACAGTCCGATGACGAAGCCAAGACAACCATTTTCACATAAGAATTGCATCGACTTTAAATGAAATGTCGATGCTGTTTCCATCCATCTGTCGCCACAAACGCCGAAACGACCTGCCGCCCAGCTCGTTGACGTTTATGAGATTGCAGCACGCAACAGAAATTCCTCGCAGCAACCACACTCGTTGCTCGGTGGATTAAGAAAGTCCAAATTACGGCGGTTAGGCGTTAGGTGCATCGGTCATGCCAACAACACAACACAAGCACATTGGTTGAAGCGTGCACTTCGAAAGCAACATCAACACCACCAACAACAACAATGGCAACAGTTGAGTGTGCAACGCAAGCGGCCGAAATGTCAACATATCAAAATGACAGCAACGCCGAGAGCCGGGCGGACGGGCGGCCGGAACTCAGCTCGGCGCCGTGCGGGCGGGGCGATGAATTTGCAGTTTCGGTGGCTGTGCATTATTGCATTTAGGATTTTATAAGCAAAATCACGTTTCTGTGGTTTTTTCAAGAAGCAGCCGCAAAATTGTCCGGCCAGGCTCGAGTGCAGTGCGATGAATTGAATACTCGCACTCCAAGTCGCCTCGTTACGCCCTCGACTTGTTGTTGGTCGCATCGTGTGTTTTGTTGGTGTTGTTCGCATTTTTGCGTTTCGCACTGAACGAAGCGGAAGCGGAGCAGAGCTGGCGACATTTCCCTTAGGCTTTGGCACACTGTGGCACAAAGCGAGTGCAAGTGCCAGTGTGTGTGTGTGTTTGTATGGAAGTGAATGTAAAGTGGCTCACCACACACGACTGCGTTGTTGTTGCCGCCTTCTTGCGGTTGCGAATTAAATTATAAGCTTATAGCGAGTTCTTTAATTTGATCGCCGTTATTACTTCCGGTCAGAACGTTTTCGTATTTCACTTCCGCCTCCCGTCCTGACGCCGTCAGCGCTTTTTGATGCCATCCGCAGTGCAGCGACGACTTGGCTCACGTTCATCGGCAGAGTATGAAATTATTGGTTTTGGCGAAATTCCTTGGCTCGTGTTCCGTTCATTTTCCCTTTTCTTCGGCTGTCATTATAAATTTTTTTCTTTTCTTTTTCGGTAACTTGTCTGTAATTTGTTTGGCGCCCATTTTGCACAATTTTCTGGCTGATGAAAGCACAAGTTCGATTCTCGTCATTCTTTTTTTGCTTATTTCCATTCGAATTGCTGGAAATTTGGTCGGTTGAGGTCGAAAAACGGACAATATTTGGTTTAAATTAACTTCACGGTTAGTGTCGTGGTGGGTTTTTTCAGGTTATTTGGTTGCTTCACGCTCGATTAGGCCATTCGATTTGTGCTTGTTTGACAATTTGCAAATTGCAATCATTTTCATGAAGTCACAATTGAAAGTTGCGATTGAAACAGGAAAACGGAATTTTCTATGAAAACTGACAAACGAAGATGGTTCAAACGCTTTGAGTTTCAAGTCTAGAGAAGAATATTCTAGCAATTTTTTGGAATTGTTTATAGGGGAACCATGAATTTGTTTTGGTTATATTTTTTTATGAACCCACTGATTTCTTGGCTTATATTTTTGAATTATTTTTCAATTATATATTTTTGAATACTTTTATATTTTTCAAGGTAATCATATTTCATATTTCACACTTGTTTTCACTTAAATATTTTAAAAATTGTTCAAGATAATAATTTTTTATATTTCAGACTTGTTTTCACTAACCAACCCACTTCGTTCATTCTGTCCCAAATCACCCGGAAGGGCTCAGACACATCCCAAAACAAGGCTGCGACCACGGTTGCCACTTTTGGTTCATTTGGACCAAAATTGGGCATTTTTATTTTTGTGTATTTGGGCCTTTCTTAAACAAAAGTGTATAGCAAAAAAGACTATTCTGCGTCCCACCAGCCACCTTGCATAGCCAGCCCTCAGCCAGTCCCTGCTTCGCTGTGCGGCAGCCCCACTCAGAAAAGTAACAGAAAGCGGAAGCGGCACATGCAACAGGCTTCTCGACGACGACTAAACCAATGTCCAAACATTGCAGCGTTTCCAAGAGTTGTTCCTCTGCACTCTGCACACAGTGGAGCAAATTGTCGGCGGCAGCCTGCGGCCGCGTACTCACCTGCACCTGTTGCGCACTTCGCTTCGCCTCCGCAACGGAAACAAACGCATCGAACAACCAACGATTCCGCTGCAAGCACGAATGATTTCTCGCACTCGCGTTCACACACATCTTACTCGGAAAACTTTAATGAATTAAATTTTACTTCACTTTTAACAAATTTCACACAAATTTCACAACAAAACCGAACCGAAAAACTGAAACAACGCAACGCACCAAAAACAACGCGACGCAACTAAAATGCCGGAAACAAACCAGAGTTGCCGTGTCTCCCCCCGCACGCATTGCCCACAAACATTCATTTGTTTATTCTGCGTTTTGGTTTATATTTTTACACGAACGCATTTAGATTTGTTGCTTTTGCTATGCCGTAAGATGTTTGACCCAATAGTGTGAAGATTTGTTTGAAAATTCGCTGCAAACGGAAATTTTAAATAAAATCTCGAGAGCGACAGCCCTGATGCCAGCGGAAACGCTCACATTTCGCGCCAAAAATATTGCGACCTGCCATCATTCACGAGCGCACTCTATGGGGTAAACAGCTGACGGTAGCTGCTGCTAGCAAAGTTTCACACCATCCGGTAGCTGAGCAGGGCGACTCAGATTGCTAGAATGTTGTGGGTTGGAAGCTCAACTGTGTGTGAAGCAAATTTGATTGCAAATTTATTAACCACAAAGTGCACTCGCAGCAATTTTTGGGCCCTACACATTATGAATTTTAGATGAACAGCAATGAATCAATGTGCTTCACTTCTTCAATTCCATTCCATTCCACTTGTCTTGAAAAAGTTTTCGCTCTCATTTTATTGACGTTATTTATTAGCGATCTACATACAAGTACGTATGTACATATTTACAGTTAAAAAGCACAAGTTCAAATTTTTGCGTTATCACAATACAAATCATCATGTTAAATAATACAACAACAAAAAATTACAAAACTACACCTAACCTAACTTAATTTACGCGCAAGTCAAGTGTTGCGTGCGACGTGCGCACTGCTTTGCCAATCGTCAGTTCGGTTGCATCAGTTTACGCTTATAACTAAATGTGCACTTACAACTACAACTACAACAAATACAAAATAAAGTAAAATACACGCACAATGAATTCTTTGAGTCGAATACTTAAACGTAGCGTAGTTAATGTCTTTTTGGTAAGTATTTTCGCGATTACAACAAGAGTACTCGTGACAAAAGTGTTCGGCACGACAGAGCTGGACAACTGGCAGCGCGGTGCGGTCCGCCTCTCTCGTGGTAGACCGTTTGCGGCGCTCGATGTCCTAACTGACCAAACGTTCGTTTTCGCCAAAGATGCGCTCGTAGTTCTCGATGAGGACCTTCGCCAGCGTATTCATGCGCCCAATGTCCACAAAGTTCAGCTGGTTGGCGGAGAATATGCAGGGACCCCAGACGATGGCCAGATTGGAGGCGGGCATACGGTTCTCGGTGCTGCAAGCGGCAACGCTGTTGCAGGCGGGAACAACAAATTCAATTAGCAACAACAAAGACAAAACAACAACCGTATCAACCTGAACTAACTTTTTTAAATGCCTGACGAGGAACTGCAGCGTCGAGCGATTCGGCTCCGGCATCTGGTCGATGGCCAGACGCAGCGCTTCGATGCCCGCCGCGTCGGTCACATTCGGGCCGAAGCGCTCGTACGTCGGCTGCGGTATCAGCGGCGCGCCCAGCTCGCGGAAGAACAGCTTCAGCAGGCTGGTCAGCGTGTGGATGTCGTCGGTGACGAGCAGCTTCGGGTCGTAGATGTAGCTCTCGGACAGCTTCTGCTTCAGCTCGTCGATGGAGATCTTGTTGCCGGAGGCGCGGTACAGACCGTCCTGCAGGATGCAGTCTTTTCGCTCGATGTACTCGACGCAGTCGACCACCAGGCGCGGCACGTGCGGGTGCGTCGTCCGATTCAGCTCGAGCTGCTCCAGCGGCGCGCCGAAGATCGGATACTTGGGCTTCATGCCATCCTCCAGGTACAGGCTGGCCGTCTCGGTGCGCCGGAAAATGCCACGACTCTTCTTCTCGCTCTTTGGTGAACGCACATTCCTGCGGACAAGAGAGAGCGTCAGTGCATCGACTTCAAACTTACCGCAGACAAAGACACAAACAAACACTTTGACTTACAGCTTGAAAACGCCGCGTTGCACTGCAATGAGATAGAAAAACAACAAACATTAATACAAGTGGGAAGTGGTGCGTTCGCTCGAATCGGCCTAGAAATTTGCTGAATTTGAATACGAAATATTTATGTGAGAACGAAATTGCAACTTTTGTCATTGTGGGCGCTCATCGCGATTCCTCCTACCGCCATCAGCCGCCGCCGACTAAATCAGCGCGCGGCCGCTGAGCCAGCAAGACGCGGCGCCGATTTGTGGCTGCATAAATTAAAAGCGCGCGTCAAGTCGGCGAGTGTGAATCACGCAACGGCCGCCGCTGCGCTTCCCTCGCGCACAATACACATTTTTGCTTCTGCGTCGGGCCCTGGCTCTGCTTTGCTTTTGTGTTGAGTTTTTAAGTTTTTAATTTTATTTAGCATTTTAATAGTTTGCAGTATGCGGTCAGCATGAATGGCTCGCTACATGCGGCGTCAATCGGCGCGCACAGGGGAAATGTGGAACCTCAGAAATGATAAAGTTGCCATCGCAGACAAAGCTGCCGGCAGTCAATTGCTGACAATTTCTCGCAGAGACAAATGGCACTTTTCACTCCAAGCAGAAAAGAAATGTGAAACTTTGCGGTTTCGCGACTAAACTAAACAATTCTTATTTTTTATTAACCCTTTCGACCCCGAATTCTACCGTGTCTCGATACTACTTTTTGGTATTTAAATCATGAAAAACTTGTTTAAGAAGTGTGCACACGACATTTGAAGTCGCCACGCCTCTTTGTTAGAGTTTTAGAGCTAGTTTACTTTTGAACAATTTTAGCTTAGAACGGGTTAAAGAAATGTTGTATCAAAATTTTTTAATTACAGAAAAACTATTTAATATTTATGGAAAAATACAATATTATCACTTTTTGATTCAATTAGAACACAAACTTTCCCTGAAATCGCTGCAAATTATTGGAAATTATTTTGTGGATAACAGTAAAATTTTTGTAATTTGCTTTGAATTCACTTCTAAAAATATTAATTTGTTGGTGCCTACTTAAATTAAACCCATAAATCAATCGTCGCTTTTGCTATAAGATGACAAATAGGTGAAGTTGCTCTCAGGCAACTTTGGGGTCGAAAGGGTTAAGGAAGAAAGAAGTTTTTGAAGTGAAACCGCGCACAAACTTACTGAATTTAATCGACCAGCACAGCCGAAAAGCATACCAACAAATTTCATAGCGCCAGCATCGCTTCCGGACGATACACTCACAAGCGACAACGGCCGCTCGTGGTTGCATACTTTTAGGCCGATTTCAGTCACACATTCTACTCACGTTTGTTGCGCATGCGCTCCGCAATCGACTTCTTGTCGTCCTCGTTGGGCAGGTCGATGAGGTTGCCGAAGGAGGCACTCTTGAAGCGCTGCAGAATGTTCTGCTGCGGCGTTGCCGCTATCGCTGCCTGCGTGTCAATGTCCTCCTTGATCTGCTGGGCGCGCAAAATCTCTTGCTCCGAAACGATCTGCAAAGCGCAAAGACACAACAACAAAAACCATAAATAGGTACACAAATACTCAAGCGGAGGCAGTAATGTAAAGAGGCGCGAGAGCACAAATGTAAACAATTTAATTCACAGCCAACGCGGAACAAGTTCGTGCTTGGCGCAGACGATTTTCGTAATTTTTGATAAAGTCAAATTGAACGACGAGGCGAGGGAAGCGTGTCGACAGGCCGCATGTCGCTGCAAATGTCCGAAATGACATCAGTCATTTTGCTCGAAGACTACTGCAAAGAACAACAACAACCATTTCGTATGCATTACTTGAATGGGCAGGCAAGGCGGCCATCAAGTCGAATCAGTCAGTCAGTCAACGTGTGTTGTGCACATATGGTGCGCATTATTTGTTCTGTTGTTGTTGTTGTATTTGTTTTATGTTTATGATTTGATTTGCGCATTTGTAGCCGTCGAATCGTTCACGTACGAATTAGACAACAAGCACAGCGAAATACAGGTCTCCCTTGTATAGCGCGGTACTTCTACAACGCATTTTCGCTATTTTGCGATTTAAAAAAATCATTTTTTTCATTATGTTTTTTAATTTTTTAAATAAAGTATGAATTTTGATTTTGAGTTGGAATGTACATACATCTTTAATTAATTTAGTACCTACCTATTTTATTTTGGAAAAAGCTTATTGGAACATAACCCTAAAATTTATATGAAAGTTAAGTCTTCTATAACGTGAATCACATAACGCGGAATTTTCCTGGAACGTAACCACCGCGTTATACGAGGGAGACCTGTACAGCCAAACAACAACAATGGCAATGGCAATCGCAACAACGACAACACTTTAGCAATTTAAATAGGTACACTTTAATTGTTTACTGCGCGCGTAGTGTGTTTTAATGTATTTTTGTATTTTTATTTATTATTTGTTTGTTGTTATTGTTGGCATTGCTGTTGTTTTGCTGTTCAGTTTTAGCGCAAATTGAAGCAACGCGGCCTCGTTTGCTAGGCTGTAATTTATTCTGCCCGCGGATCTGCAGCGATTTCAAGTGGCAGCACTCGAAAGTTTTTCACCTCCACATTCTACATTTAACGGGTTTCTTTTCAATTTACAATGTTTTCTCTCTGCCGCATCGATTAGATAAGCCATATCAATCGATATGCAATGTGCGAGACGCTTCGCGAACGCACCCGCCGCCCTAAAATTGTTTGCGCCGAGGCAGTAAAAACGCCATTCCACGAAAGCCGCCGGCCATCTCGGAGCTGGTTCACATTTCGACCTAACCTCAACACGCCATAGACGCAGCCACGCGTTTATGTAAGAACCGCTAGATTTGCGCCCATCGCTGTCCGCTGCGGCTAGAGGTCGTTAGCCAAGCGCCTGCGGACAGCGAAGCAGGCGGTAACGGCTGCGTCTGCGGCTCGGTTCGCGGCATGTCAAGTCGAGCAAATTGCTGGGCAAACACAACTTATCTCGGGCAGTAAAATGCTTTTATCATTAACAGTTTGTCGGCCGCGAAATTAATGCGCTGGTGCTGCGGAAACGAGATCCAAACTCGAGGCACGTGTAAACACGAAGCTCACAACTGGAAATGTTTAAATGCTTTGCAACACTCTCGAAACAATTTCGATACCCTACGCCAGGCTTAAAAGGTATATTTGCGGAGGTATGACCGGTAAATGTAATTGAGGTTAGAATCGATCCAGCCATGTTCGTCCGTCAGGTTAAAAAGATTTGAAGCACCTAAATAAAAAACGGAATCCAACTTAGAGCTAAGTGGAATGGCTAATAGTAAGTCAAATTTTCAGCAGGGTTGCCATATGAACAGGGCACAGGATTCAAATAAGCCCGTCAGTTTGAAATTCTTTTTACATTTTGAATTTGTTGTGGCTAAATTTGATCACACTGGATGACTTGAGGATGTTATTTCTTTTTTCCTTATTTAACAACAAATGGCACAGAAATACTCGCCAAATCAACAAATGAAGCAACGCCGGACAATCCTTTCCAGCGCGCCGCATGACTAACCGTTGCCGTTCGTCGGAATTCGGTGTCAACAAACCCGCCAAATTCCATTTCAGGCCGCATACAAAACACATCGGCCGACGCAGCGATTGCAGTGTGCAATTCTTTTATCATCGGGCCGTACGCAGAAAATCTTCAAAAGACGCAAGTAAAAACCAACGAATGAGACAGTAAAAGCCAACGAATGAGACATGCGCAAAAAATGCGCGGCGAGGTGTGGAATCTCAGGCTGACATCAGCGCAACAACACCACTCAAATGTGCCAGCAGGCTGCATCGAAAGCGGTCACTCAGCTGTCCCGCGCAGTGTCCGCACACTTGCGGCGCACAACAAAGCATCGCAGAGCCGTTGAAAAATGCGCAGAATGTGCGGGGATCACATTTGCATTCGCTTGCGTGCCGCCAGAATGTGCCGCCGCACGTCGCACAGGTGAAGACGCAATGGAAGCGAAGAATTGTCGTGTACAATTTGTATCTTCCTTTCCTAGGACTCATCGCAATGTTTATTCGACTTTTGAGTTAGCTGACAAACAATTCGGTGTCTGCTCCCCTCCCTACTTCGACTCGGTGCGCGATCATTTATTTACGCGAACTGAATTCGCTTGAAATCGTTGTGCGAATTGTGTACTTTTCCTTTAATGCCGCCCATCGGATTGAAAGTACGCTACATTTACAACAACAGCACATTAGCACATTTGCTACTCGCTGTCGACTAACAAAACCCAAGTCGAGTTGACTCATGTCATTTGGAAATAGAAAGTGGCCCACGAGCGGCCGCAGTGAAACAAACCGTTCCATTGTGTTGGGACATGTTTTTCTTTCCCACATGCGAAATCTGGATTTCACTGGCGGAAAGGTTCCCACACGACCCGCGGCAAACAATGCGGGACCGCCCCACATGGCACTCATTCCCCACTCACCATGTCCTCCTCGTCCTCCAGATAGTTCACATCCAAGAGCATGAATTTCCACGCTTGCACCGAGTCCGGCAGCAGCTGCATCTTGGGCGCCGCCGACCTGACCGCGCTGGTGGTGCGCGGCGGCGGCTGGGGCGAGCGTTCCTGCGGCGATCGGCCAATGCCGCTGTCGTCCGCCGCGCTCGCCAGCTCCGCCGTCCGTTTGGCAAAGTACAGCGGCGCATGCACGCGATCGTAGTCGTAAACAATCGCCCGCAGCTTCGGCTCGAGCAGGCTGTAGAAGATGCCGACGCCGCGCAGCAGCGGATGCTGCAGGCTGGCGCTGATCGCCGACGCCAGTGTGGCGGTGCTGCTGCCGCTCTCGAAGCCTGTCACCGTGCTGCCACTGGCCGACGCTGACGCCGCTCTCGATGCCGCGCTGCCCGTCGAGCGCATTGTGCCACTGTTCAGGCTGTAGCCGTCATCGTCCGAGCGCATCGTCTCACTGCCGCAATCCACCGGTTGTGTGCTGAACATAAACTCGTCGTCCGTCTCCCACTCGCCGTGATCTTCGACATTGTCCGAGATTAAGACGGACGGCAGCAGTAGCGATGAATCATTGCAGCGCAGCGACTTGGCTGCGGCGGCGGTCGCGGTGATGGCCGCGAGGCTGCTCACATCGTAGTAATCGGCATCGGTTTGGTAGCGCTCCTGGACTTCCCCAACAGTTTTGAACTGCCAAATCGGCTGATAGATGTCTTCCTCCTCGTCGTCCGACTCGGCATCGCGCTGCAGCTGACCGTTCTTTTTGCTACTACTGTTGTTATGGTTGTTGTTGTTGCTGTGTGTTGGTTTTGCACTGGGCTGCGAGTCTGCTGCTGCTGCTGTCGGCACAGTCATTGTCGAGCCGCTGTTTTTGGGATTTTTCAATCGAGATTCACTTTTCGCAGGCAACGGCGGTGAGTTGTTCTCGCGTGGAGCTTCTGTTTTTGTTGTTGATGACAAACTCGTCTTGGGATCTCTGGCTGGCACTTGAGGCGCACGATTACAATTTCGTGGTGATCCACTTGGGCTCCGCTCTGTCACACGCGTTGTTGTTGCTTCACCAGCGACACAGATCGCATTGGCCTCTGCCGCGAGCTGGTCGCACTTTGAGTGTCGTTTCGGTTCACTTAACTCGCGCACTTGAACATCGTCAACACTTTCTATGAATTTTCCCAGCGCCTTCTCATTGCGCCGCGACGCGTCTTTGGCCTTCGGGCGCAACACTACTTCATCGCTATTGCTTTTCATCACTCCGCCACTGCGGCTGTTACCGTCGTCGCACCCAACACCGTCACTGGGCCCGGCTGGGTCCACGCGTACTTCCCCAAGCCCGACCACTTCACGCCCAGCGTCCGCCTCAATTAACGACACACGTTTCACCACAATCTGCGCGCTCGCTCTCCGCGGCGCTGCTTCAGCGCTCTCCACTCCGACACGAGCACTTCCGTTTCGGGGCGCACTGCGCGGCTCTACTGACTCACCCACGACCGCAACACTTGAACTCGGCGAAATGTCGCCACTCTGTACAAGCGCCAAGTTCGCACTGCGCTCGGGCGCTCGACTGCTGTTGAATTCGCGCTGCAAATGCGCGTAAAATCGCCGAAATTGTCTCACCAAACGTTCGCGCGTTAGGCTGCGGCCAGACGCGGCGCTGCGGCGTACGCGGTGCAAATAGAACCGCAGCGGCTTATCGTAATAAATAACAACATTGTTCAGGCCGCGCGCTATCAACAGACCGTTGAGCAACTGCCCTATATCCACTCGCTGCGCGATCGCTTCTGGCGCACAAGCCGCGCTTACGCGCCGCTCTGCAATGGCGACAGTCGAGATATGCTGCGTCGCTGCTGGTTGTCGGCACGCGGATCGTCGGTCGTTGCTGTTGGTCGCTGGCGCATCATCAATCACCGCCGTAATTGCAGCCACATCCTCGTCGTGACGTTGATAGGCTGTCACAGTTTCGCCGTTGCGTCCGCTGTGCGCCGGCACATGGTCGCGTTCGCCACTGATCGCTTCCGCCGTTATGTCAGTTGGGGGCTTTCGCTGTTCGCCCTCGCGCCGCGATTCGTCAGGCGTATCCACTGGCGCGTTGGGGTCGCTTTCGCGCTGCAAAAAGTGGTCGAAAGCACTCAAAATATCGCTAACGAACTCCGAGTCGCGCTCGTAGATGCCGCGCCGCTTGTCGGTCGCTGTGATCGCTTGCCGTGCTGCCGAACGACTGGCGGCGAGGCCGTTCTCGCCAATGGCGCAGAGCTCCGCGGCGGCAGCAGCCGCAGCCGCACTTGTTTCGTCAATGAATGGTGTCGCTGTAGTTGTTGCTGCTGCTGCTGCTGCTGCCGCTGCCACTGTGCGATTGCGTATGGGTGCGCAATTAACATTGGCATCATTGTGATTGTGCGGATCGCGGTTGTTGTTGTCAATTTTAAGGTAGATCGCTTGGCGTTTGGCTCGTTGTTGTTGTGAGCGCGGTGACCCTGGCGATTGCGGTGCTGCGGCCGTCGACGTGGATGTTGCCGCGTTCGCTGTCGACGGCACCAGATCAGCTGGCCGTTGTTTTTGTTGTTGCATTTGTTTTGCCATCAGATTGCGCTTGAAGTCGCGCACCATGCGCGCAATAACAGGTGATATCGCCGACCCGACGTCTGCCGCACTCTCGCGCGGTGGCTGTTCTTCCGCGCCGCTGTCGCAATCGACAGTGGCAATGTTTATCTTTGCTTCGGTTGTTGTCGTTGTTGGTGTTGTCTTGATGGCCGGCGGCTTATCGGCGTTGGACGAGTTATTAGTCAGCGACGGCGCGACGGATGGCGCCAATAGGCCGGAACTGGCAATGGTCGCGCAATAAATCAGCGGATTCTTGGCGGGCACACTTTTCGGCTGGCACAGTCCGAGCTGGTCGTCGTCGAGCGGCGAGCCGTGCGTCCGGTAGCCGTGCACCTCGCGCCGCAGCAACGTCAGCCACTGACAGACGCTGTCGGCCAAGTACAGCGACAATTTCGCCGGCGGACCGGGTGTTGTGGACGCGCTGTTGTTGCTCGGTTTGTTGGTGTCGTTCTGTGACCGCGAGCGCAAGAGGCGCGGCTTCGAAATGCGCGGCCGCTTGTTGGCGCCGGCGGCGTTTTTGGCACGCGACGCGACAACACTTCGCTCCGGCTCGTGCCGCTGGGGGACGCCTGCGCCCAACAAGCTGTCGGCACTTGACGCCGACAGTAGCAGCTGATCGTGCGATTGCGACTGCGTCAGCCCCGTGGTCAACGTTTGTGCGCTGTCCGCGAGCACGTCGCTGCACTTCAGCCGACCGTAGATGTGCTGGTCGCTGCGACTGTTCTTGGCCAGGTGCAGGCTCTTCAGTTCGCAGATGCGCTGCAAGTCGAAGGTGTCCTGCGTGCGAAACACGTTCTCGAAGCCGTCCACGTTGTGCTCGATCCGCAAGTGTTTGCGCGTCGACGCGCGCTGCTGCGGCGGCGTGTTCGGCGGTGTCTTGACGCTGCGCTTCAACGAGCCGATGAGGCCGTAGAAAAGACTGCGCTTGTCGCGTTTACCGAACGATTTCGATTTGCCCAAATTGGCGACCTGCTTGACCTCACACTTGTCAGGCGGCAATGGTGGCGCCGGCGGCTTGTCGTCCGCAACCTGCGCTTGGGTCAGGCAATGTTCGCAGTCGTCGCTGCTGTAGAGCGAGCCGCACTTTGCGCAGATATTCTCGTAAATGTTCTCAGTGCTGCCGGCGGTAGCGTCGACGGCAGGCGCCTCCGCCGTCAGCTGACACCTCTTCAGGCCGTTCACAATGCACGCACAAAAGTTGCACAGCTGGCCGCGTGCCTCGAAGACTCCGTAGCCGCAGCCCCGACACAAGTTCTCGTAGATCGCGTCCGACTTGGCGCGGCTGTGGCGGAAGAACTGCTGCAGCAGCCGCTGCTGGCTCAGCCGCAGGTCGAACTGGACGTTTTCGTAGACGGGCGGCGACGCGCGCGCTGGTTCGCTGGTGGGTGTTTTCACACTACGATTGTCCGCTGCCCCGCCGTGTGCAGCTCCGTCAACGCGACACTCGTAATTAACTGAGTCGCGCGGCGGCTGAGCGCGCTCGAGCGCGAAACGCTCCACGATTCCATGCGCTGCGTTTCGGTTCTGCTGCTGCTGGCTGTTGTTGTTGTATCTGGTTTTCTTATTCATGCCATCGAAATCTTCTGTTGGCTGTGGTGTCTGTTGAGGCATTTTTGGCGTTCGCTGCTGCGCTGAGTGAGAACGAACGACTGCGAGCGACTCCACTCAAGCTGGAAGTACATACAAACGCGTTCTCGCTGCTGCTCATTTATCGCTCGCTTTGTTTTGTCGCTTTTCTTCGTCATCTGTCGGTATCTGCCTCGCGCTAAAGTATCCAACTGTCTTTCAATTCGTTTCACTGCCCCAGTCACCGCTTTTCCTATTCCGCTCGGAAACCCACTCAGCCAACTGAGCGACTGATCGATTGAGTGACACAGTGAGTGAGTGAGTGTGTTCGTGTTCATGTGTTTTTAATTGATCGTTTTGTTGTTCTGTTGTTCTTTCTTTGTTTTTTGTCTGGTCTGGGCGACAGCACTTGATATCTCATAATTTGCTGCTCCCCCCGCGGGAAAATATTTCTACACATTTACTCTCATATTTGAAATTGTTTAACTTGGGCGGCGTCCTTCCTGCCTTCTTCACTTCGTTAGCCACTACACATTTTTTACGGCAATTCTTATTCAATGCTCATTTGAATTCCACTTTTTATGGCAACTACAAGTTGTTGTTATTGTTATTGTTGTCGTTGTCGTTGCTTGTTTTGCTTCGACTACATGTTGGCAATCTTGTTCCATGACTCACTTCGCAACCATAGTGGTTGTTGTTGTTGTTGTGCACAATACACGTTCAGCTTGCAAATTCGTTTCATTAGGTCTTCGCTTTGTTTTTGTCTAACCATTTTCAGCCAACAGTTAGCACAACAACAAACAAAGAAGAACCACAGGTGGTTTGAGGCAAAAATGCTTCCAGAGCGCAATGCAATCAGCGTAACTCCAGCAATTTCGATAGCATTCGAAGAAAGGCGATTGACTTTTCTTATTCGAGTGCCGAGGTGTGTCTTCTACCTGCGCCCCGCGCTGCGAGCACATAAAAGACACAATGCGCCCTAATCCTGCTGCGTTTACGAGCACACTTCGAAGAACGACAACCTGTTGACCTTTTAAGCCGCTAAGAGCGACAGTTGTTTAATTTTTTCCCTGACTGCGCGAGCACTGAACACTTAAGCCGTCAATAAGAATGCGACACAGAGTGACAGCAGTGCGAAGGCAGAGGCGCCAATCAAGGGGGCTGCCTTTGGAAGGAACGGATTTCCCACACATCTCTTTGAGCTATCTGACTTTCAATCTTTTCAGACATGATCCTGAGATTTTGTCGGTTTTTGACAGATTAATTTCAACATTTAAAAAAATTATTAAATTTGCTTTATAAATATTTCATTTTTCGATAGGTCTGAATGGGTTAGAATCGATGTGATCTCGACTCTCTTTGCCGCCAAATTTCCACATTCTGCCCTAAAACCAAAACACCTGCATTGCATTTTTAGGGTCACTTCAAATGATCTCAGCCCAATGGTTTTGCTGTCGAAAATGCCAGCAGAAACACAGACTTCAAGAAAGACAATGTGTGTGCTTCGGGCCAAATGTTGAAGCCACGAATCCACGATTTGGTCGAGGCAGTGAATCAGTGGATGACTAGCAGATTTCACAATAACTCTGCTGCTGTCGGCAATTTCAGACACCTCTTTCAGACCCCTTCACGGCCCTTATTTTGAAATATGGGCGACAACGAGCTTTCTCAATAAATTGTTTTAAAGTGTTCAAAATAGATCAGATGGGACAAAGTGTGGCCATTTTCGATCTCAAATTTGTTGGGGTTAGCTGCATTTGACACCACAATTTGGCTTTCTTGGCCCGAAAGTGGAACTATGAAGCTTTTCTTCGCTTCGTCTCTGTGACTAGACTAGGCCCCAGATTGGCACTAACCCCTTAACTGCATTAATTGGTAAACCTTGTACGCGACTTGGATTTATTGTAAAAGTCTCGGATTTATTTGAGTGGAAAATAAATTCTGATGGGCCATTCGACGCGTTCGTTTTATGCAAATGCCGCCGCGTGTTCTCTAATATCTGCTGCGGTAATATTCGAACAACGGCAACAGCAACAACGGCACCAGCGGAACGGCGGATTAGGTGCTGAATGACAAAATCAACACAAGACCAGCGCTCCGCCCCTCCTGCTTGTCCGCGGCCTGTAGCTGCACAAAAATAAACACAACATTGTTCGCACTCTGCTCGCGTTGACAGTGGAAATGCACAACAGCAACAATAATAACAACAACACCACCAACAACAAACGCCATACATTTTATCAGTTGCCGAAATTAGTTCGCTGTGTTCGACGGGCTAAATTCGTATCGGGCCTGACCCAGTTCGAAGACCTCGTGCCGGTTTCCAATGCGATAAATTTCAATGGACTCGAAATGTTTTGTTCTTGCTCGGTTCGAAAGAATTCTTTCTCAATTGTCAAACACTGTGACACCGACGTTGCACTTCTAACACAATGCGCGACTTTCAAACTTTTCCGAATTCGCTTGTTTTCGAACTTCACGGCACAAAACGCCCGCTCGACTCTCGGTAATGCAAATCGCACTGTGCGCGGGCCGCAAATGTCGCTGCTACCGATTCACTGATTTGAATGTTTAATTTTTCGCCCGTACGCGACGTATGTGCCCACTTTTCTGCGCCCCCTCGCTCCGCGGCTGCCACTGGCGACAGCAAGCCCAGCTCAGGCGAACTCAGCGCGAACCTCGGCTGATAAGCGTTGCGCGCGCGTTGGGCTTTATGACAAATCGCCAATCGCAATTAGCATCGGCGACAGCCGCAGCGGCATAGCTGCACGTAGCACCAGCGAAAACATTTCCAAAGTCGATGTCAGTCAGTCGCTGTTATTCCGTATTGCGTTGGCGAATTTGTCGCACCGTTGTCGACCGCCGACTGGCTGTGTGTGCGCGCGGTCGAAACTCACAAGCGGGACTTGAAGATGCGCAGGCAATTTCCACGCGGCGCTCGCCTCCGACGACCGGCGACCAATGACTGGAGCAAGTGTCGCGCACCGAGCGCCGAGCGGCCACCGGCGACCGGCGTGCGCGCTAATCCTACAGCGCCGAGAAAATGTGCTCAAGTGGCGCGCGGCTGGACGCTGCCGGGGCCCAGCGGGCCGCAGCCCAGTCCAGCCCAGCCCAGTGCGACCGCAGACGTTCTTGTGCTTTCATTTCCATCCATTCCACTTCATTTCGTTTTCACTTCGGCTTAATTTTCTTCTTCTCCGCTTGCAGTTTTTTCCATAATTTTTATTTTCATTTCAATTTGAATTCCAGCCAGTAGTGGCTGTCCCCCCTCCCCCCTCCACCGACGCAGACGCATGTTACGCATGCGGCAAATGCGAAATGCGTGCGCCAGCCTGTGGCGGCAATAACGACCCAGCCCAACCAGCAACAACACCATCCCAATCACAATCAGCTACAGTAGCAACAACAACATGTCCACGCTCATCATTTACTTATTAACAGTTAAGCATGTTGCATGTTGTTGCTGTTGGGTGTTGGCTGGCTGTGCGCTAACGTGAAACGGTTACTGGGTAACCGCATGCGACAGAACTGATTAATGAAATCAGTGTGCAGTCAGAAAACTGAAAGTCCCAGTTCCTTTCTAGAAACCTTTCAAGTCTTTCTGGGAGTAAAACAATTCGAATTAGAGTAAAATTGGTTCAAAATGTGGCTCCTCATTACAGAGTTCGAGCCCAGCAAACAAACATCCTTAGGCTTATTCCTAGACCAGGATTATTCCTATCCAGAATTTGGTTGAACATGGAAGCAGATGTTTGCTCAACAAAAGATGTTACAAAGAAGGTTACAAAACAATTACAAAGAATCTAATTTCAGTTACCGGTGAGCTGACAATGATCTGACAAGCTTCCGTAGCGTATCCAACAATTACTCGTTACTTCATATGGAAATACAAGCAATTTGACATCAATTGCTCTCCTTTAATAAACCCTTCTCTCTGATCATTCCGTAGAAAAACGTCGTGTGTCATCCTCAGAGTTCACATTAAAAACGAGATACAACTCATGTCCAACACATTTATCGGTTCAGCCCATACATAATATGGGTGTTCACCCCACTGTGGAAACTGTCAGTTCTGTATGAAAACAGCAACCGAAAGAAATACTGGATTTTCGAGAATATTGGCTGTTTTATAGAACTTTTTTTTTAAGGCAAAAAAACCTTCAAGATTTACATAGGTGCAGCATCGCAATAAATCCGTTCTTTGATGCAATTCTACGCATTTCTGCAGAAGAGTGAACACCCTTAAGGCACCAACTTGAGTTATTTGTGCATAATTCGAGTTTTATGAGGCAACAAATGATGTTAACCTTAGCTAGTTGCTGCATTAATGTACACAAACAATTCGGACACATGCGAAATGGGTGCAGAAAAAATTTGTCTTGATAAAAAATGGCATTTGACAGCATTTGTGTGTGTGGATGTGCGTACGAATTTGTGGGCAAGTGTGCAGCCGCGTCGACAATTGAGGCGGAGACTGACGCTGACGCTGACAATTGATTTTAACTCGTTGTGCACACACACACATACTTGCAACACATCTGGCACACCCAGAGATGTCATACATATTGTTGCATTTCGCTTTTGTCGCGGGGTGAAGGGCCACCACGTCGAGCGGCTATTTTCAAGTCTTTCAGCCGTTTACTTATTTATTTATTTATTTTACATATGTGAAATGCAAAGTGAATGAGCGGGAACATAATCGCTTCTACGTATCTACATATGTACAGATGTGTGTGTGTGTGTGGCCACCAGCGACCCCACAACAACAGTTACTCGTACGTACGAATATTCCGTGACTCGCTGTTGGCGGCTGCTCCTCTTTCTTCATTTCGTCAATTTGTTTATTTTTTGTTTGCTGCCATTGTGCGCATTGGTTGTAGTTGGCTGTGGTTGTATTCAACAATTGCGCTCATTGTGCTTAATTAATTTAGTTCAAAGATCAGATGTGGAGCGACTGCGCGCTGTTTGGGGGGCGCGAGCGGGTGGCTGGCTTTGCTGCCACATTCTGTGGTGGATTCGTAATTGTTTCATGTGGCGTCTTCTACTTCAACGTGCACAAAATCTTTATGCATCTTTAGATGCGGCTTTCAGCTATTTTCTACAACAATAACATCTCTTTACAATTCAAAACTAAATTAATATCGATTCGACACGTGAACGATTGGGTTCAATAGTTTGACTCTCTTGCAGGCTGCACCGGCTCCGCGCAGGCAGCCTTTCGCCGCCGTCGTTGCAACCCGCATATTCCGCTCGAATATCGCCGGCTCATGTGACGCCAATTAGTTCTGCCCCCCACTCGTTCCTTCTCCAATCGCTGAGTGCTCGAGCGAACAAACAAATACTTTGCATTATTCCAACAACCCGACACGACACGATCCCACCGAAGCGCATTCAGCTGTGCAGCTAATTGGGAGGCCTGCAGCTAATAATCGCCAGCTCCCATAAATGATTCAATGAATGAAATGTTGACACACGAACCGCCGATCAGCCTCTGCGCCGAATAATACAAATAACCGCACACAGCTGTGAGCGCACTGCAAAGTAGGAATTTGGTCATTGAATCAGCTTCAATTACGCCACTCCGCGTCCACCGTCGACAGTTGAATTGAAGCTGAAGAGCTGCGCGCCAATTAGACAAACGCAATGCGGAAGCAATTTGTCAAGCTGTGACGACGAGTTATCGGCGGAGTGGCGAGGTGTGGTCGCTGCAACTATGTACGTGATGCCAGCAATTATTTCAAGACCACCGATACTGACGCTGCGTGCCCACACGACTTTTGCGATAAACTTCGCACGAGAAGTGATTTGCTCGAAGCTTTAAAAAATTCAATCTATGCAGAAAAGTCGACAATTTTAGTGGTGCAAATCGTTGACGCGCCAGACGCCTGTTATGTTTTCGCAGGTCGTCGGCAGACAATTCGAGTATTTCACTCAAGTAATTACATTTTAACTTTTCGCACAAGAAAATTATTAAGTTTTTCAATGTCTGACAATTGGAAGTAAAATCATAAGAGAACGACAAGAAATAAAGAACAGGGAGTAACTGACATAAAAGCAATGAAGTCGGAATTCAACTTGTTGGGTGCGTACTTTCGGAAAGCCCGACTTGAAGCGTCCATCATTTTACAGTTCGAACGAGAAAGCACTCTCCATAAAGTCAAAAAGATTAAAGTCTAAACTGTAGAATGAAAAACAACGACTCGATTTCGAAAGTTCAGTTCGTTACCCTGTCTGTATGTACGACAAACTATCTGGAAGTCTGCATACTTCTTCCCAAAATAAAACTCAAGTTTTCTGTTGTGTCGGGTTTTGTGGCCAATGCTCATCCATCTCTATGGATGACTGTCCTATCAGCCAAGACTGGATTTTAGTATAGAAAGTGCCTAAGTTTATGTTCTGTTATCGTCTGCAATCAACAGGAACGCCTAGTGATGAAAATTTAGACATCGAACATTCCCTGACCGGACCACATCTTTGACCCCATAGAGGTTAGAGGTTAGACTTATCAATGAGACGAGCAAAGCTGAGTCGCCACTCCGGAAAAAGGCAGCTCAGGTTACAGATTAAATTTTGGCTGGTTCCCCATATTGAAATAAAATTTTTTTTCTTTTGAGAAATCTCAGCGCTTTCACCACACAAATGCCAAATGTGACACCAAACCAAGCATACAACTCATCCATGTGCCAAATAAGTCCCGAAACGCAGTCAGCACCGTCTGACGTGTCTGCGTATTTTTGATTTCATCATGCGACCACAAACGCCCGACTCAATTCGGATTTTTACGAGTCTCTGCCCGCTCCCAATTAAGTCGAAGTAATGACTCAAATCTCGCAGATTGCAACAGCCACAGCAACAACTCCAACAACCAGCCGCGCTGCGCAAATATGGGTTACAGCCGCAGACCCGCCGCCAATGCTGGAACGTTTTCGTTTCGGCGCATTGAAGTCATGCGAATTGCGACGAATTGAGAAATGATCGGCAGCGAAATTGTGTTGACTGGGCGCTCAATCAGCAACAACAATAACAACACATACAACAACCTTCTAATTGCAGAGCGAAATTCGAATGATGCGTGGGCGCAACTTGGCGACATCGAGTGGCAGCGAGTGGCAGCGAGTGGCAGCGAGCAAGCAGAAGTTCTGCAATAATTGCAACCACGCGGACAGACACAGTCAGCCGACGGCTCAGAGCTGCGCTGTGTCAACAAATGTCGCTCATACGCTCGCAGCTGCCGTTCGCCGCCAAATGGCGATTTTTATGTATTTTTTAAATTGTGGATTGCGCAAGCGAACAACAACAAAACAGAGCCAAACAGTCGCAGCAAGCCACACGTGCATTGCGCCGGACTTGGCAAATTTGCGCTGCTCGCAGCAAAGTTCAAGCGAAAAGGTCTTCCAGTCGACGCACACGCGATCCACGCGAAATGGGGACAAAGCAGCAGCAGCGTAATTATAATAACAACAATAACAATCAAGCGTACAACAATTGGGTAAAAACATTACATTAAATGTATAAACATCCGTTCTGAAATGCATTTACACATATATGTACCTACATACATATGTACAAAGCATTAAATGTGCAAAGTCATTGAAGCAATCGCCGTCATCAGCCGCCCCCAATAGCCGCCGAGAGCAGCGAAGCGCGCCCAATTATGCTGTTTCTGCCGCGGTCGGCGCCGCCGCCGCCATCGACGCTGTCGCTGACGTCGCACAGTGCTTCCCTTGTGGCCGTGAGTGGTGAAAATTATATCTGCCCCCTGAAAACTACATATATCTGCCATCGAAGTACGTGTCTTACATAAAATGTTTAGTGTTGTGTTAGCCCAAAAATTGACAAATGCTTCGAAACAAAAAATCAGTTGCCACAATCAGAAGGAGAATCACTATCAGAATCACATTACACACGACCACTTTCCAGCAAGCTAGGTTAGGTTAGCTTAAGCCGAATCAACCACAGGTAGATCCTGATATCGATAGGAACTATTATCGATAAATACGGTTTTGTTTTGACGCCACTATTGATCTTTTTTTGGCACTATCGATACTATCAATTTTTTGTGATGTGACGGCAATGACTCCAGAATATTCTATTCTGGCAGTGCTGCCATGGATTTTCCGCTGTTATATTTAAATATATAGATATGAGTAGAAACTATTTATGTGATCGATTGATCTGAAATTTAGACACAAATGATGATATGTCAAGAGAAAGTATTATTTGTTGGGTATGGACAGGAGGGCATGTCACCGCCCAACCAAATAAAATCTATAATATTGAATAACTTCGGATTTATAGTCGGACAGCATTGAAATTTAGTACAACGTCATATCATTGATCTGTTTTTCCACTGGTGAAATCTCATGACAAGGGGTGTGGCACTGCTTTTGTTACAAACATTTGCTGATAACTTTGGAAGTACAAGTCGAATTATCTGCTTAGACACACCCTTCGACCGAAAAAATGGGTTAGGCATTAAACAAAGGGGCGTGGCATTGCCCATATAACTACAATTTTTATTATGAAATACTTTCGAAACTGCGAGTTTCCTTGCATTGAAACGGATAAATTGTAGAGGCACTGGAAAAGCAACTCAAATCTTAATATCGAACAACCGGCATACGAATCAAAATAGGGGGTCTTCGTAAAAGCTTTCAATGTAAATATTTTCAGTACAATTGCTGGGTGAATATTAATATATGAAACAATGTTGATTTATCCGATATATTTCACATAAACTATCGAAAATATCGAATGGGCCAACTATCGATAGTTTTGCAGCTCTACCGTCCGGTCCTAGTGGTGACAGATGAAGTTCCATAAGGTTTCGAGAATCGAGTTATGTGAAATTAAATTAAATCTATTCACATGGACCCGGTTTTATGGACATGGTTAGCCAATCATCAGGCAGGGTTTCATGTTTTGGCAAAATAAGTTGAGATTAGAAAAAATTATTTTAAAAAGAGAAGAAGAGAATATTGAGAAATTCATAAAATTGTATCAATCTGGTTATGTTAGATTGGGATGGCCGCTTCTGGATCACACAGAGGCCAAGTTAGACCCGTTGAACACCACGAAGTTGCTTGCGTGACCTGATAAAATTTGATTTTCCCAACTAATTTTTTGAAGCAGAATCGGTGATTTCTTATGAACTCTCTCGCTTAAAATTTCAGTGTTTTTCATAATTGGTTTGAATTTGCAAAATATGTTTTGTCCCTTAGGGAAGGTGGGCGTGGCGCATCAATTTTCATAATTCGAAACAGCTGTAACCTGTTTGTTGTGGCAACAAAAGTTTTGGTCACAGCTTGCACCGAAACTGTACACTGTGCAACGCAGCTGCATTCGCTGCCTCAGTTGTGGGACCCATTTGGCAGTGTGTGTGTGTGTGTGTGTGCATCCCATACTGTATTTCTTAATTACTGATAACACCAGTTAAAGTGAAGGATTTTTTTTCAATTATTTTAAAAAATATTGTGTTTTCCCTACGCTGAGAACTGCGGCGATGACTCATCACCGCCGCGCGAGCTCGCTCAGCTGCTCACTGGTTGTGTTGTAATTGACGGAATGCAGTGCTTGCGTAAATTGCGCCAACGGGCTGCGGAGCGCGCACAGCCAGCGGAGATAACTATTTATTGGCAGCTGTGTATGCGATGGGAGTGTTTGTCGTGTTTGTTGGACGACAGTGGTAACAATGAGTGCGTTGTTGCAGCAGTCAGCTGGTAGGGTCACAGCCACTGATTTCACAAATGCCCGCGAAGCAAACTTGATCAAATTTTATATTCTTTGGTTCTATTCAATTTGGCTTTTATGCGATGGAATCAGTTTTCGGAAAGTTCGAAAAGAAAGAAAGAGGAAAACGCCCTTTAAGCAAGAAATGCGACTGGTGGCTATAGATCAAATTTCGGTTTTGCAATCATAATAATTTGTACGATTTTACGATAACGGCTATACAGGTACATATATACATACATGGTATATATATATGTAGTCTTATATGAGTGAGGATTACTTAAATAAATTATACCCAAACGTGAGAGTTCGGCGGGTTGAACGATTTTTCAGCTTTGCATGCTGAGAGAGCAGCCGCGAATAAAAGTTGCGCTCCCACGCTCTGAACACAACCACCAACTCTTCGTTAAACAAACCAAAACAATGCAAACAGGCACATAACCTAAAAGTTCAACCAAACCAAAATAGACGATTAATTTTGTATTGCAAGACCAGAGCTCTCAAAGTCGCCGGTCAACCCAATTAAATCAAAGAAAAGCAATGACTTTGAAAAAGTCGACTTTTTAAAAATCACTCATTCGCTGTCACCAGTAGCTGGCACCGCAAATCACTCACCACAATCGGCAGCTCCTTGAGCGGCGGCAGACGCTCCTCCTTCGTGTAGAACACCTGCGAAATGCTGCGCATAATCGTCCGATAGCCGGTGTCGTAATCCGTTCCGTCACTCATTCTCAGTTTTTGGCCAACAACGAAACACGCTAAAGCCGAATTTCAGGGACTTGCCCTCTTGGCCGACTGGCGCATTTCAACACTGTCGGCGACTCTTCATTCGTTCTTCTATGAGCTGAGCACGCGAGACGCGGCGAACACAACTCTGTGAAAACACCCGCAACCCGTCACTCATAAATTACACTGTACAACTCGATTTGGCCACTTTCCTGCCACACTCAAACAAACACACACGGACGCGATATCTTTGTTGTTTAAGTATTCGGCTCGAAGCGTTGGGCTGCTCTTCCAACTAGCCGCGCTTTGCTGCTATTTCACGCGAATTGATTTACTGCCACTTGCGGCTTGCACTGCCAACTTTCCGATTCGCCAAATCGCCGACTGGCCCACTTGCATGACACTCGACACCCAACACTTGTCGGCGGCTATTGCGTCACTGTTGTTGTTATTGTTGTTGCTGTTGCTGTTATTGGCGTTGCCATTGCCGACGGCCCGTGCGGTATCGGCCACAACCAATTCAACTGAAGTCGCCAGTGTGCGCACTCCCACTGCCGCTGTCCGTCACCACTTCTGCGCCCATTCGCGCCGACGGACGGCAGCGCATTCCGACGTGCGTGGTTTTCGTTATCAAACAAGCGATTGTTGTTGCTGGCGTTATTGATGGTTTCGATAGTTGCGGTTCGTTTTCTACGCCGTCGCTGCGCGGCGCTGCACTGCGGTTTGCTGCACTGCGTGCATGTGCGTATGAGCGATGCCGGACTAGGACTTGGCGCGCGCCGATCTGCTTCGCTTGAGCGCCGCAATGTTGCTGCAAAGTTGGCAAAAGCAGCAACCAGTCGCAGCGCTTGCATCCGATTGCCAGCTGCCAAGTGTTGCAGCCACACGTGATGAATGTCTGCGTCGGCGGCGTCCGAGCAACACAGTCTGCGGGACGTGGCGCGCTGGCAAACGGGCGGTCAGTGCACCAAAGCCGAAGCGTTGCTCGGGGGGAAAGTTTGCAGCAGCATCTCGAAGAACACTGAAGCACACCTCTTCACAGCGAGATGAGCAGGGCGCACTGAACGGAAAGCAAAACAGCTGAGCAAACGCTGTTCTGAAACATTTTTGACGCACCAAATGCAGCAACTGCGAAAAAGACACTTCGATTTCTTGATTTTCTCAATGCCAACAGTTCTGAATGTCAGCGCGGCAATTATAGGCTGCGAACACTACCAACATTGGGCCGTCACTTTGCTGCTTAGAACTGAGGGCGTCCGCCTGCGAGTGAATTTTCATGCCGACCGACTGTGAAGTTTCACAAGTTACACAACTTGAGTGCCATTGACGCTTCAATAAGTCAATAAAGAAGCGTGAACACAGAGGGGGAGGGTCGAAGAAGTCGAAAAACAGCACAAAGAAAACCTTCGGTGCGGCCAATTAAAATGAGGCCAAAACAAGGAGACCGACCGTGCGCGACAAGAAACGACAACCAAAGTCGAATATCAAACAAACAGCATTGCGAAGAGCGATATGCAAAAACAAAAACAACATAACATCACAACAACACAAACACTGATAGGCCGAATGAGAAGAGGAACGGTGCGCGGGTGGCGGGGAAAGGGCGCCGCAAATAAACGCCATAAACGTGTAGATGTGCAAATTGCGATTGTAACACTTTTACCACAACACGATTGCGGCAACAAACAAGCCAACAGCGCCATTGGCTAATGACGTCACAGCGAACAACAACAACAACGACAACGCTAACGACAGTTGCCGATATGACAAGCGCGCTGGCCGATAACGATCAACCATAAAGTGGCAAATTAAATGAGCGCACAAAACAACAACACAGGTACATCACAGCAAAAAAAAACAGCAACAACACTTCGAGCTCCGAAAAAATTGCACTTTGTGCCGCACCGACGACAAGTCGCGCTCTTTTGGCCGCTTGGCCGTCGCCGTCGCCGCCCGCATTTACCCTATGCCGCAGTCGCTCGGCGGCGCAGCAGTCGCTATGTAAATTGCGTGCCGAAAGTGGTCAATTAGTTGCGCCAACAACAATGCATACGAAACACCGAAACATAGCAACCGACCACTTCTGCCTCTTTCACTGTCGTTCTTTGTCTCGTTGAAGTTTGTTCCGCGCGCCGCGACGGTTCGTCTACTCGCTAGCGGACGACTATTCTAACTGGCTCGCAACGCACGCTCGATCTTGGCGGCTTCCCGGCCACAGCACGACTAAAAAAACCATAAACCAAATCTGCACGCGGTGGCTCACGCAGCCAGTCAGCCAATCCAACCAGCCAACCAGCCATCGAGGCAGCCAGCAAAAGCAGCAACGGACAAGCCAGCGTAAAGCACAAAAACCAAAAACAGAGGCAACAAAGTTGCGCCAATGTGAAAACGTTGTAAATGAAACATTAAAATACGGTATTAATACAACAACAACAACAACAACAACCGTAACAGCAACAGCAGCAGCAGCGGCAGCTACAAGAACACCAACGCAAACAGGATGACACCAACTAGCGGCGCGGATAGAGGGGGAGCAACGCGAATGCGCCAAGCTTTCAATATTTCATTGTGGAACAGCTGCGAAAGCAGCTGCAACAACAACCACAAACACAACAATAACAGCGGCAATCAGAAATGCTTTCATTCATGCAGTCCTGCGACGCGTTCATTCATTTTGGCCCGAACACACGAGCGCAACAACAACAACAACAACAACAACCGTATGCAATAAACTGCAACCGCACGAAACACGACGGCAATAACAACAACGCGTCGTCATGCACCACAGACACGACCGTCACAGGCGCGGCGCGACGCGGTGCGACGCCTAAAATGGTAACGATTCCATCGAAGCAATTACCGCACACTCTGCAATCATGCCGTCACCGCTGCCGCTGCCGCCGCCGTTGCCAACACCCCCACCTGCACGCGAAGCACCAACAATAGCAACAGCAGTGCGAGCAACATTGCCTCACAGCGCCGCATGTGTGCCCCAAATTCAAATCCATCACACGCCAGCGGCCGCCACGGAGCCGCCACACCACCCGAGCGTCGTCTGCACGCCGACACCGCCGTGTCTTCACATTTGGCCAATTCACTTAATGATGTTTAGCAATGTTTGAAAAATCATTGTTTCACACACACACACACCCACACACACACACACACACATACACACTTATTTACAGGTATGCTTTCATGCTTATGGGGGTCTAGTTGTTGTTGTTGTTGTTGTGGCATTGTTGTACTGTTGTGCCGGCAACAACAGTTGCGACGCGTTAAATGTACACACGAAAAACTGCGCTTAATTGGCTTTGAAATTGACACAATGAAAGCGTGTTGTTGTTATTTTTATACATGTTGTAGTTGTAGTTATTGTTGGTGCTTGCATTTGACTTTTTTCTGCTGCTGCTTTGGCCTTTTTCTTTGCCTCGGCATTAAGTCGGGTTCGAGCCGTGTCGTGCTTCAGCTTGGTTTGCTTTAATTTTCTGCTTAACGCGTTCGATGGCGGAGGCGTTAGTGCTGACCGGTTCGGTTGTCAGTCGCAGGTAGTTGCCTTGGCAACTAATTGCACATGTCGATGGAAATTATATGCAGCAATATTTTAAGGAGTTTTTAAATCACAAACCAACAATCTTCAATGGTCGTGAATTTGCTCAAATTTTATAATAACTAGCAACAGAAAAAATTTATGTGAAATCAAACTCATTTTACTAAAATTTTCAATTACAGTACTTTTCGCTTAAAGCAAACTTCGAGGGACTGGGCAAAATGGTTCGTTTTAACCGAAAGTTCGCTTTAAGAGGGGTCCGTTATAAGCGAAAACTTACAGCGCGTACTTTTGAAATTGGTTCGTTTTAGGCGAAAAATCGTTTTAAACGGGTTCGTTATAAACGAAAAGTACTGTATAATTCGTATTTCAAACCATTTTCTTAACCGTTTCGGTACAGCGTTTTACTGGGGAAAGTTAAAATTTTAAATTTTACGTTTTAGGTTTCTATGTGGTTATGTTAGCAACATTCCATAAGAAATTTTTAAATTTTTATACTCGGACCCTGTATTTTAGAGTGTTTTTCTATGAGAGCAACCACATCGTTGTGGCTGTAATAATTACTTAAACATAAAACTTTTTATGCATAACGAAAATTTGAATATTTCTTCATATACTTCAGCCAAAATTTTTTAAAAAAATGTATCTAAATTGAAAGAAAACGTTAAATTAAAAAAGTTATCTAATTTTTTCTGCTTCCTCTTCCTTCACTATCTCAAGATATACCATTAAAAAAAGTGTATACTTCTCTTCTCTCAACTTAATTATTCAGTTTATTAATTTCGTATATTTCCTAAAACTTCAAACTATTCTAAGGAACAACAAAAATATAGTATCCAAAAGTTTTTGACCTAAAACAGGCACTGAAAAGAGACTATGCCACATGGCATAGAATAACCGAAAGTGTTAAGAGTTGTTTAACCCTTAAATGACAAATGCTACAATATTTCCTGATATTGTCACTTCACTTCAGGTGATTCGGAAAATCATTCAAGTCGCCAAATGATCTGCTAAAGTCCCGGCTGGGTCTCCTAGAGAGAACAACCGACTGGCTCTCCTGCACAAAATTCATTGTAACAAAACTAGGCAGTCTCTGTGTGTCGCGTCATTGCCGGCATTCATAGATCGATCAAAAGACGTACAATTCCGCTTCAAGCACTGAACAGCTCGAAGACTGACCTCAAGTCCTGCGCACATCACGTCACAGCAATCGACTACTCAATTGCTCGGCTTTCTTCATACATCACTGCCACTCACCGAAAACGGCCAAATGGTTACTCATCTCTGCAACTGCCAACCGCTTTGGTCACAACACAACCAGCGCAGCGTCGCTTCACTGGCGTCTGTTGTTGCGGCTCAGCTGTTTGGCTCATTGCTACCCGCCTGCTTATAACTGCTTATAATGAGGCAGTAATAACAACAACATTGCCAACAATTTGTTTTCATTGTTGCCATTGTTGTGTTCTTGGTTGCTTCTGCGAGTATTCGATTTTCGTTTTCCACGTTGTTGTTGTTGCCACTGTTTCGCGTCGGCTGTTGCGGCCAGTGCTTCCTTTATGCTCTTTTAATGGCAAGTTTATTGTTTATTTCTTTATTTATTTATTTGGTTTGTTGTCGTTATTGTTGTTATTGTTGTACGACTACTGTAGTTCGTGTTACCTGCGAGGCGTCAGCACCTCCGCCTTCCAGTTGTCTTGAAAATCGAAAGCCCGCCAGCAATTATGCAATTTTGGCTTTTGCAATTACGAGTATTTGCAATTGTTGTTGTTGTAACAGTGGCTGGCTGCCTGAATGCCTGCACACGCTCGCAGCAACAACAAATCAGTGCACGCGTGCGGCAACTTGACGCCGAGAAGATTTATGACTCTGGCCATGTTTGCAGAATTATTGCATTTACTATACTTATGTATGTACGTGCGTATGTATGAGTCTACACGGGCTAAGTGTGTATGTGTGTGTGTGTGTGTGGAAGTGTAGTCTTCATTGCGCACTGGAACGAGTGCATTCGGCATTCATTCGAGGCAGCGAAACATAACCTTACAAACCTACAAACACGTCAAAACTCATTTCAGTTGAATGATTTTCGTGAACGCGTTCAAATCATCCCTACTTACCCTATGCACCAAAAGCGCCAACACTTTTGTGAATCTCTCCTAATTTGCATAACTAAAGCATCGTCAGTATTTGCGTTTGTTGTGCAGTATGGTTCGTTGCCCGCCAAACGACACGAAATCGAAGGGCTTGAAATACCCACTTTGCTTTGGCACTTAATGGCCCAACATTTTTGCAAAGTCAGATTTTAGATTTTCAGATTCAATGAGATTAGATTCGCATTAAAATTTAGCGCTGTCTCTTTTAAAAAAAACTTAATTACAAGAAGATTCTCAACGGGTTTCATATCACTGCACTTTTTACTGTCTCAGTCAGGAATCCACAATGCTGAGTGTTGTTGCTTCTTTTTTTCTGTTTTGTTTTATTATTTTGCCTTTCGAAAACTATAAAATATTTGCTAGAGTTTCTCTACACCAAATGTTGATACTCTTTTCTTTTTGACCAAGGTTTCTGTCTTTTGCTGCTTCCGAATACTTGGATTTTTTAAATTCTCATATCCCCGGATTAGATTCCTTTCAAGCGATCACAAATTAGTGGCTAGTTAAAACGAAAAATATTTGGTTGTTCTATGTGTTTCATTAGTTTGAATTAAGTCGAAGCTGCAAACTATTCTGAATCCAATAGTTACAACGCTTGCGAGAAGTCTGCTTATTCTTCTGCACCTGACAAAAACGCGCCAGACCTGCGTCAATTCAGCTGTACATATATAAAGTAAACATCTTTCGTTAGTGCTTCTATTACATAGCTTTTTCTTCTGACGACTTTTTGTCAATGAACAAATTATGTGGTTTCTTAGTAACGAGCGCAGCATTGTGCTTGTTCTGGAAGAATGCAAACTTTAGTAGTTAGGGTTTTGAAAGATGCATTTCGGAATATCTCTTTTTACCGGGTTTTGAAAAAATTAATTAATAGGTTTGAAAAATACCATTCAGTCCATGCCCCGCAACTTTGTTGACTCGACAGCATCGAATTAGTGCAAAATCCACGCAAAAATATTGGTCGCAGTTTCTCAAAAAACACTGCCTTACCTCTACTCATTTACAGTGCCTTTCAATTATTACCATTTAAGAGCCACTGGAACTTACCGCACTCGAATTTGTTCCGTTTGCGCACTTCTTACACCAAATATTTGGTCAACTCAACTATTTGCGAGCTTCTAACTTAATTTTTTCGTATCATTGCTGATCATATTTTGTAAAACTTTAATTTGGAAAACTTTGAAGCAATTATAACAAACTAAATGTTGCATATCTCATCATTGCTTGTCAACATTTTGAGAAGCATTGAAGCGCATTGAGTGTCGCCGATCTTTCGCTCTTCGGAGTGTTTCTTATTTACACTTTTTATGTGCTTTAGAAGTTGTGTCGAGGTGCACATTGCTTCGACGTTGTCGCACTCAAAGCACAAACCGTTTTACAGTTTTGGAAGCGCTGTTGAGTCGAAAACCGGCTGACAGTTGCAGACACACTGAACGTAGCGCGGCTTGCAACGAATGGTTTTCTCTATGACAGATCGCAAGCTTTTTTTTCTGTGGAAGACAGCTCTTTGTTGCAGCACGTAGAAAGGCAAACTGCGCTTTGCAAGGAAGAAGAGCCGACTGAACGTAATTCTAAGAAATGATAGAAATTAAATTGCACCTATTGGAATATTCTTCCAGAATACTTAACACATTCAGAACCGATGTTCTAAAGAACCAACGATTTCGCTTGCTGACATTGGTGGATGTACTAAGGGACATTGGCCAATCAGGCAGCTTTTCTCTAAACGAAATGGAAACCCTAACGAACCCTTCATAATCTGATTGCCATAGACCCGGTTTGACAGGGTGCCGGTGTATATAAAATCGTTGTGTTTTTATTAAGGTAATTTTTTCGACATTATACAATTACAAAAGTCAACAGCATATAACATAAATTTAAATAGTTTAGCTTAAAATTATTATAAGTTTTAGTTTTCACATTCGAATTTTTTTCTTTTCCAATAACAATTTTTGATTTTGTCATTTCAGCCTTTTTTTTGAGCGTGCGATATTCTGCACTGCACGCTGAGTGTGGCCTTTTAGTCCATATTCAAGAAGCCAATAATGCAGGGAATCTGTAATCAACAAATGCGACATTATATTATTGTGAAAGTTGTATGCAATAAAAAATATTTGGCAAACATTGAGAAATTGCGTCCTTCGATCGAATCGTCGCGCAGAATATCGAATAAGAGACCCAAATCGCAAAGTCCACTAGCCGAACCAAAAGTAATAACCCCCGAAAGAGTAATGAATGGCCAACATTGGGCACAGCACAGCCAGCCATTCCGCGGCCAATATGTCCACCACACAAACAAAGCAGCAAGTCTGCAAAAGCGTCAAAGACGCCGAAAGGTAGCCAAACAAATCGAGTGCACACTGGAGCAGGTTAAGCGGCCACATGCGCCCTGAACTTGACCTCCGGCCAATACAAACCGAAAACGAAACTCGAAAGAGGCAGCGACATTGCACACGCAATGTGGCTGAGTGGCTGCGCGCTGCACCGGTCAGCATCGTGACTGGGCAGCATGGCTCTCAGCTGCAATTGAAATCTCCGATTGTTTTGCCGCTCGACGTGTGAAGCAACAGTCAACAACAGCACCGCGAGAGTTTCTACAAGTTCATGTAATCGCAACGAGACAATCGGACAACCTTTACTCGAAATTTGTATAATTCGTGTTAATTGAACAATTTGGCTAATCCGCGGGTGCGTTCACCCTTGGCACGTACGTTCGCGTGAGCTTCAAAATTTCGCATTTAGGGCGCTCGTTCGTGCAGAGGATTTTGATGAGATTGATCCCAGCCGAGCGATCCAATGCAAGGAACAAATAAATGTTTATGTGATAGGCTCAAAAACAATCTTCTAGTTGGAAGCTTAAGGTTTTTATGTATGTATACAAAAATTAGTCAAGAATGTAGTTGCCGGCAATCGGCCGCTAGTCTATCAAATGGAAATGGAATTGTGTGGTTCTCACGCAACCTAACCACTTCCTGCACAATAAATGTCGAGTATTGTTGTACAAACACAAAGCGCAGCAGCTCAAAAGCAGCTCCAGCCACCACTGAGCCATACACCCAAACTGTCTCACGGCATAATCGATTTGTGGTTCGAGTTGAGGAAACAGAACACGCAACTGAAACCAGTTATTGGCGTCATTTCGCTTAATTGACAAGAGCTGATCTTGGCTGCTGATTTAAAAGTGGACCCGAATAAGATTTCACAGCGTCATGCTGCCAAATTCTTTATTCGACATATTGTAAGTCATCGTTGGAATCAGGAAATCGGCAAAAGTAAACAAACCTCTGCACATTCGATTACGTCAACGTATGCTTTGTTCGGAAATCATGCGCGCATAAATAATAGAAGACAACTGAAATCGTTAAGCTACGAAAATGATTAGCGAAAACCAAACTAATGCAAACAAATTGTGTGTATCAAGACATTTTTCATGATATCGAAGCAATGCGTGTTTTGAAAGCAAAGCTACAAAAACGCAGAGACGCCGCTTAAACTTTGCCGCTGACGGTTTATTGAGAGCAGCGCGACCTTAGCGGCGGTCAAGGTGTCCCAGCAGCGACTTCAGGTGAATACCAAACGCAACCGAGATTCGTTTTCTGCAACGCCACTCACGACTGGAGTGTGGCTGCTGCGAACTTAAGTGAATGCGGAACGTTCGCTCTCATGATTACTTATATTTCTTATGATTAAAATTTAGATAAATTGAATAATTGAAGGAACAACTTCTAAAAAAATTATGAAAATATTAAGTGAGGCATGGAAACAGCTGAAACGACAGCAAATCGGATCTTTGCATAAATTCTACAGAAGAAAAACTTGCTTTCCCCTCTGCGTGATTGGATTTCAATGGAAATTCAAGTGGAAGCGCACGCGCTGCTCAAAATCGCGTCGGCACTCATCTTAATTTTCGGTCGCTGATTAACGAAAATATTTAGCGAATTATTGTGTGACATTATTATTGTTGCTCCGTTCATGCTTGCGCATATTTATTTAATGACCCAAGTACGCATTTGACGGCGTCGCGTCACAGTTGTGTCATTAAAGCTGAAATCATTTCTTTTGGGCGGTCACTTTTCGCTGGCTGAACTTTGCCGTCATCGTCGCTTGGAATAGCGAGCTTCCAGCGCCGCTTGGCCGACACGTTTAGCGGCGCAATTAGGGAGCTCAACGAAGCAAAACGCGGCACTGGGCGAATTACACCACAAACTGCGCCGCGCTATTTCCACACTCAGATCCTCCGCCTTGTGATACACATTATCCGCTGCTGCTGCTGGCCAGTTACCATTGATTGGTCTAGTTGACGGCGCGCGGCGATCAGCAACTCGTAAGTTCATCGTTATTGGAATCGGTTGAATCTTATCTGGATTTCGGCGGCATTTTGCAACTGACAGCACAGGTCAGACTGAGAGAGACTTTTTGGGAAAAGGTTTCTGCGCTATTCAAGTCGTTTAGATGTGAAACATTTGAGTGTTACTCAGGAAGTAAGACCTTTACTCCTTTTTTCAAGGTTTGATAGCGTCCGTCGCTAGGAACTACCCGCATGAAATAGGACCTTTTATTGGCATTCTACAAACATACGGACGGCAGTAAATCGCGTGATTTATGGGACAAATTTACAGAAATAATCTTCACAGAATGCTCTTAAAACTCCTAAGGCAAATGCGAATCTTTTCCATCACGCGACAATATTTCAATCTGTTATATTTATGGTTGTTAAGTTTTCGCTGAACCGTTGCCATTTTATTAAAGATCCGGGTGTCACCCCACTACACGCCCCTTAACCAAAGTTCTTGTGTATTAAGAATCTTTACTACTTTTGATTCAGTAAGAAAGGCTTATAGCCAATGCCAACTTTCTCAAATTAAACATTCCAGCATTACAAAGTACAAAGTTCTCTAAGATTTTGCGTTTCAAACTTTCGATTCATTTCCATATTTAATACAAATACGACAGACGTCATAACGGTTCTAATTTTTACACACAACGCTGAACTAGTTTGTAGAAACAAAAATGCTCGCAATATATTTCAAGTATACAATTGTCTGCCAAGAATTAACGCCAAAGTGTTAAAATAATTTGAACTTGAATTTGAGTTTTCCGAATCAGCAAACACACAAAAGGTGCTGCCGTCGATCCCCTTTTCCAACTCACCTTCCCGATCAGATCGTCGTCGGGCTCCTCACATTCGCTGTGCGACAGGACCGGCAGCTGCAGCGCCGATAGCAAAAATCCCGCCATTTCAGTTGTTCTGCGCTATTAAACAAGGTGCAAGGACGAGACTCGAACAGCTTCAAAGCGCAAGTCAATAGCAAATAATTATGATCTGCACAATAATGCCGTAGATGGTCATGGTGGCTGCGCGGCTCGAAACAGAACACCGTCAACAACTTCACTTTCAAGACACAACAAAGCGATTTCGAAGCGTCGACTTGAAAAATTCACTCGATTTTATGGCGAATCCGTTTCCGTTGGCGTTTCAATCGCAACTGAGTTTTCAAGTTAGCAAGTTCAATGCGGCAATCAGATCGGCCACACTCACGACTCGCAACACACACACACACACTCAAACGGACCGCAAATTGAGATCGCGTCGCTGAAGCGTCGGCAAACAAGTCAGAACAATGACTAAGCCGGCTCGTCAACCGCTGAAAGCAAACGCGAAACAGCACCTCAACCTAACCCAACTGAACCGAGCCGCACTGAACTGCGACGCCCGTCGCTGCTTCACTGCATTGCTTACGCCGCGCGCTCACGTGAACGCGTAAACGTTAACGCTAATTAGCCGGGGCTGGCTGCCGCAGCGCAATTACCGCTGTCGACCGGGGTACACCCATTTAGGCCGGCGCTGCGACTGCGACTGCGACGCGGACGGCGACTGGTTGCGCTGCGTTCTTTGCCTTAACTGGTCGACTGGTTTTTTTTGTTTGGCTTGTTAAATATTTATGTGTAGTTTGCAGCGTAAAATGCCGAGAATGTCGTTTACTGCTTGACGGTTTTTGGTCAAAAAATCAACCGAATGCCCTTAGCTCAGTTGACATTCGATCAGAGACAAAGCAAGAATAAGATAAGATTACAGCTAAATCGTCCGATTTTATGACAACAGCGATTTTATGACAACTGCGTCTGTATGCAAATGCGGCAGCAATTTTCGCTCTTTGTGATTCTGTCAGCCATCTGCAGTATTTGTGTTTTTCTTCTTCTTTTGCTTCTTCTACTTTACCTCTTTGCATTTCACGCTCAATTGGCCATTTTCGACTTCTCGTAAGTTCAGTTACACACACACCTACATATCTACGTTGTACAGTTATATTTCATTGTCAAGGCAGGGTTTGCAGTTGGAACCCGGTCTGTGCTGCGCTTCGTTCTTTTCTGGTTGTGTTCAACTCTGCGCTTGAACTTCGGCCGTACTCGGCACGTGAAGGTCGTTGGTAGCGCGTGTGGAGTTTTAAGAATCTTACCAAGAAGAAGAATCACGCCAAGTTGCCGCGTAGCAAAATTCTGCTTATGGGAAACTGAACACACAACTAAATCGCATTTAAATAGCATTCGTAGGTCCAGCGATGGTTTTGGTTTTTCCTTTTTCATAGAAGATTCAGCAAGTAGCTCCAGCACCTTCTGCACCCAAAGCAAAAGAATGAATAAACACGAAATTCTCATTTCAATTGCATTTATTGCCTTCGCTCAATGCGCATCGGCGCTTTAAAATAATTCTAGTGCTTCTTCACCACGCAGGCGTCGATCTCTGCGTGCACCTGGTCCAGCTCGGAGACAGCCTTTTCGGAAGCGCTGTGCGTGCAGGCGTCGGCCTCGCTGAAGACGGCCGGAACGCGCTCGCTGGTGCTCTGCCGGATGGTCTTGATCGACTTGCGTGCGTTGTTCGCGTACAGCGTCGCCTTGATGGTGAGGCGCGTGTAGCAGGAGCTCTTCAGCACGGCGTTCTTGTACTTCTGGCACTTCCTGTACAACCTGACCACGTCGTAGCCGTCGAAGATCAGCTGCTGTGTGGCTGCGTTCACGTCGCGCATGATCTGCGCCGACGTCTTGGCTGCCACTACGCCGCACACGTTCATCTCGTCGTGCATGTCGCCGACGACGGTCTCGACGACGGGGTCCTGCTTCGCCACGCAGTCCGCGTCCTCGGCGCGGCGCTCCTCGATGCTCTGCACCGCCACTTCGACCTGCTGTGAGGGGTCGATCACGATCTCCGCGTACTGGTGCTCCAGCAACTCGGCGGTCTCCAGGGCGATGTTATTGACCTCGTTGAGCACACTGTACACCATATCCTCGTAGTCGACAGGTGGCAGCGGCACACTGGCGGCATTCACCTAAGATTTGAGAGACGATTTGTGAGACTTTTTTTATAGCTGGCAGTGGCCCACTCACGGTCACCAGGCACACGGCCACCATTGCAAGGAAGATCTTCATTTTAGTGTTTTTAAAGTTTTTGTTTTGCCACGAACGTGAGCACTGGTCCGAGTACCCGATAGCAGTGGCCTTTTATGGGTTCGGATGGCTTCACCGCTAATCAGGTCGCACGGCATCGATAAGATTTCTTTCTCTGATTTGGAACACTCGAGTTTAATTTGAACTAAGTACTATCGAATTTTGATAACGAACGCTGCTGTCCTTAGCGGTTATTGTGGTAATTGGAATTTGAAGTCTACTGAATGATTTCTGAGCTTATCGAAATGCTTACCGATGCTTCTGTTCATTGCCGAGATTAGAGAAAGAGAGCAATTCAAATAGTCGGTTTGCATGGCCCAGTGAAACAATTGTTCATGTCTGCGGTACAAAAGTCATCTGAAGGGATCTGTGTTGTTTTTTTTTTCAATCTTTACTTTGCTTTGCTTAAACGTACGGAAACGTTATATCTCACATCAAGAATGTTTACCATTTTCAAATTAGTTTCGAATTGAATGCTATAATTTTTCCTATGGACTACTTTTACCTGAATCCGTGACGTTTGTTGCAACATGGGAATTGCAGTTTTCCGCACTTTACATTGAAACACTTGAACAACAGCCAAACAACCACAACATGAGGAATGATTTATACAAATCGCTCGATAATGAGTGAAATGAGCTATTAATCCAAACACAAATACCCGATAACGCTAATCCAGAGTACAGACCTTCAAGGGCGCAAGCGCGCAACACAACGCGCTCGAAGCGGTTGATACGCGCCGGCGAAAAGCGCATGTCAGCGCAATAAAACACTAAATGCAGCGGGCCATAAATCATTTGCTCCAACTGCCCCTAATCCAACCACATTAAATATTGGGCTATTGGTATTCACAAATTTCCAGACTATAAAACCGCCAGTTGTTTTCGTCGTTCGTTTCCCCAAATTCTCGCCACTAGACTATTTTGTGTCGCACAAAACAACTAGCGACCCTAAAGCAAGCACCTAATTAAATAATAACACAGTACAACAATTTTAAACTTTTTGTGTGCAACAGAGTAACGACCATATATTTCTGAAAGAGGACATCATACTGATCATTTTTGCCGAACAAAGTAAAAAGCTTGTATTAAGTAAAATATTGAAAAAAAGACCATATTGTCTTTTGGGAAAATATTCTTCATTAAAAAATAGGGGGGGTCTTCAAACACAACCACTTTCTCAAAGCTCCCCCCAACAAAATAAAAAGCCTTAAACACGAAACCTTCATTTAATATTTTTTTCATAAATTGCTAGCTCTGTTTGAGATGTTGAGAAAAATGTTGAATATTAAAAAAAAAATATATTTTCCATTGGAAAATAGTTCGTTTGGTCTTCTAACCTAGGGGGGCCCTAAAAAGTCCGCTCTTAATAAAAGAAACAATTTTTATTACAACTTAAGTATCACTGCTTCAACTCCTTCAGTACCAGTAATTTCGCGTAGGCGGTGAAAATGTATCTTAAGCTACATATGCTTCACTCACACCTTGATTTTTTTAAAGAATATCTTGGGGCTGTTTCTGATGAGCACGGTGAAAGATTTCATCAAGAAATTAAACTTCTTGAAGAAAGGTATAGAGGTAAATCCAACTGTACAATGCTCGCAAAGTACGTTTGGAATTTGAATCGCAATATTGACCCATCTAAGCATTCCCGTAAAGCGAAATATCCACGAACTTAATAAAGTCTTTTTTGAAATCATAAAAATTGTTTCTTTTATTTTGGTGTTTGAAGACCCCCCCTATTTTTTAATGAAGAATATTTTCCCAAAAGACAATATGGTATTTTTTTCAATATTTTACTTAATACAAGCTTTTTATGAAAAATTTTTCCGAAAAACATGAAAAAGGGGGGTAAGGAAAGGGGGAGGGGGTTCATGTGTACCCAAAAAATATTCACACTTTTAATGCAAACAACTTTGTCCTAGACATCAAAGCTCTAGCTCTTCAAGTTTTTATACTTTCCGTGTAAAAGTCTATAGGGACCCCTTTAACCTTTATGTGCAAATTACAAAAAACTCAGACGTGCTGGACTATTACTTTGTTCGGCAAAAATGATCAGTATGATGTCCTCTTTCAGAAATATATGGTCGTTACTCTGTTGCAGAAATGCTGTTGTACAGTGTAATTTAAAGGTAGTGCAAAATCGTTCAAATTTTAAAAATCGTTCAACTCCCAAACGAGTAAAACTTTCGAGCTTTTTATAAATGGCCCTCAAATTATCGATATCCAAAAATTATACCAGGTCATGTTATCAACTCTAAATTACACACATACACAGTTTGGGGTTCAAACCTTGAATCAAATGGGTTCGAAATGGTATTGAGCTCAAAAGTTGCACTGAAATTCTGAGTGCGCCACTGTGGTTTGTTCGACTGTTTCAATCATAAAACTGCCAGCCATACATTTTCGTCGAACGTGTCAATCAGCGCAGTTGTGGAAATTCTTGCTAAATTCTTGCTACTTGAATTTTCTATGTTCGGTTCAGTTGGGCCAATCAGCAGCGACTTCAATCGATGTTTGCCTTTTGGTAACACAAATCAATGATTCGTTCTTTTTTGTGCGGCACAGAGCGTCGTTGCGCAAGACCCTCGAGGTTCACGCTCCGTTACTCGGCTGCGGCCAGTAGAAACATTCTACAACCACAATTTCAGCACAAAGCACTTTGCTGAAACTGCTGCAATTTTGTAATAATCGAGAAACAACGGTAAGCGCTCGAAAACTATATCAAAATTCAATATGCCGCGCCAATTTGCAGCAAGTGGCAACCTTGTCCGCTTGCCCGCTCGCCTGCCACGTTGTGGCGGCAGTCAAAAGTTGATTTTAATTACTAGACTATGAAAATTAGAGGCTTCAGCGTCAGAATTCCGCAGCCAGCGCGCTGATGTTTTCATTGAACTTAATAGCATTGTGCGCCGGTAATTTGAGTTAATAAACGCACGCCAGCGCATGAGCCGCACGAACGCCGCCCGGTGCAGCTGCAGTGCGCAGGCACAACCAGCGGCCGCTTACCGTCACTCGCCGCCTGCACAACTTCATTTAAAATCGCTTTTCAAGGGCGAGCGCCACTTCCAAGCGGCCAGCGAATTGCCGCAAATGCGTTAGAATCACCTCCAAGTGCTGCGAAGCGCTGACTGCGACGCTCTCCACGCGGGCCGGTCAGCTGTCACCGTCAATTTTGCGCGCTGCACTTTGCATTTATGACCAAACTTGTTCGTTTTTAATTTACATATTTCACATTTGCGTTAGTTTGCAGCTGACGGCAATTAATTTGTGTGTTAGAAGAAACGTTTGGAAAATCAATAATCCGCCCAGCGTAAATTGCATGTCCTCAATATCGCTTTGAACACTTCATATAAATACATAGAAATCTATGTGAAATGCCATGGCCAACAGAAATTTACTCTACTAATTTTACTAATTTTACGTTACTCCGAGTGACAATTAAACACAAACTTGTTCAACGCAATTTTCGATAATTTTAGTTAAATTTTATGGCACACACGTCAAACACGAAAATTAAATTATCGTAAAAAAGTCGCTCACAGTATCTCCCACTCCCACAGACCCGAAACCATGTCAAAACATGGATTTTAGCTAACCAAGTCCGACAACTCTATTAATTAATTAGAAATAATAAAATTAATTCATTTAATTAATTAGTTAATTAAATTAATTCATTAAAATAATAAAATAATTAATTAATAATGAACTAATTAATTATTATATTAATTAATTATTAATTTATTAATTAATAATTAATTATTAATTATTTAATAATTATTAATTAATTAATTAATAATTATTAATTAGTTAATAATAATTAATTAATTCCGCCAACTCTAAAATTATTTGAAAAACTCGAATTTTATTTATCTTTGGAAGGATTTTTTTATCTATTTATTTATTTTTTATTATCTATTTATTTCTTTTTTTTATAAGAAATACTTTCACAGAGTTTAGCTTCTTGTTCTAATAAATGTTGAACAGCAGCTTAATGAGTATCGCTGTTTTATCTGAGTCAACTTGAAGCCGTCTGCTCGAAACGAGTCCGGTTTTATCGGTTCGTTTACACTGCAATTCAACGTCGAGCCCCTTAGGTGCGTAGGTAGGACCTGCCTACGTAGAATAGGTATAGTATAGTTTGGCTTTTCCGTTACGTATCGATCCAACTTAAGAAAGTAAATACGCGAATTGAATCTTTGATTCAGACTTTTGAAATGTCAGTTTAGTTGGAAGAGTCACACAGCCAGTCACACAGTTCAGCATACTTTCAGTGCTCTTCCCATGTAATCTAGGCTCGAATTGTTTTACCTGACTCCAGTCTCAATCTTGAACCATGTGTGGAAAAACATTTGTCCTCCCCCCAATGATTAACTGATCTCTTTCTTATCGGGAAAATTCTGACAAAGTTCCCCACTGTATTGATTTAAAAATACGTTTATCATATAACAATTTCGTTATAGAACACCCTATTCAGTTTAACAACCAATGTCAGAGTTTAGCAAAGAATCCTCCTACCGGCGAATGTGAATTACCATCGAATTCGAGGCACTGATAAGAAGTGGACGCAGAGCATTTCTCAATATTCGAAGCATACTTTCAGGCCGGAAACACGCTGCACTGCCGTGGTGAGCAAAGCCGTTGGCCAACTCCGGCCAGAAACTTTACTCAACTCAAAATCACAGACGCTTCCGTTTGTTGTCATAAACGACCACTTTTATTTACATCTTGTTCGCGCCAAAAACTAAATAAACTACACGTCGCTTCTACTAAGACCTGACGCTGATGACGCAGCAAGAAAACTCAGCTCACAGCATACAACTACAGCAATAAGCAGCAGCAGCTGCAGACGGCCTCATACGCCGGCACATGTGCCGCGCCGCTTTTGGCGCCCAAATAGGCAGTCAACGTCTAAAACGGTGTCAGATGCGACGATGGCGATAGGCAGCAACGCGCGCTGGCAGCAATTTGCAGTTCATAGTTGAAATTAAAAGCAAAATTAAACTAAAACGTTATAATGAAAACCGCTGGAGCCATGGAGCTGCGGAGCAGTTGGCGGAATGTCGGAGAAATGACTGCGTCCCATGGAGCTGCACTTCAATTCGAGTGCCTGCTTTTTCCCATGGCTTCACTTGTCTGGTCGTAAGAATTACAGTAACGTGCAAAATTAATTAGTTCCGAAATTCGCTGCGGCCAGAGAGCAGATTAACGTCAGCTCCACATAAACTGATTCCAATCGAAATCAATCAAAATTGATTTATTGCCAAATTCCACAAAGTGCAAAACATTTTTGATAAAAGCTGAAATTTCAATAAACGTAAACTACTGCCGAACACCGACTTTCCACACCCCTACCCTCCCCTCCCCAACAGGGGCCACAGCCAACATCTATGCATTTTTATAGGCAAACATTTACTTACTCCAAATTAACATTAAACGGTCGACAGACGTAAAACAGTCAAGGATTAATTGCGCCACAGCGGCTGCAACCTTTACAACAACAACAACCACAACACTAATAAACGCTCGTCTTTGCAATTTCACACAAGACAGCGCACGGCGCACTCGCCCCACGCCCCTCGCCAACTTGGTAGTTTATCTAGAAAAAGTCGGCGCTCACAATTTTCAGAAACATTTGCGGGTTAATTATTGACAGTAAACTTAATTGAAGCCTTAATTGCTGTTAGCGGCGCGCATGCTCGGCTGCGTGCCGTGAAACACGCGGAGAAGGGTCTCATTTCACCATACGTCGCCCTCCCACCCTCATTCTCGTCCACTTCGCATCTGCTATTTCCCGCTGTCCTACTCGCAATATATGCAAAAATCCGTACGGCGTAGTCGGAGTCAGAGGCAACGGCGGCTGCGGCTGCGGCCTAAAAATTTTAAAACAAAACGAAATCAACTGTTAACGAAGCGAATGAGCGAGCAAAACAAGACACGCCGCAATAAGTGCGCCGCATCGAAACGCACCCAAGCGCAGTTTGTGCGACTGCACGGCCTACACGCACACGCGAGCTCAAACATGGGCGGCCGACGTGCGCGCGTGTGGCACAGTGGCAACGGCAGCAACAGCGACTTGGACGTCGATGCATTTAATTGACGAGTTAATTGAACTTGACTCTTATTTGGTTCGTTTTTTCTTTTTCTTCGCTTTGCGCTTGTGGCGCATTTTTCATGCTTGTTCCAAAGCTGCGATTACTGTCTCAGTTACGGCCAACTGTACGTGTAGTTGTCGCCATTAAGCCGCTTTTTGACATCTCTTTCAGCGCGCTGCGTCTACAATTGGACATTTCGCTGCACTTGGCGCATAAAATATGGCGCGATGCGTTTAATCTGAATGCGCCACTCACTTTTATGGCTTTGCTGCGCATGCGCACACTTTGCGGCTCATATATTCGCTTGCATATCGGTGCTCGAATGACTCAATTTATTTGCCGAATTTATGCAGGTTGCATTTAGAAAATCATTCGAGAGCACTTTAGATAAAAGCGAAATTAACGGCGCATTGCTGAGTTGCTGCGGAAATGCTTTAAAATATATAATTTTATGGAATATTTTTGGAGCTTTTGAACATTATTTCTTATAAATTGATTAATATGTAATTATTATAAAATTATTTATTCATTAAAAATTTATGTTGCATGTTTGTTACTCATCTTTAATTTTCTTATTTATCTTATCTACAATTCAGCTGAATACAAAGTTGAATTTGAATCTCGGTTTTCTCGCTGTGTACGCGCGCGCGCCCCACAATTTCTCGTCTACAAACAAAAACAAACAAAACACCTTTTTCCCCATACTTTTCTCACTGCTTTTTCTCCATCGCCACCAACGTCACCTGCGCCTGCTGCCAGCGAGAGCATCGCAACAATGCTCGAGCTCAGCAGCTGCAGCCACAGTCCAGCTCCAGCTCTACTCCAACACGTCACAGCACAACCCAGATTGTGGCTCCGCTACACCCAGCCACTCGCCAACATCGTTGGAGCTGTCGCTGCGACTGTGGCTGTGGCTGCCGGCATCGCTTGCACGTTTGCTTGGATTTTTGTTGATTTTGGTTTTTCTCCGCATATTTTCCCATTTACCGCTGCTGTGCTACGGCTGCTGCCGAGTCGGCGTTTGCAGCTCGCAGCTCGCTGATGTTGCTGCACATTTTTCCAAATCATTCCGTCGAAACGACTCGCAACTGCGAAACGTGTTTGCCTTTTCACGCTGCTGCATGCGCATGCGCACGGTTTGTTGTCCTCTGTTTGGTGGAGCGTTTGACGTTGTTTTACGGTTTCGACGGCAGTTTACACACTATTTGTAAGAGTGCACAAACGCACAAGACAACAACAGCCAACACCAAACGATTCACTCAAAAAAATCAAATTCACCGAACAAGGAACGTATGGAGATGTGTTAATTTTCGGGTGCTTCCGCAGTAGTGTCCAGTGTGTTTAGTGGAAATATGAAAATAGAAGCGATAAAAATGTTTTGAAATCACGGCCGTTTTTCGAGAAAATATGTTTGGTGCTTGTAAACGCTCAGAGGAAAAGTCTCACACTTCGACGCATAATTGCACACAAAGAGGATAACAAACAACACGTCAGTGGAATAGCAGCAACAAGTAAGTGAGAAGTGCGTTATTTAAGCGCTTGTCAACGCCTTACGCCTAAAAATTAGAGGACAGAAGCAACGTGCTGGCGGCACAATTCCGAAAATAGTTTACTCAAAAAGCAGCTGATAACAAAAAAATAGAATCAAACTGAAATGTCAAAGCAATAAACATACCAACTTCTTTAAAGTCAACCAAGATGTCTACAAATGTCCGAAACCAAAACAATTTCAACAGAACTATGAACTGAATCGCCCTTAGCACAAAAGACTCAAGCAACAAACATTCCAAATCCTGCAGACTCAATGAAAGTAACTACAAAATTTAAAAAATAAAACCAGTTAAGCAGAGCTTAATCAAATAATAACCAGCACCATTTACGCAATCGTCCTTTAAACAAAAGACTTAAGCAACAAACCTGCCAACTCTTTCAAAAATATTCAACCAAATAACGCGAACAAAACAATTCCAAAGGACTAAATTTCATTTGATTAAGAACAAACCCGACTGTCCTTCAAAACAAAAGACATAATCAACGTACCCTGCACACAAATTTCCTTAAAAAGCTGCTTATAATTGAAGAACTTTGAAATCGAAATATTGTATGAAGACTCCTTTCTATCCTCGCCGACATCAAAATGTAAGACTTAAGCAACAAAGCCCCACAACTTCTTCAAAATGACTACAACAATCAAAGACAATACAATTCAATTTAAAATTATTCAAATTTTACCAAGGACCAGCAGCTAGTCGCCCCTTAAAACAAAAGACTTAAGCAACAAACGTCCACACTTATCTGACTTCCACTGCTTGTAGCATTGAATGCATTTTTAATAACAACATATTTTGTAGAATTTGTTCAAACATCAACCGACAGACGATTGCTGCCTTCCCTCCGCTGCACTCATCAGCCGCTACCGATTCATTTTCAGCGCTTTTTGGCGTCTTTGCTCGGCAGCTCGCGTTTACATAGCAACCGCCATGGTCTATTAAATTTTATATTTATTAATTTCTTTCTTCATTAAGTGCTGCTGCAGTCGCCACGCAGAGTCTGCGCCGTGGACTCAGCAGCCGCGAAGGAAGAACGCTCTTCGTTGGTGTGCGGCGCTTTAATTGCTGCTTCAGTGCCTGCTTTTTCAATTCTTTCGATTCAATAACTCGGCTGCATTTGCCAAACAACGCAGCGCAACAAAACAGGCGCTTTCGTGGCTCGTGGCTGCAGTCGGTTTAATCAGTTTTGATGCGAAATTTTGACGCCTAATGTTCAGCTCTTGCCTTGCCGACGATTCGTGCCACACAACTTTGCTGCACTTCGCTGTGCGGTCTCTTTGTAATTTAGTGCGTGTAAGCACTTTTGTTTTATCACTTTCAAATTTGCTGCTGTATGAGTTAGTTATGTGGCCATTACGGCTGAAACAATTCACTTTCAGTGGGGACTTTGAAGTCGTTGGCGAAACGTGGACTCACAGTTTTCCCATAAGGAAATCACTGAACTACTTAATGTCTCCGATTAATTGCTGCTTTTTACTATTTTCCTGCCATTCGATTGTTATTTTCTTATTAATTTCAATCAAAAATGTCTTCCTGAACTGAACATTATCTATTTCCATTCCGTCTTTCAACCGCCAACTGTTTGAGTTGATTTCACGCAGCTCCGCAGGTCCATTTGAGCTTCAGACATAACCCAATTGAGCCAGAAACAAACATGTCAAATCAAGAAAAAAACGCGAAAAGAAAAAAACATTTTCCAGCTTTTGCTTGTCACATAAACTAAACGATTCAAGAAACAAACTTTTCACCAGACTACTATCGGCTCTTCTCTGCAATGACAAATGCGCTGAGCGCAGTTTCCACCGTTTCACATCAGCAACATGCAAATGGTTTTCCCTAACAGAAACTGCAGCGTGAATTGCAAACAGTTTCCACGACCAGCTGCCCAGAGGCAGCGTGACCTTACAGCTTTTGCCGTTGCAGGTGCAACATTCCGATTGGCGGCAGCGACACAGCCAAATGGCCAATTGTCATTTCCATTTCGATTTGGATTTGATTTACATAAGTCAGCATCGACGGCGCTAAAAGCAACAACAAAGAGCTGACAACAACGGCTGACGCCTTTCTCTCGTCCCTGCATACTGATGTATGTAGTATGAAAGCCGCACGCGGCCGCTGCCGTTGCGCGTTTTGCTGCTGCAATGCTGGCGCGCGCAAATTAATTAAAGCGAAGCGCAGTTTCTTGACTGCAATGTGAAAAATTTGACGCTGCCAGTCTGCCATGTCAAAGCACCCACAGCGGCGCGGGGTGGCGTGAAGCGTGCGCGCGCGCGTGCGTGTGAACGTTTGTGTGCGCGAGCGTCGGCAGCAGCGGCATGAAATAATGTCATTATTTGTGAAGCAAAGCAAAACTGAAAAATGTTTGGGCGCATTGTTGCCGCCAGCGGCGCAGCTGCATCCAGCTGGAACACTTCAATCTTGCCAGACATTTTGCAAGTCCAGCCAAAAATTCGACTTGTAGATATCTGCCTGCACAGTTTTTGATGACCGAAAAATTCCTCACACAACTTCTGACACCCCTCCAACAAATGTGCATCGCCCACGCCTCTGGCACCAGCACATTCGCGCTGCACTTTGTTGTTTGTGTTGTGTTGTGTTGTGTTGTTTGCTATTGTAAAGCGGTTGTTTTGCAGTTGCTTGATTGCTGCTTTACAACATTGTGACAGTTATAATGGGCAGCAGCGACAGCGATAGCAGCGGGCGCCCAAGAATGAAAGTTTATTACTTTCATCTCGCCAACGACGCTCTGCCAGCGCCAGTCACTGCACTCTTGGTTTCTCCTTTGAAATTTCGACGCTCTCAATGCTGGCCGCCGTCGCCCTTCTTGTGGTGCTTAGAATAATTATCGGTCATTTGCGCGCCGATTAACTAAATCAAGTCGCGGCACGACCGCAGCGCCGTGCCCACTAATTTGCCTCACAAATTACACGCATGCGTCCCAACTCGGCCACCTGGGCGCATTGTTGGTGTTTCGCTTTCGATTGCGGCGCGTCTGGAATCACAATTTTTCGGTTTTCCTTTCATTCGGCCCATTCACAGTTTGATTTGATGCGAACCTTTGTTGGCCGGGGGCCATTCAATATTAGCAGTTTTCGGTTTGCTTGTGCGATCTGCATGATCTGCATGAACCAATTGTCTGCGCTTCTCAATGAAACCGAAAGTCATTAAATTCGGATTACCAGCATTTCCGATGCAGCCGACCGCAGTGGATTTCTCTTGGTTGGCCGCATCGCTCGATTCGATCGAACTTTGAGCGAGTGAAATTTTGATTGGAAAATGCACAGCAATTCCAAAAACATTAACTGCACTTGAAGCTTTCCCGGGATAAATCGAGTCAGCTAAGCCCGAGTTTGCCTCATCTTGCTTCAGGAGAGGGCGACGAGGTTGAAGAAGATCGTTTTCCCTTTGAATTTTTACGAGGCACCTCGAGCTCTTTTTTATTAAAAATCTACTTCGGACTAATCTAATAGTCACAAGTTTTTTCTGCACTGTGCTGACCAAAATCGATCTCTATGGAACTTCGCATCAACTTCAATATTCAGATTGTTCAGCTCCACTGATCTCTAGCAAAAAAGTATCTGTAAAATTTGGTTCCAGATGACACGTTTCGATTATGTAAATAGCCCAATCGTCTCCAAAAACCGAATTGGATAGTTTTGAACACAATCGGAAGCTCTAAATAGATTTTGTCTGAAGCCCCACAAGTGCAAGTTGAACCCCATTGTTGGTTGATCATATAGATAGTGTCAATTATGCGGAGATCTATAAATTGAAGTAGCTGACAGCAGCAAGTCGACAATTTGCCGGCATGTCAAATAGTGTCACAACCGAGCCAGTCAGTCCCTCATAGATCGCTGACTGCACGAGGGACTTCAGTCAGTTTCAGTCCTTTCATAGAAATAGAAATTGCAGCTCGTCCGCCCACTTACCCAACAACAATCTTAACAGTCCCAAACCCAAATTGACCTGTGCAACTTTTTCAGTCAAATATTAAACATTTTCTGATATTTGTTTCTGGAAAGCATGTTTCACATTTACTTACATTCTTCTATGTCTTTTGCACATCGCATCAAAATTCCATTTCTTTTGGCCTCTCTTCATGTCTTCTGTATGCCTCTCATTGTCCACAAATTCGTTAAACTATTCTCGCCTCTTTTGTTCAGCAATAAAACTTTCTTCTGCCGTTCTTAAGATTATTCCCGATTATCGCCGCTTACCCTACTGGCAGCTCAGCTTGAGTGGGCTTAACGCCTGTCCCACTTATGCCATCCTCCATTCTGAACTCTCTCCTTTCAATCCCTCAGTGAATAGAGGCGACGGCGACAAGGTCAACTCGACTTGCGGGTCGAGATTAATGCGAAATCGCTTTCATAGCTGAGCGCACTGCACCCAATGGAGCCGTCCGCACCGCAGCAGCAACAATGCGCAGAGAAACTGCGCCAAGTGGGCGACTATCATACAGCAGCCGCATTAACATACAAATCCTCGGCTGCATGCAATCCGCACTGCGAAAGGCTTATCGCCGCATTCCTCGCGCCTCTCGACGGCAGAGGTGCGCACGCAATTCGCACTCATAATGTGCCGCCTGCGGACCCATCCGCCCCGCAACTTCACGTCCGGCCGATTGGGGCTGCCGTCTGCCTGTCTCGGCTGCCACCTGTCGACGTGCCGACTATTTAAGCGGCGTTTGACACTGCATCAGCGACTGCCGCGTGCGGCTGACGTTTGGCCTGTCGCTGCCACCATTTGCACAGATGCGTTTTTAATGTGCACGACAATCAATTTTACATAATATTTCACAGCTCCACCGGCAGCGCGTCGCGTCGCGACAGCCACTTCTGCTGATTATCGGCGCACAAATAATTTGATTGCGCTTTTGCGTTCGGCGCGCCTGCGCGAATGTGTGGGATATTTGTTGTTGGGCCCGTTGGAGCTGTGCGCCGCCTTTGCAATGTGCCAATGAATTGCGCGGAAGTTGCGCCGATCAACTCGTTTGATTTTGTGCGTTTTTCTTGGCGGTCGACGCAAATGTTGTTGGTCTAGTTTCTGCTGGTGTTATGTGTGCGACAGTTTCATGCAGAGATTGTCGTGCATTGTTCGATAGAATTAGTAGCATCAATGAAGATCGACAAATTGCGGAATCAGTGTTTTAATTTTTATTTTTTCAAGATCTTGACGCAATTTGCATGATAACAGTTTAAGGCTTACGAATTACAATAATTTGGGGTTTTCACACTTCATTTCGTGGCTTTGTTGTCACTTGGAAATCAAATTTGACGGCTTAAGAAATAAAGTGGGTCATGTGCTAAACGATTCTTCGAGCATGCCATCAAAACTTAACTTCACTTAATAGACAGTAGCCAACAAAAGCGCTTCAGCGATTGCCAGCAAGTCCCAGCAACAATCCAACAACAAAACCTAAACAAAGATTATCAACAAAAACCAAACATTAGAGAAAAGTCAGAGGAAGCATGGAAGCAACAATTAGGCCCAGAAATAACACTGACAAATCGGTAAAAACTTCATGCATTCGCATTTTCCACGGATTTTAGTATTTGTTTTAGTAAATCTACCGATTGTTGTGCGCCGCATTAGCCAACTGAGGGCCAAACGCTCAACTTGAGTGACTGCAGCGCGCTCGCGGCTGTGACCTAATTGATTCTCAGTCTGTCAGCGGACGATAAAAAACACGGAAGCCATTCAGCAGTGGAGGGCCGGCAGTGAGGAGCTGCAACACCGACTACGAGACAGTGTTCCTCTCCAATCTGCTGACCAGCGCGTTCAGCCTCATCTGACACGCCAACAACAGTGAAAGTGAATTATTGCGGCGGCTCCACCGCCACTGGTCGTGACCATTTCTTCTTTGCCGGCTGCTGTCGGCTGCGGCTACAGCATAATTGCGAGCGCCATATAACTGCGTGACCATCTGTTGTTGTTGTTGCATGCCGCATTTAACTGCGATTAAAAGCGAAGCAGAAGCGCCCGTTGCCAGCCACGCAAACTCAGCCGAATTTGGCCTTGTTGTTGTTGTTGTTGTTGCTGTTGTTACTGTCTTACATTTAATAACATAATTAGCAGCAACAACAACGACAACAGTTACGTACAAACATTCACTATAACCACACTAAAGCGGACAATTAAATTGTCAATAATACATTGCTGAACTTTGCTTTGCTTTCTTTTTCCTTCCCTTTTTATTGCATTTCTGGGCCTCGTGCTTTTGTATTTCTTCACAAAATATAGAAGCAAGTATAATTTAGCTGCACAACATTTTCATATTTACATCAAACCGATTCTTAATACATTCGAACTGGCGCTTGGCAGCTCCATTGAAAAACAAAAGACTCAAGCAACAAACTCGAAACAAAAGTCTCAAGAAAGTAGTGGCAATCAATAGTTATGTAGTGTCTTCAACACCAGCAACCAACACAATTCGTGCGTCACTGCATACGCAGATTGCAAAAGACACAAAAGCATTTTGTGTTTCTTGACAAAGCGCCTTTATCAGCGCTGATGGCTAGAAAAGTAACAACAAGAAACGGACACACAATGCGGTCACTAAGACTCAACACTAATCACAGCCAAAAAGCACCGTTAGCATACACACACACAAACTGTGCCGATGTGTTCATAGCGTCGCCGTGTTCATAAAGCACAAAAGAAATCATTTTACTTTCCATTCAGCGCCCCAGCGTCCAGCTGTGCAAGTGGCGCGCTTGCATCAGAGCGCATGCGCAGCGCATCAAGGCCCAGCGGCAGGGGCGTACAGTTGTGCTTTTACCGTTTACAGTGTTCGACGTGCGCTGCAACGAGCCATTAAGCCGGCAACAACAATATCGACGCGCGGCCGGAGCATCGCAGCCAACGCAGTCATTGAGCTGACAAACAGCTGGTTGGCAGACTGCATGACTGACTGACTGACTGGGTGACCAGGTGTTGCTCAGTGCGCTGAAAGCTTTTCGGTTCGTGTAGCGCACTCCAAATTTTCGGAACTGAATTGCCCTGCTGGCCACAACGACCGACCTGAGACACTTTCCCCCTTTTTCGATTGCAGACAGTTCAATGTTTTCAAACAAAGAACTTTTCAGCCACAAAACGTTTCAAAAGTGTGACCCGCAAAAGTTAGAGGAACGTTAAAGTTTTCGCCGTCGGTTCTCCAAGCAAAAGAAACCGAACGGAGGAACATTCAACTATGACAACTCGCTTTCCACGCATTGCATGCAACAAGCGCACGTTTGCCATACCCAATCCTGCGCCTGCGCGGACAGCCACCAAGTGGAAAATTGATTTCGCGGCGTCGACAGGTTCAATCAGTGGCTTCCATAAATTGTTTGATTTTTTTTTGTCAATGTCGCATTAACATCCTTGCGACTTTTTGCAATTGAAAATTGTTATGACTGAAGGCGAACGAGTGCCAGTTGTGATCGCAAGCCCACATATGTAAACCACAAGAACGCAGCCTGAGTGCCGACACACCACGACAAGGTTCCCTCGCAAGGAAAGCAGCCAGCAACAAAGATTACAACTAAAATTTACCCGCAAATGTTGACAGCGTCGCGTGCGTGTAATTGCAGCCGCTGCCCGACATGTTGCAGCCCATCTCTAACATTGCCACTTGATTTAGCGATAACTTGTAGCGTAGCGTCGCAGCCCCATCGAGCGGCGGCTGAGCGCACTCAACACGCCCATCAGCAGCGCGTCAATTATGATCGGCATCGGCGATATGAGCGATCGCTCATAAAATTGTCCACTTGATTGCATTCTAATTGGAAATTGTCGCCCCACCAGCCAGTCGCCGACTCAGCTGAGTGTTTTAAATTACTTTGTTTACATTTTTTCGACGTTTTGCGTTGACTAACGCCGCTAACAAGCAATCATTTCCCACAACTGACAAGTCGATACACTCATGCAACGAGAACTGCCTGCTAAGTTGCTTGCTGGTCGCATACCTTGACTTTCTGGAAAGTTTTAGAGATTTGTAGAGTATGCCGAATGTGGAATACACTTCCCAAGCAGCGCTTGTTCCATACCAGAGCCTAACATTTGGCCTAAAACGCCCCAGAGACAAGCAGATGCTCCTCAACTTCCACTTGGTGATCAGTGCGTAACTTCGTGTCTTGACGTAGGAAAATGTCTCGCAGCTTCTACTTAATTGTCTCAGTTTATTTGAAAATATTTTATTTCCATACCAATAAGCATTAAAATGCATTTAGTACTCGTGTTTCAATACAATATATAAATGTATCTTAGGCGCTACTCATCTTTACATGTACAGTTTTGCTTCACTTCTTTATATATAAGTATATATATATATTTTGTTTTGTGTAGTATTTGTTTTTTATCCAAGTATTGTGAGTTTTATTACATAAATGAGAGTTTGAAATTATAAAAACGTTTACTATGTTTTGCTTTTATTTTGGAAAATCGGTTGAATGCTTAAATTGTTTGGTATTCGCAATTCGGGCTAACTTTGCGGCGTTGCCAATTGTCTTCAGCCTATTTGGAATTGAATCTGCTTGTGCCATTGTAGGTGTGCGGTGGCAAGTTCGCGCCTTTCGCTGTTTCATTGTTGGACGCCACTTTTCTTTTCGTATGTAGACAGAAATGAGATATGAATCGATTCGTGCTTATAAAATGGATATGACTTTATGTTAATATTTCTCTCAAATGTGCCTGCTATTATGTTTGCGTAGGTGACTCTTTGGATAGATTGTTGGAGATTGCATTGCGGACTACTTTAGTGGGTAAAAAATAACGTACAATTATGTAAACTTAACAACTACAGCTGCACGGGGAACCAGCCAGCTCTGAACTTCGTTTTCACAATTCAAAATAACGCAAAACGAACGAGGTGCTCTAAATGAACATTTTACACATCTACAATCTGGACAAATACTAATCAATTCTCAATCGAATAACTTTCATTTTTAACGAAAACACAAAATAGGTCACGACAAACACAAAACTGCCGTTCAGCAGTCACACTGCTCGCATCGAAAGGTCAAAGTCCACAAAAATGGCACACAAAGCGCCGCGCATTTGTTTACAAGCCAAGCCTAAGCTAAGATTTTTACAGCGTCTGAGCCTCGCCGAGAGGTCAGGAGGAAAATAAAAAAAGACAAGCGACATAAAAATGCGCACTAACATTTACGCATACAAAACACAAAACAATTTCAATGTTTTGTCGCCACTAAGCACCTGTGACTGCTGAACGTCTGCACAGTGACATATTTTTCTTTCCAACAACATTTGAAAAACATTTCTAGAAATTTCGTGATTAATTAGTTTTCGCAATACGCTTCATGCATTCAGATCAACAAGTACAATTCATATCATTAAACACTTTATAAATCAACATGTTTCTCTTAAAATATTATTTAGTGGTAATCCAAACGTTATATTATTTTCAAATTTTCAAAAGCCAAATCTTTCATGCTAACAAAAAGTGAGGCAGTCAAGCAAACTTTCATCACTGCCGCAATGTTCAACTTCAATTGCAATTTCTACTTCACTAACCAGCGCTAAAATTTGCATCCGACCAACATTTGCCTCAAGTGCCAAAACATTTGCAAAACTATCGGCGTGTGCCGGCCACGTGCGTGTTAAAAGTAATGTGATATTCAATTTCAATCTACATGTCGAGGAGGCAAGAAATATTAATCGCAAACATTTTCATATTTGTCGTACAATTCTTACTTACATACATATTTTAGTATAAAACGCAAACCACAAAATGTGCTTTAAAATCTTTAGCTAGTCACTATTTATAACAAAGTGTATGTGTATAAAGGTAAAACTGTGTAGAAATACTACAAAAATAAAGCGGAGTTAAAAACTGAAAAAATTGTATATATGTATGTATGCTTGTATATAAATCATGAAGAGATGCGTGTGCCCCCTATGCCGGTGCCTAAAAGTATGGACTATAAGAATTTAAAATCCAAACGAAATCAGCCAGTCGGCTGAGTGCCGTCTCCAATAATGCGGGTTAGGATGGATCGATACAATGCAAATGTGTCCACATTTAATTTTGCTACACTCCACTCCACTCATGTTGCGGTCACGTGAATAATCTGCTTTACATCAACATCGCACCTCAAAACTACAATAACAATTTGTATAACTTCACTGAATTATGTAAAATTTTGTATCGGGCTTGTGCTCGTTTACTCTCGTGCACTCACCCACATCAAAACGGTGCGGAGAGTCATCAAAATTGTCCATTCGAATATTGATTGATTTGATCCACCACTACCCCGTCGTCGCTGTCGCTGTCGGTGCCGGTGCCATTGACTCGGGCTCCGCTGTCGGTTTCATCGCTTACGCCGGAAACACGTTCTCCAGACTGTACAGCAGCTTTTGCACGTGATACGCAGCCGTGGAATTCTGCGTCGTGTTGCCATTCTGCAAGAATACCCCGAATTGCGTTTCTACCAGCGCACGCAGCTGCAGCAGCATTTTCGCGTCGCCCACCGGCATCTCGAACCTTATCCAGTTGTCCAGCAGCAACGCTGCCTTACGCTGCTCTCCATTTGCCAGCGCAAGGCTCTTCAGCGAGGCTGCAACGTGATTTGTGTTGTTCTCCTTAACTGTCTTCGGCGCCGCTTCCATGCTGTCCACGCTCTCTTCATCGTCTGAGCCGTCCGATATGTCCGACTCCGGCACCACCTCCTCCTCCTCCTCCAAGATACAATCGCGGCCGCACTGCAGCGCCACTACCACCGGCGGCACAATCGTGTTCATGTTGATCGAGCACTTGTTGGCCACGCGTGATTTCTCGTAAAAGACCAGCCAGTCGTGCGGCAGCTGGTCGATGAAATCCTTCAGGTTCTTCATGCCAGGCGGATTCAGCGCCGACGTGCGCTGCAGTATCAGCTGCTTCTCCGCACCAGATAGTAGCGCGTTCTTCGAGCGATCAATAACTGCCACGTTGGGATAGAATCCTGCCACCAGACAAAAGCGCACCAGGTTCCAGTCGTCGTTGAAGAGCGTTGACTGCTGGCCCAGCCGGAACTTGTGGCTCACCAAGTCGGCAATTTGGCGCCGCGTGGCACAGAACATCTCCATGGCCGACTGCGACAGGAAGTATTTGTTGCAGAAGTCGCGGACGCGCTTGCGATTGTTTCGTACCGCCGTGTACGCCTTGTGCAACGTTAGTATGCCCAGCTGGTCGCTGAACGTTTGCCCGGCGAACGATTTGCGCTGGAACGACGCTTGACCCTGCGAGGCGCGGTCCGTCGGCAGGATGAATGGGTCCTTCACCGAGTGGAATGCCACGATCGTCAATATGGGATCGAAGCATTTCAGGAAAATGCTGTACAGCAGGCACTTGCCCAGCTGCACGTCCAGCGGTATCTCCACCAGATGACGGCCCAGCTCAGTAACACTCTCGTCCACGTTGAACACCTGCAGTATCTGCAGCTTCTTGATGGCGTTCTGCACGCTGATCGCCGACGGCGGATTGAGCGCACGCGACAGGTACGCCTGCACGTCGCTCTGATGGTCCAGTGTCTTGGCATACAGGCAGATCTCCGTCAGGGGAATGCGCATAAATTCGGGCACGCAGAACTGCGGCATGTACGCGTACGTGTCGCTCGAATAGAGCCGATAGCAGACGCCATTCTGCGTGCGGCCTGCGCGACCAGACCGCTGATTGGCGTCCGCCCGCGATATCCACACCGACTGTAACTGCGACGACTCTGTGATCGAGTCGTACGTTTTCATCTTCACCTTGCCCGAATCGATGATGTAAGCCAGGTCCGGAATGGTGATAGATGTCTGGCCGATGTTGGTGGACAGTATGATTTTGCGCACGCGGTGCCGCTGCAGTGCCTCGAACTGGTCCTGCGAGTCCATCTGGCCGTGTAGAATGCAGATGCGGTACGTGCCCGAGGGCAGCGTGCTGTGGATGAGGTCGCGTTGCTGCACGATGTCATTGTAGCCGGGCAAGAAGACCATGATGGCACCCGGATGTTGGCTGCGATAGAGGCCCTCTAGCAGCGACAGTATCAGATCGTGATCGATGTCGGTGTCGTCATTGAACTGGCGCTGATATGCGTCCAGTATGCGCTTCTTCTCCAATGTTTCCTGACTGAGTTGCATCTGCTGCTGCTGCTGCTGCAGATGAAAGCCGCTGCTCTGTACCATGCGTGCGCAGACGCCGTCGGCGTGCAACTTGGCATAGTCGAAAGCGCAAAGGCCCTGCACGTCACGCACATGAATGCTGGCGTGTCGCTGCATAAAATATTCAACGTATTTAGGACAGTTGCGCTTACAGGCGACCAGCAGTGGCGTCATGCCTAAAATAACAAATATATATTTAATTCTGTCTAATTGGTCACAATTAGAACCAACAACTTACCGGTGCCCGAATGGCCCGCGTCCACATGCATGCCCTCGCACTCTATGTAATACTGAATCTGATCAAACAACTCGCCCAGGTCCTCCTCGACGCGACCTATATCGCAACACTGATCCAGAATTGTATCCAGCATCTCCTGCAGATACTCGTCGTTAAGTCGCACTGACACTGTGGGCGCATTGGCGCCTAGCTCGCCGTTTCCACCTGCCATGGCGATCGCTTGTAATGGCTGCAGCTCATTCATTGACCGCAAATACTTCTCCATCAGAGCAGTGCGATAGCCAGAACGGTAGAGAATGTCCTCCAGGTGATAGATTTTCACGTCGAATCCCTGCCCGGGCACATTCAGCACCGGGCAGCCGTCGAAATACTTGGATAGAAGATTAATGTCCATGGTGGCCGACATGAGGATAACCCTTAGGTCCTTGTTGTGCTTCAGCTGTTCCTTGACGGTGATAAGCGTAAAATCGGTGTATTTGTCGCGCTCGTGTATCTCGTCGATGATAAGATGAGTGATTTTGCGAAAAAGATCCTTGGCGTCCGACATGATTGAACGCAGCAAACAGCCGCTGGTGGTGTATATTAAATTCGTCGTCTTACGAACGCGGCCTTAAAAGTAGAACATAATTAATTCACAGCGCATTATTTGCTTTCTCAGCTTAGGCCGCTGGCCGATCCACCTACTTTCCAACCGTATCTGATAGCCCACAGTGTCACCCAGTTGTTCGCCTCGTTCTTCGGCCACCCGATGCGACACCGAGACCGCTGAAATGCGCCGTGGCTGCGTCACCACAATGCGACACGGCCGATTGCGACGCGCCGCATCATTGAGTATGTACTGCGGCACTTGCGTTGTTTTGCCAGATCCCGTCTCCCCGTTAACAATGAAAATCTAAAAGTATTAAAACCTCAAAAAGATGCAACGCAAAAATATACGCGCAGGCGACTCACGGAATGCTGTTTGAGCATTTTGTTGATCTCTTCCTGATATCGATAGATCGGCAGCTCCTGTTTGTCGCGATACAGATCGGCATTGATGCGATTCGGACGTGGCGGCACCAGCCGCGCGCCCAGCCCCAACAGCAGTGCCTCACCACGCAGTCGGATCTGTTTCTGCTGCTGATTCTGCGACTGCTGCATCTGCTGCAGCCGTTTCGCTTCGGCCAGGTGCGACTCGATGGTGGGCAGTAAACTGGTCAGTAGCCGGCGGCTGGCTGCCGACAACTGCAACTGATGGCCATCGCCGAGCGACGTGATTTGCTTGCGTTGCCTTATATGCAACACGCGCTCGTCTTTGTTGCCATAGCTGCGCGACACCAGACCCATGCGCGCCGCATAACTGTGCAGATATTTACGCTGTTCGTTGGAGAGGCCGGGCAGCACCAGCTCCTCTTCGGAGCCGGCCATGAAGTCAGAGATGAGTCGCTTCAAATTTAGACGCACACCCTCGGGAAGATTCACTGCCGCAGCTTTTCTGTTGTTGTTTTTATTTTTGTTTTTGCCGCCGCCACTGTTGTTATTGTTGCCATTGCCATTTGGCTGGCGCTTCTTTGCCGTCGACATTTCTTTGCCTTGTTCTTTTTTTTTTGTGGGTACCCGACCGCCGACCACCACGCTGCAATACTCTAAGGCTTTTACTTATGTTCGCTGCTGCTGCACTCGAATCCACAACCGCGTTTTCTATGTAGTTCAACTGACGTTTGTATTTATTTGGGCAAAAACCCTCGAGCTGTGGAAACTCACAAAACCACGGAAAAATTCCCGCAGCGGTCAAGAAAATCTCGACTTGGCTATAAAATTTGCAGTCAGCCGTTTGCTGTCAAGTTTGATGTGGTGAGCTGGCGACCGCCGTGGTGGAAAAATTCACGCACGCACAGAGTCGCATTTGCTATGTTGTGTTTGCTGCCTCGCGTTGGTTCGTGACCGAAATCACATAACCAACTTTTACATATTTCCGTATAACGGTTAAATGGCGTCCAAGTTGTTTTTTTTTCTAATGGGACAATTAAAATCAATTTTGTTGCGCAAACTGTACAGAGCCCTTTCTTCTCTCATTTCAGCCGCAACTACCTCAACGACGCAGCACCAACTCCTTCTTCGCATGCCGACAACATAGTCAACCCAACCCAACACCCCACCGCGCCCACTCGCACACTCAGCACAATGCGCGACCTCAAGCAATGTCTGCTAGACCTGTTGCGCTCGGGTGGCATCTCCGTGGGCGACAGCGCCACTCACCCACAGCCGCCGCCGGCGCCAAAAGTCACACACAAGCCAAAGAAGCTACACGAGTACACCGCAGCCGACTGCAACGCCGCGTTCCTGCGCAAGTACCATGACCTGGGAACCGTCGCCCCCGCCACCACAACCACCAGCGCCGCCGGCACCGGGCACATCATCTACTTCAACGAGAACCTGTCGATGGCGCGCAAGTACGACATGCGCCAGTTTCCGATGACGCGCTACTCGTCCTGCCCGCTGAGCAGCATGAGCGGCGAGAGCGTCTCGCCGCAAAGCTCCAAGTCGGGACATGGAGCGGACGACTCGGAAAGTGGCAAATTTGACTTTTCCTCCGAGGACGACCGCGAAACGCTTATTGAAGCGGCTCTCAACGGTGGCGGCGTGGGCGCAACGGGGAGCGACGGAGGCAGAGATGGTGCTCGCAGCACGGGCAGCAGCGTGAGTGGCGGCGAAGCGCAGCTGGACTCGTTCTGCACGCTGTGCACTTCCTCCTTCAGCTACAACAACTGCTGTCGCTATTGCGAGAACTCGCTGTGCGGCTCCAAGTGCAACTCGGAGCGCGGCTCGCGGGTCAGCTGTGCGACACAACCGCGACTTCGGCTGCCATCGAGGTGAGTGAATGCTATTTGTTTAACAAAACCAAAGATTCAAGGCACGAACTTGCAAATTTCAAAATAGGGTCTGTGAGCTGACGAATTGTAATCGCGGCCGCTTTAATAAAATTGTTCCTTTTTCCTGTAACTCTAATTGGCTTGGCACAAAAACTTCCTCAGGCACTGAGCAAAATTGGATTCAAAATTTCCACCTTTTGTTTAGAAATATTGCAAACAATTTTTATTTTTTTAAATTTTGAAAATACTGACGATCTAAAGAATGACAAAAATACATTAATGTGTATAAAAAATCTTCATTGGAAGCCAGTGGTGGCACATTGCGTCGCCAACGCTACTGGTTATTGCCAGTATCGCTAGTCATCGTCGATCGTCGATAATGCCAACATTGTCTTATTCTTGGAAACTGCTACAATTGCACTTCCACTTTCCTCTGCGCAATGCAAATTATGAGTTGTTATTGTTGCATTTTAATTTTGCTTTTAATCCTTAAACCGACGTGATGCGTGTGGACAAAAGACTCAAGTCATCAGACTTGCTGGCAACGCGTCCATTACACAAGTTTATTTTATTTGCTTGCCGTCGTTAGGCGATTTTACGTGGCAGCCGCAAATGCACGACAATAAAATTATTCATAAAAGAAATGAAAGTAAAACAAAAACCTGATTTTCCAATAATAAACAGACCCAGCAAACATCTTCAGGAGTATTTATGTGCTTGCGTTTCGCGCAAGTGTTTACGGCCTAATAGGAAAATGTGCGTAAAGCGAAGGAAAAGCTAACGTCTGCCGTCGTGTGTTCGTCGTTTCGTGCCATTACGCCAGCAACAATGTGTGCGCGCATCAAATGGCAAAGACGAGGCACCTTAAACCTTTTGTGGTGCAGCAACCACACCGACATGAACTGCCACAGCCGCAGCATCTCAAATCGCAAATCGAATGATTACAACAGCACGGCCTGGTAGATGCTCCGCGGTGGAAGTGAGAGTGTTTTCTTCTGCAGACCGCATTGAAACGCTGGCACTGGCGAACGCACGCACGCACACAGCGGCGTATACGCAACGCTAAACGACATAATTTATATTTTCCGCGCTATTGTCCATTGACAATTTTACTCGCGCGCACAATAAAAAGCGCGCTTTGTTGCTGCTGCGGCCACTTTGCATTTGCAGCGACCTTTGGCGGCACGCCACCGCTCTGATTGATGGACCGCCACGATTTACGGTGCAGCGGCGATGCACTGAACTCTGGCTGAAAGTGAAAATTCAACGTTTGCTTCACACTAATAATGACGCAAAGTGCGATAATTTTGATTGCTTCTTCCATTTGCGAGTCATGCGAAGTGTGCTGACTTTAATTGGTAGAGTTGTTATGCATATATCTGTCTGTCCGACAGTCTGTTGCTTTGTGATCGGATTTTTTCCTTGCGTTCAATTTCACCTCCTCAGAGTTTGCAACGGCCTCCGTGTTTTCTTCATCCCCTTTCAAAACTCGTCTTTGCTTACGCTGCTGACTTTCTGGGTTCATCGTTCATTATCATCAGACTGGTTAATTTATTATTTCTAATTTGTTTGTAATTCCAACAGAGACAAACGAGAGTGAAATCACTTTGAATGCATTTTAATGACAAGTTGGTATATTAGTGCAATTTTCAAGTTGTAATGAAATTTTAAATGCACCGAGCACGTCAAACTGGACAACACAGTTGCGCGTTGGGTAATTAATGCGCACTGCACACGAGGATAAATTGCTAACGAGAGTCGAAGGAAAAATACCGAGACAGATAAATTGTTTGGCATTGGCTACCAAAACCTTCAATGTCCTAAAATACTCCTTAAGTCAAATATCCTTAAGTATATTTAGGTGTGGGAAGTCATGGTAGGCGCTTAGTTCGACTGGGAAGAGAGAATTGAGATAGCACTTGAACGTATGTGTAAGAAATGGGTCACCTCCTTGGACCACAGATATATAATAAAAAATACCATTTTTATGGATCGGTATTTTTATACCCGACTTAAACGTTTTAGCATCTTAGAAACGTTAATTGATCGACCTCTGAGTAAGCAAACCTCCAACACTTACCGCACAAAAGCTTTAATAAAATGTTCAACTGAAATCATTCAATTCAGCCCATTGCTGCCACATGTATTGCCATATTGTACTTTCATCATTTTCGGCATATTTTCCACTCCACTTCCACAGCTCGTATTTCACATCGCCAACATGCAAAGCAAAGGGTTAGCTAGCAGCAGGCAATTTCTGAAAATACAATAAACTTTATAAAGTAATAATGAGGCCCAACACCGCCTGCTCCTCACTTGGCCCGCCACGCACTCAGAAGCGCAGAACTTGAGCAACAAAATCGCTGAAACTTCTATTACAGTACACACAGCACGAGCACAGCAAACAACACGCTGACCATAAGCCACAACAGCACCAACAACAAGCAACACCAACAAACGAAATTGAATAAAATTGAATTTGAGAAGAAGAGCTGAAGACGCAGCAAGTGTCTGCTGAAGCAGCAGTTTGCACGCGTCTGGGCCAACCAGTAAGCAACATGAGCAGTCGCGACGCAAAAGAAAATCGAGAAAAGCCACTTGTTGTAGTTGCCACATCTCACTTTGCCATCTCTCGCGGCCAGCAGCAGTAACAGTAGAAACAACAACGCAACAACAACGACAACAGCAATAAGCCAACCGCAACATCCATGCGGCGCGGCCGAGCATTTCTTTCGCGGTGGCGGCGCAGCATTTCTTCGGCGTGATGCGCTGCGCGGCGCTCAAACGCCCGTCGACCATTGTTAGGTGAGCACGCGGCACCATTTCAAATTTGCGCCCAGCACAAACACGTCGCGCGTGTGGCAGACACTCACCGATTTGAACTGAAAACTGAAAACATCATCCAGCCGAAATTCGGTGCGTTCGTTGCGGCATTTTTAATTGCGGCAGTGTTTAGTGATTCAGTTGTTTGCGATGAATGCAGAAAAGTGAAATTTATTTATTTGCAATATAAACCGACTTACTGGCCGCGGTCTGAACGGTGCAGAAGTGAGCAAAATATTCGGCGACAGACAATAGTCAAACACAAACAAACCGAAACTCTTTGTTTCTACACTGTTTGAGGTTTTTTTTTTACATAACGCCATGAAATCGGCCAGCGCCAGCACGAAATTGTTGTAACGTAAAGTGAGCGCATGTGCGGCACAGATATAGACAGGGCGATAATTCCGATTTTCCCACACAAATTGCGAAATGGCGTGCAATGCTAACGCCGCGCGTTAATTTCAAATCGAAGGCGCAACAAAAACAAGCAAAATTGGGTGAGTTTGGCAACAATCTACACTAAGTGGGGAAACAGAATGTGACGCAGAAGCGTAAACGCAAAGTGGGAACTTTCCATATTTTATTTTAATAGAAAAATTATGCACAAAGTAATACCAGAAATGTGTAATGTTTGTGAACGTAGTTCTTATGTAAGATACACTTTTTTGATATGACGGTACTGTATTCTGTTGCCGCACCAAGTGCTCGAAACGTTTTTCAGTGCGAGGAGCCCGCATTACCTCGCCCGACTAGTCGTCGAGATGCTATCACACGTTGCATTTCCCCCCCAATCATCGAATTATAATCGCATTAATTCCGCTGCTAAACACTGCACTCCACTCACATCGCGTCGAGTGGCGCCTTCCGCACGCGTTATGCAATTTCGCATTCCGATCATCCAGCAACCGTTGTTACGAATATGGTGGAGCGCTAATCGCATTCATTTCCGATTTGATTGGCCAGCGCTTCAAAGTTTCTGGTCTCTCTGCTAGTCTTCATTTTCCACGCCGCTCATCTTGGGCCGCCTTTGTTTTGTGGTCATCTTCGTTATTGTGATCGGCGACTTTTTTGGAGAATGTTGTTGTTTATCTTGAATTCTAACGGTAAAATGTGAAAAGTTTTCAATTTTACGATTCACACGCCGCGTTTTGAGTTCGGTGATGCTGTTGTTGAGTTCACCTTTCTCCATCTTTCACTCGGCCCTTTAGAGTGATTAAGAGTGCGTTTCGACCAGTTTCCAGCGAAGTCGTGAACACATCGTCAAGTGCACGTGAGATTATGCAATTAATCGGGAGGACTACATCTTTCCGAGCAATTCAACACTCAACGCCAATCAGGAAATGATAGCAAATCAGGATGCAACTAATGCTTTGCTTCCATAAAATGTGCTCCGGTTGGCAGCGAATTTACGACAACTCATAACATATCTCATGCATCCGGCATTGATAGCACCTCCGATGTGCAGCGCGAAAACGATTGCTCGATTTCCTCTTACTTTCGATCGGCGTGAATCAACGCCAAACACTTTTATGTGGATGCAACTCGTTTGTTATTACGATTACGATTATCTTCTCCAATTTACCACGGACTGCTACAGATAGCAGTCATTAATGCAAACAGCCAATTTGGCCCACGCACCGAAACTCCGAAACCGAAACACGTATCAATCATCATTATCGATGCCGCAATTCGATCGCCGCCCAGTCCAAGTGCGAGTGGACATGGACAGCCACAACGACAACACTCGCAGAAATTCGTGAAAAATTCCGCAGAGCACATTAAGACGTCGCGGCGGTTAATAAACCCCGCTGGCCGTCCTCGTGGTGCGAAATGCACTTTTTCGAATTTTTCGATTTGAGCCAACCACAACAACAACATCGCTGCAATTGGAAAATAAAAAGTGAAATTTGCGTCCAACAACAAAGCAATCAACAACTGGCCATGGAAAATCGCTTTTGCCGAGCCGCCAGCAAATGATGACAACCGCCAAACAGCCGCAGCTGGACAACACGCGCGCCAACATCACAAAAGTCGAAAACAAGTGTTGCTCACCCGACAACACGAATAACAGCAACAACAACAGTTTCACGCCGCAGTGGCAGCAGGAGCGGTGGGTTGGCTCATAAGTAGGTGCGGCTCGAAACTCGTTGGCGGTTTTTTGGCATTGCCAGCATCCTGTCCGCCACCCGCTCTCTTCCTCTCCGCCGCTCGGCAGCCTAGGCGGCACACTGAACCCATAAGCGGGCCAGCGGCTTTCGAATAGAAAAACACTGCGCTCTCTAATTTCAGCCAATTCGCGCTTCAACTGCAGCCATCAAAAGGAAAAGGCCTTAAATCACTAAAAACATTACAACTTCACACGTCTCTTTCTCCGCTCGCCTCTTTATTCATATTTTAGCGATTTTGTTAAACTTTCATTGACAGTCGAAGGCGCAGATGGCGGGCATTCGTCTAGTTGAGATGGCGAACCATAAACCGGCACACGCCTCTGACGCGACGCTGAGCAGCTAAAACTGCCTTGTCGTACAGTTCGATGTGTTGTTTGCGTTGCGGTGTTTGTTGTGGCAGGCGGTAAGCTGGCCATCAAATTGAAGCATTTCAAGTTTAAGCGAAAAGCGATTAGCCACTTTTTCTGGCTTCCGATGTCGCTGGCGAAATTCGCTTACAACATGTTAAATAAAATTATAGAGTTTATTTGATTTATGGACTGTATAGTGAATTTCAAATTTTTATCAAACAGCTGGCACAGGACTTTTATCAGTTCTACATAAAGCAGAAGAGCAAGCGGCCTGAAATATAACTCGTCGTGCAGTAGAACTCACTAATTAGCCAAATTGTATCCCAAATTTATAGAAGAAAGTCTCCGATATCTCACGGAAAACCCGAGAAATCGCTAAATGTTGAAGGGAGGCTTAAGAAAAGTCGATTTTTCCAAAATCATTCAGCAAGGCTAGAGACCTGAAGTGTGATTTGTCTCTTGTCCCATGAGGGTAACACTTGCGATAGAAGCCAGCTGCCTAAAGGCACTGAATCAGGGCCACAAGTGGTCTCCTCTCTGATAGTAAGTAGTCCATTCCTAGTCCGGTTCGTAAAGTTCCACGATTTCAGTCAATCCTTAGACTCATTCAGTCAGTTTGTGAATACCCGCAGCGCTCATCTCGTCGCCACGGCTTCTGCTGCCGGCATTCATTGACATTTGTCTGCTAATTGCGCACATTGTATTTGAGTAGTTTTCTGCTTGCGCACATTGTATTTGAGTAGTTTTCTGCTTGCGCACATTTTCAGTTATGCGTGTTTTAATTCGGAGAAACGTCGGTTTTGCTTTCTACGCGCAAACAATTTCACATTTTAATGTTGCTTAGAAAATCGCTAAGCACGTTGCACACTTAAATGGCAAACAAATCAAGCGACATTGTAAAAATGTTCTTTAATGAACATGTGAGCAATTTTACCCACATTAAACCCACAGTTTTTCTTGGGCCTCGTCCGCACTTCAGACTCTTTGATAAGCAGCAAATTTTTAATTTTTGAAAAAATGTATGAATCAATTCCCAATCAACCGAACATTCTCACGCGCTCAATGGAGTCACGTAAACAGCTGCTGGCTTCTCTGTCGACTATTGACCACCGCCAACTCGAGCCCCCGCACAGAAGTCGAATTCCGTTTCTCTGAGGCTGCTGCGGTTTCTGTCATTTGCAGGCTTCATTACCGATATTACTTCTTTGTACATTCGGCCATCGGACAAGTGGTCCAATGTGTGCTACGAGATGTGAGCGTCTGTCCGCGTTTGCTTTCTTTGCCGGCAGTTGCGTTGCTTCTGTGTTGGTGCTCATGCGCAATGTTGTTATTAAATTTATTTGTCTAACAGCAGCGTAAAAAATGTTAATTGTTCAGTGGCGGGCCGACTTGAGTGTCCGACTGTCGCGCCAGCCGTAAGCGCTGCCTTCGCCGCGGTTGACATACTTTCACAAGCTTTTATTGTTGCTTTTGTTGCTGCACTTGCTGCTGCTGCTGTCGTCGTTAGCGAGCAGCAGTATTTCATTGTTGATTGCACTTGTCTTTGTCAGTTGTCGTCGGGTCGTTGTCAGTATTTCAGCGTTGCTAACAATGGCCGTGCTTTATAGAACCTCGGAAGTCGTTTGGCGACTACCAAACCATGAATCTCTTCTAATTCTAAACACAAATCCAAGCCATATTCATGTCCACAATGGTGTTGAACTAATGTGGTGTGCTCCCTTGTTGCTGTGGCGGCTTACGTTTCTTTTCTTCTCTTTGAAGCAGTCTTTCTATTTTGTTCGAAAACAACAGGTCCGTCCGCCGCTCTGTTGGCTTATTGATGCGCTTGTCGCCGTCATTGTCTGCACACGTCTCCGTCATCGCGGCTTCTCCTCCAGCCAACATCCGCCCAGCACAATGCACTTTTTCATCGTAAATATTTTCTACAAATTTACTTTTTTATTGACTTAATTTATGCTGCACTTCATCTGCAGAGATTCACTTTTACTTTTCTTTGTCTCGCCGGTAGCGGCGCTGCACACTTTTTTGTCGATTTCTTTATTGACGCTTTTTCATTTCATAACCTTAACATTGTGCGCATTGCTTTCAGTCTGTATTGTTGTTTGTTTCTCATGTAAATGCCAACAATTGCCGTTACTCGATTGCATCCTATTCAAACACAAATTCAAATTTGCATGCGGTCACTTTGACCTTTGAAATGGTAAACTGATTGTCGCGTTGATTGATGTGGTCATCGTAGAATGTACCGTTATTTTAAAGATGGTTTGCTAGTTTCTTAAGACCTGTGGCGCCGCACAGTGTCGCGATCCCATACAAGCCGTGGCCAAAAATACTTAGCGTTGTCCTATTTCGATGAAACTTGGTGAGATTGTTTTCGTGGTGGAAATTAAGAAATTAACACAAAATCATAAAAATTGGACCACTGCCACGCCTACCTCCCATACGAAAGGAACTGTAACATTGAAATAACTTTCTTAATATTAGTCATAGAATTATGAAATGTATTGTATTTGAGCTTAAAATAGTGACATAAAAGCTCACACTAAAAATGGGCGGTCTACCACGCCCACTTTCAAAAATATTCGTATTTTACTACAACTAAAACTGTATTTTTAGAACGCTGTTTGCAATACTCGTTCCACGATGTAATTTTGATTGGTAAGCTTTCTAAAAGTTTAAAGTGGGCGTGGCAGCTGGAGCATATATATAAAGTGGCCAAAACTTTTCCTTTATGAATTCATGTTTAATTTTTTCCGCTTGTGATACCATATTTTGGTGTAAATGGTTAGATTTTTAAAGTGGGCGTGGCATCCTGCCTACTTTTGATGATACGAACAATGTTCCAATTTTGTCCTTTATACAGCTCATCATTTCAGCAGCTACTTTGCCGCTACTTTCATTGAACGTCGGAAGCCATACTTCGAAAAAAGCACAATTTTTGACTGTATGTGTCACTGCATAAAGTAAATGTTTAGGTGGGGACGCAAACTTTGCTTTTGTTCATGATTACACTCAACGCCCGTCTAAGAAAATCAAGTTTTATTGACCGCTTTCTGGATTCAGCTTTACGCCACACTTCGAAGAAATCACGTATTTTTAGTGGAGGCGTCACTAGAAAAATGCGAATAACAACCAAATAGGCACTTAAAGGCAAAAAAATACTCCGGCTTATGTTAATACATACTTTTTTGAGTAATTTAGGGTTGGAACTAAAAAAGTGTTTTTTGACGTTTTTTAAACTTTTTTCCACCAAACTTTTGGTTCTTTGTTAGAAGCAAACCGAAAAACGTAATTTTTCAATGTAACTGGATTTCACAGTTATTTCAAAGCACAAACCAAAAAATAGTACTGCCATACAGGAAAAATTCCAAAGTTTTATTTAACATGACTATATTAGTACATAAATTATATTTGTATTTGATTTTTCATTCAGCATAAGGAATTACCCACAAATTTGGAACGAATGCGTATTTTTTAACATCAACTTTGAAGCTTCATATAAATGGAACGGAGTAGGATATTGAAGATCGGATAACGGATTTTTCTTAGTTGAGATATTATCTGTCGATTGTCATATTAATTTTAGTCATTTTGTAACATTGATTTTTACCATTTTTGGCCACACTCGCGACACTGTGCGCCGCTGTAACGGCTTATCCAACCTGCAGCGAATCGTGCCCACATCTTTTCAACTTCCGAGCAGGAGAAATGTTGCCCTTTGACATTGGTGAGGACTTAAGGACCAACATACACAGACGGTTCAAAGATGGACTGTGGTGTTGGGGCAGGCATTTACTCTAGGGATCTGGTAGTGGAAAAAGCTTTTCACCTACCAGATATATGCAGCGTCTTTCAAGCGGAAGTCTTTGCAATAGGAGAAGCCTGCAGGATTCTCCTACAGCAAGAAATCCAGAGTAGGGATGTTTACATCTTTTCAGACAGCCAAGCGGCCATTAAGGCACTCACCAAGCCCATAGTGAAATCTAAACTAGTCAGAGACTGTAAAGAATTGCTAGGGTTGGTGAGCGGCCGGGTGGATCTTACCATCTGCTGGATACCCGGTCACGCGGGTATCAGCGGAAACGAGTCAGCCGACGAGCTGGCCAAGGTGGGATCCGCCATGGACTCACAGCCCGAAAGGGTGGCACCGCCTTTAAGTGCAAGGCTAAAACAGTTAAAGGATTATTTCCTGAGGAAAGCGGATAGTAGGTGGAGCAATCTTTCCAGCTGCAGAATGGCTCGACAGATCTGGCCACGCTACAACTCCCACAGAACCAACGATCTGCTGCTAAATTCTCGTAGGAATGTTTCTAGGCTAACAGCCGTGATCACGGGTCACTGGCCAATTGGCCTACACGCGGCGAGATTGGGAATCCCCCACAACCCCTTTTGCAGAAGCTGCAGAGAAAGCAACGAGAGTGAGACACTCGAACACTTCCTCTGCGGCTGCCCTGCCTTAGCATTTAAAAGACTAAATTCCTTGGGGAACAGTCTGATTAGCTCTCTAGCTGATCTGTCTGAGACAAGACTGATATGCATCAAGTCCTATTTGGACGATGCGGGTTGGCTTTAAGGTCCAGTATCTTCTCCCACGCAGGGAAGACCCAATCGAGGAGGCGACAGCAAAACGGCACATAGTGCTACTTGGGTGTGCTCAGTGAGCACGCAGTCGCTGCTACCTACCTACCTAAGGACCAACACTAATATTGGCTGCTCCTCTTTTCTTGTTCCCAAACAGACAATTTTCATTTTATTGCCGTGAGAATGTTTTCGAAATTGAGCAATAAAAGCGCACAGTTTCTGCCGCCTGGTGGCATTTGCTACTGTTGCATGTGCGAAATATTATTGAGCCGATCGCAAACGTAACACCCAGAAGTTCGCACATCTGCGTCGCTTCGCACACGCCACTCGCCTGCTGTCTCCATTTGCTTTTCGAATTGAATTTGTATCGCGATTTCTACTCAATTCTCGCAGCTGCCAGAATTGCGCACTCGCGCACTCTGGACATTGATTTCCGCATTCGTGCTGTTGCTGCTGCTGGCCACGCTTGTTTATGGGCCTTTTAGCCCATTTGCCCAGTGTAGCCAAACGCCGAAAACAGTTACACGCAGTCTTGAGCGAAAATGGAAAATTGAATGATGTTTAAAAGGAAATCACTGAAGCGCCGCCAAGCCAGCGCACGCCAACCGCGCCAACTCGCTGCAATTGCCACTGACTGGACGCCCCTCAAACACTGCGAACTCCCAAGCGTGGTTGCACCAGGCGACGGGCAGACGGAGGCCGACAGCTGCGTGCGATTGGCATTGGGGTTGCGCTCAAGTCAGTGTACAGTGGCGGAAAATCGTAAAACAAATGAATTTTATTGCAAGCCAAATCGATTTCGTTTATTGAGTTGTGAGCTGCGTTCTGCTCGTCAAACAATTGTTTTGGCATCGTTAGTTGTGGGGCTCATCTGTGAAGGCGATCCAAACGCGAGCACTTTCGATTGCATATTTCTCTGACCAAAATACGAGTCCAACTTTTTATCACAACTTAATTAAACACGGTGTTGGCTCCAATTTTTACGCGCAATTAAGTCCGCAATCGTCTGCTGTGCAATGGAATAAAAATCAGCATCCAAGTTAAGTGCTTCCAACTATGAATCAAAATGGGAAAGTTCATTGGCGTCCCTTGAACTCGATGCAAGCGTGAACACTACTCGAGTGGACACAGCGAAAGTCAGCCACAATTTACTTGAATCCAAATCACAACATTTTCACAGTGTACTTGTCGAGGTGGGCAACCTGTGCAACACATTCGGACAGTCTCGCTGCCATCACTGGGCGGACTGCTGCTTGTTTCGCTGCTCACGTCGCTCAGCATCGCCAGCAATGAATGGGCACTGCGTTCGTTCTGAGAGCGGACAACATGCAATTCGTTCTACTCACTGACCACACGCATAACCATAGCCACAACAACAAAAGACACCATGAAAACAAAAACTGAACATCATTAATACAAATTTATGAAAATGAATTCACGCAAGCTTATTAAGTACGTCCAAGTCGGTATAGAGCTAGCAAGATTGACGGATATGGCACAAAGTGCGCCAGAGAGGGAGGAGCCGCATGCCCCACGATCGGCTTCTGTCGGTGGGTGGCAGTGCACTGGGATGCTTAATTTTCATAAATCATTCCCCTTCAACTGGCTGACAGGCGGCTTTCAAATATTGCGTAACATTTTGAAACATATTTGATTTTGTTTATTTTTTAAAGCGACGGCTTTCATCACTCATCAAGGTCAATCAACTGATGTTGCATGTGTGTGTGTGTGTTTGCGATTCCAGAATGGCAAATATCAGCTTGGTTTTGTACTCTTTCAATTCTGGCATTTGTTTGCAATAATAGTCAGGTTTTTGTCGCTTCGGCACTATTTTGTAACTTTTGGCCAACTGTTGCCGCTGACAGCCGCCGTCAATGTCAACCACCGCCGCTTATTTATGCTTGGCTTGTTGCAGCCGACTGCTGTTGCGCCCATTTAATTTTTCGACAAATTTTACATATTTATACGAAATTACTTATGTATTCATTGTACTCGTGTTGGACCGCAAAAAAGTTGGCTCCATTTTCTATTCTATGCACAAAACGTTGGCTTAGTTTCGGTGAATGTTTGTGTGGCGTATCTGGCATTGATTTACTGACATTTGCACATCTCTGCTGCAAGTGTTGAAATTCCACGCGCATAAAGTACTCCAATCAGAAGCAATAAATAGTGGAGGCAGTATTGAAACTGAAATGAATTACTTAAGTTAAATTAAAATAAAGTCAATTCGAACAACAAAATTATTCAAAAGGAGAAATATAATGCAAATCGAAATAAATTAACTGCATGACCCCACAAAATATTGATTCTCGTTTTCGAAACACAATCGACTGCTACAAAGCGGGACAAACCGAAGCTTCTGAAAGTAGTTTCGTGCAATTCAATGTTACCAGCGATTTGTGCCTTGTCACCTCAGCAGCACAGAGCGCCCTGAAATGTGTAAGCGCAAAGCACAGCCCTGAATAATTGGCTTTCAGGTTCAATGACAACACAACGAACGAGCAGCCGATGCCCGCGAACAATACCGCAACAAAAAGCAATCCAAATAAATAACAAAACAAATAAATGCCAAAGAAATGTCAACAATGCAGACAAGTGCCGATCACTGCGGCAACCAAGCCGTAACAGCCATTTGCAGCTGCCAAACTAATCGGACTGCAAACAGGGAAAAGGCGACGAATTTGCGCTGCGTGAAGACGCGCTCAAGCGTGAAACTCCATTCAATACCAAACAAACAAACCTCCAAAGGTATTAGACAAGTAAAACACAGCACTGCTATTGTGCCCACTATGCTGTTTGCAAAATATCAAACAAATAAAGTGAACAAATACGGCGGCTGACGGTCGCAGCAGTGAAGTTTTCTTATAGCATCGCGCGTCGCCAAGTTATGAGAAATTGCAATGAATGCGCCGCTGATCATAATTTTACATCGCACCACTGTGTATTGTTATTGTTGTTGCTGCTGTTATTACTCTCCACATGCAACTAAACACTGCGCGGCGTCATTCAACTCATTTGCACCCATTTCTGCTTTCGGGCTGCAGGTTGTCAGTGTCAGCGCCGTCGGGGCGTACTCGCAGTTAAGTGGGTGTCGCAACGTGTCGTACGTGTGCCCTATGACACAGTTTATTTTGTTTTTATTTCTCATTTTCCCCATTTCCCTACTTGCGGTGTGTTTGTCGGCAGTTCGTTTCGAACGCGTCAGCTTCGAATTCGTCGACGGCAAAAGGTGCGAAGCGTCAACGGCAGATTTGTACTTGCGACAGTGAGCGTTTGTTGCTTAATTCGGTTTATTGTGCGCCTAACCCGAATCAGTCTCCGGCGACGCAATAATTTATTTAATTAACTTATGCGCTTTGTGAGAGCAGTGGGGCGACAAATGTTTGAATGTTTGAATGCGAAGGGCAAACATCGTCGGGTGTTAGGAGTATGTAAAAGTGTGAGCGGCTGGGAGCCGCCTTCAAGTCTTTTCGATCGTTCAGCTCTTCTCACACCTCAGTGAGAAGTCGAAAATACTCCCAGCATTTTTCTCTGCTAAATCGACGGAACATTACTGTTGCTGTCGGCACTCGTAGTGCCCTTCAAACAATGTCAAACCTTGTCCTATATTTACATTAATTGCAACCCATTTGACTCTTAATCGACTTTTTTCTTATACAACTACATTTTTTATATTCAGATTGTAGTCATCCAAATTTATATTTTGCCATATGCGATTTTTAAAAACACACCAAAGAACAAAACCGTGAATAATTTAAAAGCAGATCAGATCGTAGCATTCACAACTTTCGCATTTAACAACAAAAATACATAGCGAAAGGATTAAGAGCCCACCTGCTGATGCAAGTGCAAGTCTGGAAGGAGGAACTTGAATTGTGTTCAAATTGTGACAAGTCGAGTACGATTCCCTCATCCGCCCATTCATGAAAGACGGTAAATAGAAGCTAAGCGCCAAGTGTTTCAGCTGCAGCACTTCTGACAGTCTTGGCAACAACACCAGTGGCAGCACAACTGCAATAATAGCAAATCGTGCCGCTGCACAGTGATTCGACTCCATACAACCGCGGGACAAAATTAGAAGGAGTGGTCCGTTCTTCATAAAATTTTATAAACTAGTTAATCATGGTCTGCTGAATTGAAATCTTCATTTGGTTTTTCTTAAACTGTTGTAGTTTGGCAATGCCTGAGGCTTAATTTTTCAAATTTCGTCATTTTTGGAAAGCTAGAAATGTGTTGGCTAGATTTTTCAGATTTTACACTTAATCGGTAAAATCAACATTGACAATTAAAAAGAGTAACAGAAATTGTATCGGGACCCTCTGGTTTTTCAATAAAAACGATAATAATAGATGTGTTTTGCATTTTTGCAGATTTTATCAGTTTTCGTGCTAATTGCATACTTTTAGGCATAAATAAAATCAATTTTGTTGAAAAATATGTGTTTAGACCACTTTTCAAATTGAATTATTTTCTGAGTTCGGAAGATATCGGAGGACATAATTACATTATCCGACAAAGAAAGAATGCTTCTCAAAATAAAAAAATCCAGAAACATACTTTCACATACTTTTGAGATATTTTCCTATAAGTTGTGCCAATTTTCAGATTTTTAACTTAGAAAAATATTTTGAATTAAAAGTGAAGTAAAAGCCTACGCTTCGCAAATTTTGGGAAAAAATTAAAAACGAAAATGGCCACATCATTTCGTAATCTATATTGAAAGTTTAAGCAACTTCGTGCCAACCATGTATTTTTAAAATTCTACTCAATAGACTAAAAAACAGAAAATATGAGTTAAAATTTTTTGTGAAAAAAGTTTCAAGTTTGAGCCGCTTTTGCGCAGACACTAATTGATTTTTTGCACAGTTTTTTTGGGGTTTTGGGGTTTTCTTAGTTGGAGTTTTTTCTTTCAAAGTACATCAAAATCGTTAAATTCTGAGACCATAAATTTTTGGAATTTTGTCTATGGAACGAATCACTGTGCGCTGCTCCGATCGGGCAACTGAGAATTTAAATGACGCGTGCGCAGCCAAGCAAAAAACGCAGCCGCGCGCTTGTCAAATCCAAACAACAAAGCACAACAAAAACAATAAAAATATAAATAAAATCATCAAATACTAGATACAACAACAATAACAACAACAATGCCGAGGGTATAAACAGTCGCAACGGCGGCAGCAGCAGCAACACTTGGCACGCATTTCGCTAACAGACAATTAAATAAAGCAACAATTGTATACACACAAAACTACAAATAAATAAATAGTCGCGTTAAAATATGCGAAAAAATACAGCCACAATGACGGAGGGCATTGTTATGAGACCCCTGCAATAGTTACGGCCCGCGCTGGCTGCGCTTATAAGCACAACAACAACTAACAAACACACACAGTCGCAATCGGAGTCGAAGTCGAAGTCAGCTGATGAACGCTGGCTGAGCGCGCTTGCATGTCGCTAACAATGATGATGATGATGTCGCTGATGGCGCTGGCGATGGGAGGGCTTTGGGGCTTTGCATACCGACGCACCGACAATTGTCATCATTTTCGGAAAACTCGTTTCGGTGTGCGGACGTCCCCGCGGAGCGAGCCAGTGTGAACGCTTCAACGCACAATCCAACCAGCCGGACGAACGAACAGCTGAACGAACGAAACGGAAGTGCGCGTGAACTTTTTATTAAATTTCCGAAACTATATTGCAAGCGGAAATCGAACGCGAGCCGAGCGCTCACACGTGCGTCTGTGTGTGGAACATGTGGAAGAGGTCAAGCGAGAGGAAAAAGTGAATTGAAGCGAGCGTTTGTGGGGCCATCGAACAGTGTTGAGCTCGACTCAAAGTTATGACGCGCCGCTCAATGGGCCGCGGCGAAAGTGCGCATCCGCCAGTCACTATTTGGAACGGCGCGCAGTATGCCGCCTCGTCGAAAGAACTGGAAGTGCTGCGCCGCGAATTCGGACTAGACGCGCGCATGTTGGAGCAAACGCTGGTGCCGCGCTACACGCGCCACAAGCCAGAAGCCAGTGCGCGCAACAACGTCGTCGTGCGACACACTCGCCAGTCGGCGCCGCACAAGCCGCAAGCAGTCGCGGTCACTCAGTCGCGCTTCTCTTCGACCACAGCCACCCAGCAGTCTGGTAGCAGCGAGGCGGCCTCTTCGTCGTCGTCCAGCACGGACTGGATTTTGCGTTACAACGCATCACAGCTGCAAGCGGCAGTGACCAACTTCCATCCGTGGAGTCAGGGTGCGCACAAGTTCGGTCAGTTCGATCTGGTGCCCTGGCGTCGGCAGCGTTCCGCACTCGACCTCGCCTGCACGCCGGACTACAGCAGCGACGCCGCGCTCGCCTCCACCAAATCCCTCAGCCGCCTCGAGAAACTCGAGCTGCGCCAGAATCGGCGCCAGCTGAAGCGCGTGCGCACCTCGCAAAAGTGCCTGCGACGCTTCGTGCGCGTACGACTCGTCTTCTCCGTGGAGCTGCGACACAAGCGCATGGAAGTGCTGCGCCAGTGCCAGCTGCCGCCGCGTGTCTTCGAGCAAAAGTTCAGTATCAGCGAGCTCGACAGCGCCGAGTACGAGCGGATACTGCTCGACGCCAACGCCAGCGTCGAGGATCACCTGGGCTACTTCAGCAGACGCGGCGGCGGCGACGGCGACGGCAACGACGAGAGAGCAGATGGCGATGACGCTGGCGCGGTGCAATTGAAGCCGAAATTGTGCAATTGGAAAGCAAAGCGTCGGCAGCTGCACCACGACGAAACTAGTGTGGACTATGAGGGAATCGCTGCGGTGGCAGCCGAAAGCAAGAGTGTTGCCGCAACAGATGGCGCATCGGATTCATTTGCTGCGGTGCATGCACCGCCGCTGAAGAATGGCACCAGCCAGCGCAGCTTCCACGTAAATGTGAATGGGCCGCCGCGCCAGACTGTGCCATGCGTCAAGTGTCGCGACATTGCCATTAAGCTCAGGTAAGGCCGTCAAAACGCTCGCCTGCAAACGCTTACGCAGAGTTCACAGCCGAATTCACAGAAATGTAGCTTGAATTCGCGCATTTTGCACGCTTCAATTGGTTAACGGTTATGCGGCGCGTCAAATTCAACGGAAGCGCGTTAAATTCAACGGAAGCGCGTATTCATTCAACGGAGAAAAGAGTTTATGTAACTAAGAAAAGTGGCCTACTTGGTGCAAACTATGTTCGAACTTAGAGTGAATCATTGCTTAGAGTGAATCTGATGAATTAAGCGGGGCTTCCTTCTAGTCCTTTGCATTCCTAAATATTGAGTGACCGTACAAAAGACTTCCGTATTTCCATAAATGTTAAACTCAATCGACTTATAAATTTAACAAATTTATGAACAGATTTTTCTGCATTTGGTTCGGTAATTTTTAGTTTTCAAAATAAAAAATTTGGCCAAATAATCTTCAAACGAAAGTTCTTCATTCTAATCACCAGAAGATCTCAATCAACTGCCGCATTCAAAGAAGTCGCTTTTGCTTATACGATTTTAATATCGCTATGAATTTGATGTCTTTTGAATTCATAATTCATCTCGACTTTTCATCAAAGTAAAAAACTTAATTCCGTTATTATTTCGCGCCGCACTGCTTCGGGGGCACACTTTTGCTTTCTTCAAAAACAAAAATCGAGTGTTTGTCCAACAACAACAAAAACAATCATAACAACGCTGCGCACAAAAGTATTTTAATCTAAACGAAGGAAGCAACGCGTCAACTTAATTTCTCACACGAGCCGCGCGCCAATACAAAATGCCAAACGACACACTGCCAGTGCGGACAGACGAAAAGTAGAAGTCGACGCAAAGTTGAGTGCAAAGCGGCACATGGTGTGCGGTTGCGCTGAGCTTCACTTTCCGCCAGGTTGGACAAACTCTTTTCCCGCTGTTGTTGTTGTGACTGTTGCCGTAGCTGTTGCTGCTGTAATAAATTTGTATTTAGTTAAACATGTCAAGCGTTGTTTTTGTGTTTGGTTTTATTGTTACTCGGCTCCGTTGGGTTATGGATACACGAGAGGTGTAAAAACAGAACAAAAACAACGTTAGTAGAGCGCAACTGGCAACAATGGCGTGGAGAGTGCAAGAAACAAATTGAAGAAACCAAAAGCAGGCGCAGAAAGTAAAACAACAGCCACGACAACTAAAGTGCTGTAAATTAGTTATTCTATTTAATTGTTTAATTTGCCAGTTCAAAACAAGTGCAATGGCACTTGCCACAACAATGATTTAATTTCATATGCATGTGTGTGTGTGTGTGTGTATGCGTAATTGTATGAAATGAGTGAATGACTGTGTGAATAGTGCGAAAGCTGGTAAAGTCAAACAAAAATTTTACTTTTTACATTGCAAGACAAATCGTAGCACTTGGATGCAAATAAGCAAATTAATAAAATGGCAGCAATTGTAAAATTAAAATATGAGAAAACGGTAATATAACACCGTTTATATTTAGTTGTTAAAATCGTAAGCAGCTGGAGAAACTTCAAAACTCGTAAAATGGCTTGAAAGCTCACAGCGCAACTTTGGTTAGTTTGATACTTAAATCATTGGATAGTCCGACCGCGCGCTGTCACAAATGACAGTTCAAAGATTTCTGACGCTCCAAAAAATACTTGAAATCACTTTGAGTTTGTTTCTTAAGTCTTCTGTTCGTAAGCATCAAAGATGCTTAGCAGTTCGTGTCTTAAGTCTTTTGTTATATCGCTACCGCCCACAGCCCAGAAAGTTACAAGCAATTTTTATTTCATTGCAAGCACGAAAGTAGGCAACAGAAATTTCCACGCCATGATGGGGATTCAGTTTAATCTTGCATACTCTTAGGCTTCTTTTCATTAAATCACTGAGACAACAAATATAATGAAATTTTTCTCGTTTGCCACAGAACTGCCACCGACTATGCGTCCCACTTAAATGCCGCCAACATCCTCCACAGCAACCGCAGCAGCAAAATGCATTCACACCAACTGGACTCGTACGATTCCTCGGGGAGCATTTCATCCATGGAAAGGCCCAACGGAGGCGCACTAGCCTTGCACTATGCGGCGGCACGCGGCTGCCTGGACTGCGTGCAGCTGCTGGTGGCAGCATCAGCTGATATTTGGTAAGTGGTTGCTACAACATTGGCGACAAACAACAGTGGCCACAACTGACCAGCGCTGTTCTGAATTCAAAATTTCGCAGCAGCACTTAGTTCCATCAATTACGGTGAAAGCTGCCTTCTTCGCTGCCGCCAAATCGAATTATGACAAATTATAGTAAAATGAGCTAAATAGTTAGATTATAAAAATGTGTGCTGCTGCGATTGCCACCAGCGGCGACACTGAGCGCGGCCACGTATCTGTGCCAGCAATAGTCGCGCGACAGCCACTGCCAAGCTCGGCGCTTTTAATTAACTGCAATAAATTAAATGAGCTAATAAGCGTTTCAACGTTCGCTTGCACCATGCGGCAACACTAATTTCGCTAATTTAAATAAATAAATTAAATAATTGAATTGCGTTCTGCTCGCTCGTTCACTGCATGCGATATGCTAATTTCTGATTATGGAAAGCCGACGTACGCTCAGCAGCCATAAATACTTAACTACAAATTTCGTAAAGCTGTTATTACAAAATCATGCAACACTTTTGGTGGCGAGTTGCAACAACTGCCGCTGCAACTTCGCAGCGCAGGTTGCGAAAGTCACGACGGTTACATTCCCCTCGATAGATATCGATTTTCGCAGCCAAAATAAATATTAACCGCACTTGCAACGCTTCTGCTGGTCGGTAGACTCCACAGTCATGCGAAGGAATTTAGAATGTGGAACGTGAGGTATTCAAATTTCGATGTTTCGAAAATGAACGGCACAGTTAGAGTCGTTCGACGTCATTATTGACTTCTCTGCATCAGGTTCACTCTACGCTCAGCGCTCCCGATCCAATTAAAAGCGCTCGATTTGGTCAGTTATAGAAATTAAATGAATCTAGTGCAGTGACACGACAATATTTTCCGTTTTCTCGAGGTGTTTTTTCCTACTTACTCTTCTGTGTTATTATTGTTGTTGTTGCTGGCTAACAGCAACTGGAGCTGACGAGGCACTGAAACAGAAACACACAGGCACCAGAGTGGGCCAGAGCAGCGGTTGCTGGATGTGCCGCCGCCACCACCTCGATTGCTGTTGCAACTGTTCTCGATGGCGAATTCCAGCTTCTCTGCTCGTTGCCTGCGTATCCCCCCGGCTGCTTTCGTTGTTGTTGTTATTGAGCAGCAACTTTGCGCCGGCCACGATGCGCATTCAATTCGATTCATATTGGATTCCCGTTTGGCGATTGTGCGCTGACTGGCAGCCGCGACTTCGCTGGCAGTGGCTCGCGCCTAATTAATAGCGCCAGGCAGTGCGCGAGTGAGAGAGCGGAGCGCCGGGAGAAGGCAGAGCGCCTCTTGGAAATGTAGGTGAAAAGCAGTGCATGCAGCGACTACTCGCTGGCCAACGGTACCTGCGCTGCACGACTGGGCGCACGGGACAAGCGCTGCAGCCGCACTGATTCTGTGGCTGCTTCTGGTTTATGACGGCGAGTTGGAGCCGCTCATATTTACCTAATTGCTATGCTCCGCAACATCGGGCACGTGCTATTTTCATTTCACACAGCCGTGGCAGCTGTTGACCGCCGGCGATAAGTGCTGGCTGCCCACATGATACGTAGTGGTTGTTGTAATGCCGCTCATCATTTGAGCTCGCGTTCAAACCGCTCATTATTTTCGTTCAGTTTTGTTGGTAGAAAAATATGAAATGCTGCCGTTGCTGATGGTTTGTTTGATGAGTTCTACGATTCTTGTTAGTATGTTTAATACTTGTGGCCACAAATAGTTTTGTATTTTTCTAATTAATGTTGATGATGCGCGACTTCATGGTCGATTCTGCATAAATATTTTATTATATTTTTGATTACTGCTTTCAATGTTGTTGTATGTATTCGTAAGGTGAAAAATATTAATGAAAAGATTGCTTTTTTTGTCGGCCTCGATAGTCCAGCGGGTAGCGCGCCTGTTCTTAGCGAGGCCCTAGGTTCGATTCCTAGCTGCTCGCAATGGGCCACCATGACCTAACCTAAGCTTCCTTTATAAAATCAGAACCGAAAATCATAAGTTTCACTTAAACCTAACATTTAAATCGATTCGAAATGTATTAAACAGCGACTTGTCCAACGGGGGCGATGTAAGATGTCAGCTGGTTAATTAGTTTACAGGCTCAGATACGACTTTTACATTTTATTTATTTGTTTTGAAGCAGCATTTCGGTAGCCACATCAACTCCACTTTTCGTGAAGGTTTTTCAATTTTAGCCATTAAAAAAAACTTGTTCAAAAAATTACTTCGACGTCGTTATAGTTTTAAATTCTTCTTATACTCTCAAACTTTTTGAGATCAAGGTTTAAATTTGCAGTTTTCACTCAGTTTTTCGCTCAAATCTATTATAAATGGTTCAGTGTAAGCGCACTGGAAGGTTTAAAAAATATTTGATAAGTTCCAGCTTGGCTCGTCTATAGTTTTCTGATCGCATTCCCATAGAGAAAGGCAGGTCATCGCATTGAGCATGAAACCAATTTTTGCAATTTTCACTTACCAGACAAGCCACATGTTCGACATAAATCAATGAGAAGTTTAATTTACGTATGGCTTCATTATTGCCGGAATTTCACTAGACACGCACTCATCTCGGAACGCTAAGGCGAGACGACCATGAAACGGCCGACCCCAACAACACTAAAATAACAGGATTAACCACCACGACACCTCCAAAAATAGCCAAGCAGCAGCGAGCAAGCGGCAAGCAAACCTTGCCTCAAACATACACAGAACCTGCGTCGGGGTGGCCAGCAGCAATGGGTGCGCAGCAACATCACAGCGCCGCCACAGGTTAGCAAAAAGTGGGTAAATGCGGCGTAAATGGGAGTCGCTTTTGCGCGTATTCGTCCAGAAGTTGAATAGTTGCGGCACAATGCTGCATGCAACAACGAGCCGCATTGAAACAAGCATTACGCAAACAAGATCAGCGGCAGTAGCAGAATCCAGCGCGCTCCCAGCTTTGACTTTGATTTCCTCATCTGTTTAAAATTTGAATTCGATTCGATTGCACCGAACGCTGAACGCCGATCGGGCTGGGTTCGCGGGGAGCAGAGTGGGCCACAATCTCAGGCAGACTGCCGCGTTGCGTCGGGCTGAGAGCGCGCGGCTGCGGCGGCGGCACAGCCGGCCAGCGCGCTGGATGCTTGGACGTGCTTGAGCGCTGGCGCATTGGCTATTCGTGTTCGGCTTCTTGAGGCGAACGGTGGTTCGCTGCGATTCACTGGCTACGCTGTTCAGTGCGGGCACCTAGCACGCTACACGCTGCATACGCGAGACACAGAAGCCCGCGTCGCGGCGTTCGTTCGTTCGTTTGCTGCATTCGCTTCTTCTCGAGTGCTGTGGTCAGCTATATTGCGTGTTTTTGTTACTTTTGCTGATGGTATTCTGGCCATTTTGCGGTTAATGCCAATTTTGCAAGCAAGCGCCGCCTTAGGAAGCAATTTGTTGTTGTTGCTGTTAAGTGTGTGGCTGCCTCAGGTGTTGCATTAATTCCAGGTTTTTTGCAATGGTGCGGTCGCTGCTGTCTGGCTGCAGCTATTACCACCGTCGTTGCCACCGTGGACGCGCTCGTCGCAACTGTATCGCGAATTCTGCCCAATAGTTGTTGCTGCTCCGTTTGTGTGTCGGGCGTGTGTCTTCAACTTTCGTCTTACCACTTGTGCGCTTAAAGTTTGAACATTATGGTCAGCAGTTGCGGCAACTGCGGCTACTACCAATCGACGCAAATCAGCGAATCGAAACGGCATTTAATAACCAGCCACCGCTACAACAATAACTACTAGAAAACAACAGTTTTTGCAGCAATTAAAAATCAAATTTCAACTGCAACAATGAAAAGGTAGTCAGTCAGTCAGTCTTGCAATTCAGCCCCCTGGCCGCACACCCCGCAGAAGCCATACAGCGTGCTTCGGCCTCTCCGAACGCGGTTGATTTTTGTGGACTGTGGATGTGTGTGTGTGTGAGGCAGCAGTAGCAAATGTTGCACTGCTGCCTTAGATTGTGCGGCATGTAACGGCACACAACGCGGAAACAAAAGTGGCGCGGGCGCAAATTAGTCAGCGAAATTGAACGCCCCCCAATTTGTAGCCGCCAGATATCCAATCTGCCTGCAATCAAAGCGCGCTGTGCAAATTGCTGTTGCTGCCAACAACGACATGTGCGGAGTGAAGAGAGTGCATCCTATGCAGAGGAAGGGGCGCCACGGCCGCTAGTGGACGCACTGTGTGTGTGTGTCAAATAAAAGAAAATAATAGTGAGTCTTCCAAAGGAAATGATGGACGAGAACTTTCTGAGGGACTATTTACAATTTCTGCGAATTAATTGCAAATATTGCTGGTTTGTTTCAATGCATCGAGAGGAGTGTTTGTCGCCATTGAAGCAACATTTGATGGACGTGTTGTGAACTCTACTGAACAAAAGTGTTGTGTGTGTCAATTTCTTAAGCTTCAAGCATTCAATCACTTCAATACGGACTTTTTCGGTCAATCAAAGTCAATATGACACATTGCAAACCTGTCAAACACAACGCCAATATGCCAAATGCCGACCCTGCCACCAGCAACACCTTAACTCTTCAGAAAAATTGCCGCCTGCAGTTTCGTGCCGTTGCACTTGCAGCGCGCAAAGACATTAATAACGGCATTCGATAGGCCGCGACTTACGTTCAGCACTTGGAGAACGCGACGTATCGATGTCGAGTGCGATTCAATTGGAACGAAATTAGCTGGGCCTTTTCGTAGGCACACGGCGGACACTCACACCGAAAGTCAAGCGAAGGTAACGGTGGATGTACGGTCGAAATTTACGAGCGGCGAAAAGCTGCGTGTAATTGAATTTTTCGCATAAAAATGTGTGCAATTTCACACCAGCCGCTCGGCCAATTGAAATTATTAAATCTTAATTGAATAAAAAACTAAATCACTCACCTGCGAACAGCACATGAAAATAAACATCGAAATCGAGCCACCAAATGTGCAACAGCCATGAAAACCGCACACGAACGACGGACTAGCTGCCCGACCGCCAAACGGACACCGATCGCATGCATACCGACCCCCCTGTGTGCATATGTGTACATGTGTGTTGTACAAGCAGACGGACAGACAAACCTGAAAACTGCAAACAGCAAACGGACGCAGCGCACGGACCGTCAGTCAACCGAACAGCGGCACACGTACCCCACCAGCAGCCGCAGCGACGATGCTCCAAATCGCTGAACTGATGCCACCACAACAAATCCGCAGACGTGGCCGCTGCTGATGCTGCTGCGATTTTCGCGGCGCAGCGGCCGAAGCGCGATTTTGAACTTGCGCGCGCGGCGTGAAAAATCACTCCGGCTACCGTTGTTGTTGCGATGAAGCGCCACCAGAATGCAAACTGGTGCAAAATATTGAGGCACTAAACCGTAGATGAAGCAGCAATTGAAAATTCATAACAGCTGCAAAAGTGCAGCGCACCGCTGCAGGGAAGACTCGAGTGCACGGACAGACGCAGTTGCTGCGAATTTTGCGGCGATTTAGAAAAGCAAAAGAGAAAAGCGTTTTCATGTTTCATGTTTTCCAATACGATTGCGAGTACGTGTACGTCAGCGCAGCGCCACCGCCGAGGCGCATTTTCACCAAACTGCCACAGAAGTTAACAGACATTCGATTCAGTCAGTTCGAACGGCAGTGGTGTTGGCTGGTTGGTTTGGCTTGTTGGCATCGGTTTGGCTGCTTTTGGGCACAGCCGCCTTGCGTGAAGAATGTCATGAGCACTCGAGGATTTTGTGCCGCCGTCGTTGACGGATTGTGTGATTTGTTTTAAATGGATAAAAGTGCGAAACGGATGAACTGTGAAGTGACCAAATGGCTTAATTAATTGCAACGGATTATTTACATTCAACTAATCAATCGGCATTCACTTTCTGCTGCAATTCGAGTCGATGCGGCTTAACATTCACACAAACAAATTCATTTAAAAACACGTAAACGAAGACAAAGATTCGTTTTGACGATACGACCAGACCAACACATTTTTGTGCGCTTCTGTAGAGACTGCAATGGGTTTTGAAGTCGTTGGAAAAATCCTTTTCAAACGCTTACGCTGTCCTTTTCCCATATAGAAATTTGAATACTGGCATTCATTATCTATGAAGTTAAATATTTGTTCAAGTTTGTTGCAGCATAAGAATATTCTTAGTCATATTGTATGCCCTACAGTCAGCATACACCAAATTTGTTCTAAAAACGTATGAAATACTTACTTGTGGCGAATAATAATAATTGGGAATGAAAAATTCAAAAGAGAATTATCCTTGCATTGAACTGCAATTAAAGCCAAAACATTGCATATCGAATACAATTTTAAAGTCTGCGAATATTCAAAGACCGTCAATACAAATTCAATTGCCAACCAAAATGATTTCTGAGGTATCCGGAAGACTGAAACCACAAGTTTAAAAGCCACACAGAAACATTCTTTTATTTTGCTTAAGTCGACGACAACGAACTTTCAATTTCAATTTACTTTGGCAGCATAGAAAAAAGAATGGTTTCTACTCTTCAGCTCACATAAACAGTTAACTTTAAGCGCAGGTCAAACGTTTCATCGCTCAGCACACACAGAAAATAATTGGTACGCCAGAGGTGCCGGCAAGTTGCCGCGAGCTGAGTCTCAGCGTCGGCAGCGAGGAACGGAAACGCGCCGTAATCAACAATAATGAATCGACGAGCTGAGTCATCCCAGCTAGGTCCGAGCTCGGCTGCGGCGCAAATCAGAAAATCAAAAGTGAAATTCTCTATCGTTGCGTTGGCACACAAATGAGACAATTTAGAGTGAGAAAAGAAACAAGCACGAGCCAATCGGGCTAAATGTGGAATAATTGAATTGAATTGGTGGCTTTTGAACATGTAACGGTAATCGGTGAAGACTGTCTCTCAGCGTTAGTGAGTGTGGTCATACAATTCAAATTTGTATCAAATATTTCGAGCAACGATCATAACTCCGACACACTGACCCCCACGCACCGCATTTCCCACCGCTGTTCAAATCAGTTTCAATTTCCAATGCGTATTCCCAGCTTCCCCACTGTGTGATGCACTCTCTTCACCCCACCGTCTGCCCCGCATCTAGCACTGGCACTGGCACTTTATTCTAACGTCTCCCCCACTTTTCTCGTTCTCCACCCACCGATCCGCGGCTCTAGTTACTTTTCCACAATCGGCGCTAAGAAGGGCATTTTCAGCAGAATGACCACCAGTCTCACCTCTTATCGCCGCAGCAAAACGAAAAGTAAGTCGAACAACGACATCTGCTCGGTGGTGGCCGAAGTGAACGGCCACAGCGGCGAGCTGCACAACAAATCGCGCCATCTCTCCACCGACGACCTCTCCGACCTGGCCGAGATGATGGAAGCCGGTGAGAAGGACGACGGCACAGCCGACGACAGCGCGGCGGTGGTGCGCAAAGAGCACAACAATCGCCGCAGCATTGTGAGGTAAGCAGCGCCAAGGATCCGCCGACAACGATTCGCTCAAAAGGCTCACCAAATGCCGCACAGGCCCAGTTTGGGTAATTTGATGTATTGACACGGCCGACGCGGCTTTTATTTGAATCAATCCGCTCCAACAGATCAAAATTAACGTTTCAGCAGTCGAAACGTTTCAGTAATTGTTTGCACATTCCCCTTTCCAACTCGAGCCACTTTACGTAACGTCCATGGCGAGAAATCAAAGCAGCTTCACACTCTTGTGCAACATGTGCTGCGCTTCAACTGACTGACTGACAGACCCAAAGAAAATGCCGAAGGTGTGAAATTGAAAATCAAGCCCAGCCATCAGCGACAGCGAACGCCAGCCGCGTCGGCTACACCGGCTCCCAGTCATTGACTCGAATGATGGGCAACCGAAAGTGAATGTGTTGAATGGGTCTGTGTGAAGCAGTGAAATGTAGTTCAGCTGTGTGGCATAGTTCGCGCGTCTCAGCTGGTCCCTTGCGTGTTGTTGCAATATTAGCAACGCAATTTCAATTTCAAATAATGCGTGCCACAACCGCTGGCATTCACGCTTCAATGGACGGCTGTGGCTTCGACTAGGATGTGCAAACATTAACAGTGATGAGTTGATGGAATGGGTTCGGTTGCTTCCAAGGTCATTCAAAGTGTAAGCGCAAAACTGTTTCATTTCGGTCTAAAACTTGTTTAACTATTCGAGTTGACTTGGTTTTGTGTCAACTTGGATCTGAGAACAAAATTAAAAAATATTAAATAATAAAACAGAATTAGATTACATTGTACTACGACCTGTTAGGTGTATGGTGATTGTCTAACGGGTCATACGACAAGGACTATACCATCTATAGAACCGCTGTCCTACTAATGTCTGCTGTAAAATTGTAAATATCGTAGGAATATGGTTAAATGAGACGGAAAGCAACAAAAAATATTTATTTTTTTCATTTGTAAGGGCAGAATTTGAACTCAGACCACGCCAATGAACCACTGAGGATCAACGCATATTTCACATTTTAAACTCAGTGTCTATGCCTTCAATTCGATTGCACTCGATATTAATCCAAATTGGAACAGAACAGCTTTGTCAATCGAATCAGTCAATCTACAGAGTGTTGTTGTTGTTGTTGTTGTCATTGTTTTAATTCAGCTCTCCACTTACAGCAATTGAATCGGCGTATGTCGCACACACTCTTGGCACACATTTATAGCGATTTCTCGCATTCTCCGTGCGCCATGCCCGACTTGAGCAGCTATAGCCAGTTGTTGTTTGTGTCTGCCGCTAATGAAATCGGTTCTGTTTTCTTTTTTGTTTGCAATTAACATCAATTTTCGTTACCAATTTGCCAAGAGTCACCTTGTATTCTATGTACGTTTCTGCTTGTGTTGCAGCGCCAATACGCAAATGGACAACGATGTCACACCAGTCTACTTGGCGGCGCAGGAGGGACACTTGGAGGTGCTGAAGTTTCTGGTGCTTGAAGCTGGCGGCTCGCTGTACGTGCGCGCACGCGACGGCATGGCACCGATCCATGCCGCTTCACAAATGGGCTGCCTGGATTGCCTCAAGTGGATGGTGAGTGCGGTGTGGAACGTTCCCCCGAAAAGTGTCGATTGCGCGTTGCGAAAAGTGAGTTTGCCGCGTTTTCGTGTGAATTTATGCGGCAACCGTGTGTGTCGACTCATTGTTCGTGAATAATTGCGGAGTCAGGCGGCCGGATTGCAATAACGGCAGCGGTTGCCATTTACAGTTAAGCCGTCGCAACGAGCAAAGTTGCAGCCACAATTCAGTTGCAGCGAAATCCAATGACAGCCTCAGCCGGGCGAATGCCAGCAATGCCCAAATAAATGTACGAGACACGTTGTGCTGCTAGAAGTGCTCGCGATTCGTGGCAGTCGCAATTTCACTGCCACATCTTATGGCAAGCTTCACTTTCCAGTTCGGCTGGCACTTGCTCTGCTTTGCATATGCTTTGGACCAGGTTGGAACGAGTTGCAGCTGTCGAAATGGCACGAGCGACATTATTTATCTGTAGATCGCTGGCCATCAGACAATATTTATGCCAACGATCGGAGCGCCCGGAGTTTGAGCTTTGCATGTCATATTTCTACACAGATTTCCTTTCGCCTTTCGAACATTGAACATTACAAACATTGCGCATTGAAGGCATTTCGACAGCTGCGTTGTTGTGCTTTCGACTTTCCATTCGGTTCATTGCTGGGTTTTACATTTGTGCTAAATAATTTGTTGCTGTTTGCTGCAGTGTCATAATTGGCATTTGCATTTTGTAAAGGGCAAACTTGACATGAAAATCATTTTACATTTTCGCTTCGCCAACACTGCGCGCTCTGCGCAACTTGGCCTTGAAACACATTTCAACGATTTTTGTTTTCGGCGCTTTAAACGCCAAGCCCAACTCGCATACATACCCGCACACAAACTAACTGAGCGGCCTGCAACGATGCGGAATAAACCACAGTGCAACACAAATGTTAATGAACCTGCACTCAACTCCAACCTCACTTGTCCAAATGGACGTTGCGACCAGCACTCAGAGCGAATTATTGCACATGCATCAACTTCATGTCCAAATACTCCTCGCAACCCACAGATTCCAATCGTCGTTCGCTTATACGTCGATCTTGACTGGCAGTTGCACTCCGCAGCACTCAGACGCCTCGCTTGGAAGTCATCGCCTAACTGGTTCGCCGCGGTCGCTCGTCCACTCCGACAAGAGGTGCAAACAGGATCAGCGTAACGGCACATTGTCACCAAAAACGGTGTTTGCGCAAACGAGTTGCTGGTGGCAGCGCTCTTCTTCGTGCGCAGCTCTTCTTTTTGGCCGTGGCGGACAGTGTTGGCCATCGGACAGCAGTCGTTGCATTCCACTTGCGGCCTTGGCAAAATTGAGACGAGCAGCAGCGGGCGGATGCTGGTGTCAGACGATGTCAAATCTGATGCTCGAGAACGCGCAATGCAATGCAAATGGATGCGATTAGCAGCAAAGGCAAAGAGGCAGGTTTCAATTCACTTCCTGCTATTTTGGTCTTTCAACTGCAAAAACGTATCACCTGCTGCTCCTTTTGTAACCGTAACAGATTGCAGGCATCGGCCAATCGATTGCACCGTTTACAGCCAATCAGCCGAACGATCAATCAGCCGTCAGTCAATTAAGTGCACTCTGCAACTTTACCCCATAACCAGTTGCATAACAGCAACAAGACAAAATCTGGAAATTACCCCAGCAATGAGTGTTGAAACTAGTTGTTAAGAAACCGCAATTCAGATGTCAACAACTCCCAGCCATATCGCGCGGCATCATCGAAGCCCCGCGCAAGGAGCAACCGCAGAGGGATGGAAGAGTTGGCTGCTGCTCGAAGTATTCATTTATTCATTTTAGCAAAATCGCATGGATACGCGCGCACACGGCATGTACACACAAGTGGAAAATCACCTTTCTAAAGTGAACTAAATATAGTAGAGTTGCAGCAGAAGCGAACTAAGCGGCAACCAAGTGGCAAGTGGCAGGTGGCAGGTGGAGGCGCAGAAAACGAAAATGCGCCTGCACACATTACTCGTACTTTCTTCTCGCCGTTTATTTCGGCCGAATGCGTGACGACTACGTAAACGAAAATTGAAATATCGCAGTGCCGTTGTCACATTTTAATTGTAGCTTTAATTCCGAGTTAGCGAATTTTGAAATATATTCAACAGCTTTCGGTGTGCTCATACAGTTGCTTATAGAACGCAGTTCCAGTGGATGCTTTGATAATTTTGCATTATTTTCCATATTCCTAGTTTAGTACAATTTCTATTGAAAAACGTTCAATTATTTTTCGCCGCATTAGTAATCGTGTCTTTGCCTTCGTAGGTTAAGGATCAAGGCGTCGATCCCAATTTGCGTGACGGCGATGGCGCCACACCCCTGCACTTTGCCGCCTCCCGTGGACACCTCTCGGTCGTTCGATGGCTTCTCAGCCATGGCGCCAAACTGTCCTTGGACAAGTACGGCAAATCGCCAATCAACGATGCCGCAGAAAACCAGCAAGTCGAGGTGAGTTCGGGCGGCCCACAAGTCGTTGAAGAAATTGCCCACTGCACTGTGGACGATAACAAGGCTGCGGACAATCATTGTTGAGACTGAACAACAGGCAGTTGAAGACTTTCAAAAGCAAATTTTCTTTTCTCTGTTTTCTCTGCGGCTACGTTGCCGTCTTTCTCTTTTGCTGCATGCGATCAAAGTGTCTCAACGTGTTGGTGCAGCACGGCACATCGGTGGACTACATGGGTCGTGATAAAAACCCCTCGGCGCAGCGCCACAAGACGTGCTCCGCGTCGACTGGCAAGCATCAGCATCAGCATCAGCACCAGCACCAGCAACAACAACAGCACAACAACAACGCCGGCGACCACATCAATATCAGCGTCAACAGCAATCACGGCAGCAGCAGTAACGGGAATGGGAACGGCATGGGGCACAGTTCGCACGGCAGCCGCAACTCGAACAGCAGCAAGCAGACGAGCCGCAGCAACACCATCAAATCCAAGTCGTCGTCAACGCTCAGCTCCGACGTGGAGCCATTTTACCTGCATCCTCCGTCCTCGGTGGTGGTGCGCAAGAACTCGGACGCGCTGTACGCGCACTCGCAGCAGTCGCGCTCCTCGTCGGAAAAGCTCTACAACGGCTCGCTGGTGCCCACCAACGACGGCCTGTACGTGAACCCGATGCGCAACGGCATGTTCACGCCACCCTCCCCTAATGGCAGCATCTCGGGCGAGTCCTTCTTCCTGCACGACCCGCAGGAGGTCATCTACAACCGGGTGCGCGAGCTCTTCGACTCGGACTGCAGCAGCGTGAAGCACTCAACACCGAAAATGCACCACGGCAGCAGTGTGGCAGCGGCGACCGTGAATGCGGTCACCATACAAGCGGACGTGCACTCCAGCTCCAGTGGAGCGGGCAGCGGATCCGACGAATCCGTCTCCATTCCGTCCAGCATGAATTCGCCCAAACCCAATAATCACCGCAGTCAGAGCTTCAATCGGCACAACAACAACAACAACATCAACTCCACTAACAACAACAGCGGCAACAACAACAACCACAGTCATTCGCACAACCTGAACAATACAAACAACAGCAACAACAACAATAACAATGTTGCCACATTACACCAGCACAACAGTAATAATAGCAACAACAATAACAACCACTTAAACAACAGCAAATCGTCCAACTCGCATGACCACGACTACGAGGACATCTATCTGGTGCGCGAGGAGGCCCGCAAGAATCACCATAAATACATCATGGGCCGCTCGCGGTCCCGCGACAGTGGCTCGCACTCGCGGTCGGCCAGCGCCTCGTCGACACGCAGCACCGATGTCGTGCTCCAGTACAGCAATCACGTGAGTTCACCCCACCTTCATCCACACACCGCCACTAACTCGGCGCCCTCTCCTTCTCATCTCTTGCAGCGCCTTAACAACAAACGCGACAGCAACATGCTCAACCGCAACAAGTCGCAGTCCACGATCGGACTGCACAGCAAGTACGACACGTCGGTGACGCGCAAGGACAACTACCACTCCACCAAGAATGTGAATGTCAACTTGAAGAACCAACTCAACAACGGCAACAACAACCACAGCAATCACAGCAGCAGCGGCGGCATGAAGAGCGACACCTACGAAAGCGTCTGTCCGCCGGAAGATGTGGTCGAGCGCACCAAACAGTCCAACAAAAATTCGGTCATCCGCAACAATCTCGACAACGGGGGCAGCCTGTCGCATTCCACAACAAACATCAACAACAGCGTCGTCAACAACAACTGTGCGAATAATTGCAGCAACAATAGCAACAGCAGCCGACACTTGAAACGAGTTTCGTCAGCGCCGCCAATGCAGAACGTCGCAATCGGTACGTGCCCCACAAATGTAGCACGCAAATGTGCTGCTCCGCACTGCTGCTCGTGCGCTGCGCCACATTTCCAACTCCTCTGACCTGTATTTTGAAATCTGCTCTATTTTCCCAGTGAATGGTCCTCCACCTCCGCCTTTGCCGCCGCCGTTGCGTGCAACCGTTCACCAAAACAATCTCACTGCAGAGCATTCGGATTCGTGTCATCGTGGCTCCAACAACAATCTGCACACCGACGACGTGGACTCCGATTCCGGCCTCGAGGTCATTGAAGAGCCCAGTCTGCGGCCGTCGGAGCTGGTGCGGGGCAACCACAATCGCACCATGTCAACAATATCAGGTAAGACGCACCTATGGATAACGGAAAGAATTGCAGTAGACTTGGAGCCGAACCTCGATACGTCGGCCGCTCGAATATTGTGCAGACAAGTTCATGTGCAAGTGATCTTCGAAAATCGAGCAAATGTCCGAATTAATTTTTGAATTTATTGAATTCCCAAAAAGGATTTGTACTTTCTCAATCTTCATCACATCGTCACATCATTACCACGATTAAGTTTTATTTACATAAAAAATCACTATAACGATCCCATCCCTAATTCTTCTCACATAAACCGAACAAGCAAATTTTCATGCTTAGAGCCCGACCAAGGATGACATTTTGATCGAAACCAAAATCGGCTGCAAATCTGACATTTGGCCAAAACCGAAGCCGAAGGTGAATAGCTTAAAAAAATACTAAAGTCAACGTAATGTTTTTATCATTTTGTAAAAAAAATTAAATAACTGCCAGCTGCTTGCATGACTCAATGGCTCATTATAACTACTACTATAGGCCAGGGGCGGATTCAGAAAAATATGTTGGGGGGTGTTTCAAAAAGTAATTCTTTAATATTCATAAAATGCCTTTTAATTTGTATGTAGTTTTAAAGTCTACCCTAATATTTGGGGGGGTTCAACCCCCAAACCCCCCCTCCCCCCTGAATCCGCCACTGCTATAGGAACTACTTTCCCTTGCCATATCAAAAATTGTTCGCCTTTGGCCTCGACCTTCGGTTTGTATTTTGACTGAAGCCGACTGCTAGCCAAATGTGTGTTTTTTGGCCGAATGTGGCCGAAGCCGATTAATCGGGCGGGCTTTATGTACGCTTTATGCCGAATTTTTCTTACACGATCGTGATTTTACAGAAACCTTGTTCATGTTCAGTTCTATAAAGGCGGTAAGATTAGAGGACATTGCTTACGCGACAGTGGGCACAAACAATTCATTCATAAATAGAATCAATCATTACGAATCTGATCTATTAGTAAGAATCATGAATGACAGCTGACTGTATTGAGACGTCTGACATTCTAACTGAATCTATTCATTGCGAAAGCGTGTGGAAACCAAAAAAAGGTGGGGATTTCAGATCGCGCCTATGTTGAAAAAGTGAAAACTTGTATCTCTTAGGCAGTGGAAGTCGTTTATCAAATAATTTCTGAAAACTTTGTAGTTAGTTCTGGTTTTTCGCCTCAAAAACCAGCTGAAGGAAACTTCGTGTCTGCGGTCAAGTCGCCAGCATAAGAATGCATTTATGTATATGCTATACTAGATGACCCGGCGAACTTCGTCCCACAAGACATTTGTTGTTTTTTATAATGAAATACGCGAGATGGCGAATGTGGCAAATGGCAAATTGACGAAGAAAACCAACTAAAGGAAGAGGAGGGAGCTACTGATTAACGCAATCGAGGCCCTTAAATAAGCAATGTTGCTGCTAAGTTTCAGTAAAGAAATGGATATCGCTTGAACCATATTTAAGTTATATTGGCAGGGCCACGGCCCCTTATTCAATATCCGCACAATGCCCTCTGTCGAAGGAGAAAATGGTAGGTTCGTACTAAGTGTTATTGCTGAGCGACTTATAGTTCAGCGAAATATTTGGGTCACAACAAATGTGCCACGCCCCTTGTCCAACGCTTATAATAACTTACCAGTAGAATGACCCATCTATGGGACGACGGGGCACTAAATTTCAGTGTTGTACGACTAACAATTTCAAAGATATTCTCTATTAAAAATTTGGTTCGTATGGGCAGTGCCACGCCCCCTTGTTCAATACCCTCATCCTTCCCTCTGTCAAAAGATATGAATAAATGGTAGGTTCGTACCAAATTTAATTTATGTGTGACTTGTGGTTCCAAAGTTATTGTCTAAAAATTTATTCTTGTGGTGCCACGCCCCATTTTCCCGACTTTTCTTTTTTCCTAAACCTTCACGTAACAATTTCAAACAAACCCGCCGAAGGAAGTATCCAAGTTGGTCCAGTCGTTTTCAAGTTTTAAGCAGCCTATATATAGACAAATAGTTCTACGACAGTTCTGAAAAATGAGCTTCGAACTTTTCGTTTTTACTCCCAGAGATTTCGCATTTACTGTTGTGGGTCGGGCACCGAAAAAATTTGTATAATGGCTTGAACGGAAATCAAACCCATGATTCTGTCCACTGTCCAAATCACTAAATTCTGAACCATCATACTAGAAATTTAGTTCGACTTGGATTGTCTCTGGTCTGCCAAAAAACTTCACAGAATTTTCAATATGCCGAAATATGTATCCCTCTAAGTTTTTCCACAATATGTTGGAATATTTTTAAGACATCTCTATCAAACATTTTATTTTTCTATAATTATGTATTTAATGATCTTCTGCCGAAAATCGAAAAAAATTTGTCAATAAACTAAAGTTTGTTCTGAAAACGTTATTCTTAGATTCGTTGCAACACATGTCTTATAAAATATCTTCTCTCTCACCTATATTCAAGTAAATATCTTATAAGAAGAGCAGATAATCTCTCAAACAAAGTCATTGGCGACGATATGAAAAAAGTGCTTGGTAGCGGAAGCTAAGCAATTTATTTAAAATTCCCTTAGCTTAGAATACAACGGGTCCCTCACAAATTTCACTCTTTACTCGTAGTTATAAATAGTTAGAAAAGGAAACTTTTGTGCATCGTGACTTGTGGTTTTCCGTTCCCGGCATTCTTCATGGCCTTCACTTCCAACGGCACTTTTTGTGCCGTTCACAGTTCCACTGCAATTAGCAATTCAAACGTAAAAGCAACCATTCAGGGCAACTGCACTCAGCAAGCATGACTAAAATCTTTATTCGCCGGCATTAAGTGCAAGGAAATTGGCCAAATACTTATTTATTGCGCCAAGTTTGCCGCTCAGCATTCACATTATGCATATCATTCATGATTGCATGTATGTATGTGTGTGCACATATGTCATTGTGTCAAAATCGGCAAATTTCAAAACGTATGTGAAACGCTTAAGCATTTGACTGCACAAACAGTGCGCGAGCAGAGGCCATCGCGACGCGCTTAGTCATCGCTCCGTCGTTTGCAGTTGCAGTGTGATGGGCTGCCAGTGAGGCAGCAAACATTTAACCGCTGCGCGGAGGTCTCTGACATTGCTCCGCTGCCGGCGCCGCACACCGTAATTCACTTAGCCAGCCGCGTTGCGTCGTCAACGGCAATTTGCGCCGAACTCCGCCCAGGACGACGCGGTCGCCTGTGTGGACAACAACAAGAACAGCAGTAACCACAAAAATATCCGCGAGTGCAACTGGCGCGTATGGTCATCTGCAAAAAGCGCTGAGCTGCCGAGGGGCCGACACTGTGTGGCCAACTCAGCCGCCGCAAGCCATGAGTGATTGTTTTCACCAGCGACCGGAGACTTTCGTTCGTTTGTAGCGATGCGCAGCGCTGGTCAAATCAATGGCCAAACAGTTTTGTAGCCGTGGACGGTGTTATTAACCCCCGTCGTTGCGTTGATCAATCAAATGACCAAACAAGCCAATAAAATGTCATCGCGTCACATTCGCATGGAACTTTTTTTAATTGAAATGTGGCGCGCAAGCATTGAAAATGGAAATGAACAGTTGAGGCCGTCCGTTCGTCAACACTGAAACAAGAGATTTAGCGCAAAAGTGTATTTACACTGTTTTACACAAGTTTTCGATATACTTCATACGACATTGGACCATAGAAGAGCATACTTTGGGGGTTTTCAACTCATAATAATAGAAGTAGTCGTGAAGTTTCATATCCAGCTCCACCCACTCCAAGCGACGAACTAAAGTGCAACCGAATAGTACAGTTTTGGGGCCTTGCATGCAGCGAGCGTTCAGGAAGCCGGAAAAGCCGGAAAAGCGCATGCGAAACGATGTGCCAGTGCCGTGTCATTAGAGCCCACGGCCAGCGCACGCGAAACTGCAAAACTCGAATGCTTATTGAAAATTGAAAACCTGGGAAATATGTAATGGAAAACGAGAAACCTTTTTCACACACCATCTTATAGGCCGCAAAGTGGAAGATGGGGGGAAGGCGAAAGTGGAAGTTGCAGTTACAGTTACAGTCAACTGAAAAAGAAAGACAGGCACGAAAAACATTCGCTGTTGTGGAACTCAAAAATCCACCAAAGCAAAGCAGCAACATGTTAATTGGTACTTGACAATGAGGCATTAAAATCGACGAGAAAGAGCACACACACACACACACACACAGTGGCCCACACAGCGACGATGCCACGCGAAGCGGTGGCAACTTTTCCAGAAAATCCGCACAAAACTTAAATGATATTCGTTTCGTTGGCGCAACTGTGATCTGGTTAATTCAAGCAAGCAGCAAGCCAGCAAAAAGTTTTCTTATCTGGATCGGCAGGTTGGGCAACTTTCTTTATTTCTAGCAAGTCGCCGACGGGTTGGGAAACCTCAAAAACGTTTAAAAATAACGTCGCTGGTCTCAAGAAAATATCGGCAGCGCCATACGCGCATGATCGGATTAAGGTTCATTGCAAACAGCCAGTGGCGGCCGTTTCGCGGCAATAGTTGGGTTGACCAAAAAGTGGTCGTTCCAAACGCGCGCCGCCGTCACATCACTCGGCCAGCCAGTGCGCAACGAAAGTGAACGTGCTGCCAGCCGCCGAGGAGCTGCGGCGGCCATATGCAAAGGGGCAGCTGTGCGGGGCCGTGTGCGATCACATACGCGCGTCGGTGTGCCTGTGGCTGTGTGTGTGTGTGTGTGTGTGGGATTTGCCACTGGCAACAGCAATGGAAGTGGAAGCGGCAACATTGCCATTGCCACTGCCACTGCCAATGCCGTCATGCAGGTGCAGCCGCTTGGCACTTGGAGTGCGGGTTCGTGGCTTCAGTTGCACCGCTGGCATCCGTTGAACTGCACGACTCGCGCCAACTCGCTCGTAAATTCCCACTTTCAATTGATTTTCGGCGCGTTAAACGCTACCAACTCGCCAATATCATCGCCCAGCGAGTGGGCGGGGGTGTGTGTTTGTGTGTGTGCGCGTGAGCGCCCAGTGCTGCCGACTGCCGCTTCTCGTTCTCGATCGCCGCCTTCCTGCCGCCATTCGCTTGCCTGCACCGATGCTGGGCCAGAAGAAGTGCTCCCGCCGGAGCTACTTCACTTTGCGTTTGTCGCAATTTGATATTTTTCACATCCGTTGTAAGTTCTGAAAACGCTGTTCGACAATGCTTAAACTTGGCCTGGAACTGCAGTGTTGTGTGTCTTGTGTTTGCGTCGTTGTTGTGTTGTGACGGGAGGCCGACTTTTGTGCTCGGGCATAAAATGTTTTTCGACTGGCGCCTCAACACGTTGCGCTCACCGCTTCTGGCCTGTTTCCGTTTCCGAGGTATTTCTTCGCTTCAATTATTTACTTCAGCTATTCTGCATGCCAAGAGGTAAAAACTCCCCCAGTTCCATCTCGAAGCTGAACGCCCAGCTTCGACCTTTTAGACTTCAACTGAAGGCTTTACGTTTCGATTTGGTGCAAACCACTGACGTCAGTTCCCTTCCATTGTCTGTCATGAACTTCAGTAAACCATTATAAAGCTTCGCCTATTCAATAATGAAACCAAGGCGCTACTAATCGCAGAGAGAAGAGAGGGAAAATCTACTCACTATTTTGTACGCTTTTATTACAAGATTTACGTTGCTACATCTACGTATTTCTCATGTTTCTATATTCAACTTTATGCAAAGCTGAGAATACTTTTAGAAAATAATGCAATAATGCATACTGACTAGCAAAGGCAGAGGCGGACTCGGAAAAATATTTCGGGGGGGTTTCAAAAAGTAATTCTTTAATATTTATAAAATGCCTTTTAATTTGTATGTAGTTTTACAGACGATCCTAATGTTTCGGGGGTTTCAACCCCCAAAACCTCCCCGGCCCCCCTTGAATCCGCAACTGAGCAAAGGCATATTAAATACTTTTATGCAACACGAGAAAATATTTTCTACTATTTTTTACGATTTTAGTTTTCTCGTCGCTATTGAAAATATTGACTTACTTTCAGTTAAGGGCGGCAGATCTGCGTTGAAACTATCTCCTGTGCATCCACAAACTAAGTCATTTCAAGCGACTAATTTTCGTTTGCTTTAGCCACTTCAAGGGATATACATAAAAACTGAACTCAAATACCTTTAAACCAAATTATACGATGGACAAAATTGATTGTCTGGGACCCATTGAAATATGGCCGAAACTGCATATTTGCATTGCTTAAATATTTCACTAGAAGCACACATACGTTCTTTTTTAATTCAATTTATGTTTTTCCCCATCATAATTGCAATAACAAATATGGATTTTTCTTTAATAGAAATTCGTATGCAGCGGTTTAGTTTAGTGACTAGTCACAGAGTCTTGGGGAAAGAAAAACGTTTTTCTGTGGCAGCTGCCCTCTCAGCGGGAAATGGCAAACCGCTGAGTGTAAAATCCATCACTCCAATTGAATACAACTATGTACATATATATCTAGTTAGGTGTTGAAATTGAAGTTTGTTGGTTGGCTGGTGTCTGTGTTTCAATTGTCTTTGTCCAAATACTCGATTTGAATTTGAGCTCCACTCCACATATTTGGCATAATTGATGGACAAACACTTGAACAGCGACAAAAGCACCGTCCCAGGCAGACCAAAGTAAATGACACTGAATTGCGCTCAGGCCGCGACGCCGCAACCAAACCTGTGGCGACTGAACCCGCCCGCCAAACTGGCTCAGCTCACGTTGATTTATCGTCATTGCTCCAGCACCGCGCAACAGCATAAATATCAACTGGCAGTGGCAACTGCGAATTTCGCAAGTGCGCCACATACCCCGGCCTGCCGCTTAACCGTGTTCGCGGCGCGTAGATAACTGTGGAAAATCTGGCCGACCGTTTTTCTCGAACCGCTCTACACTGCACTACACAATATGTGTAATGGAACAACACACAGCGGCAACTATCACGCGGCAAAGAAAAACTGCAACAGCAACAGCAAAAACAGCAGCAATTGGACACTGCGGCAATGTGAAAGTTGCATTTGTCCATTGATTTTCTTGTTGTTGCTGTTTTTATTTGCTGCAACTTTGTTTTTGTTTTGCCGAGGTGCAATTTTAATGTTAGCTGTCTTGTCTTGTCGTGTAGATCGCCGTTGTCGATATGTGAAATGAGGTACTTGTTATGTTAAAAACAACAAAAACCACAATTTTCAGTAGCAAAACAAAAACTGAAATTGCTGGCAAAAGAAATCGAGAAAACTGATTTTATTAAAAACCCGTATAAATAATTTTTTTATATGTAAGTACATATTATTTTAAATTAAATATCAAATTGAAATGTTGTTGACTTCAACCTTAAATCTGTGCAGCATATTTCTGTAAATTTTATCCGAGCTCTGCCGATCGATTCAGTGCCGTGATCGGACAGCAGATGCGACAGACGCATTCTCTTCTTCTCGCTCAGCCACTTGGATAGTCGTAAACATTTATTATGCACCACGGTCTGATGCGCTTCAGCCATTGCATTGGCACAGCCGCTGCAACCGCCGCTCGCTGCAGCGGCCAACAGGCTGCAGCACGAAACTAAGCAACATTTCTGACGGCAAATGTGGCTCACTGGCACATTACCCCAAAGCGATGCGCAGTGTTCATGCAGTACTCGCTCACACACTCACACACACATACACACGCACTCACGCAAGCGCTGCCGAGAACAATTACAGCAACTACAACCAGCAATGCGATGCAACTTATAAATAAATTTGTTCAATTTCAGCGAACAAGAAAGCCAAGCTGCTCAATGGCGGAGGCTCAAGCGTGCAGGCGGCCAACGCCGCACCGGCCTCGGCTGGTGAAATCAGCGGCGGCCAGCACCAACACCATCACCAGCAGCAGCATGGCGGCTATGCGCCGCATCAGAACAGCAACTATCAGCACAGCGGTCGCAGCAGCGCGCAGCCGCATCCGCAGCCCCACTATCAGCAGCTGCAACACAACGGCGGCGCGCATCACCACTACCAGTACACACAGGCGCCGCCGCCGATCTACGGGTCCTCGGCCGAGGACCACTACGAGCTGCAGCAGGCGCAGTACGGCTACAGCGCGCAGAACGGCCCGCCCGGGCCCAACGCGCCCGGCGCACGCCCCGGCGGCCCCAACTTGGTGAACAAACAGCTCGTCCTGCCATTCGTGCCGCCCAGCTTCCCGAACAACTCGCAGGACGGCGTCACGCACCTCATCAAGCCGTCCGAGTATCTGAAGAGCATCAGCGACAAGCGCTCCTGTCCATCGTCGGCGAGGTGAGTGAAAACGTCCAGACTTGGCAAACTAGGGGGAAATCGAATGGAGTCGCGTCGATTGGAAAGAAAGAAAGAAAGCATTGTTCGCCTACTCTCGTTCGGCGCGCATGGCGCTGCATCTTCGCTACAGTTGTTGCCACTGTAGCAGCCGCGCGCGCAATTAACGGTGGCAGGTAAGCGCAGCGCCGTCAAACTGAACACAATTAGCGCATCGAATCTGCAGCTTATCCACGCGGTGGCTACCGCTTGCGCGCAGACAGATGAGCAGCGGCTGCGTGCAGTATGCTGGCTAACACGCTACTTGACTCCGCGGCTACCGTTGGCGGCGCTCGCGTGCTCGTCCGCACTTTGTGTGGAATTTGCCAAAAATCCGAACACATTTTCACAATTAATTGCGGTCTGCAATTTGTGCGCGGCGCGTTGCCGTTCAGTGTTGGCCGCGATGATACTGCGAACGCATCGAACTTGGCAGAGGTCAGTTGGTAATACGCGTGCAAGATTTTCGGGGCTTCTGGAACACAGCGGTCGTCGAGTGAAAGCTTTCGATCCATCAAAGCAGTTTAGAGTAGATGCGACTGTTGGCCGCACAGCTTAAGGTCAAAGCATCACCGAAAATATATTGAAACTGTTGACATTTTCAAGCAAACATACAAAACATATTACAGTTGCCATATGTCGCAACCAACAAAGGAATAATCCTAGTGATCTCTTATTTATGGAATTTATGGGAAATAGTTCTTTTTTTACGGCAGCCGCCGTGGCTCAGTTGGTTAGTGCGTTGGACCGCGAGTCGAAGGCAGCAAACCGCAGGTTCAAATACTGCCCGTAATAACACCTAAAAAAAATAACGGGAAAATTCGTTTTCTCTTTCGGTGGCTGTCCTCTCAGTTGGAAATGGCAAACCTCTGAGAGTAAAAATTGCCTATGATAAAGCTCCCAACCTGCCGTTCGGAACCGGCGTAAAAACTGTAGGTCCCTTCTACGCGCGTACAAATTCACACGCACAACACGGGTGGTTGCGGGAAGCTAGGCCTTAGTCTCGCGTAAGCGGGCTGTCGTGCCAGTCAATTATTAATTATTAATTATAGTTATTTTTTTACTTTTGGTACTAACTACATTTTTTCCAAATTGTTTTAATGAATTTTTGTCTCATTTTATTTGTTTTCTTTGCGCCTTTCTCTGTGTAGATCCACAGACACCGAGGACTACATGCAGATACAAGTGTCCAATCAGCACGCAATCGGTTTCGAGCCGCCCAAACCGCCACCGCCGCCACCACTACCCGTACACCCGCTCGTGCAGCACAACGAAAAACTGAACACAACGAAATCGGCGAACAGCTCGGCCCCCATCAACCACGACACGGCGACACGCAAGCAACACCAGCCGCTCTCGGCCATCTCCATACAGGACCTGAACAGTGTGCAGGTAAACTCTCTGCAAGAGCAACTAGCTAGACCCGGTTTGAATTTGCCAACTCATCCGCCTGTTCGCAGCTACGACGCACCGACACCCAGAAGGTTCCCAAGCCGTACCAGATGCCCGCGCGCAGCCTCAGCATGCAGTGCCTGTCCTCGACCTCGGACACCTACTTGAAGACCGATCTAATTGCCGAGCTCAAGATATCGAAGGACATCCCGGGCATCAAGAAAATGAAGGTCGAGAAGCAGCTGGCCAACCGCTACGACTCGGAGCACTACTCGGAGATAACAAAGCAATTCACAGGCAACAATTACGTGGACCAGGTGAGCGCGACGTGCATGCCGACAGCCACGCAGCGGGCGCTTCATGAGCCGTCAAAGATCTACTTGCAGATTCCGGAAAAGGACCAAGCCGGCAACGTCATACCGGACTGGAAGCGCCAGATGATGGCCAAGAAGGCGGCCGAGCGCGCCAAGAAAGAGTTTGAGGAGCGCATGGCCAAGGAGGCGGAGAACCGGCGTCTGTCGCAGATACCGCAGTGGAAGCGTGACCTGCTGGCGCGACGCGAGGAAACAGAAAATAAGCTAAAGTAAGTTTTACGACGACCGCCAGCACTAAAGTTGGTTATTCGTAGCTCATTTGTATTTGTGTGTATTTGACGCAGAGCCACCATCTACACACCCAAGGTGGAGGAGAACAATCGCGTGGCCGATACTTGGCGCTTGAAGAACCGCGCGCTCTCCATCGACAACATCAGCATGGTGTCCTGCAGCACCGACATCATCGGCATTGTCAGCGGCGACGCGGCCGGGTGCAGCAGCAGTAGCAGCAGCAGCAGCGGCGGCTGCAATGCGCCCAACATCTGCCAGAACGGCAACAAGGAAAACAGCGAGCGGGAAGTGGAAACCGAGAGCGAGAAGGCCGCCGAGGAGGTCGCGCGCATCGAACGGCACCACGAAAACGTGGACGACAGCGACAACATCATACCGTGGCGTGCGCAGCTGCGGAAAACCAACAGCAGACTGAGTTTGATTTAGGCCAACTGGCCAGCCAGCGATGGTGGCAACTGGTGGCGTGATCAACGCTTGAATTCAATTAGGTTCGCACGAACAGATAAGCAAGTCAAAGGCAGCAGAAGCGCGTTGCTTCTCCTCGCTCAATATTTGCATTTTCGCTCAACATTTCTATTTCGAGTAAAGTTTATTAAGTAGCGTTTCATACTCTCGTACAGTTATGATATTTTATGCAATATTATTTATAGAGCTGAGAGCATTAAGCGCGCTATTCATACATATTAACGAGCACTTACATGTAAGCCACATTTTGTAAAATAAAAAAACATCGGCTATATATTGTATTGTAGTTTTACATTAGAGGCAGGAGAAAATTGTATTTTAATATTTTAAACTTTCGCCTAACTTTCGACTTTCTGCCGTGTCCAACTGTCCGTTTCATACCACTTAAGCCGCAGCTGCTACTTTCCGGGGGATTTCGGTGCAATATTTTAATTAAAACCACACTTACGTTACGCTACAAATTTATGTATTCGCCAACAGTTCTTCACGGGAAAACGCTGGTGCTGTTGTTTTGTTATTATTATCTAATATTATTTTTATTTGCGACTTTTATTAACAATGAAGCGAATTATGTATGTCTTTTGAAACGCATTGATAGCGATATGCAGCTACTTATCTACATATATTAAATTTTGTTATTTTTGTTATTCATACAAACGATTTGCCTAAAATAAAGCTTTTTCATAAATAAATTTGAATGGCTGTTTATTCATTTGTGGAAATCAGATTTAACATACTCATAGAACAGATTTCAGATTTGGAACTTTAATTACGCTCTCAATCACAACCGCAACCTCAAGTTAAACCATTTAGCTGGTCAGCTGGGAGAAACCTGTCACATAAGTGGGGAACTGCGTGCAGGTGGACGTCAGACTGTCCACTACTGTGGTAACAGAATCGCTGGTGCCAGTGCCAGCGGAGGGCACATTCTTCACCAGCGCCAGCACCCTGCAACTTGCTTCTTCAGAGTTAGCGTCCTTTTCAGGAGCTTCAGGAAGCAGCTGCGCGTAGGCGCCGAACTGCCGCCGCTCTCGCCACCCTTCTGGCAGACGTTCGTATTCAGATTGATCAGGTCGTTGCTGGTGCTAATCACCGCCTGCAACTGCTTCGACATTGTCCAAGTCGGCGAGCCCGTCATCAAAACTGATCCAACTAAAACTGATCCCACTAACCTGTTGGTGGGAGTAAAACGATAAGAAATTTGCACTCGGTAGCTTCAAGCGGTGGCCACTCACACTGAAGACAAACTTCATGTGGAGGTCCCGGATGAAAATCAATGGAACTAGTGCATGCGGCCCATTTCATACGATTCTTTATGGCAGTGTAGAAAGCTGCAATTGTCGCACTTTAGCTGTATAACCGTTCGCTGTTGCCGCTGAGATGGCTGTCACTTCAATGCCATTTCATCGAGCTTCTATTTCTGGCTTCGATGTGCTATCAGAAATGGACCTTCATTGGCAACAAATTGTGTACGTGTGAACGATTTTCTATCTCGACCACTTTTTGGAATAGTTTTTGACACTTCCTGGAATAAACACTTGGACCGACTGATAGCTGAATATACCCGCACTTTGTGTTGAAATGACAGCTTCTCTAGTTTAAACTCCAAAGGTAATCTGTTGAACTTGGCCACGAGACAGAAATGTGCACAAATAATTTCGAACGGGTTTACTCTAATCCACCTCACTTTATAGCTGCCAGCCCCAAGATGGCCTAAGCGCTGGCTTCAATGAGTAAAGACACTGCTGAATTTTCCATTTCAATGGAAACAGCCAAACTCACGCATTAGTCAAAAGCACTTCAAGCAGGACGCCTTGCCATAAACAACAAAGAAGCACAAATCATGCAAATCACATTTTATTCTTGAACTTTATTCCATACACATTTAGCTGGTCAATTTGGAGCAGTTCTTCACGAAGGTGGGAAATTGGGTGAAGGTGCTGGTCAATGTGGTAAGTGCGGTGGTGACGCAGTCGCCAGCAGAGCCGCCAGCCGAGGGCACCTTCTTAATCAGGCTCAGCGTCTTGGCGATTTGCTTCTTCAGCGTGAGCATCTTGCGCAGCAGCTTGACGAAGCAGCTGAACGGCGTTTTCTTGCTGGCATCGGTTTCCGGATTGTAGTCACCGTTGTTGCAGACATTGTCGTTGAGATTAATGATGTCGTTGCAGGTGCTAATCACCGCCTGGCAGGCGCTGATCACCGCCTGCAACTGCTTCGACACTTGGCCGCCGCACGCGTTCACATCGTCGATAAACTGTTGCGCAGCGTTGCGCATATTCATCACGCCCTTAATGGTGCAGTTGATGCCCTTCAGCGAGCGCAGCGCCGCCCTGATGACAAAGTACATCGGCCCGAAGACGCTGAAGTCCTCAGCGTCGGCAATTACCTCGGCGAAATCCTGCGCCGAGTACTCCAGCTCGAGTGACTCGGGCTTAACAAAGGCGCCGCCATTAGCCTAAGAACAAAGGAAGGCAGTCAATTTTAGTCGGGGAAACGATTTGTAGTGTGGCCGCTACTCACGCTGACAGCCACCAGGCAGAGGCCGGCAATGAAGGCGAAAAATGTAAACTTCATGTTTTAGTTGTGCACTTCGAAGTAGTTGTGAACAATACGGCGTGGCGTCAAGGGCTATCGCCTTTATAGCAGCTACGCCTGCCGGGGACTGAGCGATAAGAGTTCGCTATATCGAATTTAATATCAAAGTGAATATTAATTCGATGAGAGCACTTTGTTATCTTTGTGTGTGGGTGTGTGGTGTCTAATGCCACCTGCAGAGTACTTAAGTACTTACCAGAGCTTCTTGCCTGCACGAAGACGTTCCACCACGACGAATTGTTATCGTTAGAGTTGCGAAAGATATACTTGCGGAATACCGAAGCAAATGCAGGTGTAAACACTTGATTCGGGACAACAATAACAACTTTAATCACTAAAATATTAACATTCGATTAACATTCGGGCGGTCTTTCTGGGATCTAAAGCCTTGCGCAAGTTTAAACAATGAGCCGCCCCAGACGATAGAAACAGCTAAACATACTTCGTAACATTGAACTTTGAAGGTCTAATTCCAAGACAGGATCGCAAGAGAACAGGCGCTCACACCTTGTATTCTTATCTCCAATGGCGGGGAGGGCATTCGCCAAGGCAGGTGGGGCACTTGAAGCACATCGCCCGCACCCATCCACCAACGACCGCTTTTCGATAGCTGTCGAGTGTCGCGTTGGCTGTTGGCGGATATCAGCAGATAGAATTTTGAAGCGATAAAGCTGCGTCAAATTCAATTCTAAACAAATTAAAACAAATAACAATATATAAATGCGCTGATATAAATCCTCAAGTGCATTCGGCTAATTAGTTAGTTGTGCTTGAATGTTTTATTCGAGAGGGAATCGAAAATGAAATTTAAATTTGTTGCGGTCTTCGTTGGGCTGTGCTTTGTGGCCGTGGCCGTAGCCGTGCGAGTCTTTCCTTTTTTCTCCCTTGGCGTGTCCGCATGCACTCATTCAATTTGTTGGTTTCATTGCAGGTCAGCGGTGAAAATGTGGCCGACTCGGAGTCGCAAATCACAGACGACTACCTGGACGACGACCTCGATGTGGAGTTCGCATTCTTCGGCAAGGGCTTCAACGGCTTGTATTGGGTCCTCCGCAAGGTGCTGAAATCGCTGCGCGGCATCAACTGCACCATCAAAGGGGTTATCAATGTGAGGAACACTGCCCAGCAACTGATCGACGATGTGCAAGCCTGCGGCGGCGAGGTTACCAAGAAGGTGCAGAATGTCATCAACGCCTGTATGAACATAATCAACACCACCAACGACATCGTCCACCTGAATGAGAATGTGTGCGGCAACGGCGATTACAGCGACGACAGCGACGGCAACAAGAAGTCCTCCAAGAAATGCTTCCGCCAATTGCTAAGCAAGTTGCAGACGCTACGCAAGCAGATCAAAAAAGCCATCAGCCTGATCAAAAAGGTGCCCAGCGCCCCAGCTGACACGAGCCATTGCATCAGCATCGCGATGACCAAATGCCAGAACGGCTTCAACGAGTTTCCTGGCTTTGTCAGAGACTGCTCAAAGTTGAAGCAGTGAAACAACTTGCACTGCGCATTCTATGTTTTGTAAATAATATTATATATATTTGGGCTTTAAAACAAAACTTGCTTTTGACTTAAAAGTCGTACTTAATATTTTACGTTTGGTGAATATTAAAAACAATACATAGAATATATTGAACGATGAAGTTGGCTAGAGGAGCCCAGCGTCTCAAAGACGGTTCTATTTCAATATTACTTAAACTCACATTACCCTAAAGCCTTTCATTGAAACCTTTCAAATCTTGTTGTAACGAAGTAAACTTTTGTTTTGCTTGTTTGTTTTTTTTCCAAATTTTATTAGGTACTACAATAGCAACTAGAATTATGCGCTCATGGTTTTAATTGTACTGTTGAATCTAGTAAAAAGAAAACCTTTTAAAAGTGCTAGAATCCGTCCACATGGCAAAGGGTCCAGTGGCATTATGTGTGTTTGGTAAGGTTTAATGTTTAATGGTATTCCATTTGAAGACTCTAAAATCTGTTCTAAGGTCCCTGGCCAGTGACAAGTGATACCTCGAACACATAGACGACGGCAGCGACAAAGTATAGAATCAGAACATTCGTATGGAGACCATTACTTTGAAGACTGCACTGCTACACGACCACCGACCGCAGGTGTCGCCGCCGCTAAACATAGAACATTTCTCTTTTTTGTAGGCGACAAAACCAAAGTAATTGGCATCACTGGTTCAAAACAGATATTGTTAATGGTATTTGTCTTACGTATTCGGTGTGCTTAGAAAAACAACTAAAAATGGGTTAGTAATTCATTGAACCCTAATTCCCAGAGTTTTAAAAGTAACGTAAACGCAGAAGTGAGACTGTCAGGCTTATATGAGCTAAATTACTGAAAACATTTGTTTAAAAAGTACAAAAACTGTCTAAAATGTTAAATTTATAAATGCAATATAATTCTAACATTCCATTAGAGGATTACATAAAATAATGGAATCGAAAATCTTTTGGATTTAACACCATTTGATATCTTTAGTGAGGCTATGAGGCTCACTTCTGGGAATTAGGGTTAAAATTAAGTAGTTCTACAAATTGTTAAGCATTGCCATTTGTTTTAAATTGGTTGTACAACAAAAAAGGATATAGACGAATGCTTAATGAATATGTTCAAGATGACGTTGCTGCCGCTTTCATTGTAATCACGTAGTTGAGTACATTCGAAGCTGTCGCCATCTTGAAGTTGTGTGGCCGTGTCGCTGTCATCTTGAATGTGTTCGGGTCATGAAGCACAGTTCCAGCACTCGCCTTATCAGGCAATGCAACACTGGGAATTTGTCGGTGCTCCTCGCATGATTTATCGGTCTCTCTCATTGCACCCATACAGCAGTGAACACAGCTAAGAAAGTAAGCAAGCAACAAAAAAGTCCAATCAACAAAGTGGATCCAAATCAGAGCTAATTCCAACTGAAATCGTCGCAATTTGTTTGAGAAAATATGGTAAATTGGTAGAAACAACGGTTAAACTGTGCTTCTGTCGGGGTGCTGCGAATTCCACGGATTTGCTGCCGGCTGCGAGCAACGCGGCCCTTCGAGTATTGGCCGCGGCCATCTTGTCTCTGGTTAATCACCAAGTAATTAATCATTAAATCGACGTGCAGGTTGCATTAGGAGAAAATGGACTATGAAGACTACATGGAGGACGTCAAGTCGTTCGCATTCCTACGTGACGACAGCCAAGAGAATGGCTCTTTGATGGATAGTTCGCCCGGCGTCAGGTAAGATTCGGTTGTTTTGCTGTCGGGTCAGAGACATGGCGCTGAGAGAAGCCAGTTGAAACTTTCGTTTCTTGCAGCAATGGAGCGATTATGAGCCTGAGCGAGCCGGAAAAAATACCACCAATCCTAAACGGAGACTATTTCCAAATAGTTGAAGAGGTAAAGCAAACAATTGGAGTAACCTCAGTCCCTCTACAGCACAGCTTTTCTTTTCCACACAGATAAAAGGCGACAGCCGGAAAACGACGGGCATCATAGCCGTTTGTCAGCTGTGCATAAAACGCCGTTCGATCAAGGGCTCCCTGAAAGTCACCTCAAATTTTATACAGCATCTCAAGAACCAGCATCCCATTCAGTACGAGGAATACATCGAGGAGAAACGAAAAACGTCGCGCCGCAGCAGGCCGGACGAAGATGGGTGCGCCACGTTCGACGAAAAAGTGCTGCAGCGGCGCTCGCTGCCAATTGTCGATCCGCTCTCGGCGGCAGAAAACATCAAAGACGCCTCATTTTCCAGTGCAGCTCCGGCGGAGATTGAAAACGTACCGACAATATTCAACGGCAAATACTTCAAAATCATTGAGGAGGTATGTTGGAAAAGTGCCTAAAAGCGTTTCGGTTTTTAGTGGACCTTGTTCCAAATGCTTGCAGACCAAAACGGAAATGCCCACAATATCGACTATTGTGGCCCTCTGCCAGGTGTGCGGCAAGCGAAAGTGGATACAGGGCAACTTGTCGATGACATCGAACTTTGTGCGGCATTTCAAGACTATGCACCCGGACGAGCACGCTCAATATCTGGTAGACAACGGCAACGTGAAACGCGTCAAGGTGGAAGAGCAGGACTCTTCAAGCTACGACGACGCGACCAATGCGCCACACATTAGCGAGACGTTTGCAGCTGCGTTTGGCGGCAACGCGTTCGAACAGCCCTCGTTCAATCACAGCCAGAACCAGAACCAAAACACTTCAATGGAGCTGGACGAAGCACCAACCATAATCAACGGCAAATACTTCAGAATAGTACAGGAGGTAGGTAGTGAATTGATTGGGAGACCCTCTCAGTCATGCAGTCCATCACTAAGATTCGCTCTCTTTGATAGCATCAGGCGGAACACCAGCAAACAAAGAGCGTCACAGCGGCCTGTCAGATGTGCACGCCCATCAAATATGTGCGCGGCACGTTGGGCGTGTCGTCGAACTTCCTTAGACACCTGAAGGAGTTTCACGCACTGCAGTACGAGGAGTACTGCCTGGAGAAGAAAATTGCCAAGCAGCACCGCTGTTTGCGCAGTTCATACTCGAACTTCGACGAGCGCGTCCTGCGGTTTATTGTGGAGACGTTTTCATCGCTGTCGGTCGTGGAGCAGCCGTCATTCGTGCGGCTGTTCGAAGGCACTGGCCTGCGGGTGAACACAGCCAAGCACATGTTAAGCATGCTGCACGAGAAATTCAGCGTGCACGTTGACATTGTCAGGGATACGCTGCGCCTGGTGCCGTACGTCTGCACAACGGCCGACATCTGGACAGTGAGTCGACACTCGTTCTTTGGCTACGCCTGCCACTGGATCGATAGCAACTTGAAGCGCCAGTCAGCAGCTCTGTGCTGCACACGCCGGCCGGGCATGCGCGCTGTACGCAAAATTGCCAAGCTGGTGGAGCAAACGAACGTGCATTTCGCCTTGAACGATGGTAAAATTCTCTACACATTCACGGACAATGGTGGCAACTTTCTTAACGATGCCTTTAAAGAAGCTGACAACCGAGGTAGATATTGTTGCCGGGGATAATGAAGATTTTGATAGCAACCGTCAATCATATTTCAGAACACGAGAATAATGAAGAAGCGAACGCAGACGAGGAGATAACCTTCCTTCCGTATCCGGCGGACTTGAAGTTGGAAACCCCAAAACAATACACGTGCAGCAGTCACGGCCTAAACCTTCTGGCCACAACCGACTTTCACAACATATTGAAGTCGGATCAGGCGCTCTATAAAATCCATCAGGATGTCTTCGAACGGTGAGCCGCACTTAGTCAATCTGTCTTGTGACTGAAACTATTAAGATCCTTAAATATAAATTATTTGGTTACGTCCATTAGTCGACCGCTATAACGTGCCGTATTTTTGACAATTTCAGCTGCAACCGCATTTGGAACAGGTGCCGGGATGAGGAAAACGAAGAGATCGTCACCAACATGCTTGGCTGTTGTTTAAAACTGCCGAATGCCACCAGCTGGAATTCGCTTTTCGACGCACTGTCGCAGCTGTTGGCACATAGGTCCAAGCTTGACCAGCTGTGCAGCGCGCTGGGTATCGGTAAACTAACCGACATTGACCTCGAGTACGTGGACGACTACTGCTGCGTAATGCGGCCCATCAGCGACGGCCTGCAATTCTTGCAGAAGGAGGAGAACATGTACTACGGCTACTTCCTGCCAATGCTGATCACCATAAAGATCAAGCTGCAGAAGCTGCAGGCTACCGGCAACCTGAAGCATCTTAATCGGGCTGTGGACGCCTTAAAGCAAACGCTCATCGAGCGCTTCCGCAATTTCTACGAGGTGAACGAGCAGTGCCACGACGCTTTAGTGGCAGCCGTGTCATGCCCGTCGATCAAGTTGAAGTTTTTGCCGGCGCTCAAGGACTTGGCACCCGGCGTTACTCAGGAAGCAATAACGGAGATCTTCATAAACCACGCCAAGGAATTTGACACGACCGGCGGCACCGACCATGCCGACCCCAAGGGGGCGTCTACGAGTGGTGCGTTGGCGGCGCCCGATGCGCTGAACTCGTTCTTCGATTTCAGCCTCAACGATGATGGTAATTGTACATTGACATGCCGAAAATTCACTATGATTCAATCAATTGCTTTATTTGCACTTTCAGCTCTTATAGAGCAGCAAAAGCACTCGCTGTACAAGATTCGGCTGCAGCTGTTACAGTATTTGGGAGACGGCGATTGCAGTAGACAGTGCTTGGACCGCTATCCCATAATAAGAAAGACTTTCATTAAATACAACACGCCACTGCCATCGTCAGCGGCTGTGGAACGGCTGTTTGAGTTCGACGCGGACGTCTGTGACCAGATGTTCAGGCACAACTTGCCACACCATCTTTTCGAACGCATGGCAATACTGAAGGCGAATAATGCCTTCTGCTAAATGCGTGGTTCAGGCTAGATGTATTCTGTTTACTATTACTTAGTTGAAAAGTAAACCAGTGGCTCATGGTTTCGGTAAAAAAATGCAAAATGAAATGCTTGCAACCCGTACAAGTTAGAAGACAAGCTAGTGCAATACATGAAATACGAAAATAGAAAACTGTGCTTTTATTGGTCTACCTGAACCTACCGCACGGGATCAAGAGGAAAGATTCATTGCCATGATTACAAATAGATAAGTCTTCTCAGGAGGAAGTAACGAAGGAACCTTAATAATGCCGCTGAAGCAATGCAACCCTATGCTGGAGCAACTCTACCTAAATACTAAACACAGCTTTGTCCAACAGAAAACACATTTCCATCCAAATTCCACGATGAATTTACGAAAGAGCTTTATCGAAGGCGTTCCATCTCACTCTCCCCATGGTTGTTTTTGTACAACTAAAACACGGTCCTGTAGAAATGTTAACACCGCAAGAAAATTCGCCATAAATTCACGATTTTATGCATTTTTAAGCCAGAAGTTGCGCCTTTATTTCACAAACTTGCTCCGCAAATAAATGTGTATTTCACCGTCTGTCTCATTAGCGCTGGCACATCAAAATCTGCCATGAATTGGTACGGCATTTCGTCTCACTTTCCCATTGGGCCGCCCTAATGCAACCCTGTTCCACTAACCCACACACGAAGAGCGCCATTCATCGGCCGTTCATTGTGAAATCAGTCAGTGAAGAGAGCAGACGTGCAAAGTAAACAGCGGAGAACCCAGACAAATCGGTGAACCGAAAAACTCCAATCAACAAAACAGAAAACCTTCACACATTTGTAAGTTGAAAATTAGTAAGAATTTCGCTAAAATTTCCAAAAGGTAGGCAGGTTCGGCACACATTGGCGGCATTTATGAGTTACGATGCCGCATGGGGGCTATGTTGGTCGCAACGGGTGCTCCGCTGAGTGGGGCTCCTGCGGCCCAGTGCTCCGCTAGATACACACACAAATTGCCGTGCAAATTGCACGAAGCACTAATAACATTTCGATTTGTCGGTAGTTGGTTTTTTCAAAATGGCGGCCGCTGCAAAGTGGAAAATTTTCACCCAATTTTGTGGCGGGCGCCTGCCGCCCCAAATAAAAAATATTTACGTGAAATGGAAGAGTGTCGTCACGGAAGGGAAGCAGGCAGAAAAAGCGGTGGCTGGAGAAAAATTTGAAGTGCGGCTTGAAATTGTGGCATTTTGCGCGATTTTCATTTCTGCGGGAATATCAACTATTCTTTATTTTTGCGTTTTTCTTCTCGGTTTCTTGTGTGCCGCGGCGTCTGTGTGTGTGTGTGTGTGTGTATACGTGTTTGGAGCGCACGTACGCACACATGGAGCGGCGCGCGCAGTTCGGTTCGTTGCTTTTCGTCTGTTCATTCGCGCTCTTCGTTCCGTCTTTGTCGTTCGTTTGTTGTGTTTACCTTTGAAGCGCGGCAGAGTCGCACGAATTGCGGTTCGAAAGTGTAGTTTATGGTCATCCGCATTGCATTGATTAGTGAACGATTGTTTAGTACGTCTTGTGCTGGGGGAGAGGTAGTTTTTAGGCCAATAGAGTTACTATTTTGCATCGATGATGATAAAGTGCTTCTTCGTAGAAAGGATTGTTGTTAAATGTTGAAGAAAGAGAGAGGGGGTAGAATGCGATGACTTCCCACCAAAATGAATTGCGTCATCAGCTGCTCATTGATTCGGATCGCTGGCAATTTGTAGGTGCGATTTGGCGCGTAATTTCGTGTGGCCTTCCGCTTCCCCCGGCGTCTATGCTATTTGCGATCACACATGGACTTTCTGTTTTGCGCCAAATTTTGTTTGCCTCCCGTTCGTAAAGCAAAGTACTTCAATTGTGTGTTTTCGTCATATATGTAATACTTCCACACGTGTTTACGTCATATATGTAATACTTAGAAGTATTACATATATGGTTTTCGTTAACATATCTTCCATTTGTACGAATAAAAGCACAACTGAATGTTGGTTTCTTATGAAAAACCAGGCTGAAATTGATTTCGTTTCGTAAATGTACTTTTGAATGCTTGACGAGAATTCAGACGCTCCCCCTAGTCCTGGCATATTTATTATAAGTTGTTGTTTTTTAGTCTTAATGCGACGGAACTTTGTGTGTACTTTTCAATGTTTCCCTTCCGTCTGCAATTTGCATAGTAATTCCCCTGATTAGTCATCAAAATAGCATTCAAGAAATTACTAAATTGCATCATTAGAAGCCAGCGAGCTGAACTAATATTCCGTTAAAAACAGCAGGACATTAAATTCCTTTGTATTGTTTCGCTGTTAGACCTTCTGCTTCACAGCATTCAGTTTTTGGGTATTTTTCTGCCTAAAGAATCAACAATATCGCTTTGTTCGCGCCATTCTCTGTTTTTTCATTCTGACTAACATTCGAGGGTAGAAGTGTGTGCGCGCTACATTCAAGCTCATTGAAGTCTGCGCGCAGCTGCCATTCCTTCTAACAATTTCCTATGCCGTCCTCCAAGTAATTGCAAACAGTAGCCGCGTCACTAGCTACCGATTAGATTTTCTTCAGTAATCGTCAGTCAGTTGCCGGTCGTAAGCCAAGGTGTGTGGTTCTGTGCTGTGAAATGTTAAATTTTTCAATTTGAAATACCTAACATACCAATTTTTGTTATTCCTTTGCAGCTAACCAACATCAACAGCAATGGCTCGTACCAAGCAAACTGCTCGTAAATCAACTGGTGGCAAAGCGCCACGCAAGCAGCTGGCAACTAAAGCTGCGCGCAAGTCGGCGCCCTCCACCGGCGGCGTAAAGAAGCCCCATCGCTATCGCCCCGGCACAGTGGCTTTGCGTGAAATCCGTCGCTACCAGAAATCGACCGAGCTTCTTATCCGTAAACTGCCCTTCCAGCGTTTAGTGCGTGAAATCGCGCAGGACTTTAAGACCGATCTGCGTTTCCAGTCGGCTGCCATTGGCGCCTTGCAGGTCAGTTGTTTAAAGCAAGCCACACGCGCGTAATACAAAGTGCTAACCCCGTTTGTTCGCCATGTCATACTTACAGGAAGCATCTGAGGCCTACCTGGTCGGTCTCTTTGAAGACACCAACTTGTGCGCCATCCACGCCAAGCGTGTCACCATCATGCCAAAGGATATCCAGTTGGCCCGCCGGATCCGAGGAGAACGCGCTTAAATTATCACCAACATCATGATCTATAATAATCGTACATTTATAATTCTTTTCATAATTTTACTATAAAGGAAAAAATACAACAATAATATAAAACATATGTAATAATTACATTTAAGACCGTTTAAACATGAAACCCAATCAACACAACCACAACAACAATCAGAATGGACTACTACTTCTGCTTTACGTCGTCGCATCACACAGAGCAGTGCATCTTGAGTTATTCAGAAATTGCAGTTGAAGTGGTCGCGCCCAGTCAGCTTGCAGCGTGTGCGACGAGAGACTGTACCGGACGAATTGTCAGAATGAGACAATTCCCGTCACTTCGAAACGTTTCCATGTTGGCGAAGTGCGCACAGGACAGCACGGGAGCAAGTACTTGTCCGGCGAGCGACGCAGTGCTCCGCCTATGCAGGCACTAGGCCGGCCACTAGGGCGTATTCGTATGTGCAGAAGCGGGCACTCAGCGTTCGCCTTCCCTACTTACATAAGTTTAACCCTTATTTCATGCTTTTTGTAATATTGTCTATGCTTATATATATTTAAATTTAATATAATGAAATACACTTACGTTTAAGGTAGTCGTGTAGCGCTCGAATCGTCGGCGTTGGAGTGGCGGAGCCGCAGCGGTGCGTGATGACAGAGCGCGCATCCTGCGGCGGAAGGCCGAACGATTCGAATTTTAATGTTCATAAGCAGAGCTGACAGAGTTATTTACCCCGTTTAATGAATTATTTTTGTTTTGGTCACGTTTATCAATTATTACACGCTATATATGATAGTACTAATGAAACATGATTTAATGATTAATTGTGCGAAACGACAGCAAAGGTGGATCCGAACCATGTCGCCTAAACACATTTATGTAGTTTTCTAGAAACAGAAAATTTCTTATTCAACCGACTTAACGTTTCATTTACAGCAGCAGATATAAACATGCACACCAATTTCTATAACGAAATTGACAATAGCAATACCCGGAATAATGTAGTTTGTAAACAAAACAGAAATCACAAGAGTAATAAAACAAAAAATGGTTTTTGCTAAAACCGAAAAGTAATAGTTTTTATTGACCGCCGCTGGATGTGCTGGTGCATTAGCCAGCGAAGATGGCAGGCCAAGTCGACCAGACGCCAACTCATTCGTCACCATCGTCATCGTGAGCGGTTTGTCTATTGTGTGCACCGCTCAGCATCGCCGGACTGAAAAGTTAGGTACAGTCGCGTCAAAACACGCGAACATTTCACCAGTTCCAATTCGTCTTGTGCAGTTCACCGGCGGCGCTGGCTCGCTGCCCGCCGCCGGCGAGGTGTTGCGCGCGGGCCATGGGCTCACGTGACACGCTTCCCTGCCGCGCACCCCACCCACGAGGGGCTCTTTGCTCTTGTTCCCATTACGCGCAATTGGTTGCTGGTTCACTGCCGGTGCCGGCCCGACTGCCGAAGGGGTCGGTGGGTGGGGAACACACATGTTGGCGGTGCATCGCCGACTTGCTGTTGCGTTAGCGATTTTGAGTCTACGCTTTACGTCATCCAAAGGCAACGCGTAGTTCACGGTTTGTGCTCGTCTATGGTTGTTATGTTCCGCCGGCCAACGACGCCATTTTAGTTGTCAAACGGTGCTCGCGCATTGCTTATCAAAAGCGCTTATCAGCAGCCAGCTTTTTCTAAATGCAGAAGCCAGTTCGCTTCAATCAAAAGCCGTTTTGGATGCGTGTGAATAGTGAACTCGATGCAATTGGCACCCTACGATCCGAAGAGTTCGACTTGGGTGTAGTGGGTTGGAGCTGTTGACGGTGGTTTGTCCGTTGACGGGAAACTCTTAATTGTATGCTCTCGGTAAATCACATAACCGGCATTGATATTAAATTAATATTAGTTGTAATTTTTACGCGTTATGACTGTTCCCTGACCAAATGTGAACAGTGAGCTTCGAGTGGAGGCCGACCTACTAAGCCGAATCGTCCTGCTCTCATGTCAACTCTCATTCGCATCCCACATTTCAAGCTGTTGGTCGTTCTGCGAGTCAACAGAGGAACATCCGAGCAGACTGTCGAATACTATCCTTGATTCAAGGGTTGCAGGACAAGGACACAGGAATAAACTACCCATATATATGTAGCGACGAATGATGCAGTGGCTGACTAATGAGTTAATTGACTTTGCTTTGCAAATATGAGAACATGTGCTATCGGAAGAATTCGAAAATTCATTCGGCGGGATCTTACGCGTGCAGCAAGTCAAGACAACGGAAAGCTCTATAATCGATTTCACCATCGTGAAATCTAGAATGGAGTTGAATGAGAATAGATCGGCCAGTGGGCTTCGGGGCTACAAATTAGAGAGGATGTACATAATTCGGGCATCGTAGGGTTTCAGACGGGAAATAGTTTATTTATATATTTCACTATTTTTTTTTTAATATTTTTGAATGTTTTTACGAATGCTTGCACCAACAGGGGGGGCGTGTAACCCTTGTATTATTTTGCAACTCTTTCACATAATGTTCGCGTGGTCTGTCGAATGGACTAACACAAGTGTTCCAAAGTTAAACGATCTCTGTCTCTGCTCGGGCTGCCATCCTAATGTTTCAAATTTGATGAAATGTGAAATTTATCGACACTAGAAAAGTTTTAAAATCGACTGCAAGAGACAGCCACACAGACAAACGACCGGACCAGCAGCCTGCAGTTAGTCCACCGGATTTCGTTTCGTGAAAGCTTTGTGTTTGGTTTGGACGATAGAAGCTTGCAAACTTGAGCGGCTCGGCAGTAGCAGATATCACCGACGTTAGTTTCTGTTCAGATCAGTGCTGCGACTAGTTAGCTACGGCTTATTAACTCGAGTGCACCTCAGCGGAATGTGGCCGGATTTGGCGAATAAAGTGATACTGGTAACTGGAGCCGGCCAGGGTAAATATTGGTGTAATCGCGGAATTTTCCGCTTCCGTTTCGCTGCCACTGTGTTTGTAATCTCGCTCTGCTATCAGGCATCGGCAACGCGCTCTGCCGGCACTTGCACGCTGCGAACGTGAAGGTGATCGCCGTGTCGCGGAACAGCGAGCATCTGGAGCAGCTCAAGCTGGACTGTAACAATATCCAGACGATAGAGATCGATCTAAAGGACTGGGCCAAGACGCGCGAAGCTCTCGCCTCTGTGCCGACGCTGGACGGATTGGTGAACAACGCCGGTGTGGCGATAATAAAGCCGTTCGAAGATATTACCGAGAAAGATTTCGACGCGTACGTAGACAACGGCCTGCCGCGAAAGTTTCAGGCCGCCGGCCACTCGCCCAGCGACTCAGTGGCTGAGCGTCACAAAACCTTTGCGCGCATCAGTTTTTGTTGTAATTGCTACAGTGATTTTCTTGCAGCACCTTCGACATCAACATCAAGGCGGTTTTCAACGTCACGCAGGCGCTGCTGCCGAAATTGACCAGCGGCTCCAGTGTCGTTAATGTCTCGTCGCTGGCGGCAACGCGCTCCTTCGGCGGGCACGCCGCGTACAGCGCCACCAAGGCGGCCGTCGACTCGCTGACGTGCTCGCTGGCGCTAGAGTTGGGCAAACGTAAGATTCGTGTCAACTCGGTCAATCCGACGGTGGTGCTGACGGATATGGGCCGCACCAACTGGAGCGACCCCAAAAAGGCCGAGCCGCTGCTCAATCACATCCCGCTGCGTCGCTTCTGCGAGGTGACCGAGGTGGTGGACGGCATTATGTATCTGCTGAGCAGCAAGTCCAGCTTTGTCAACGGCCACCATCTCCCCTTGGAGGGCGGCTACTCAGTGTCCTAAGTGCCTTGGCGCGCTTCAGATGCTCGCCGATTGTTGTTTTTGTATAAATAAACCTTACACATAACCCACACATCTATGTTCGAATTGCTTTTCACTGGAGCCACAAAGTAGAAAAAAGCCGAAGAATACCGAATCTAGAATCCAGTGCCGGCGTCTAGCATTACAATAAGCTGACACACACCACGTCGATGCATCGCTGAATGAGAGTCTTTCGAAAAACTTTCCCTATGTAGCTTTTCCCCTATGTAGTTACAGGCTTCTGGCTGAGCCAAGTTGCTCGTCATTAATGGAAAAGTTTTAGTAATCGAACCCTGTTGTTCGAATTCCCCGCAAAACTAGGATCCATTGCTCATTTTAGCTTTTACTTTTCACATTTTATTAATTACATTGCGAAGTTACAATATAGAGTGGCACACTCAAAGAAGAAGAAGAAGAATTAAGATTCCGTCTTTGTTTTTAGTACAACTATGCAAGTTTGTTTGTAATAAAAATTTGCGAGAATTCTATTTAACCATAAAATGGTTTTCATATCTCGTTCTCACTCGCAAACAAAGTGCCGCTTAATGTTAGACGCTGATTTGTGTTCAATTGCTGTTGCTTATTTACGCTTAAAATGGAAAACCTGGTGTAGAAATATCAACATTTAAAACAATTGTTTAAGATCCAATCTTGCTTAGTTGATATTGGCTCTGCAATTGTTGCTTCTTTTCGCGCTCGCGTCGCCGCAGTTTTTTTCGCCGTCGATCGATGCTAGCCAAGTCGCCCTTGATTGTGTTGTACGTTTTACGTAGTTCCTGTATTTGTTTCAGCAGGATGGCAATGCACTGGTCCGAGCTCAGCGAGGGATCTGCAAAAGAACAAGCGAGCTTTAGCACTCTCCGCTTTGACTGACAGTTGGCACACTTACCGAGCTGCACTAGGAAATTGTACGGACAGGGCCGTATGCCTGAAGCGGCTTGCAATTGCTGCAGTTGCTGCTGCTGATGGTATTGCTGACGGGCTGAGGTGGTGCTACGCTGCGATATTGTATCCGAATTGTCATCACTGTCAGAGCCAGCTGCAGAAAAAGCGAACAACCAATGCCCAATTATTATAAAACGTGAAAGATAACATACATAAATCGTTTCGCCTCGCAGCTACAGCAGCAATAATTTTATCAAAGCAAACGAACAATTTCGCAGCCACTCACCTGCATTCTTTTTGACGCACGGCATCGGTCTGCGTCGTTTCGTCTGCTGCTCGGCCAAGGCTATCATTTCCGATTGTTTTCGGGTGCGACGGCGCTTGCGTGGCGAGACCTCGCTCTCAATATCCAACTGTTTCTTCAGATCCTCGCTGCTCTCGTCCTGGCTGGCCGAATCGTTAGGCGAGCTGTTGGCGGTGCCGTGCAGACCGCTCACCGAACCAGCCAAAATGTTGCCGGCGCTTGTGCTGCGGGCGAGATCTTTATCCGTGATGTAGTCCATTTTGCTGTCACTCTCGAGCAAGGGGGTACTGTGCAGCGTGGCTGACTGCAGCGCTGGTGGTTCTTCCTTGCCGCCGAAAGCCGGCGCCGGACTACCCGGAATTGTCTCTTCGCACAGCAGATTGATGGAGTCATTTTGCGCATCGCCACCGAAGCCGGCAGCCATCTCGTCGACGGGCAGCTCTAACAAGCAGCTGTCCTTCGCAGATCCCGGGCGATCGGTGTTAGTCGCACCTATGGGCTTCAAGCCGTCGTCAGGACGCAGTTCAGTGCGTGCTCCCAGATAAAAACCCGATGTACTCGATACGCTCAGTGGCTGCGTTGGAGCGACTACGGCGGTGGCTGGCATTCCGCTGACTGTCGACTTCACGGCTGGAATATTGTGAACGCCAGCGGCAGCAGTCTCGAAGTTCTTTAGCGCCGACGAGTTGGCAGCAAAACTGGTGGCGCCACCAGCTGCGGCTGTGCTCGCTAACGCTCCGGCAGTTGTGCCCACCACTCCAGAGGGCGACACAACGGTTGCCTTTGCACCGCTCCCCATCGGCGACAATTGTTTCGGCGCGGTGGTCGCTAGGCATTTCGGATTTTGCAGCGCTGCAGCCGCCTGTGCAGCTGCCACCACCGACGGCACCGCACTGGAGGCCACCACCACAGACACTGGAATATCCGGCAAGACGATGGGCACAACGGTGGCAGCGCGTTGCGCCTGCTGCTTCGCCGCGGCCACCACCTTCACGGGCGTCGCATCTTCCTTCACCACCTCGTGCGCCAGCGGGATGTGCAGCAGCAGATTGCAGCCCTGCCCGGCTGCACTTTGCTCAACTGCACTCGAATACGCAGGATGCTGCACTACTTGTTGTTGCTGGTGCTGCTGTGACTGGTGTTGTGCTCCTTTGCCGACAGAAGACTGCGACGCAGAGGGCTGCGTCGACGCTGCTGGTGGATGCGTGGCGGATGTGCCCTTAGTCGTCATCAATACTGTAGTGCTATCCTGCAGCTTGCCGCTCACATGCGTCGCCGGGATGGAGGCGGCAGGGCCTACGACCGCTTGCGCTCGACCCGGCATGATCACTTTCAGCGGAATTGGCGCCTGTATCAGGCCAACCGTTGTCTGTGCCGCGATGTGGCCTGCCAGCACTTTGCTAGCGGCGGCGGCATCAATTTTTGCCGGCGCGCCCAATGCAGCGACTGGCTTTAGCTCAGTTCCTGTCGCTTGCACAACGCATCCACCGCCGACTGGACTCTTCTGCACTTCGCTGAGTTCATCGGCCACATCTTCGATGACCAATCGGCGTTCCGAGTCGGTGCTGTCCATCGAATCATCCGAGAAGGTGTTTGGAGCAACGCTGGACGTGGGCGTGGTGGTGACCGATAGGCCAGCCACCGGCGTCTTGCGTTGGATAGCACACTCCAACTTTTGAATGGTCTCACTCAGATCGTTGTTCTTCACCGCAATAGACTCGAGTATTCCCAGTTTCGGCTCGGGGCTGGTGGTAAGCAATATGCGCTTCGACAGTGCTGGCGACGAGGACAACGACGAATGCGACATTTTGTCCAGTCCGCTGAGGCCCTCGCTCCGAATTCCGCTCAGCAGTCCAATCGACGTGCCAGGCAGATCTACTTGAGGCTCGGCAAGGAGGCTGCCGGCTGCCAGGGTTGGCAAAGCATCCCCGGTGGTGGGCTTAATACTAATCACTGCCAGCGACAACTGCTCGGTTCTGGCCGCTTCTTTCTTCGCATCGCCCACTTCCTCGCACTTTTCGCCTTTGTCTGCATCGCATTTGTGCTTATTCTCCACCTCCTCCTTCTTCTGACTGATGGCCTTCAGTACCTTGTCTGCGATCGAGGTCGGCTTATTCTCGTACTTGGCTGGTTCCAGATCAAACGCACCGGCCGTAGCCGACAGTAGTATTTTCGCGTTTTCCAGTTCGAATTTGTTGTCCTTGGATTCGCTGTTCGAGCTGGAACCCTCTCCAGAGGATAGCTCGAACACGTTGCTGAGATCTTTACGCGTCTCCACGAAAGGACTACCCACCACTGGCTTCGTACTGGCGGGCGCAGTCGTCGGAGTGGCCGCCTGTGGCGATGGAATGCGAGTCGGCGGCGTACTCTTGGTGGTCGCCCTTACTGCAGCCGCCGCATCCAGTTTGTTCGGCGTTGTCTCCGTCGAATTCGGTGACGTGTTCGCTTGAGGCTGTTGCAACGCGTCGGTGAGGGCACGCGTTGTCTCCTGTACGGTCTGTGCAAGCTCCTCGTTCAGTGCGTTGATGTTCAGATTAAAGCTGGGCGACTTGCGCAACGCATCGAACGGCGTGTGAGCTGAAGGCTCCGCTTTTTGCGGCGTCGAAACGCTGTGGCTACTGCTAGGAATGGGTGGTGCCAACATCGCTGCTGCCGTGTTTCCCACTGCCGAACTAGTCGCGATAACTTTGCACTGGTTGGTCGGCGTTGCTTTGACATTGCTTGGCACGTTAGCCGCGGCGGCAATGGCGGCCACATGATGCGTCAGCTTTGCATCGGCCACCAGTGGCGTTGACTTCTCTTCCAAGCGCAACTGTTTGGCGCGCTCTGCGGCAGCCTCCTTCATGGGCGAACCGCGTTTTTTTCTGCTCATAAGTGTCGCCATTGGACTCTGTGGTACGGGCGAGTGGTCGCCGCCACTGGCAGTAATAGCTTGACCACCCGATTTTTGTGCTTGTTTGCGCGTGCTTGCTGGTGCGACGTTACTGCTGCTGGTAACTGTTGCGGATGCGCTGATGGAAGTGGTAGCACTTGTGCTGGCCAGCGGTGGTTTGCGCATCTCAAACTCGAATGGCTCCGGATCTTTGAATTCGTAAATGTCGGGCGATATGGACTTTGGTATGGCAGGTGCGAACTTCGAGTCTTTATTGGCGTTCGCGTACGACGAAGAAGAACACGTGGAGGAGCCGCTTATGTCCAGCTTACTCATATCGGGCAGTGAGCGCGACGAGATCGACGTCGATGATGACGATGACGACGACGAGGACGACGAAGGTGAGCAAGCCGTCGGCGGTTCGATCTTGATAATCTCTTTGTGCGCCGGCTCGGCGAATTTTTTCGATTGCAAGAGCGCACCTTCGCCGACTTTTCGGGCAGCTTCCAGTTTTTTCGCGCTGCCCGTCTCGCTTTTCTTTGTTACACTCAGCGGCTTCTCGACTATAACCGAGGTGTACTTGCCAACACCAGCACCACCACCAAAACGTGCAGGTGCTATCAGGGAAGAGGTTTGCTTGGGCTCAGTCACTTGCAGCAGCGACTTCTTGTCCTCCTCCTTTATGTCAGCACCGAGCTTTCGTCCGCTAGAATCCACAATACTTTTGCCGAAAGCAATCGCGGTGTTTCCTCCCGACACCAGCTCGCCTTCTGTTTTTACGGGTTTCATTTCTTCCTGCTTGACTAGAGGTTTCGCTTTCAGGCTTTCCTGTCGCTTCTCAGCCAGCGAATCCTGAATGATTTTCTCCACAACACGCGGTACCCTCTCTGCCGTCACTTTACCGATTGGCTGCTTCTCCATTGCGCGCTGCTTGTCCGCGTTAATCTTCTGCTTAAACTTTTCGGTCATATTCTCCAGCGTTGTCGTCTTGTCCGACGACTGCGAGTCATCGTCGCCGAAGGAATCAATTTCCGAGGACATATCTGTCGACGACTTGACCGGCTCATCTTTCGGTTCTTCTTTTACCGCCAAACTGCTGCCGGATACGCCACCATTCCCTCCGGCGTTAGTACCCTTACCCAACTCCTTGCTGTCTGCACCAACACCATCAGCACCTGTTGGCGAAGGCGACTTTAAACCTTGGAATCCTTTCAGCTCTGACCTGATTTGATTCAAATCATAATCACGTCCCTTGGCACCTAAATTACTGGTGGAACCACTTTTTGCGCGCAGACGTGACGGTGGTGGCACCTCGTCGTCCTCATCGTCCTCTGTATCCGACTGGCTGTTCGCCGCCGAGACAGACGCTTTGACTCTTGTCACTGACTTGCCAGCTGCCTTGGCCGCGCGCGTTGGTCGCCGCACCGGCTCATCGGAGTCCGTGTCTGACTCAGTGGGCATGGACACATCCGAAACGTTAGCCGATGTGCGCCGGTGTGCGGTGTTCGGTATGGTACGCGTCGGCCGCCGCTTAAAACTCGAAGTAGCTGGTGACTTGGTGCGACTGGAATTCGAGGCCACCGATGATGGCGTGGTGGAGCGCGGCGGCAGCGAATCACTGCGCCCACGGCCCCGCTTCGCCTGCGTGGTGGGTGTCTTCGTCGAACCCGAAGCGCCGCTGACCGACGAACTGTTCGATGTCGTGGACGCCAACGACGCAGCGGTTGGCGGCTTTGGCGGATTCTCCTTTGGCTTTTCGCCCGGACCCAGGCTCGATGTACGCCCCTTGTGTTTCGAACCCTTCGTAAGGTTCTCCGCGATGCGTTCACGTGGCACCCACTCATCGTAGCGGTTGTTCCAGCCGGTGTAATGGACCAAGTACATGGGCGTGCCGCGCTGAACGGCAATCTCAATGACCTTCGCCTCGTACGTGACTTTCTTCTCGTGATAGTACACCTTCAGCTTGTCGCCAATTTCGACGATAAAGTCGCCGGCATCGATCTTCTCAACTGTGATCTCATCACGCCTACGCTTGCCACGCTTATCATCGCTTTGCGGCGTTTGCTTCTTTTGGTATTTTTCCTTTCTAGACGATGAAGTGTTGACGGTAGGACCTGCAAATTCCAAACAACAATTAACGTTTTCATTTCGAGTATTAAAAAATAAGTCGATACCACTAACTGCATCGAATTAAGCAATTACTCCTGATAAATTGGATTGGTTCTCGAATAGTTGATTAGACAAATTTCATTTGGCGAAGGCCAAAGTACAAAATACATACAAGTATCTCGCGGAAATCTCATCAGATAGATTCGAATTCATACATTTTCGACCAACATTTTCGGTGCTCGGGTTAAGTGGCCACTTGAGGCAAAGCTCCCAGTTTGGAAAAGCTTTCTCTTCGGCCGCAGCTTTCTGTCATTGCAGACAATTTTTGTTTTAGATTCTCTTGTTTGTTTATTCTTCTCTACGCTCCGATTGGGTTCAGTCCGGCACTCTCAGAAGTTGAGTGAGAGTGTGGAGCAGCAATTACGATTTTCAGGTTTAGTTTGAGACATTTATTTGCACATTTCAGATCAGTGGCTGCGCCGAAAAAAACGCTTCTACTACTTCTATATTTCAGCCCCTAAACGTTATAAAGAGAGTAATTAGAATAAAACAAAGTCAGCTATCAACAGGTTTACCCACAGAAGCGCCGACCTACAGCAGGTATGAGACAAAGTAGTGAAGTGCAGAAAAAGATTTGCGCGAGTCTCTGTGCGAATTAGTGAATCAGTGGCCAAAGCGGTCGTCGTCGCGAGAGTCGTCAAGCAAAAGTTCGTGGTGGCATTTCTGGGTTATCTGCAGTTCAAGACCACATTGGCCACATTGAATAAGTGCGACTAGTCGATAAGGCACTCTTCAACTGCGCACACAAATATTACCATAATTTGATTTCTGGTTGGCTCTTCGTGGCGAAAGCAGACGCGGACATCAGAGCTTACCAGCAGTGACAAGTAAACACGAAGCGTGCGCTGAGACGCACACAAACAGTTGATACACTTTCCCCGTCTCGTTGCCACGCCAACTGAAAAGCGCGCCAACTGTTACATCCACTCGCACGTTAATTCTGTATTCGCGGTTCGAATGTTTGGCCGATACTTCAAGTCGTCGGCTTCAGCGCACGGTGCGCCGCGCCGGACGTCAATTCAGGCATTTCATTAATATTCTTATCTCTGTCACAGCGCAGGAACTGACAAGCGACCACTTACCCATTTCTCGAAATGAGTTTGCTGCTGCGCGCAGCTGCGCAGGGACAACGTCGTCTGGTCGCGTTCGTCACTACGCACCAGCTGCCAGCGCAGTTCGGCGCCCAGGAGCCCGTGCAACTACAACAGCGCCGTCACGCTGGCCAACAACAGCGCGTTGGGACCGCACCGGCGTCAAACACAGTACTCTACTCGCTACTGACGGTGGGCAGTGTGGCGGCGGGTTACGCATTTTTCCAATACAAAGACCAGCTGGCCACAGCGATAACACAGCCAGCTGAACCGTCAACGGTCGGACACCCGAAGGCGCCGGCGGACATATTCGTCGTGGAAGATGGCGACCAATCGTTCCACTTGTGGCACGAGACAGCGCGCACCGAGCTGCCCACGTATAGCCTGGACGAGGTGCACCGGCACAGCTCCCTGGAGAAGGGCGTTTGGGTGACATACGGCATCGGCGTATACGATATCACCGATTTTGTGCCTAAGCACCCAGGCAGCGACAAGATAATGCTGGGCGCGGGTAGCGCCATCGACCCATTCTGGGCCATTTACCAGCAGCACAATACGCGCGAAATCCTCACGCTGCTGGAGCAATATCGCATCGGTAACATTTCTCCCGAAGACGAGGTCAGCACCGACGACATGGGCTCGCCGTGGGCAAATGAGCCGCGTCGGCAACGCTTACTAACGGTGACCTCGGACCGGCCATTCAACGCCGAACCGCCCATCAGTGTTTTGGGTGAGCACTTCTACACACCCAACGAGTTCTTTTACGTGCGGAACCACCTGCCGGTGCCGGTCCTCAACGCAGACACCTATGAACTGGAGATAGAGATAGAAACACCAAAAGCCGGCGCCAAGGAGCAGTCGGCCACTTTGACTTTCGAGCAGATTAAAGCGCTGCCCAAGCACACGGTGACTGCGGCAATAATGTGTGGCGGCAACAGACGCTCCGAAATGACGGACGTTAAACCAGTCAAAGGTGGGAAAACAATTACAATACAACAATACATACATATGTAGCATATACAAAATATTTCTATATTCGCGCTCACAGTTAAATTTAAATAATAAAAAATCTTTCTCTGCATAGGTCTCAAGTGGAACGCTGGTGCTGTGGGGAACGCCACCTGGTCGGGCGCCCGTCTACGCGATGTGCTGCTCGCCATGGGCGTACAACCGAACGAGCGCCTGCACGTCATCCTGGAAGGAGCCGATCTGGATCCCACCGCCAATCCCTTCGGCGCCTCGATTCCATTGTCGAAAGCGCTGGACGAGCGCGGTGACGTGCTGCTGGCCTACGAAATGAACGGCGTGCCGCTGAATCGCGATCACGGCTTTCCCGTGCGCTGCATTGTGCCCGGCACTGTGGGCTCGCGAAACGTCAAATGGCTCACACGCGTTGCCGTATCCGAGGTGGAGTCCAGCTCTCACTGGCAACAGAACGATTACAAGGGCTTTAGTCCCAGCACCGACTGGGACACGGTGGACTTCTCCAAGGCTCCAGCCATCCAGTCGATGCCAGTCACCTCGGCCATTTGCACGCCCTTACCAGGACAGCGCGTCAAAGTCGCACCCGATGGCACAGTGGCTGTGCGAGGCTACGCGTGGTCTGGTGGCGGCAGGCGCATTGTGCGTGTCGACTTGACCGCCGACCAGGGCAAAACGTGGCATGTAGCCGAGCTGGAGCAGGAAGACATGCCAGACGGCCGCCACTACGGATGGTCCCTGTGGACGGCGCACCTGCCCGTGGACAAGAGCACGTCGAAGGAGGTAGAGATTTGGGCCAAGGCCGTGGACTCGGCCTACAACGTGCAGCCGGAGTCATTTGCCAACATCTGGAATCTCCGCGGCGTGCTGGCAAATGCCTACCATCGTGTCAAGATTGAAACCCACTAAGTGGCGCACAAAACACAACACATACAGTTGGAAAATAAATTGAAACGCAAAGCGAGAGCAACTATGTCAGATATGTATGTGGCTCACTTAATGCATGGTTCGGGTAGGCGGGCAGACCGTCTGTTCCTACTGTCGGCGTGGTGTGTCCGCGACACGTGTGTGCTTTTTTTTAATGCCGTTTATTTCGTGACCCTTGCGCTAAGCAGCAAAGCCCTAAATTTAGCGACGGTTGACGTCTGAGATGGGAGGGCTTTTTAGCAACCTTCGGAGAGCTCTAGTCGATGACTCTCTTTTCGGTTGGCTGCGTAATGTTTTCGCAAGGCCGAGATTCAGGTGAACTGGTAATTTAGCAGTTAATGTTTAGTGAACAAATCCGCCGACTAAAAAACATCCACACAGTCTCTCTTTAAAATTTCTCACAAACACCCGTAGGTGTACACCTGCACGTAGACGCTGCAGTTAATGGCTGTCACCTCTCGTTAAGGCGGGTGATTGCGCAGCGGGCCACAATTATTGGCGTTTGTCGCATACGAACTGCACAGTTGAGTGTAACATGAGTTTTAAATCGTTTTCAGACACTTCGCCATCTGGTTTAATGTGCGTGAGTTATAGCTAATTTAAGATGAATTTTCTGCTGCGAAGAATCACATTTGGGTCTTGAAATCAAATGTGATTCTTCGGGTGCTAACGCACCCAGTTTCGTGACGTTGCTGGCCTTGCGCAATGAGACGAAGCGCAGCCGTCAGACGTCAAACACCTTAGCCGGCAGGTCATAGAAAGGCAGTTCGAAATTTCGGTAAACATTCTAAAGGCTACTGGCATATTTGCCGGCTACACGTTCTTCGATTACAAAGAAAAGTGTTCGTTCATTACCGGCAAATGCCCGTTGAAACGCGTTCAGTAAGCTGGTAAGCCGGTGCAGTTTTTCTGAATTGAGGCTCCCGGCTACTGCTCTGCTACTTCATGTTAGGTAGTCGATAGCCGAGCAATGCTCACTTGGCTCTTTTGCGGCTACTGTACAGGCAGGGCACGTCACGTCAGCAACAGGGACAGACGTGGAGATTTGGACCAAGGCAATTGACTCGTCGCACAAAGAGCCCTACAAAAACATTTTAGCGCTTGTCACCGCGTCAGAGTGCAGCTACAGTAAATCGTGTCCCGCTCTTCATTACCACTCAACAATTGTGGTAATGAAATCTTTAAGTATCTTCATTAATAAATTGGTCATTTTTAAATGCAGTACGAATGTTTCATGCGACAAATTGAATTTTCATTCCGATATGAATTGTTTCGCTAAATCGTTTTCCCACCATCGAGGCCATATATACAAGTTATCAGATATTCCATAGAGACTTACAAAAAATGAAAAAATAGACAATTAACTCACCTGATGGTGAGGAATCTCTCGTTGAGTGTCCACTGGCTGGCGCTGCTTCTCTCGCAAGGGCCTCCTTTTCTCTTTCTTTGTCTTTCTCCTTTTCCTTCTCCTTCTCCTTTTCCTTCTCTTTTTCTTTTTCTTTCTCCCTTTCCTTTTCTCTTTCTCTTTCTTTTTCCTTTTCCTTTTCCTTCTCCTTTTCTTTTTCCTTCTCTTTCTCTTTTTCCTTTTCGTCGGCACGCGAAGAAGCCGCTGCTGCTGCTGCTTTGATCTTCGACAGGGGCACATCGCCCTCATCTCTCGCCGCCTTCTCTTCGTATTTATCCACCAGCCCTTTTACCTTGCCACAACTTGCCGATGCTTTTCGCTTACTCTTGCTGGTCGTGTCTACGCTGGATTCACTGGTGTTCTCTGACTCTTCGGTGCCAGACTGCACCGAAGCAGCCGCACTGGCAGCTGCTGCAGCAGCGGCAAGACTCTGGGCATTGGCTGCGGCCACTGCCGCCGCCGCGCTAGACGCGGCTGCTGCTATTGCTGCCGCTTTGCTCGTGGAGGCTTCTTTGCTAATGTCCGCCGGCTTTGGTGAGGCAACGGAATTGGCACGCACCAAGCTGCGCCCCTTGCTGCGGTTCGAGTTACGTGGGGTCATCAGCATTGAGCATCCCAACTTGCGATGGAACTCGCCGTACGGTTGCAGAAACTTCTTAAACGCTTGTTTCACCAGATTGCTGACACTCACTGTGACCGGCGTGAAACCCAGCCGCATTGCAATTGACTTCCACTGATTCTGTGCCGTAACGCGATTGTATCCGCCACGTTTCTGGACCGCACGGAACAGACGATACAGGTCAACATCACGATTCTGGATGGAAGGCACTTTGTTCAGCGGTGTGCCGCGATCGTCCATGTATTTGTACAGCTGCGCCACGAAACGGTCCTTCTCCTCGCGCGGCTCATCATCGGACGAGTCGGACTCCATTTCACCGTCATCATCGCTAGATGAATTGCTCAGACCAAACAACGCATCGCGATCCCAGTGTGGCGGCAGTGTGCCGCTATCCAGGAACTCCAGCGCTGCCTGTACTGCCTGCCCATCCTGCTTAGCAGCTGCCTCGCGCGTGAATTCCGCAGCCTCTTTCTTGGGCACTGTGTAGTAGCGACCATCTTTGAAAGAGCGCACCAGATACTCGTCCTTGACTCGTATGCGTACAGTGGCCTATAAACGATACAAACGATTCAGTCAACCATGTAAAATGTACTGTACACGCACACATTTACGCACCTGCGCTGTTGGTGCCACCACCAGTCCGGGAAACCACTTTTCCTTGTCCTTCTTCTTTGATTCCGTCTCCACACACACCACTTTGCCAATGTGCTCCTCCTTTTCATTGACCACTTCCTTGGCATCACTTTCCTCCTCTTCTTCAGAACTATCTTCATTCAGCTGGCCACGTCGCCGACCGCGCCGTCCGCCCACCACCGGGTTCCCAAAGTGCTCCGGATGCGTCAGCGGCAGCTGGTCCAGGGTTTCGCTTTCGTTGAAGTGCCGCCCGCTCTTCAGGCAAAGCGCGGTGCGGCGCAGCGTCGTTATGTCACCGTCATCGAACACAACCGTGTACTGCGAACAGTCCTGGATTTTCGTGACCGTAGCCTCGACCAGCTCCTTGCGGTCTGGATGACGTACCTCGACTGTGGCACCCATGCGCAGCTGGCCCGGCGCCGCCTTGATCAAGTCGTCCGAAACGATGCCCGAGCCAAGGCCATGCTTGTATGCGACCTTCACCTTGATGTTGCGCACCACCTTGCTCACCTTTGCCTCGCAGAAAGCGCCCTTGTACTTGGCGCTAACCTCCGTGCCAACGGGTAACGACGGTGGATCTGTGTCCACTTGCTACATTAAAACGTATAGCAGGGAAGCAAAAGTCAAGAATTAGTGCATGAAGTGCAGTCGGCAGTGCACAGAACGCGTAGACTCCACCCGATGCACAACCATCCGAACAGGTTTGAATTGGTGCGCGGGTGGCATCCGCAGAGCCCCGGCCACTTACTTGCATTTTCTGGAGAAAATATCGTTCAAAACTCAAATTATCGCTTACAAACGCCACTTTTGCGGACAATTCTTAAGCATTTCTCGACGAATCAAATAACCTCTGGTGAAACACTCAATCGCAAATCTCAAACGCGCCACCTCCAGAGTTTTTCGGGTCTGCACCAGCCAGCCAAGTATGTCATTCGATTCGCACAGCTTCCAATCCTTCACACTTTACGAACTCCTTTCACAATTATTGCACTGCCGCTTGCGGTTTATTCATATTTTTGGCGCAAACAAACTATAAATTTTCACTTTTTGTCTGAACCACTGATTTTCTCAACTTTTCCTCGGCTTCTCTCTCTACCTGACGTTTTGTTTTTTCTTAATGCGTTTTATTTTCACCGAAGCGTCATCCCACGGCCACCGCCAACTGCCACAGCGACATCTACCGGTTTCACACTTTTGGGGAACAGCTGTTTTCTTTTCAAATTATTTATTTACAATCGGAAGCGATTTCAATACGAACGATTGCAAAATTTATTGAGTGTACGAGAACATTGAAAACCATGGTGGAATAATATTGATTGAGAACCACTGTCTACATACAGACACAAATATGCAATGAGACTTAAACTAAGAATAAGCGTTGAGGGTCCTCGACGCATCTACGCGGCAGTCTTCTTGCGCTGGTATTCCTGCAGAGTGGTCCAAATGTAGCCACCAGGCTTAGTGTCATACTCCATGGTATCGGGTAGCGGGAAGGGTGTTGTGCGGTCCAGATAGTAGTTGCTCGGTGCGTGCATCACGAATTCAAGACAGGATAACTTGCGCGAAAGCTCCTCATCCGGACCTGCTCAAATACGTAAATCACCACACAACTAACATAACACAAATGCGTACCTATTAAGTATGTAGCAGGGTCGAAGCCCTCCTGCGGATCTGGACTGGCTTGCGTGGGTATCAGCCACGTAAGAAACGCAGACTTTTCACAGTAGCTGTCCACCAGAAGACCTCGTATCTGCGCGTAGTACATGTTGTGCTCGTTGTCGGCCAGGGACACTATATCGCCCACTTGCAGGTAGGATCCCTAAATTACAAACAGCATGTTTCATTAAACATATCGCTATCCTCACCAGCATTACGCTCGAAATTCACCTTGTAAAACACGCTCTCCACAACGTGTGTGGTGGCCTGTGCCACTGGCGTTTTAAATGGCGCCTTCTTGAACAAATTTCGCCGATTGCGTCCTTTACTTTGCACTTTAACGCTGCTCGCATTACTGCTGTTGCCATTCGCCGGCGTCGTGGTGCCGCCACTCGCAGCCGATGCCTTGGCTTTAAAGCGTGTGGCGCGCGTGCTCTTACGCAGCCGCTTCTCTTCTGCGGCCGTGGTAGCCTTACCCTCCAGTGTGTCCTTGGCATCCTTGTGATCTTTGCCCTTCTCCTCCGTAGTGCTTTTGGCCACGTCGTTGCCCTCCGCGTTCGTCTTCTCCTTGAGCTCTTTCTGCTCATAGCACTCTTGGCATATCTGTCCAGCCTGCTCCACTTGCCGCCACAGCAGAGATTCCGTTTTCTGGCATTCGATGCATTTTGGCACCGCTTTAGGTGGCATTGTTGTTTGCGATTATAACGAGTTTCCTATTATTCCATAATTTTACAAAAAACCGAAAATCAACAAAACGGCGGTGGCGTCCTCTTGCCCAATTCACAATTGACAGCTGGCCCAGCTGATTGTAGTTTTCTACGAAGCCACCAGGGTGACAGATTTGGGTGTTACTTTTTTGTGATGTTATTACCAAAGAATATGTATTATTAATTATATATATTATATTACTTCTATATTTATTATATTATATTTATTTTTTATATCTACAGTGAAATTCCTCATTACGGACAGTCCTTATAACCGGACAAATTTCGTAGAGACAGCAATTTGGTTAAGTTTTCCATACAAATATCATTTCTATAACCGGACGCTCTAATAACCGGACGCGGACATTATATTTTAAACTATTTTGATAAAAAACTCTCATAAACGGACAACCAGTTTTTTAAAAATCTGTACATCTGTACTACTTTATAATACAAATCTCACTCTTATTAGAAAATGAACATTTGAAGTTAAAACAATCAACAATTACAAAATTTGTTCAACCAAAGCAGTACTAAAATTTAGCGACTATGTACTTTGCCTATACATGTAATAAATATAAATTAAATATCCAATTTTATTAAATTCATATAAAATATTAAATAAATAAACGAAAAACACTTGAATACAATTTAAACTAATTTTTGTGTCCCCCCCCCCATAAGCATCTCTCATAACCGGACAAAAACAGTGCGACGGTGAGTGTCCGGGTATGAGGAATTTCACTGTATATAATTTATTATTTTACATTTATAGTATATTTATTAGATTACTTCATGTTCGTTGTTATAACTCATGAGTGGGTACCCTCTTCACCGCAGGCATTTACAATACAGAGGTATTTAGAGAGGGTTGTTCTAAACATGGGGTTTCCATACAGAGTTAACTTGGAAATTATTCTTGCTTCTCTTTTGAACTGTTCATTCGATAAGGACGGTTTAGTTAAAATAAATGTTTCTCTATGCCACTGCCTGTAATATGTGCATGCAAAGTGAAATTTATATGTGATTAACAGCGACAAGGAGATGTTTATGTGCGAGAAGGTTGGTTCCCGAGCTCTTCGTGATGAAAACTTGCGTTTGCAGAATGACAGCATTCCCAATGGAATCCAGTTGTTGCTTTTCTGAGTTGCAAATTGACGCTCTCATTTCTACGGGACAACCACAACAATTTTACCCCTTGCGCTACAACTAGCCAAACAGTCAGCCAGGCAACATTACTTTGGAGCGCTCAAACGCTGGTACACGTGCGTTTTGTTGTTCGCTCTGTCGCGCTCACTCATTCGCCTGCCTCGGCGAACCTCGCCGTACCAGTGCCAGACGAGTTTATTTCGTTTCTGCCACTTTTGCATTTGGTTTGGCTCTTTCATCGCTCGACGACGGACACGGTGGAGAATAAACTGGCTGACTGTGTGTGTGTGCGTGTAATTTCGTGGAAGATATATGCAATTCATTTCTCGGCTTCGCCTTTTCAAGCAAAAAATCCAAGTGAACAGAAAATATTCTGCAGCTCGAAAATTCAAATTGGAGTGCGAACTTTTGGTTTCAAATCCCAGCTACAACAACGAAAGTTGCAGAGTGCCGCTGTAGCAGTTTCCCCTACTTTCAGCATATTGCAGCGAAATTTGTGTATTATATAAATACGTGTGAATCGAAAGGCGAAAAAGAGGAGCGAGCGAAGCGTAAGCGGCAGAGCGGCTAGCAAATTGTTTTTCTGTTGTTGGTTTTGTGCAGTGCAGCAAGAACAGTTCTCAAAGTGCTTAGAAGCATCCAATGTAGAAACAAGTCGAAATACGGCAACCGAACAAAGCAAATTCGACTTCCCTTTGCCGAAATAGTGTAAAGGCAACCAACAAGTACCTACCAACACCACTCCCACCTCTTGAGCCCACCAATAAGTAGAAGCACCAGCGGCGCGAGCGCCAGTGAAACCACCGCCCCAACCTCCACTCGCTATCGCATTTTCCTGCATTCGTCGTTGCTGCGTCATCATTTTGGCCCGATTCCGACGACCGAGCACAAGAGGAAGCAGCAGCACCAGCCAACGGAGCAACAAAAGGTAGGCGAAGCAAAGTTGCACTCAAACGTAGTTTAAACGGCCACAGTGGCTACTGGCCAGGGCCGGTTACTAATGACGTCACAGCGAGAGACGGTCGCCAACAGCAAAGTTTTGCAAGAGTTCCACGGCGCTCCGTACGTGTCGACACAGATTGAGTGGATTTTCGTCTTCACTCCACTCATTCGCTCACACTGGCAGCAACTAGAGAGCAAACGAGTGCGACAAGTGGGTTTGCGGCCTCTGTAAATACTGCAAGCATTGTTTATGGAAAAATGCGTGACACTTGGGCACATGACAAGCCAGCTCGGCTCGATTCTAGCAATTTTACGCCACGCCACGTGAAACATAATTATTCGAAGAACCGCCGTCTTCCAAATCCAATATGCCTACCGTCAGTCTGTTAAATTTGCATAGAGGAGCAACGATTTTTTAATGTGCATAGCTATGCTGCTAATTTGTTGTTGTCATTTGAGTGCTTGTTCGGTTCGGTCTTATGGTATGTCTCATCTATGTTGTGCTGTTGGTTTTGGCTGGCCACTTGAACGGTCGCTGCTGGGTTGGCTGTCGCTTGTGGCAGTGTTACTGTGCTCGGCGACGGCAGCTCTGGTTAGTTCGCTGAACTCAAATCATGTTGTGCGACAGTGGGAAATTTATTACACTTTGGAAATTTCTATTTACTTTGTTGTTACTCTTTTGCGTGGAATTTGTGTCCACGTTAACTTCATCATGACAAAATATTAGTCATGAGCTGAAAAATATTCAGATGCACTAATATTCACATGTGGTAAAAATACCTCTTGCCGAACTTTTTGCAAAGCTCATTTACGTCAGAAAAGTTTGGAGAATTGAAGCAAACATTTTAGCAAGCAAGTATTTCAAAATAAGGACCAATTATGGCCACTAAAGCGTTACAATTGCAATTACCAAAAGCTTCACATCATCAAAACTGTCCAGAAAATGTTTGATATTAACGTATATCTTCAATCAGCGCAACAGTTGGTGATTCTCCCCGTACTCCTCAATTACGTAGGCTGAATCCAAGGCGTGGTGTAATTCGTTCGAAATTTATGGCCGCATCGAACAACGAAAGAACAGGAAAAGAAAATTGCGTTTTGTGTGCGTTTCGCCAAATCGTACAATTTCTTCTGCTTTGCAAGCCAAACATTGGCAGTCACGGACTGAAATGCTTATCAGTTGTTTGTGTTCTTTCATTTTGAGCTGTTTCCACTTTCTGCTGTTTTTATGATCGTCTCCGTCCCCTACGCTGCGCCATTAATGTAGTCGCTCCCTTCTTCGATATTGAGTACTGGCCGAGAAATGAAGCCCGGCAGGGAACTCACGCATTTCACACACAGCCGAGCCACTCTTCGCATTGAAATATGGACATGAGTTCGTTTCGTGCAATCGTTCTTATTGTTAACGTTATTAATAGAATTTTAGTAGCTTGGAGAAGCGGCATGCACACATCAGCAGAGCACTGGCACTTTGGTGTTGGTGCAGCCGGAGCCGAGGCAAGAGAGTGCACCAAAGCGAAATCTGGACGAGCAGTACTATATTTGTTATTTTGTAACTCCCACTCTTCAGCTGCATGTCCGTACCTCAAGAACCCCAGCACACAAAACACGGGAAAACGCCAAACTTGAACGAGAAAGAATTGAGTTGCGGTAGCGGCGAGGCGTATTTCTCCTCGCACTCTCGCCCGCCGGCTGGCGTGAGCCTCTCGAGCCGGTATCCCCGGCTGTGTCGGTATGCGTCCGTAGCGCAGTTTCTAGATTAGTTCATTCTTTGCGTGACCTTGGAAAAGTTTGCTAGTGTGGCTGAAACAACAACAAAATTAATTTCTGCTCAAACATATGAAAGCAAAAACGTCGATTATAGGAAGAAATGTGGGTGCACCTGAACTCTCGAGTCGCGAGTCTGTGGAGGGAAGGAAAACGAGTGCGATATGTGGTGCTTGTGTGTGTGTGTGTGGCGAAAATGCAAAAATTGAAAAGTATTGTATGTTTGTGCGTACACCAGTCGCAGCTGTTGATTTTGCCGATATTTTCATCGCTGGTGTGCTTTCGTTGTTGGTGCTCGTTGGCACCTGATCGATCTCGACGTTCACCTTTCGTTGTTGTTGGCTTATCGCGCTGAATCAGCCCAGCCAGCGCGGTTGTCTCCGTTGTCGCTCGCATAGCTTCCCAAAAGATACAACGAGAACAAAAACGCCAGCGCGGAACGCAAACAAACTTGCGCTCTATCGCACCGATTGGCGCCTAATGCGATTCTCACCACCTCCCGCTCCTCGCCGCGCGACTTTTTGCGTTATGGTCAAGGAAATATTGCTCTGATTCGCGATTTGTTAGTGCATTGCTTGCTGGCAAGTGTTGGTGCTGCTCTTTGAGCCGCCGTGAGGGGAAGGGTCGCGGTCCACGCGAAATCATTCAGAAAGGCGTCCGAGTTGCTCCTTGGCTCGCCTAATCGCCGCCGCAGAAAACGAATGTCGTATGTTCCATTGAATTTAATAGCACATACGACAATCGTTTTCTCAGGCGACGTAATGTCGTCGTCGTTTGCTCTGACTTTGAATTTGCTCTTCTTGTTGTTTGCGTTTGCCTCCAGCGCTCATTTCGTCTTGTATTCATGCTCGTTCCGTTTCGTTCCCATTCGTTTAAAATTCAGTGCGACTTCGTTGTATGCGATGCTGAATAGTTTTTTGTAAACTTTCGCCCAACTCCGCGCCCTGTGCGCGACACCCTGCTGTTAGATAGATAATAGTGCGTTGAACTGTCGACAGTCGACGATTGTTGGCGTTGTCGTCGTCGGCGCCGTCGTAGGCGATGGTGTCTATCTTGACGCCTCGCGGCAAGCGTTGAGGTATTTTTTAAGGCTTTTTTTGTGCGGAAAGTGTGAGTAGAAAATAAACTAATCAGCACTTAGGATAATCAGCAACTGAAGATCAAACAAAGAAGAAAACCTGATTGCAATAATTGTTGCTTGTACGATGAAATTGTGTAGAAAGTTGCAAGTTGTTCAAGTTGCAGGATTCGCGCCAGAGCGTTGCAGTTGCGTTATTGTTTTATATTTCAATAGGGAAAATGAGTTAGTTATTTTTCCGTTCTCACTGCTCGGCTGTGCTCAGTCTTTCACAGAACGCGACTTGTCGCACTCCTTGTGTGCAAGTGGTCGCGTTGAAGGGACCTCGGACACCCAACGAGATGTGCGGGCGGCGCTCGTGTTACGTATACGCCGCGGCGTACCTCGAGCGCCTGCCGCCGCCCGCATGGCGTTGCTTGTGCTTGGACTTTGGCACACAAACAACATCCGCGTTTTGCTGTTTGCGCCTCGATTGTTCGCCAATGTTGTTTGGGCCGATGTGCATTGTGCTGCATTAGTGCTTGTGGCACAATTACCCCTTCGCTGCAGTTGTTGTTGCTGATGCCATCGCTTCGTTCCGTTCCTACGGCGATGCGTTGCAGCGGTGGGCTTTACTTTAAAACGCAGGCAGCAGAGCAAGCGGTCACGCGCTCACAGCTGTTTGAATTGGACAACTCGCACCGCGAACGATCGCTGATAGTTGTCAGCGCAAAGTACCAAACTTGTTTGCAGTTGGTTTTATTTTGTTTTATTGTTGTGTAGTGGTACTGGCGCTGACGGCACCAAATGCATGTGCAGCTGGCAATTTCTGAAAACATCGCACAGAAGACGAGTTTGTGTCCGATGGAGGCAAAATCCCACAAGCCACTCCACTTGACGCAAGGGCAAATATGAGTTGAGATGGTTGTCTTTTGTGTTGTGCTTCTACGCACCGACATTCTCCACGAAGCACTCCCCTTCCACGCCTTGGCGTTGCTGTATTCGGGCGTCGAGTGATGTCGGGAGCCATCGGCAACGTTTCGCTATTGGTTGGCTGCAAAATTTAAATGCATTTGGTTCTTTAAAGAAATGCCGAGATGTGTGCAAAGCAATGTCAAGTGTCGTTCCCGCAGCGGTCAATTCAGACATTGAATAAGTTTGGAAATTTCGCGCTTTTTTCACCTTTGCCACCACTTTGCATCAGAACAGGGCTTCATCATCGGCGGCAGCCAGCAGCTGCTGATTTAGCACTAAATGTGCAGCAAGCCGTGGCGCGTTACAATTCTTCATTCAACTCGATTTAGTTTTCGTGCCTAATTTGTGTACTGTTTTGTTTTTGTCGGGAAAACTTTTCAGTCCAACATCATTGTTGATCTCTTAAAACGGTATCGAATCGTCAGCCACCATAGCTAAGTGATTAGTATCCGGACTGCCTCCCCGACTTTTCGTCTTTTTGGCGGTTGTCGTTTCGGTGTCAATGGGAAACTGTTAAGAGAAAAATGCACACAGGGCGTTGCATACTCAATGTGGGTTGTTGAAACCTGGTGAAGGTCAGCAGTGACCAAGTGACTGTTTCGCGTCAGAACAAATCCGTCTGAAATTATTTTATTCGATGTCGCTATTCCCAGTATAAAATGCGCACAGCTGTACCGCTGACCTTTCGTAAATTTTCTGTAATAAAACTTGGTTTGTTGTTGCCAAATACAAAGCTTTCAAATGGGAAGAAAATGTTTCAAAATTGTATCGTACGATTCAAATATTTGTAGTTTTTCTTTTTTTATTATACCATATGACCGTCAACCAAAGCAAATAAATATATCTTCGTATTTTATTGAACGCTTTCAAGTGAGCAAAATTCATCGCTGTTTGGGTGGGGGTCGGCGTGTCCGACAACAAAGCTCTGCAACATACATATTTGTGTATTTCACTATGCACAATCAACGCAAACGGTGCACCGAGTCCCGTCACTGGCTGCAGCGTATTTTGCCGCCCACGCACGGTGGCGCAGAATCGTGAAGTTTCCGCTGCCACTGGCGTTGAGTGGGCGGCGAAGAAAGCGAATTGTGTGCGCACTTTCGAAAAATACAAAAGAAATCACAATTAATTATCAATTTACAGAGCAACAACACAACAAGCGAGCACCATTTTAAAGAGAGCCTTAACCTCAATAAAATTGTAAGAACAAGCTGCCAAGCAACAAACACAACAACAACAACAGTGGCGCCAGTAAACGTAATCCAAGTGCGCTGCCGAAAATACTGAGGCCGAAAGCCACAAAGGCAACAACAAAAATGACAATGGCAATGATAAAAAAAAGGTGGCAACCTCTGGTGCGACAGACAGCACACATCACAACAACAATGTCCAAAAGCACTGCGGTAGACAAAGCATTGCGTGCTTGACACTAGAAGCATTTTTGGCGCGTAGAAATATCACACGGCGAAAAAACGTCAAACGGCACAAAATGAATGGCCCAACAGCAACAAAAACAACAACTTAGCGTGCCACATTCCCAGCCGTTTAAGCCACATTTGTTGCTAAGCTAACTTGTAACGAAAATTGGCACAACAGCAAAACAGAAACAAGTCGGCAACCACCGTCGAACACACTCACGCCAACAACCAACCGCGTTGTTGCTGAACTCGAAGCGTTGTTGGCGGCATGGCAGAAGCAGAGAAAAAGCGGCAGCGCGTCAACAGCACTTGTTGCTATTGTTATTGCTAATGCGATCAGTGACCGATGATGGCTTAAAGCCGTGTGGGGGCGGCGGGGAGGGGGAGGGGGGGGGTTTCTGCAGTACCTGCATACTACACACTCAATTTGGCTGAGACAACAGCAGCACTCAGCTTTGAACGACAAGCTGAAGATTTGGAACAAACAACTGTTTTTGGCTATTACGAACTACAACTGTTTTCAGTTGTGTGTGTGTGGCCTATTGCACTTATGCTGTGACCAATGCTAACTGCTAAAAGGCCAACAACATGCATCTGTTTTAGTGGTTGAAGTTGCAATACATAATGACCCTAAGGAAAGACAGGGACCACAAGCAAATCAAAGAACCATAAATGCAACAAACATTCACCAAGACATGAAATGCGCATCCTTTTAGCTATTTCGTTAGCTGTGGTTGTTTAGGCCTGCAAATTAAAGACAGACAGACGAGCAGAGAAATGGGAAGGCAATGACTCGACAATCCAAAAGCCATTTGGACCCACGCTAGTCTTCAACGTCTTCCGTTTTGGGATGAACGCTTTTCACATATTTTTTGACAGTTTCTCTTTTCTTATGTATTTCGTATTTTTGGCATCAAAATGATACCTGAACAAAAAGCGCCGTTACACTTGAGCGGTTCTGAAGAACAAATTTGAATATACCTGTGCTACCGCGCACACACACACACACAAGGCGCCATTGTCAGTGGCTTTTTTGAGTTTTGGCTTCAAGCAAAAATTAAGTGAGGCGCGTTCGGCCGAATGAATACAAGAACTAAAAATACCGCTACACATAAACTCGCCATCTCTCCCTCTCTTTTTGCAGGCCTTCTCATGGGGCCTTACATTAAAATTCTGCGCCTTCGCTTCCTTGTCGGTTGATGGTTTCATCAACAATTCGTTATCCTCTGCCGACTGCGCCGCCTTAATTTGCGGGTGTTGTTGTTTGAGCGCGAAAAGTGACGTTGTTGGTCTGGCCTCCCAAACTTCTCCTCGCTGCTACGCTACTAAAAATATCGCAACAAAATAGCAAAATTTGTTTGCTTTTGGCATTAACGCGTTTTGCCACGCTGGCACAGTGTCACAGTCGGTCTCGTTTATTTTTTAGCCACAGTTTGGGCATTGTAAAATTTTGCCAAATCGAGCAGAAAATAAACTGCACGGAAAATTTCGAAAATGTGTTCATCGCATTCGAATTTTTCGCTCCTTCTGAGTGGATTTTATATTTTTTTGCTTCGGATAGAAAATTGTTGCTTGTTTCCCGATTAAAAGCCAAGTCGGTTTTTGCCTCGAATGAAATTCAGTTTTATTTTTAGCCCTTCATGGAGCCAAGTGATCAATTGATTATAGTAGTGTGCAAAGATGTTTGAATGCCATGCAACATGTGTATCCACAACTAGCTCAACAGCAACAGCCACTGGTGCTTGTTTACATTTTGCCATATTTGAGTGGCATCGCCTTCGTCGCTGAGCGCTAGTCACTCTTAATGAAGCCACTTGAAGTCAACGGACGACCTTTGCAGGCTGCAATTCCATTCCTCGCTTTTCAATGTAATCGCACGCGACTTGTCACATTGTAAATGCATGCAAGGTATCCACATACAGCGGCCCAGCGAGCCACAGCCGCAGCCACTCGCAAAACGCGGCCCGCGTCTACGTGTGTGCTGGCACCTGGTATGCGCTCCCTCACGATTTGTGTTTTGAACGGCAGCCATTGCAGCAACACACTAACCAACAAGAACAACCGCATCGTCGATACCCACCGTCGCTACCCGCTTCAACAATCCAAGAGTCGTTTACACGGTGCCTGCACCAAAAACGCCAGACTCCACACCAAAGTGGCTAACACTACCACGTAGCGTAAACTGGGACCATCGTCGAAGTTATCGCGAATTCAAAATCGATAAGCTGCACACGGCTCATTGCTGGTATTGGGTCGACTTCAGGGGCCTTGGGTATCGAGTGTGTTCGTTCAATAAGAATTGAAATTGGCAGGTCTATTGCATGTCCAGAGACGACAATCGAAAGGGCCTCGCATGCCTCAGATATTCCCCACAAGCAAAGAAAAAAGTTAACAATATGAAAGGGATTTGTTGTTGTGAGTCCCTGTAGATACATGATTATAGGAGCAGGACTTGAATTGTGAAATTAAGCTATAGAACTCAGACGCTTTTGTGTGAACGCAGCTCTCCGCCGTATATCTTGCAAGCTTTCGGCACGGTTAATTGAAGTGCTGAAAAGTGACTAGTTGAACGACGAAATCTAGCAATTGAGCAATATTTGAATCATTCGTGTTCAACACAGAGCTGCATTCATTCGCGCCCATCCACCAATTTCAACAACTTCAACAACCTATGTATGTATTCTATATACTTATCAAAACCTGATTTTTAAGTGGAATGGACAGTGGCCGCAACAACAACAGCGACACCAAGCAGACCAACGCATCAGCAAAGCGAAGAATTTCAATTAGAAAATGTCAATGTCAAGTTGAATTTTCAATGTCAACTTTTGGCCGTGTGTTGTTGTTATTATTGACGGTGTTGTGCTGGTGCTAAGCGATATTTTGGATTGTCGACAGCCGACTGAGGGTTTGCCGGATGGCAGGATGCTGCTGACAAATGGGGGTGGTGAGGCGGCAGCGGCGGCTAGTTGCCACTTTGAATACGTATGTAGCTGCTCTTACGTCACGTGAACGCGTACGCGTAAAGCGGTCAAACATGATTTGATGATTTCTCAGGCAACAAGACGATACCAACAAAGCACGCAATGCATATTTAGCACGAAAGTAAGCACACAATATTATGAATGGTGAGAGGAGCGCGAAGCAGGAGCGGAGACAACAGAGCGAAGGCAACGAATAAGCCGACGCAGCACTGTGTTTGTCGCCGTAGAGCGCCAAAGTGACAAGCACGGAAGAGCAGAGCTCCAAATTGAAAACGAAACAAGCATTGGCCAGCGAAGGGTCGTGGCGGGGCAGGGACAGAAAGAAACAAAGAAAAACAAACAAAACCAAAGCAGAGACGAGAGTGGCGAAAACTTGTTTTGTATATTTTGAACTTAATCGGGCGACACGACGCTGTTATTTTTATTTGGTCGGAATATAGCAACGTTGACGGGGGCGGGAAGTGGAGTGTTTTGTTGACGTGCCATTCGGGTGTGGGTCTGCACAATGGCCAGCTGACAGCCGTAAGAAAAATTCGTACGTGACTCAAACGTATCGGGAATATGCGCGCAGTATATAATGTACTGGTGTTGTTGTTGTTGTTTTGATTCTTTGTCGTAGGTGCATGCATGTATGCGTATCCAATAAATCCACAACAATAACCATCACTATTCGCGTTACCACGTTTCCACCCACAAAGTGTGCAATCCTGAAAGGCGATTTCGTTCGGTTTTTACGTTCTTACTTATTTTAATTTGACATTCTCCCCTATTTATACTTCTCATCCAGAGCAACAGAGGTGTAAAATTTGCGAACCATGGAAAGTTTTCATATGACAACATAAAAAAAATCGAAAAACTTTGCTTGTGGAAACGGGTCCATCTAAGCAAGAGAGAGGCGCTATTGTGAAAGAGAGCGAGAGCTGAAGAGTGGCTAGAACCATGGTTGCCACTCGACCAAAATTTTGTTAACGAAAAGTCTTTTGAAAAGTAACCAAAAAGTAGAAAATGTAACCATAACCAAAGAAAAAACGAAGTTTTGGTCGTTGTTTCCTGTAGGCAATCAACAAAAAAAAGTCGTCAAACACGAATAAAATAAACCAACCCCAAAAAATAACCCATTTTGGTTAAAAGTAACCAACTGTGGCAAAATTTGGCTAAAATTTTGCTAACGGGAAGTGTTTTGTAAAGTAACCTAAATGTAACCAGTTCAAAAACAAAACAAAATACTTACTTAGAACTTTCTTTCTTGCTTCATTGTGTGGAAAAAATATAATTTGCTTGAATCATTATCCCTAAAAAAAATCATGTTTTCTACATTAGGTTTCCCTTGCAAAAAGGCATCAAGCAGAAAATAAAGTAACCAAACGAGAAAAAACTAAGCTTTTTAGGGTTAAAGTAACCAACTGTGGCAACCAGTGTTTTGACATATTACTTTTGAATGTAACTTAAATTAAATTACTTAAATTAAATTACTGGCTTCTGAAAGAAACATAGTTTTCTTACGTGGGTGGTCCGATAAGTACTTAGCCTACAAAAGAAAAACGAAAATTTTGGTAAAGTGACGATTTATTTCTCAACGTAGTCTCCTTTCAACTCGATACACTTGACTCAGCGATGCTCCAACTTCTTTAACCCGTCTGAAAAATACGTTTTCTGGAGGCCTCCGTGGCGGCGATAACCTCCTCATTCGACTCAAATTTCTGCCCGGCGAGTGACTTTTTCAAGTTTGGAAACAAAAAGAAGTCACACGGGGTCAAATCTGGAGAATACGGTGGATGGGGTAGCTGTTCGTATCCTAATGCGACCAATTTGGCGAATCACCGACCGATATTGCTCTTTTTCCATTTTTCTAAAATCCGCGGACACGTTCGTTTCCACACGCGGTCAAAACAAAACTACAAATCCAATATGGCTGAAATTTTGACAGTAGCCGTCTACGAGGATGTACTACACGATAGTAAATTTCTCTTACGATAGTGGCACCATCGGGCGGTGGGGCTAAGTACTTATCGGACTGCCCACGTACATATTATTTGAATACCTATGTAAGTAATAATAAATAATAAGTAACTTGGAAGATGGTTACTGATGGTTATTGCTTGCGGGGAAGGTAATAAGTTACATTACTTTTTTTTTGCCAAAAGTAATAATATTACGTAGTTAGTTATATTATCTAATATATTACTCTCATTACTGGTGGCAACCGTGGCTACAATAGTCGAGAGTGCGCGTTGGTGTTGCAGTCATTGAATGACTGGGTTTCGGTCATCACTCAGTCGGATTTGGCGAGGAGGAGCGGCTAGGGGAGCTCGTGATTATCGTCGAGGCCGCTGATTGGCCGACCACCGGTCGTTGGCAAGGTACATGTGAGTCAAGTGGCGATGTGAAACACAACAGTTTGCATTGTTGACGTTAAACCAACCAACCCATGTTGCGACTTGGGTACTCGCTTCGTTTCGCAACGCATTGTTGCAATTTTTTGTTGTTGGTATTGGTGCCAACTAATGGCGCATATGGGATTTCATTTTGAGGCGTCCGTACGAAACCGATATTGAGGGGGTTTGAAGCCCATTGCGCGCGCCACTGGGACAAACAGCACAACAGCAAAACACCCCACCCTGATTCATGTTTCGGCGCTCCGCGTCTTTGGCTTGAGAACAACCAGTCGTCTTTACTCTCTTTTCTAGAGAGCCATGTGCAGCGACCAAACACGTGTTGTTGTTGTTGTTAGAGTTGGTGGCATTGTGTTGAGAACGTTTGTTGTCGATTGCTCAGTGACGATGACGGCAGCTATTTTTCAACGGGCTGCGGCACCCATACAGACGTGTCGGACGAGCGTCCGCAAGAGGAAACGGCGGGGCTTTTTGTTTGAGTGCAGAGTTGCCATCGCTCGCCGTTTGCAACTTATTGCATGTATGTCATCGATCACAAGTTTTCAAAGACTTGTCCATGTGTCAACTTGGATGGACAGAGACAGAGATAGTCGCGTGCGGCTGACACTTTCGCACGTCACTGAACAACAACAGCATCGTTTAAATTTACTAAATGCATTTTTGAAGCACCAGAAATTAATTCTGAAACGTTTGTTTTTTTATTTTCCGCCAAATCATTCAAAGGGGGTAGGGTCAGGGGCAAGGGTCAGTGAAGCATGTTGTTCCGAACAACAAAATGTTATCACTCCGTCGTTGGACTTTGAACTGAGCCGGATGTTCCTTGTGATTTGAGTGGCGTTTGTTATCGTCCTTCATGCACCGGCGGCTGGTGGCAACCCATTCGTTTGTTTGGTTTGTCAGTTGCTGCGTTCGTGGGGTTCGGGCCGTGGACACCATTTCACGCTTTATCGCCAACGGCCCACTAGTAAAACAACAATCACAGCGTCCCCTGGCCAGTGGCGCCCGGAGCAGCTTCCGCCGCAGCGTTGCACTCTTACGAAATGTTGGGGCACTCTCGACGCCGACTCGTGTTCTGTGTATTCGCTCGGGTTTACTGGCGCTGCAACACGCCGTTCGAGGCAGCAACTGTGCGCGGCGTGCAACCATCGCCGCACCGGGCAACGCACCAGCAAACAAAGTGCATGCGAATATTTGTCCGACGCGCTGATACGGGCGGAGCGAGGCGAGGCGAGTGGAGCCGGTCGGTGGTTGACGGCGCTTTTTGCTTTGTTGTTGGTCGCGTGTTTAACTCTGAGGCGCTCGGTGATGGGCAATGGGAAAACTGCATCGCCGAGAGCGAACGCAATGGAAACTGTAACGGTATCTGTGTGCGTCCGCTGCAACAATGTGCGCGCTTGTAATTCGCACGAACTTTGCGGTGGGAGTGTGCGAGCGTGTCGGGCCCGGGTTATCGAGCGGATACTTTGTGCTGCACACAGATACTCTCACCAACACAACGAAATTATAAGAGAGCGAGCCCGTACGTTTCTTCGTGTGGGTTGCAGCGAATTCTTTTGCTTCTCTTAATTCCTACACATTTTGTAAATGAATTAGTAAATCTCAGTACGTGGATTTTTATCGTCGCGCTATTCGCTGAAATACGCTGACTCCTTGGGGTGGACCACACTCAGCCACCCATCCGTTGTATTGTTGTGTTGCTGCGAACGTCGGCGGCTCTCTTTTCTCCGATCTGCATCCCAGCCGGAAATCTTACGGGTAGACCGTGCTGCACTCGCCAGCAGCGTGCCGGCTAATTATGGCCGCAGCCCAAACTTCGTAATTAATTTTCTAGTCGCAGATTGTCGAACCATGGCCATGATGCTAATCGCTCGTCATTTCGGTGTTTGTTTGGTGCTGTGAACAATTTTCCCATCGGCATGTGTGCGCCACGACGTCGTTGGTGTGTGTAGTATTGACACGCTGCATAGGCGTTGTTGCTTTTTTCTATGTATGTTGCTGTTATTCAGCATTGGCTTGGCTGCTCGCACAATGTGCGGTTGGCTGCAATTGAAGCCCATAAGGCGGCAGCAGACAGACAGTCAGCCATACCACATCAGCAGCTATCATCACCAACACCAACAACACTACCAGCGTCGGAGCACCGGAGCGCATCACACCACAGCGCAGCACACCACATCGACACGCAATACGGTTTAATTGTGTCTAGCGAAGGCAGAGACAGGGGCAAAAAAAACAAAAACAGAACACACACTCACGCGCACTGGCTCTGGCTCACCAGCAACCAGCTCGGCGACGCAAAGCACAGTTAGTCGCCGTCTCAGCTACCAGCCAATCAGTCCACCAGTCAGCCAGCCGGACATACACGTACCGCACACCCCGAGAGACGTTGTTCGCTCAGTGTGAGCCCGCAGCGCCCAGCAGTTTGCCCAATAAGTAGGGAAGACCCCGGTTTGATTCCGATCGCCGGCCACACAAGGAAGCGGGAAGGTTCCTGCATAAAACGAACGTTCGAATACCAGCAATCCGCTGATTCTTGCAATCGTTGCAACAACTCCAACAACGCCGTCATTGTTGTCATCAAGGCGAGTCATCGAAACAGTGTCAATGCTGGGTCGGACAGCGTCAAACACTGGAGAATTTCCGCTTGTGGCCAACCGTTTCGTATAGTAAAAAAGTTTTCGTGCAAACTCAACAACAAAGTGCCTCACGCGCTCACCATTGCAACGACGGCAACGGCAAAGGCAAAATTCGTGAATTCAATTCGAAAAAGAATCGGACCATTTCGGTATTTTTGTGGGTGAGAGAAATTTCATAACGCAACAACAATAGAACGAGCAACAACAGCCCCAACGGCAGCCACAAGTTTGGATTTGGTGCTTTTTATTCTTGCTCGTCGTCCCCTCACGTGGCTGCATTGCGCGCGCGTGTGTGTGAGCCAGTGAATGCTTTGTGGTCGTGTTTGTGCCTGCAAAACAAAGGAAGAAGCAGCGGACTAAAAACAAAAAGCAAAAAGACGGAGAAAATGTTTACGTGATTCTTCTTTTACTTTCGACTTCGGACAAAAACAACACCAACAACAGCAGCCACAGCGCGGCCAGCAGCGATTGCATGCAAAACTACATACAAAAACACTCTCCATGCGCATATGTAAAACAAGTAGAATTGTTGATTGTGTACTCTCTGCTGGTTCTATTTGCGCCGATTCACCGCGTACCGCCCTGCTGCCATCCTGCCCCACCCCGCCAGTACCCGGTCAAGCAAGCCGCCGCCACCGCAGTTTGCATAGGAATTGGTGTGTGAACGCGTCATCGGCGCTCGGAAATAGTACAAATAAAAGACGATAAAACACCGAGAAACAAGTGACAAAGTGAAGAAAGAACGTGAAGGCACGGAAAAAAACGCACACACACAAAATTTCAACAAAATACACAAATTGTGGTTGCTTGCATGGTGTTGTGGTCGCTGCAATAAGATTTCAACCACCTCTGCAGCGAAACGAAATCAACAAGAACGACAGAAGCAACAAGAAGAGCAAGACTAATAATATTAAATATAATAGCAACAATAACAACAACGAGGACAAGAACAAGTACACGAGCGATAAACAACGACCAAAACAATACAAGTCACTGCCAAACAAAGAGACAGAGACGAACGGGCAGACGCACAGCGCAGCAACGAGTGGCAAGCAACAAGCACAATAAACAGCAACAACAACAACACCAGCAGCAAAAATAATTGAACACGATTTGCACACATACACAAACACAAAAGTGGAAACGTTTTGTTTGAATAAAAGTATTATGAAATAAGACAAAAGAGAAGAAACACAGACAGAGAGCGCCCGAAAGAGCGAGCGGACACTGAGAAAGGCAGAATCGCGTGTAAAAAGCATAAATTCGTAAAAAATTAAATTAATAGTGCCAAGTGAGGCATACAGCAAAAAAGTCAGAAAATCGGCAGCGCTGGCAGTAATAATTGCCAGCAGCAACCCAGCGAACTTGCAATTGCAGTTGCACACAACGCGAACAAGACAACCGACAGCAGCAGCAGTCAACGGTCCAGGCAAGTACACCACACACAAACAGAAAACAATTAGTAAAAAAAATGCCACCGTCAACAACGCCAACAACGAATCTGATTATCGCCATTGACAGCAGTGCCGGCGGAACGATAAAAAGTTCCTGCTGCAGCCAGAGGAGCTGGAAACAATGTTAAACTACAGCAGTCATCGGTGATAATTAAATTTACTCGCTTCAGTTCGTTTTGTTCGGTGCGATTTGTACTGGGTCCCCTTGCCCATATGTACATGGGTCGCACTGGTCGTCGCCAACAGACGCCCAGCTGCCGACCTCGACCCTTGCATTCCGATCGTTGACATCGCACGACCGGCACGTTTTCCTCGGATCCGTTTTGAATCAAATTCAGTTGTGATAATTTCTCAAATAATTGTTTGTGCGATTGGAGGGCTCTATGCAGACGTACATGTCTTCCAAGGACCTTTCTGGGGCTGGCGAAAAAGATTTATACTTGGAGCTCGGTACAAAATTGAAATCTCAAAATTGGCTTTTGTGCAAGTCGCGTGGCTCATACCTGCAAATCCGTACTTTCTGCAAGCTTTATTGTTATTCAATTATATTAAACTTTTTGCCGAGCTTCGTCAAAAACGTACATAATTGTCTGGTACACACTAGAGCTGTACAACTATCTATAGTATCGATGGTTTTTTTACGCCACTATCGATGGTTTTTGGCACTATCGATACTATCGGTTTTTATGATGTCGGCAATGACTCCAGAATATTCGTCTCATGGGTCTGTTGTTCCGCTGGTACAATCTCATGCACGTTGAACAAGGGGCGTGGTACTGTTTTTGTAGCAAAGATTTGCTAATAACTTTGGACTTTCGACTGAACAAATTTGGTAATCATTGAACAAAGGGACGTGACGTTGCCCATATAACTACAATTTTTATTATGAAATACTTTCGGAACTTCAAGTCTCATAGCATTGAAATAGGTAAATAGCATAGGCATTGGAAAAGGGGCGTGGTACTCTTCAAGCAACTCAAAGTCTTAATATCGAACAGCCGGCATAGGTACCATAGCTTTCAGTACAATTACCGGGTGCATATTAATATATGAAACAATTTTGATTAATCCTATAGTATCGATGTTTTTCACTCAAACTATCGAAAACATCGAAACTATCGATAGTTCTAGTTCGTACGCCAAGTCTGAGTGCTGACTCAAACTTATCTGCTCCGTACCACACTTCGGATCGTGTTCCGTGCCATGAAGTGATGCGGAAAACTGAAGACTTGTGCGCGTATTGGAGGCGCTCACACTGCGCTGCGACCTCGAAATGGCGATTTGGCCAGGTGTCGAGAGCAAAGTGACGTTACTCCAAAAGTGAGCGGAACACTGCTGGAGAACACATTTTCCTTGAGTTTAGACGATTTCAGACTTTGACAGTCAAAAGTTGGCTCCGAATCGGGACAAGTAGCGATGCCAACAACAACAAAAAAATGTTAAAAATGTTGCTGATTTTGGTTAATTGTTGTTCAAGGCTGTGCGATTTCTTACCAGTGTTTAACTTGATTCGAAACGTTTTTTACTTACCATAATTTTGTTGCTTGGCGTTTTTGTTTTCAGACGGTTCCTTCCAATCTACAGTCGTGGCGCGGTTGTTCACTTCGTCTTGTTTTGTGCTTTGGCATGCTTTATGCTATATTTTGTTGATTCGCTGCGTGTGCGTAGCGTAAAAACTATAGAGAATAAAATAGAAATAACAACAACTACGGTTGCGTAAAACACGGGAAGAATTAACGCGCAAACTCAAATTAAATACGATTTGCATATTCCGACTGACTTTCGATTGTTGTTATTGCTTTCCTGTTTACCTAATGTGAGTCGTAGGGGCCGCGCCAGCAGCTGGTCGAAATAAATCCCGGAATGCATTCGCTATTATACAAAAGGTCTATGGAAGAAAGGTCCCGCCACTTAAACGTCAAAAAAATTGATGTGCTCGTGTGACGTCACACAGAAGCGAGGTCTGATTGGTCGAGTTTGTCAAATGTTAGGAAATGTAAACAAAACTGAGGAAAAGTAGTTGCCATACAATACGTTTTAACAATTGTATACAATTTAAATATATTCTAGGAACCTTTTGTGTATTACAAGCGATTTGAATTGTTTTGTTTTTGCTTCGGAAAGCACATGAAACTTTAGGAAATTGAAATATGTACATATGCATATGAAATAATTTTGTAATTTTATCCATTTTTCGTATTCATAAAATACGAATAAATAATATATAAATGTGGCAACACTACGAATTGCACATTCTACGTCACAACATGGCGAGTGGCGTAACCTTTCATTTATAAACCTTGTATTATACCCAACAATAAGTTTGATCGAAGCAAACAACTTCGGAAAAATGCGGCACGCATGGACGGTACAAATGATAATCGCTCGCATTCACGACGCACGATGCGGGCTCGCGTCGATGCATATTTTTCGTCTGTCATTTGTTTGTGTGTAATACACCCGCAGTTCGCAAATATATATCGGTTGCGCCAGCCGACCTGAGGCAGGCAAATATATCGGGTTCTTAAGAACAATTTTAGGTATTAGGAATTTAAAAAAAAAAAAGTAAAAGATTTCAAATTCCGGAACGTCCGTGTTACTTGACGAAAAACGGACAGGGCACGTCTTCTCATACACACAAAAAGCATTCAGCTATGCTCCCGGCAGCGTTAACTTGATTTTTTCGGAGCTATAAAAACAGTAAGAAACAACAAAATGTTAATATATTTTAGAAAAATTCTAGAGTAGTGTTGAGTGTAGAGCGATAGCCGCCAATTTCCCCCAACTGTCGTCGTTGACTTTAATCCAGCCATTGTTATTTATTTAGTAACGATCGGCGTTTTGTTTGCCGGCCAGTTCAACAGCTGAAATAAATATCTGCTAACTTAATTTACGACGTTATTACTTTGTATTTCTTTTTGTTGTTGTTTCGGTTTTAATTTCTGTAATTTCGCACATGCATTCAATTGGATTCTCATGTGATCAGACATTTGGATGAGGCAGCGGGCGGTACATATTCGTATTCAAACAAGCAAGCAGCAGTAGCAACAACAACAACTATGCTACACATTTAAAGCTACAAATACATCGAAACAACAAGTCAGGTAGCTGAAATTCACATACAGACTGGGCGCCGCACGGAGCCAGTCCCGCTGTCGGCTGGCGGAGTGGAGGCTGGGTGGGTGCTGATGTCATGTGTGGCATGAGTTTACACGCAGATGTATCAACGAGACTGTGGCGAAAGCCGTAGAGAGAAGAAGAGCTAATTGTGTGCGAATTTTCATTCTTCTAATTTCATTGCTGCTTTTGACTGAATGGTTAATGTGTTGGATCACGAGTTTGAAAGTTGTCGGTTCGAATTTCAAATCAGCCAACTCCAAGTACACAAAAGTGTGCATTTGCCTGTTGCACTCTCGGCACGCAAGAGCGAACCTCCGAAAGAACTCGCGAAGGAGTTTTTCCTTCGATTCTTACTTACAAAAAGTTGCCTGGTTCGGCTACAAATCGCTGCACACACCTGAAGTTGCCATTGCTCTCCTTTCGGCTCCGCCTACAATGGTGTTTGCACCTTTTGAATGCATTCCGTGCTCTGCCACTATTTTTGATGCACTCCACTCCACTCGTCTCTCTGCGGCAGACTTTAAGTGCACAAAATGCACCATAGTACAACCACATGAGAGCATTTCAGTCGGTCTAGTCCGACTTGTTGGTACCCTGCACCAGATCCAGGCACCTTTCTTCGTGGTTGGAAAAGAACAGAGTTGCAGAGACCAAACAATCCCAGTGCCCAATGATTGAAAGCATTTTGCTATTCTGGCCAGTGTTGCCACAACCGAAAAATTTAGTTTTGATATTATTTCTTATTATGATATTTTTTTTAATTTCTTATTATTTATTATTTACTGCAGTAAACACGACAAAAACACAGATTCCAGAAAACCATGAAAATAGATTTTCCGCGCTTTTGAGGAAACACACTTTTGAAGGGGGGATTGGGGGTTCAAATCCCCCAAACACAAAAATTACTTGTGAAAAGTATAGTTTCAAATGGTATTGGGCTGAAAAGTTGGACACAAAACTTCCCACCAGTTATGCCAAACATTTTTTTACAATCATGCCAGAGCTCTACCAAGTTTGGTAGAATTCTCCCAAAGCGGCAACACTGCGTGCCGACTGTCGAGAAATTTGTCCGACTCGTCGACTGATGAAACAGCCAACGAGCGGCTGGGGCGATAACGTCAGTAAGAGTCGCGGCGCTGGACGGAGCGGCGCGGCGCTTGGGGACAAGGGAGAATGCACTCCACACTCTGGGAGAGCGAACACGCTGCCACAGGCAGAGTTCAACTATCGAGAGAGGCGGCAGGGCGCCAGCAAGTGCAGCGATAGCAACGTCAATGTACGCGCAAACACTACCGCTGCCGCCGTTATTGTTGCCGCCTATCGCGCTCGCGACTGTTGCATATCTGCTTTTGCATGAGTTGCTGCCGAGAGCCGTTGCTGTCTGTTGATTCACAATCGGCATTTGCAGCAGTTTTGTGCAGTGGGTCTATGCCGATGTGTCTGTGTGTTCGTGTTTTCGCCCGGGCGTCCGCGGTGGGAATGGTGGAGAACTTGAGTGGTATTTAAATAGGAAAGGGCTCTAAGATTTCAACAAGTGCGTGGGGTCCGTTCGGTTTTCGGCAAGGATAATGCCAGCGTCTGTGGAGCACTCGGAGCAGCCAACAAATGAGAAGCTTGTTGAAGCAAAAACTATGAAAATCTGGGGCCAGTTTGCACACGGAAAGTTTTCTTTCTTCAAAGACAAGTCAGGGCACACGGAACTTGTAAAATTGTCTTTATTCACGCCTCACATTTGTGAAATGAGTCCGAAGTGAACGACGGGTCACGTACTACGTGCTTATGTGACTTTAGATAAACAACAACAATAGAACAGCAACAACAGGACTGTTACACCGACATTAACTTGGCAAATTTAAGGCAAACGGCCCTGGTCCTATCAGTGTGTGCGTGTGTTGGCGTCGTCTGTGTTCTGTTTAGTTGGTGGGCTTTGCCAAAACAGCAGGAATTCAAAAACGCAAAAGCGACGCTCCACTTCGCTACAGCAAAACAACCAACAACACAGCACTGGAGAAATGAAGAAAATAGAAGCAAAACCATGGCCGAAAACTATGCCATGCCGAAGTTGATTCGAAAACGCCGCCGATTCAGAGTTGGGACAAAGGGCAAGCAAACAAGCAAACTCGATAAACAAAAGCAAACTGTATGTATATTGAAACGAAGAAATAACAGAAAACATTAGAAAAGGCAAAAGACACGTTTCGCTGTGGTTGCATTGATTCAGTGAGCAGCAGGGAAGTTCGCCAAAGCGAAAAGGCGAAAGTCACAAACGAGACGCTAGCGACGGTGTGTCGGTCGCTGGCGGTTGCTCTGGCTGCGTGCGTCACCGCGCGATTTTCGGTCGACCCGTCGGCGAATGGTAAACAAATGTCGTACGCAGCGCAAATGCCAATAAAGCGCAACGCAAAGCGCGCAGCGAGTAAACCGTGGACTGCAAGTGGGGGTGCGATGGGGTGGAGTCGGGCGGAGGCCGAAACAGAGCTGGTTGCGGCGTGCATGAGCCACAAATTGTGTCGTCCGAGCCGCGCCGCACATCTTTCGCGGCTACGTACGCACAACGTGTGCGTGTTTACTACTTTGCGACATAGTAAGACTGCGAGCGCCTTGCTTTGGCTCAGCGGCTTTTCGCTCGCTCTCTGTCTAGGCGCTTCGCTCTGTGCTGTCTGCCTCGGCTTCCCTCCGGCTCCACGTTCGCCAGCGTGGCTCGGCTGGCTGTCTGCGAGGTTGGGCCACGGAGCGGACTCCGTGTGGCGAGAGGAGCTGACACCCGAGTCCAGAATCCAGTCGCAGCTGGGTTGCTGCGCACGTCGTACGCTGCCGATGCTGCTGCCGCGCTCCGCTGGCTGTTATTTCGAGTGTGCTTGGCAACTCTGCGCTTTTGTTTATAGCAATGAATAAAGCTATTCTTAGTATTGTTTGCGTTATTGCACACACAAGTGTATATTTGTATGTATGTATGTATGTATATCTGAGTGTATGCGGTTCGTGAATGATAATTGATTTTTCTGTTTTGGAGGGAATTTGTGCATTGGGCGTGTCTGAGTAAATTCTCGTCGAATGTTTTCGCCGCCAAGTGCCGCACGTTGGGAGCGAAACGATTCGAACAAAGCGCGGAAGCTTAACCCCGCAAACGCCTACAAACTGGTATAATTCCCAGTTACTTGTGTTATCTTTTGATTTTGTGGCCATTGCAAGACGAACGCAGACGTTTTGTGGAACTATTTTTTCACGGCATTATTTTTATCACATCACAATGGACTTCAAATCAATTTCGAAATGTTTCCGTTTAGCAATCCTTGTTGTGCACATAGTAACTGTCGGACAGATTCTTTCAATCATTGCACCTACTTGTAATCCGTCGATGGAAGGCGACGACGATTCCATTTAACGTACGGCCACATTTTTTCCATTGATGGTTCTAATATATATTACGAACGAAAGTGAAAGTTACTATTCGATATAACGAATATTTTTGTTGTTTTTCACCCTCGTCAAAAAAAACCTACGAATTGTTTTTATTTGATCATTCACATTCTTTACAACAACAGCGAATGTTTTTGTTTTCGTTACGTTAAAACTTTCAAATTAACGTCAAGTTACCAACATTTTGAAATTCTGTTTGTATGCATTGCTGATCATTTTGGCAGGATTTGTTTTGCGTTCCGTCGGCTTCTTTCTTTTAAATATTAAAATTTCAATAATCAATCAAGGGAAATTGCCATACAGAAAAGTGTACTTGCGGTAAAGAAGCAATCGCGCATCGAAGACTTTTTCACTGTACACACATAGCCACATTTGTATTTGGAAAATGCTGGAATAAAACAAGATATTTATTTAAAAATTGAATATGTTAAACTTATTTCTTTAAGGATGGTTTTTTAAAACTAATACAAATTTCGATCGATTTAACGAATTTTTCGATTTAACAAATTGCATGTACAACATAAGATTCGTTATATTGGACGTCCACTGTACATACATTTGTATGTATGTGAAGTCTTTAGTCCGGAACACACACAACAAAGAATATATTCGATGACGAAGAAAAAGATTTATTTTGTCCTATGTGGAGCACAAATAGTTTTGAAGTGAAAAAATATATGAAAACAGGACATACAGGATAATGCATACAAAAACGATTGAAAAACATAAACAAGTACAAGTATATGTGTACCAAGTATATAACAACACCCCCTCTCAATCGTTTATAAATTATGAAACAAATGAATCAACACCCCTTCTTAATCGGTAACTCCAATATCCTGCCGCATCTTGCTAAATGTTGTCAAACCAGTGGATTTCGTGAAAATGTCAGCAAGTTGATCCTTGGTTCCAATACCTTCTACTTTAATGAATCCAGAAGCAATATTGTCACGAATGAAATGGTGCTTGATATCGATATGTTTGACTCGCTTGATCTCCAAGTTGTTTGCCATTCCAATGCAACCCCTGTTGTCTTCGTATATTGTCACTGACTCGGATTTTATTTCCTTTAGGTCGGTCATTATTCCACGGAGCCAGATGGACTCTGTTGTAGCCGAGCTTAGAGCAACGTATTCAGCTTCACTTGATGAAGTTGCTACGGTTGATTGCTTTTTGGAAGACCAAGACACAGTGCAGCCATACACCTTAAATATGTATCCGCTCACAGATTTCCTATCACTCAAGTCGCCTGCCCAATCAGCGTCTGCATATCCAACGATTGCAATATTGCTTGTTGAACCATACTCCAGCTTCATTGTTTTCGTTCCCTTCAAGTACCTGACGATTCGCTTTAAATGCTGCCAGTGTTGCTCTGAAGGATTTTGTTGAAAACGACCCATATACGAAACGGCGAAACATATATCCGGTCTTGAACAGAGCATTATATACATTATGCTACCTAGAAGTTCTCGGTAAGGTTTATTTAGTGATTCTTGATTTTCGTTTGCTTGCAGTTGGACCCCTTTCTCCAATGGTGTTTTAACCAAATTACAGTTCATCATTCCAAATTTGTCTAGAACTTTATCTATGCTGCTTTCTTGCGATATCTTAATTCGATGTTCTTTAACTTCAATTTTCATCCCCAGAAAATGTTTAAGAGGACCACAATCCGACATTTCGAAACGCTTCATTAGTTCCTTCTTCACTTGGTCAATTGTGTCTTGTTTGCTTCCAGCTATCAGCAGGTCGTCCACATACATAATTATTATTACGGTATTACTTTTGGTATCATCTATCTTCGTATAGAGACAATAGTCGTGTCGTGAACGAATAAACCCAAGCTCCAAAAGGACGTCGTTCAATTTTTCGTTCCAGCAGCGTGGTGACTGCTTCAATCCATATAAAGATTTCGCTAGCTTGCAAACCATCCCTTTCTCGGCTTTAACTCCTTCGGGTATCTCCATATAGATATCTTCTTTCAGGTCTCCGTGCAAGAAAGCTGTCTTTACGTCTAACTGATGAACGAAGTATTTGCGTTTAGAGCTTACCGCCAACACAACACGTATCGTGGTTAGTTTTGCAACAGGCGCGTAAGTCTCATTATAATCTATCCCGTATTTTTGCAAAAATCCTTTTGCCACTAACCTTGCTTTGTACTTCACTGGTTTTCCATTTTCATCTTCCTTAATACGAAATACCCACTTTGACTTTAATGGTTTTATGTTGGGTGGCAGTTGTGTCAGATTCCACACACTGTTCTTGTCCATGGATAAAAGTTCATCCCTCACCGCATGTAACCAGTCTTCGGTATCACTTCTATTGAATATCTCCTTGTAATTTTGTGGAATGAGACTCGTATCCTCGACCGTTGCCACATGCGCTTTTGAGCCTGTTATGTAATCTAACAGTTTACATGGTAAGCGGTGTTCTCTTGTGCTGCGTCGTACTTCTGGCGGCTGTAGAATTTCTGGAACCACTTCGTCGGATGTGGCGTCCTCAAAAATGTCTTCAGCATCATCTTCGTTGCCAGACTCGACAGTTCCACCTTCCCCCTCTTGCTCGAGGCTGCATTGTATTTCTAACTGTTGACGTTCTTTTCTCACTTCACCACTTTTATACGGGAAACTGCTTTCATCAAATTTAACATCTCGTGACGTAAACGTCTTCTGCAAATCTACATCCCAAAGCTTGTAACCATTTGGAACGTAACCCAGCATTATCGCTTTTCGACTCTTTGAGTCCAGCTTTTTCCGACATTGACTTGGAATCCAGGCAAAAGCTTTGCAGCCAAAAACACGAAGTTTGGTTAAATCTGGTTTGCAACCATACCACAATTCAGCTGGTGTTACTGAATTCTTCAATGCACGTGTAGGACTTCTGTTTATTAAGTAAACGGCCGTGAGTGCAGCTTCATTCCAAAAACTCTTCGGCATTTCCGATTCCACTAACATTGCCCTAACTTTATCAGCTAATGTTCTATTGAAACGTTCTGCAACTCCATTTTGTTGCGGAGTGTACGACATGGTTGGCTCAATTTGGATGCCCTTTACTTTGTACCACGCCTCTTGTTCTTTTGAACAATATTCGCGTCCTTGATCCACAGTCAACTTCGAGATTGCATTCCCAAACATTGCTGAAGATAACGCCTCGTATTCCTTAAATGCTTCAAAAACTTGGGATTTCTTTTTAAGATTATATATTATAGTGAAATGGGAATAGTCATCAATAAATGAAACAAAATACTTTGACCCATCTCTCGCAATCGGATCAATAGGTCCGCAAACGTCTGAATGAATTCTTTCCAGCTGCCTTTTAGCCTTTGTACGCGTGCCATGAAATGGTTCTCGATTTTGCTTACCTTCAATGCAAGCATCGCACAACCCAATGTTACATGCCTTTCGATTCATATCAGGAATTAATCTCGTTTCTACAAGTTGTTCCATACTTTGTTGTCCAATGTGTCCCAAACGTCGATGCCACAGTTTCGCGTCGTCTTTACCACAAATATTTGCCTCTGGTTTCGACACTTCCATCTCGAGCTCGTACAAACTTCCTTTGAGATACGCCGTCGCCATAAGCTCACCGCCTTTGAGAATTAATGCTTTCTTTCCACAAAATTTTACTTCCGCTCCAGCATTTGTTAATTTTCGCACTGATAGAAGATTATCCCTCAATTCAGGAATATAGAGAACATCCTTCATGTACAATTTCGCGCCTTTGTTGCTTATGCCGCAAATCATTCCACTGTCTTTAGCTAACAAAGATTGCTTCTCTTTAGCTACGTTGATTTCAACTGGTGTACTTAAAGTTTTCAGATCAGTAAAGCACCACTTCTCATTTGCGAAATGATCACTTGCTCCAGAATCTAATTTAAAACTTAATTTCGTACTTGCATGGCTTTTCTCATTTCTTCTCATCATGAAGCACATCCCTTTGTTGGTAAGACTTCGCGCTTCTCCTTGTCGACAGTCACTTGATTTGTGTCCGAATTTGTTGCACTTGAAGCATTTTCCCTTAAATTTCTTGAAAAACTTCTTCTTCCCAGCAAATGCTGTTTTCTCTTCGGCTTCTTCAGCATTCCGATCGTTGAACTTGATTTCTTCGTTAATTAGTCTTTGCTTCACCATATTAAAATTTATCTTCTCCGATTCCATATTTTGCAATGCGGTTACCAGTGGGTCATATTTCTCCGGCAAAGTGATGAATAGCTGGGCCAAGATATCCGTTTCATCTAATTTGGCTCCAGCCAACTTCAGCTGCCGCGTTAAGTTTTCGAACACGGCTAAATGTGATCGCACTGACTCACCGTCTTTCATTCTTAATTTTGCGATCTGCTTTTTTAACATAAGTTGCGTTATCAAAGATGGTTTTGCAAATCCTTCTTCTAAGGAGTGCCACATTTCTTTTGATGACTTCTTATCACGCACGTAGGATAGGCAATCCGAGTGGATGAAGTTGACCAACCTGTCCATTGCTTTTCTATCCCTCTTTTCGAATTCCTTTCTTTCATTTTCTTCTGCTGGTGGATCGCCGGTTAGAACGTCCGCCAGTCCCAGCGAGTCCAGATGAATCCTTACTCTGAACTGCCAGTCATCATATCCCTCTCCGTTGAATTGAGGTATTCCGTTACTTGCTTGATGGCCCATAACCTGAAGTCTTTAGTCCGGAACACACACAACAAAGAATATATTCGATGACGAAGAAAAAGATTTATTTTGTCCTATGTGGAGCACAAATAGTTTTGAAGTGAAAAAATATATGAAAACAGGACATACAGGATAATGCATACAAAAACGATTGAAAAACATAAACAAGTACAAGTATATGTGTACCAAGTATATAACAACAGTATGTATATACATACATACTTTACACATACACAAGTCCATTCACTTACACTTCGTTCCTTCCGTCCGCTTCACAGAGGTGCATTGGCACATGTCGCCGCCCAGTGGCGCACGCAAGGCGGCTTGGGAATTGAAATCCCCCTAATATCTGTTTGTAATAAAAATTGGTGGAAAATACGGATTCAAATGGGCTCAAAAGTTTTTTACGGCATCACCCATCAAAAAGAAATCCTTTGCGGGCCACTGTCGCCGCGCATGAAAATGTTGCATCAACAAAAATGTCGATTACATTTCAAGACGTGTCGTTGCAAAGTGAGGTCCATAGACAAAAAAAACAACAACTACAAGAACAGCAAACGCAGTGCTCGTATATTCGAGTTTTTCCGACTCCAAAAAAAAACACAAAATTAAAACGAACAATGAAAGCAAAGTGAAGAAATCTTAAAGTGGTCCGGGCATCGGCGGGCAGCAGGCGGCGCACACATGTGGTGACTGCGGCTGTCGTTGGGCTGGTGCTCGTTGACGGGCGCTGCATTGTGCTCAACTACGCGCTTCTGTATGCCGGAATGTGCAGTTTTGTCTGTGTGGCTGTGTGCAGCGTCCGAAGGCTGAGTGTTTGTGTTATCAGTATCGTTGTTGTAAGTGTTGTAGTTGCTATGCGACCAACCCAGTTGACCACATCTACAAAACGTTGATCTGTCATTGATGACAGCCACGGATGTTTGTGCGCCGATCATTTTCATATAAGTGCCCCATTTGACAGCAACGCCTGGGGGAGCGACATTTATCTAGATTTTCATCGGCGAAAGCACTTTCATTATTAGGGCAAATAAACGGAAAATTATATTTACACTTCAGTATGTACAATAGATCAGTGATACAATAGCCTAAACCGGATTAAAAAGTGCAGGCGTTTGTATTGAAGTGTAAAGTCCAATTTTACATAAACAGCCAATTTTCCTATGTTAAAGTATCTCGCTTACGTTCATACAGAACCGGAAGTAAATATAAACGATTAGTCATTGAAGAAGTAGTTTTGGTGAGTGGTTGACATTCGAACAAATTCTCGATTCTCTTACCTTAGGGCTGGCTGTTGACACTCGTGAAGAAGGACATCGTCGACGACACAGCCCCCTGGGACGACACGTGAGCGCTCGCACCCAGACACGCATGTGTGCCGCTCTGTATGAGAATACCATACGGATGCGTTCGTGCGTCTAACTGCCGGTAATCGCTGGTTGCACTTTATCGCACATTTCAAAACATGCTTCCCCGGGCCCGCGGATTCTTCTCAACACCTCACGGCCAGGTTTTCCAATAACGGCGCCCACACACTGCCGCAAAGCGCAACCCAGACAAGCGATCGGAGCTGCCACCGAGCGACTCGTCGTGATTGATTTATGCAGCGACCGTAATTTCGAAAGGTAGTCGAAAATCATGAAATCCTTCACAAAATCACGAAAGCATTTTAGAGTGCGGCATTCACGAAGTCTCCGCAGAGGCTGCATTCCTCATACGACCCCATAAATGTGAACGCCCAAGTGAGACGCTCCGTTCCTGCCGCCCGCTGTGCTGAAGAACTTACAATGCACTTGAAAAAAGCACATTCGTAGGAACAACAACAACGACGATAATGACAACCGCGTTGTGTGGCGTGTTGTGCGCGTCGTCACGAAAATGTAATTGAAAGGGAGAGTGACAGAACGGAAATATTGAAAGCAAAACGCACAATGCGCGCTTTTGCTGGCTGTGCTTGATTTTTTTCTCTGTCTCCAACGCCAACACACTTCACCCTGAACAGCGCCCTTCACACTTGCGTCAACCCGTCGTATATTCGTAGTCGCTGTGTGTGTGAAGAGAGGAGGGGGAGGGAAACGCAATAAACAAAAATGCTAAAACTCGTTAAACAGAAACGCAAAAAGTGTATGTAAGCATAACCAATTGGCGATTATTTGACGTGCTTGCTCGTACTCGTACACACACACACACACACACACACTCACACAAACACTGCGATCAATTCATTCCTAAGATTTTACTGGGCAAAACACAGCTGCAGCAAGAACAACACTAACAACAACAAGCCAAACGAGAACGAGAGCCTCAAACAGCCACCATGCACGTCTTTACTTTTCACAGCAGACAGGCCACCCCCGGCGCTCGCAGTGCGCACAACGTGGTTAGGTGCACACGCCGGCGGGACCGACGTCAGGGGTGAGAGTCGACGTGCGCGTCACTGTTTCGCTCTTGCCGTCACATTGCATTTTTACGTGAATTATTGTTGTTGCGCGACGAGTGGCACGGGTGGTATGAGTGACATTTTCCGCACACTGTCGGACTTCGTCCGCCGACGCTGGCTGCATTGCTTGCTTCATTGGCGCGCGCGAGTGCTGCACCACCAACAACCGCAACCGCAGTAAAATGTAAGTTATGAATGACCGAAGTGCGAACATGAAAAATGGCAACAAAACTGCAAGCGGCGATTTCGAAAAGCAGCTTCGCCTGCTTGACTGCCAGTTGAATGCCTCATCGCCCGACACGCTGTCGCTGCTCGCCAGGCCGCCTGTCGAAGATTTCAACTTGCTGCTGATTGTTTTCGGTTTAGAATTGCAGTCCCCGCCTTCATCTCCTTCCACTCGGCAGTTCAGCTGCTCTGTCGACTCCATCTATTTCAGCCGTGCCTGCTCTGTTTCTATCAACAACAACGGCGACACTTGTCATAACAGCATAACAGCATGTAACAGTCAATTTGTTGCTGTATGCTTCAGTCTGCGTGCCTTTCTGTTAGTCCAACTTTCTGTCTCCACTCCATCCATCCGTGTTGTGTGTTTTCTGTCTGGTGTGTTGAGTTGCACGAAGAACGCTAATTTTGATTTTGCTCATGCAGCCCAACAAACGTTCCGCCTCAGCTCCGCGTCTCCAGACCAGCCTTCGTTACTTTCTTTCAATATTTTCTTTACTCTTGTTGCCTCCTGCGCTCGCCCTAAACGGATTTGCTGCCACCTCAGCACTGCCGCAACACACGCGGCACATGTTGAGTTGCAATGAGCTGTCGCTCACTCCGTTGTCGTCACCGTCACCGTAGCCGCTCCCACCCAACCCAGCACTTGCTTGTCGCTGGCAGACGCGGCATTGAAGCTTTTGTCATACTAATTAAAATGTCTCAAGTGCCACATTGACTGAGCGTTATGTAAAGTGACTCGACACTCCGCATGCGAGTCCGAGAGCAGATTACATACGTCCATTCGGCATATGAAGTAATCGAATCATCCACCGGCGCTCTGCAACTGCTCAATTGAATTCAATGCACAATTAACTGCAACTAGGCGCATCTCAAATCTGTGTGTCAGCCATGACGAGCTATTGGCCAATGCTTCAGTGCTCAATGCTACGGAGTTGAAAGCGCTGTCGGCCAGTATCCCATCGCATTGTTTTTATCTACTATCGACAACTAATCGGCGACCAGTGCTCGACAGAACTCTGTGTTTGCGAGCATTTTTTACCGGTCTATTTGGTTGGCTCTCATCTAACGAGAACGAAACTTGGGCCTGTCACAGTTCTGGAGTAGGAAGTTGCGATCAAAGGTGTTTAGCCCGCTGCAACTTCGCTGGGCGCACCGCTGTTCGCCTTTTCTATAAATTTTTCGAATGTTGCTCATACGCACCGTATGGCGTGGAGCTTTGCCGATTAGTCCGAAGTTGGGTTGTTGCTTTGATTTTAGTATTAATTCATATTTTGGAGCTTGGCCTTTGCTGTTAGCTCTCTATTCACTCTATTCATGTTTTTATTTTAACTTAGTTTGATGGCGCATTAATGAAACTACAGGGAAGTGCATTCCGGTGTGGGATCAATTTAACTGGTAATAATTTAATGTGAAAGAGAAACGAGGAAATTAGTCATGCAACACGCTCGCCCGGCTGGACAGTTTGCTGACTGCTGCGACAATGCGTGTACTTTTCCATGTGATCCGTCCGTCAGTTTGTTCGGCTGACTGTCGGCCACGTACTGCTGTGCACGTAAATAAATGCACTCCAATAGAATTGCAATTGCGGAGATTTTCGCCCACTTGCTGATAACACTGATCAACAGCAAAATGGCTTTTCTGGGTTTGACATCAGTTCTAGGGTAATTAGGGAGCGCTGATTTCGAATCCGCAAACCGTTTTTAAAACTTAGTTTCCGTTTTCGCAAAAAATGGGCGTGTCACTTTTTCGGATTTTCCCTGACTTTTTTCACGTTTTCAATTGTAATTTCTAAACCAATAGACCGGTTGATATGATTTTCACTTTGTGTCATTTACAACACCTCACGGCTTCTTTTCCAATGTAATTTATTTGTATAAGTTTTAAAAATCCGCGGCAATTGGACCTCAAAGTCGGAAAATATGGAATTTCATGGCGTTTTATTTAATGTTGAAAATCATGCACATTTTTCGTAAATCAATTAACGAGTTAGGTGTTGAATAAAAGCGGAAACATCAAATAATACAACACAGCCAAATTATTTGGTGTGGTTTCCATTCTCATCGAAATAATAGGAAGAATGTACCATAGTAATTTTAATGTTTTTTCATACTTATTCCTTAAAAAAATAAGAGCCTCAAAATATGCAAAGTTTTTAATTTTTTTTTTGTTCAGCAAGCGAGCGAGCAATTCAAAATATTTTTGTTTTTGCTTGTATTTCAGACTATAAATGGAACATATAAAAGAGCATATTTTGAGGCCCCTAATTTTTTAAGGAAGAAGTATCAAAAAAGATGAAAATGACTATGGTACATTTTTGCTATTATTTCGATGCGAATGTGTATTCCGCCAAATAATTTGGCTGTGTTGTATTGCTTGATGTGTCGGCTTTCATTATACACCTAACTCGTTAATTGATTTACAAAAAATGTGTAGGTTTTTGACCATCTAAGAAAACGCCTTGAAATTCCATATTTTCCGACTTTGAGGTCCAATTGCCGCGAATTTTTAAAACTTATACAAATAAAATACATTGGAAAAGAAGCCGTGAGGTGTTGTAAATGACACAAAGTGAAAATTATGTCAACCGGTTTATTGGTTTAGAAATTACAATCCCAAACGTGAAAAAAGTCAGGGAAAATCCGTAAAAGTGACACGCCCATTTTTTGCGAAAACGGAAACTAAGTTTCAAAAACGGTTTGCGGATTCGAAATCAGCGTTGCCTAATTACCCTAGAACTGATGTCAAACCCAGAAAAGCCGACCAAAAGTCGAAATTTGTTGCCCTGTGTAATACTGCCGGCCGACCACCTTCCACACGTTTCTCCCTTCCTGTGTCTGTTGTTGTCGCTGTCGGTTGTGCCAGCAGCGGTGCGCACTATGGCTTGTGTCAGCGAAAACAACAATAACAATAATAAATAATCTACTCAACCATTACATGGCCAGCAGCTGTAATCGTGAATGGGTGTGCGTGTGTGTGAATGAGCTCGAAACTGTAAATGTGTGCGTGTGTTGAATGCATTTATGTCAATGTACGTTTTCAATGTTACGAGGCGCTTTTTTGTTTGTCGTCTGTGCCGCTTACTGGACGAGAAGGCAAATTGCACAAAAAACCACCAACAACAAGTAGGTGCTTTGCGCGCCCTTGTTGCACGTGTGTGGGTACGCGACATGGTGATGTGTTCATCTGCAAAAAAAACTAAGCGTGCAATGTTGTTGTTCAGTATCAACACCATGCAAGTAAAGCGCCTGACGCTACAACAACGCTTCTTGTATAGTCAAAATCAGTTGAGTATAACTACTTTTCACTCCCCAAACAAACAAAATTCCTCGTGAAAATAAGGCGCTCTCTCTTAAAGTTGCTGTTGTTTCCATTGCTGATATGATTGCAATCGATGCGTTGCAGTGTTCAATTTGGCTTGTTTCGTTGTGTCAACTTTCGTTCAGCCGAGTCAACAGAGCACCGCTCAACAACAACCGAAGAGCAGACGCTGCGAAGAATTGTTGTTGCTGCTGAACAACAGCGACACAGCGGCAGCTCCTTCACAGCCGAGTTGAGCTGAGCTGCCACTTCGAGTGGCTTCCAGAGTGGCATTCACCGGAACTCGAAACGGAATGCGAAAGCCGAATGGCGAACAGCTGTTGCGATGAGCGCCGACTGCGGGCGCTCATTTATTTCGGGCGTTTTGGCTTTTGGTGCTTGGTCGGACTTCTATTATTTGTTTGCTGCAACGGTACAACACACCGACCGCATTTTGTGGCAACGTCGGGCGCAACCGCAAATTTCCGTTAACCATCTGAAAAGTGCCCGACCCTGCGGCGCACAGGGCGGAGTGCGTTTTCCGTTGCAATTCTCCTTGTACACTTTTGTTGTACAGGCGGGCACACCGCATGCGGAGCGCACCGCGTTTGTTTTGGTTTTTGCGTGTTCGTGTGCGCTCCCATTCAGAAGCGGCGACACGGACGAATTAATGTCAACGCAAAACATTTCCTGCGCTCCTGACCTCCCCACCAAACTGCCAACGTCCCGCAACCGCGCTTCGCTGTTGCGGTTAATCCTCTGTGGGGGCGAAGGGGGAAGGCAGTGAGCGGCGACTTGCAATTCCACTCGTGTGTGCATTTGAATTGCGCCCTCGGCTTTATCGACGGCACAGTTGTTGGTGGTGTTTTGCACTTGGCTCGAAGCACACTCTGTCGGCTTCATTTCTCGTTTTGGCAACAACAACAGCAGCACGAACAGCGAAACTGAGCCAAGCATGAAATATCAGAAAGGCTGCTGCACCGCCACCTCCCCCGCGCAAATGGCGCCGCCCTCCCTTGCGGCCAGAATAAGCCGTCTGTTCAACTAACTTGGCGTGTTTGCATTGCGCTGCGCTGGAAGAAGCCTTTGAAATTCATGTTGAACTTGTTCCTTTCCGCTCCTGTTCAGACCGCTAGAAGTGAAAGAATGTTGCATGTGTGTGGGTGCGAACGGGGCCCGCAAACGAGAGACATGCGGAGCGGAACTTTGGTACTGTTTGAGTTCCCTATCCTTGATTTGTTCAATTTACTCGAAAGTGTAAGTTTTTCCGATAAATTTAGGCGACAATGCGTTTTATACCTTTCCACTCGCTGAGAAGATAAAATTCACGTTTGGTAAACATTATCTGCAGTTCCGTCCCGTTCCGATTTTCAATTCGTTGTGTTACTGTTTGATGTGCACAACACTTAATTTATAAATAGAGGAACAAATAAACTTGAAATAAGTCCACCTTGTCGGGCGTAGTGTTGTTTGCAACGAACTGCAGTCACCCTGCACGAGAGAGAACAAGTTTAGAGCGGAGAGTTCAGCGGAAGAGGTATGGAGACCGGAATATGTAATTGCACCTGCAATTTATTTGCTCACGTAAAAAATTTACCGTACTCCTCCTACAATACAAAAACAGCAGTCACTAGCTGGAAGACTATTCTGTGCCAACAGAGCGACGGAGTGAGGAGCGTGGCGCATGAAAGTTGCCAAAAGCTATTCGGAGTTGGTGCTAGCTGATGCATTTCGGGTCGGCGTTGCGTCCGCTTGCATGCAGCAGCGCCTGTGGATGTTTCCGAGCAATCGCAGTTTTGCATGTCTCAATTCGACGCACACACACACACACACAAAGGTATCGGTGAACGCGCAAATTTATTGTTGCTGCCGACCTGCCTAGTCGTCCTGTGTGCGTGGGCCGCCTCAACTACATCCGACCGCCCGCACCTGGTGCAACTTTAATGCTTGCAAATCATGTACAGCACATGAACGCCTCCGACTGAACGCGACTGCGACTGCAACCTCTGCTGCAACATTTCAGATATTGACGCACGCAGCACGCCCACCTGGTCCCATCTCCCTACTACCGATTGACGGAACATTTTTCGCCTCCAGTTTGCTGCTGACGTTCGTACTGTTTTTGTCGTTCGCCCATCAACCGCAGAACTCCACTCAGCTTCCATCGTAACACGTTCGGTGCCAAAAATAAAAGTCCCAAATTCAAATCCTGAATAGAGACACGTTCATATGTATGGTTGCATGTTTTTTTTTTTTTTTTAAGCTTCGAGAGCCTATGATAGTGCGGGACCTTAAAACGCTAAACCTTTCTCTCGTCCAAACAGTTAACCCCCTCGGTCACCGATAGGTATTGCGTCAGGAGGCCAGTCTACCGCCATGTCCGGACTTACCAATGGCCATACTGTCTCTTCACTGTCTTAGCGCTTTGCGTGCACACTCTGCCGCCCGGAGTTTCTAAACTATCTCGACCGTTCCAGAGCTAACAGCCTCCCACTTCGCCGGTGTTTCGCACATATGAGCGACGAGGTTGGCCTCAGTTGCCTGCTCTCGGAGGGCTGTCTGTAGACTGGCGTGGATGTCAGCGGGAGAAAACGTGACGCGCGTTTCATGGTCATGGCAGTCCTGTCCGCTGAGTAGTTGCTTCAGGTAGTGGTCTAGATCCCCGTGCTTTCGGTTAACCCACTTCTTGATGTTTGGGATAAGTAGGTGGGTCCACCGTCCCTTGGTATACAAGTCCCATCTGCAATACTTTGGCAGCAGTGCTCGCAGGACGATCGGTGGATTGCTTGCAATGACGCTAATGATGTCATCCGATACTGTGCGGTCGCGCTCAAGGGACTCGGAGTGCGCTGAGTCGGTATACCGACCGGATACCTTTTGTGCATTCGCGGATCTTTGCAACATCTGCTCAGATAGGTGGAATGGTTGTTTGTGTATGTGTGTGTGCGTTCGGTTCTTGACAGATCGGAACAAAACCAAGTTTTAACGGTCGGTGCCCAAGTTACCAGTTTTGCTAACAATAAAAATATCTGATTTCACTGATCAACAGCAAAATGGCTTTTCTGGGTTTGACATCAGTTCTAGGGTAATTAGGAACCGCTGATTTCGAATCCGCAATCCGTTTTGAAAACTTAGTTTCCGTTTTCGCAAAAAATGGGCGTGTCACTTTTTCGGATTTTCCCTGACTTTTGGGATTGTGATTTCAAAACCAATAAACCGGTTGACATGATTTTCACTTTTTGGCAGTTACAACACCTCACGGCTTCTTTTCCAATGTAATTTATTTGTATAAGTTTTAAAAATCCGCGGCAATTGGACCTCAAAGTCGGAAAATATGGAATTTCAAGGCGTTTTCTTTGATGTTAAAAAACAAACACAATTTTCGTAAATTAATTATAGAGTTATGTATAACACGAAAGCGGAAGCATGAAATTATACAACACAGCCAAATTTTTTGGCGTGAGTCCTATTCTCATCGAAATAAGAGCAAAAATGTACCATAGTCATTTTAAAAATTTTTGATACTATTTCCTTAAAATATTAAGGGCCTCAAAATATGCTCTTTTATATGTTCCATTTACAGTCTGGAATACAAGCAACAAACAAACAAAATTTTGAATTGCTCAAAACAAAAAAAATTTAAAACTTTGCATATTTTGAGGCTCTTACTTTTTAAAGGAAAAAAACTGAAATCGGTTGAAAATGACTTTGGTACATTTTTGCTATTATTTCGATGAGAATGGGACTCACCCCAAAAAATGTGGCTGTGTTGCATTACTTGATGTTTCCGCTTTCTTGTTATACATAACTCGATAATTGATTTACGAAAAATGTGTTTGTTTTTTTACATCAAAGAAAACGCCTTGAAATTCCATATTTTCCGACTTTGAGGTCCAATTGCCGCGGAATTTTAAAACCTATAAAAATAAATTGCATCGGAAAAGAAACCGTGCGGTGTTGATAATGCAACGAGGTGAAAATGATGTCAACCGGTTTATTGGTCTAGAAATCACAATCCCAAACGTGAAAAAAGTCAGGGAAAATCCGAAAAAGTGACACGCCCATTTTTTGCGAAAACGGAAACTAAGTTTTCAAAACGGTTTGCGGATTCGAAATCAGCGGTCCCTAATTACCCTAGAACTGATGTCAAACCCAGAAAAGCCGACCAAAAGTCGAAATTTGTTGCCCTGTGTTTTCAAAAAATCTTTACATTTTTCTTCATCAGGGCTTCACGTTAGTTTGGTGCTTAGGCGATTTATGGCATTTGTTGTTTTATGATTAGAGTTTCCAGTGTTAGGCTTTTTTCAGTTCACTCCTTTCACATGTTCTGTGTTCTCCAATTCCGCAGAACAAGGTCAGCAAGGTTTGAGTTCGTTAATTCCGGCAACAACAACAACCACAACAGAAGAAGCCGTGTGCCAACAAGCGTGCAGCAATAATAGCCAAAGTAAAAGGTAGCTAAACGCAACAACAAAGCAAATCCATATACCCTAAGTGCAGCTGGCAGTAAGTGCGAGCCAGCCATTTTTCCTATAGTGTGGAGTATGCTTCGCTTTCCACCCGCCCACTCGTCTATCCGACTTTCTGAAACTACCTTTTTGCGCATATTGTTGTTGCTGTTGAGTTGCGAATGTAACCATCCATCCGTCGGTTCGTTGTACGGCCCGTCCATTCAGCCAAGTGCTGCTGCTTGTTTTATTATTCGACCATTTACTGCTGACGACTGGAGGAATAGTTGGTGTCCACGGTCGCTCGTTCTAAAGAGCATCAAATTTACGAAAAGCTCCAATAAACACAAAACATCGCCCCTGCTCGATTTATTTACTTATAAAAGTGGAATCCTTTTTTTATAGATTTCTTTGTGCAAAGAGTGTAGAAGAGGTTTTTGTACTTAGCACACCGACGGAGTGTGAAAATCTGTGATCGGCAAAACGAGTAATCGCTTTAGCCAGGTCCGTCGGGTAGCGTAGGGTTGGTATATTGAAATTGTTGTGCTGGGGTCATAGCAAAGAACTGTTGAGGAAATATGCGTTGTTATTAAAACACAATTAAAAACAGCAACGTATTGTGCAGTGAAAGGACCCATTAACCCATCATTGTTTCAATGGTCAATGATTTTTAAATAGAAAGCAGACTGGCAATAGGAGCAAGGCTCAAGTGCTGAGAATAAATTCTTTTAACGACGAATGTATCGTATTCCAGGAAAGTTCGTTTGGGCAATCGATTAAATTATGTCAACATAGCCGATTAGATAAGATACAATTATACTTCTTCTGTTTCAACTAAACTTTACAGACATACAGACAGACGGACTCCTGCCGCTCTTGTCTGTTATTCCTTACGTAAATAATCCGATGAACTAACTTGTTTTGTTTGGTTTTTGTTTCGGTGCCACATGCACCTTCTTGCATGGAAGCTCGGCCGTCAACTCCGACGGCACTTCTTCGTTGGCTGAATGTGTCACGCCGCTGTGGTTTTCTATTTCGCCACGTCTATTAACAACCTTTTCGTATTTCGTTTCACTCCACTTTATGCTTTGCGATAAAAAGTTTTGCTGTTCGTCTCTCTTTTCCTTGGCAATTAGTCATGTATGGTTTTCGCGCTACTTCAGACCGCCCCGCAGTGCCTCTGATGCAATGTCGGTCTCAAGTTACGTAAACTGATCTGCTAATTGTGTGTGCCTGGCTGACTGAGTGGCTGCCCGAATGCCGGCGGCAGCGGTCCGGGGCATTTGGCGACATCTAATGAGCTGTGGTTATTGGGTTTTCATTGCTGTTCTGCTGCCACATTCGATTATTTGGCACTGCAGTAAATATCGACTGACAATTTCGTGCTGAATTCAAGTGTGCAATTCGCCAGTTACTTATGATACTAGTGCGCCTCGAATATGGCTCTTGTTGTTGTTGTCAACTGTTTCGAACACGCACACACAAGCACACGTTACTTGTGCACTTCTCTCGTTTGTTGAGAAATTTCGTTGCAGATTTAAATTTCCTGCGCACACTGAGGTATGTCCAATAAACTGCCTACTCGAAATTGTGATCGACGAGGGGCGTGGAAGGCGCAATGTTTGTAAATTCTTAAAATCGATCAAAAATGCACATGGTACACAGTTTGAAGAGCACTGGTGATGGAGATACGACGACGACGGCCCCAGACAAAGTCTTCACAAGTGGCCCCGTGCGCAGCGAGCGAAATTACGACGCAAAACCTTTTGTCGGCTCTGCAATTTGCTCCGAGTTTGTTTGTTTTTGTAGGCCCCTAATGCCTGACGGCGCGTCCCCTCGATGCTTGATTCTGCTTTGTGCGGGCGTTCGCCTCGTCGCGGCAACTGGCTGGGTGAGGTGGATGGAACGCATGTTTCGCCGATTTTCTGCACAATTTCGCGTATTCTATATACCGGCCAAGCGGACAAGCAGCCGGGTTCGTTGCTGTTGTCGGTGCTGCTTCGCCAGTGCAACGCTTCCATGTGTTGGCTCAGCAGATTGCTTGCGTGCGGCTCCGGCAGATGTAGTGGCCATTGCGGCGTACTACACCGTCGCTCCGCGGCTGCTGTTCTGCTCCGCGCACTCGTTTTGCCGTTCCACCTCAATTGAGCTGAAGAATGCCTATTGCCGTTATAGTTGTTGTTGTTGCTATAGTTCTTGTTGGTGTCTTGCAGCGTTGTTTGTTTTTATTCATTCCCCCTGTTATGCGCTGTTGTTGTTTTTCTGTTTTGCTGCTTGCATGCAGTCCGCTTGCACCCGCTCCCAACTCCAGCCTGGTGCAACTTGTTTCACTTCCATCCCATCTCTTTCCGATTGTTGTGGCTGTCATTTGTTGTCCTGTCTATTCGCGCATTTTTCGATTGCCGCACACTACGCTCACCATTTTTTACACACATTACATATCATTGTTGTTGTGGTTGCTGTTTTGTGGATTCTTTCTTTCAGGAGTATCTTGTTTTTCCAGTTTTCCGTTGCCGGTTTGCGCTGTTTGCCTGCATGCCTCACACTTTATTTTCGCTCGATGGGACGGCCAACTGCAGCGCAATTGAAGCGTCAGCCAGCCCTTAGCCGATGCTGCTGTTGTTTTCATTTGCTGTACGCCGGCAACGGCGCTTCAATTGCAGCTCGTACATACTTCTTCTAGCCAAATACAAATCATATCTGTGTGTATGTGTGTGCGCGCGTTTATGTGGCTCCTAGTTGCGTACGTCCCGGCTGTTTCATTGACCCCAGCCAAAACGGTGGAGTGACGATAGCTAAGTTAATTTGCTCCAATAAGCCGCTTTCGATGCTTGGAATCTGCCAATTGGAAAACGCTGCTTCGCATGGAACTAGTTCCCCAACTGCGCGTTCCCCATGCCACGCATTCCGCCAGCGTGCGCTTATCAATGCCGCCGCATGAAATCAGAAACGAAAACAAAGACGCAACGAACAGCCGAACTACACGTCAGTGGTGGCGTCGAACGTGGCGAACACGTTGCGCGACGCGCAGAGCAAGAGCGAAACATCGCGTCGTCGTGAGACTGAGATGGGCATCACCAGTTGCCTGCCCGGCACAGTGCGGCCCAGTCCAGGTGTGGCGGACTGTTGCGCCGGCGGTGGAGCGCTGCGGCCGGAGGCGACACATTGATAACAAGTTTTAGCGCATGCGCCGTGCTGCAGCACGCAACACTCGCGTGTGGGCGCTCCTCCCCTCGCACCCGTTCAGGACGCTCTGAATTTTCCCCATTCGAAGTCGAATTCGATGTCGTCATCGTTGGTCCGGATGGTGGTGGTGGTGCGCCTGTTGGAAGCGAAGCCGACCGGCGCATGCGAGACGCTTGCGCAGTGCGGCTGCCTTGATGGATGGACGGACGTACCGGCAGAAGGGCGACGTTGGCTGTTGTTGGAAGTTGCAACGTGAGAAGCACGCCGGTTGATAGGTTGGTTGTTGTTACACCGTCTGCGCACCGCGTGCTTTCGCACAGTGTTTTTGTTTTGTGCTTCGACTAACCGGCTGGTTGGGCGTTCTACTGGGGGACTGCTCTGGCGTTTGGCGGTCGATGGTCGGCGAGCAATGAGCGACGAGTGGCGTGGCGGCTGCGGGGGTTTTGTGTTTGTTTTTGTTATGGCCACGTTTACGGAGCAGTTGTAGCTCCGCACACGGCGCTGCACGCCAGACACTGCGCTGGCTGTTTTTCCGCTTTTGTTATTGTACATTCGTTTTCGGTTGCTCGTGTTCGGTCGGTTGTGTCGGATGTGTGCAAAAATTATTTTTGTGCACTGTTGTCACATTTCTCTTGAAAAGAACAAGAACGCTGGGGCTGCGCGGATGGGGGCTGGAAACATTTCCACTCATTAATACAATTTATTCAATAAATGCTTCTGTTGCCCATTTTCCGTCTGTTCGATTTCAGGTAGTGCTTGGTCGTTTGTTGTTGTTATTTGTTGACTTAAGCTTCAAATTGCGGAGTCGCATAAGTCGCATTAGTCCTGACCTTTGTCATACCGGTTCGGGCAAGCCCGAGCGGAACGGATATTCTGGGATTCCGGGGCCCCGACTTGTTGTGCGTGCTAAAACAGCGAATGCTTTGGCTATTTTAGTTAGTTTAGGTGACCTTATAGGAACTATTTGCTGCTTCCGCAGAAATAAGGCACCGTAGTATCTCGCTTTCAAAGTTCACCGTTAGAAAATTGAGGCTTGCGGCTGGGGCGTGACTTGTGGTTGGCAAATTTTCGCGCAACTGTGCGCAAAGTTTAGCAGCTTCGTCCTTCGATATTTTCGCAATTTGATTTTATTTGTATCGCCTTGTCAGGCATATCCTTCCGCTGCTGCGGCGACTGCTACCACCCTCGTGTCCCAGCTTTCGCCGAGCGACATTGAATGTCATCGCTTCATTGCCGCGTCGCCACCTTCAGTCCACCCATCCGTCTGACCACCAGCGCCACCACATCATTATCACCTTTTGCTTATCGTTCATCATTCGAGCCGCCCAGCCACGCGCATCGCCCCGCCCTGCTCTCGCTTTCCAGTTCGCCACGCGCTGCCCAATTAGAATCACTTGAAGTGTAGCAACGCGCACTTGATTTCAGTTCCATTTCGTGCACATGCCCGCATTCGCACCGGTAGTGATGGCTGTAGCGGCGGCGGGCTGCTCGGCGGTTGCAGTTGCACTGCTCGCATCCTCGTTTTGCCACGCTTGTGTTGTGTTGTTTTGATTTTGCGGCGTTATTTGCGACGCTGCCTGTTCGCCTTCGCCTCCTTTTTACTTGTTTCGTGTTTTGTATTCAGTTCCACGTTTTACGCGTTCTTCGTGTGTCTGCTTAAGGGTTGGAATTTAGCTCTGGTCTTTGCTACATTATTTCGCTAATGGTGCACAATTTGCGCTTGGATCCACTCTGCACCCCGGCTGGCGGCTGCACTGCTCAACTGCTCCGCTCTACGGACGACTTAACCGGTGCGAGAAGTGACATCGAGTGTAGTTGCTGGTTCAAAAATTCTGGGTGCCGACTTGTTAGCGCGACTATTGTGGGTCCCGTTTTTCCCTACTAAGCGAGAAGTTTTGGGTTCGTAGCGTTGTTTTGTGGATCTGCATCCATTCGGTTTCCGGTTTTTGGATTTTGTTTCATCTCTTCTTTTGGGTCGACCCCGAAGAGGACGTCTACACATCTGCGGAGAAATATCGGGGAATAATTGAATTTAAATAGCATTTTTCATACGGGCAGTTTTCCGCTTTGATTTGTTTCTTCCTGTTGTTCCGCTTATGACCTCACTGTCGTATGTTGTCGCCGTTTGGGGAGTCGACGGCGCGCAAAAAGCAAATCGCGCTCCAGCATTGCTATGTCCTGAAATTACGGCTCGGTTGTCTGTTGGCGGGCTTCGAAGCTTTTCTTTCGGGCTTCTCTCCAGTTGTCGCTCATGTGTGGTACTCGTGCTCAATCCCGGGTACGCCCGCTGTGACCGTGACTATGGCAGTTTGCCGCCCGTCACCACTCCTGTCGCTAGAGCACTTTGCGCTCAATGGCTCTCCGGAGAGTTGCAGCGAGTGAATGCTGTTGCCGAATCGAGTCGAGTCGAGTCGACTGCGAACATGGCTGCGACTGGGAAAGCACTTCCTACTGGCGGCTCATAAATATTAACAACCCAACAAGTCGACTCAGCCGGGCCGGGCCTGGGTGCACGCTGGCAGACCGGCGGTGAAGGCTGACGAAGCCGCTGCTTCAGCGGCTGCTGTGGGCAGCGACCATATTTACGCATGGCCTGGGCATGCGGCATTTTTCACTTCCATTCCAGCGGTAGTGTTGAATTTCCAGTTTGTCAGCGGTTGCCACTGCTTGGCGTTTTTAGTTTCTCGTGTTGGTGGCTTCATTTATTGCTGACTTGTGTTGGCGTTGGCTGGCTAGCCGGCCGACTGGCGTGAGCGTGGGTGCATTTCTATGAAATGATTTTCCTGTTTTTCTGCTTGGCTCGCCGAGGCTGTAGCCGGGGCTGGTGCTGAAGTTAACTTGGCTTCTACTAGCTTGTCTGCCCTGCCGTATTGTAATAAATTATGGGCACGTTACGTGCACGTTGAGAGTCTGGATGTTTTCGGCATTTACTTGTGTGCGTGCCCGCGCGGCATTTGGAACGAGTGGCATCGAGAACAACGATAAATATAAACAAGTTTGTGGCATGGTACAAATACTGCGCGAGTGCCAACAGAGTTCATTGCAATGCAAACAATTGCAAATTTGTGTGTGTGTGTGTGTCTCCGTACGTAAATAGGTGTGTGTGTGTCTCCGTACGTAAATGTGTGTTTTTTTTTTTTTTTTTTTTTTTTTTTTATTATAGAGATGGAAAGCCTCGAAAGCCAAAACCCCGTCAGTGTGGGACTTTAACCTCACTAAAACCACCTCTTTCTCGTCCTTTAGCCCGCCCGGTACTACCGTTAGGTTTTTCGTCGGGAGGAGGGTTTGAGCACTAGGCTCAATCGTCTGTCGATTGTTCGACGTCGTCACGGTACAGGTACGATTTTTAACTACCTACATATGTTGCGCTGTCTTTCAGCAACCCGCAGACCCGCAATGACCTCAGCTGCCATCTTACAGGCCGCGTCCCATTTCGCTTTTGCTGAAGTCATATGGGCTATCAAGTTTTCCGGCGTCGGTTTTTCACCGAAAACCGTCGATAGTTGCTCTCGATCCCTATTGAATCGAGGACAAACAAAGAAGACGTGGAAAGCGTCCTCGTCTACCTCTGTACAGGTTTCGCAGAATGGCGAGGAGTCCCTTTTAAACCTGTAAAGGTATGCCCGGAAGCACCCATGTCCACTTAGTATTTGGGTTAAGTAGAAGTCTACTTCTCCCCACCTCCTGTTGATCCAGCTTTTAAGGTCTGGGATCAAACGATGTGTCCAGCGCCCGCTCTGCGCCGTGTTCCACTGATGTTGCCATTTCTGCGTATTTCTTCGCCGCAACTCGTCGCGGAGGTCCTTCCGTCGCTGACCCACAGGAGCTTGCTGCACGGACTCTTGTGCCAAGATGTCAAATGGACACATTCCTGCTATAACCAATGCCGCTTCTTCTGAGACTGTGCGAAAGGCAGAACACACGCGGAGGGCGCACAGGCGGTAGGCTGATCTCGCCTCTCTACCATATGATCTCTGATTTAGTGCCTGATGCCATATTGGGGCTCCGTACAAAAGTGTGCTTTTTACTACTCCAGCCAATAGCTGTCTGCATCGCTGCCTTGGGCCCTTTGTGTTAGCCATTAATCTTGCCAGGCCTGCAGCGGTTTTGGCCGCTTTTTTGCTTGCATACTCGAGGTGGTTTTTGTACGAAAGCCTTGAATCAATCAATATTCCGAGATATCTTACCACTGGCTTTGACGTGATGTTGTGTTCACCCACCTTTATTGTTACTGTTTCTAGCGTTTTCCGGCTAGTAATCAGAACTGCTTCAGTTTTGTGTTCGGCAAGCTTCAACATTGCGCTCCTCAGCCACGACTGGATAATCTGCACTGTTTCATTTGTGACCCGCACAATGTCGTGTGTGTGTTTTGCCACTATAACTACCGCTATATCGTCTGCAAAACCGATAATTTTCGCTTCGCTAGGGATATTTAGTCTCAACACTCCATCGTACATTATATTCCAAAGCAGAGGCCCCAGCACTGAGCCTTGGGGCACTCCACCAGTCACATTGTATTTCTTGCAGCCGACTTTGGACTCATAGAAAAGCTGCCTGTTTGTGAAATAACTTTCGATCACCCTTCTTAGATACTTAGGGATGCTTCTCATTCTCAGGATTTCCGTGATTTGTGCCCAGTTCGCAGTGTTAAAAGCATTTTTTATGTCCAGCGTTACTATTAGGCAGTACTCTTTTGTACCCCCCATCCAGCGTTCACCACTGATTGCTTTCCGCGCAAGGTCCGTGGCTATCTTCACTGCATCGATAGTGGATCTGCCCTTTCTGAACCCAAATTGCATGTCAGCCAGTCCTCCATTCTCATCGACTGCGGCTGAGAGACGATTTGCAATAATCTTTTCCAGCACTTTTCCAGCCGTGTCCAGCATGCAAATGGGCCGGTATGCGGATGGATCAGTTGCTGGCTTGTCGGATTTTGGTAGGAGAACCAATCTTTGCCGTTTCCAAATGTTCGGAAATACCCCTTCCGCGAAGCATTTGTTAAATACGGTTGTAAATAGTATCGTTCGTTCCTTTGCAGCGATTTTCAGCACGGAGTTTGGGATTCCGTCTGGACCAGGCGCTTTCCTGTCCTGGAGCTTTCCTGCAGCTTCTACAATCTCGTCGTCTGTCACTTCCGGAAACTCCATTTCTTTCTCGCCGAAGTCTTCCCTCACGAAGTCCGCTTGGCTTGGAAACAGAGTGTGCACGATATTTGCCAAAAGAGTTGGGCATGTCGGCTGGACTTTTTTGCACCCTTTCAATTTTTTGGTGACTATCTTATACCCTAGGCCCCATGGGTTGCTTTCTGTGTCATCACAAAGTTTTTGAAAACATTGCCGTTTACTCTCGACTACCGCTTTTTTGAACTTTTTCCTGAGCTTCCTATGCTCAGCTTGCAGCTCGCGAAAGTTAGCGCTCTGTCTTGCTCTTTGACATTTTCTTCGAGCGCGGTTGCATTCCCCGCGAATCTCTGCAATAGACTCGTTCCACCAGTAGACCGGAGCATGCCTGTTGCAGGGCCTTTTCCGTTGCATAGAAGCATCGCAGGCATTTACTAGGATGGCAATTAACTTTTCAGCTGCTGATTGCGCCGAAAGAGTTGCATCGAGCTGCGGCAGTGAGTCCACAAAGATGTCTTTGTCTAGCGATGACAACTTCCAGGTGATTTTTGCTGCGCTCGGTCTATTTTCCGCCCGATAAGCTGGTTTGGCTTGGCGGATGCTACAAATTATTGCCTGGTGGTCGCTATGAGTGTAGAAGTCGCCCAAAGTCCAAGTTGAATGTGGAAAGATACCGTTACTAACAAACGTCAGGTCAATGGCTGAACCCACTCCATTTTTACTAAATGTGTGCTTGTTTCCGGTGTTCATCAGGGTAATATTCAATGTTGAAAATGCGTCTAGCAGCGCTCTTCCTTTCGCTGATGTCTTTCTACAGCCCCATTCAATGGCCCATGCGTTGAAATCTCCGGCAATCAGCAGCGGCCACTTTCCTCTAGCGTCGCTGACTAGCTTATCCATTGTGTCTTGGAACTCGCTGGTGGTGACACTTGGGGGCACATAACAGCTGTAAATAAATATATCCTCCACCTTCGCACAGACGAAGAACCTGTCAGATGTGATTGGCCTTATATCTAATGGCGCCGCACTGCAGTTCCATATAGCGGCCTTAGCTGACGCGTCCACTGACCAGAGGCTATTTTGCTTCACTACGTAAGGCTCGCTTAGCAAAGCCACTTGGATATTTTCTTCCCGTATTGTTTGTTGAAGCAGATCTTGTGCCGCTTTACAGTGGTTAAGGTTGATCTGAATCAAACGCATCATTTCTTCGTGCATTTTAGAGCCTCGTGGAAGAAGGGGCATTTTCTGCTGCCAGTGAGGTGGTTTACATCCGCTTTGTTGCTCTTTGTGCACAGCCGGCATTTCCGATCCGTAAATGTGTGTGTGTGTGTGTGTGTGTGTGTGTGTGATGCTTGCAAAGAGTTTCAGGAAACGTTTGCCTTGATTCATCGAGCACCTAGCTGTATGGAAATTTGTAAAGAAAATACAACCATGTATGACGCCCAAATGTATGCTGTAATATTTCTTAAACATTAAACCCAAACTAAAATAAATTTGCGCGTTGTCATTCGTTCATTGCTGGGTCGTTGAGGGACTGCTTCCCATTTTGGGAATCTTGAAAAGGCACAGTATCTTGGAGCATGGTGTACTGGCAGTCGCCCACGAGAATATCTGGGATTCAGTGCGTCTGAGAAAGACCTAAAAATACGCCACGTTAATTCCGCTTGTAATTTCGTTTTTGTCTTTCAGTCTCTCAGTACACCCGACTGCACTCGCTTCTGCAGCCACTCCCTCAAGGCAACGGGCTGCCGCTCATCCCGTTCCCCTTATTCCTGTGGGCCCGTCCAGCACCTACTTCATCTTCTTTCTTTCCTCGTGTCTCGGCTCATTCTCCGCCCCACTCACCCAAATTCTCGTGTCCGTGACCGTTTGTTTATTTTTTTGACCATTTGCGTTCCCCCTCGGCGTGTGTGGGTGTTTCGTGCTATCAAAACAAACTCAAACTCAAACAGTTTGCTCGGACAGCGACGACCGCATCTGCCGCTGTGCAGCACTATTTTTCCGAATTCCAACGCAATTCGCAGCGTCCAAAGCAAAACCTCAACACTAAAAAAACAATGCTCAGACTGTTTTTCGTACTTCTTCTTTCTGCTTCGTTGTTTGGCTGCTGCAAAAACGACGCAATGTCACAATAACACAACAAGCCACACTAGGGAATGCTTGTTGGAAATCGCCATGGAAATTGGAAACCGAAGTGGAATGGTGTGCTGTGTCGCAGCGGCATGCAACGCCAACTGCCACGCTGACGAACTGCTTCACAACAATAACACACACACACACACAGACGCGGTGGTGCTCGAACACATGGAAGTTGTTTGTGACAGGGGTCGCGCCGTCGGGGGGTGCCACGACACAGTGGAAACGAAACAAAACCTGAATCTCTCAGCTGCCCTGCCTGCCTCCACAGCATTGCTCGGCTCGCCTATTTGTTGGTGGTTTCTTGCCATTATCGTTGCTGCCGTTCACTGTAGGGTTTTCTGCTGCTTTCGACCGCCACGACGCACATGCAGTGCGCGCCCTGTGCCGCCGCCAGTTGTGCTTGTGCCATCGTCGAGTTGGTTCCGATTGTTGTGTCGTTCGTCAGCGTCGGTCGATTTTCTGAAAGAAAAAATAACAGCAACACTAAAAAAGTAATATCTCTAATGGCGATGAAAAGATGTTTTTATTCGTTGCCTTGAAAAGCGGCGGTCGCTCTTCTTGTGCAGCAACGAATTAAATACGAAATCGCGTCGGCCGCAGCGGCTTACTGTTCGTCGGCAAAGAATCGCCGCCACCTTTCCTCCAAGGCCGGTTTTCATTCCAAATACGAAAAGTGCTGGCATTTGTTCGCGGGCTTGGAGCTGCAGCCGCTTTTACAATCGGCAAAACGCAGCCGGGCTGCGTATTTCGCAAGTCGCCCGTCGTCCGGAAGCCCTCGGGTCTGTCAACCTTGCGCCGCCAACTCGTCGAACGTCTGCCAAATGCTGACACGATGTTTTGTTGTTGCTCCTTAATTCCTTTTTAAATGAATAACTATTCAGTTGGATTCAAACTTCATAAATTCGGTTTGTTCGATTAATGTCTTTCAAATGAATTCCGATTTTCGCTTTTGTGCAGTGCGGCGTTTCCACCGCCCAGTTGCTTGTATGTAGTGACGCTGCCGTGTAGCTCTTCCCGCACGCCTGTCTGCGCTATGTGCGCTGCGTCGTCATTCTCGCGGTCCGTGGTTGTTTAGGTATTTCTTGTTATTGTTGTAGCTGGTCGTTGTCATCATCAGTGCCGGAGCGCGGGCCAGCAACAAAAGCTAACCGCTCTCCGCCTGGCTGTGCAGCCCGCAGCTTATCCCCTCTTGAGCCCCTTGTGCTCGGCACTATTTAAATCTCACCATCGCGCAGCCAGCCGCCTCCAGTTCTCGCGTTCTCTCCGTCAACCGAAGTGAGCATGTGCCTTGTGCCAAGCGCTTCCATTCCATGCCGTGCCGCGTCCGTTTCGCACGCTCCGCTCGGCTCGGCTCCATGCGTTGCGTCAGTTTTAGTTTGAATTTCAATTTGTAAAGTGGAAAAATTCATCACTCCCGTTGTTCGTGCATTCAGTTTTCACACATTTCTTGCGTTTTCATCTCGCCCGACTGCATAGCAAAAGTGTTGAAAAAGGGAAAAGTGCAAAAACAAATTCGCTAGGGAAAATTACACGAGTTTCTTGCATCGGGAAAAGTTGTGTTTCTCACAAAAATAGTACCTAATACTAAACAAAAAGTCTCAATGAGAAAGTGCGTGAAAATGTGTTGAAAACAACGGAGGCGTTGGCAGAAAGGCCACAGCAGCATTTGCCGGAAAAAGTGCAATAACAACAGTTTTGGCTGTCCGCGTAGCAAAACGGAGACAGCGGTTCACGCAGGTAAATATATGGTGTTCATTAGCGTCAACAGCGTGCTGTGCATTTAATTCATAAAGCGGTGCGTCCCGCCCCACGCGCCACCCCACCGGCCGGTCTCTTGCGGCTGCGTGCACTGCTCCGCCCACCACCGCGCGAGAGTCGCCGTGCACAGCACGGATTTATGTCTTTGTCCTGAATGTCCTTTGCCGTGATTTATGCAGCGACGCCGAGCGACAGCGCTGCGTCAGCGCCAAGTTCGTAATTGGCTGCTATTTTCGGCCGGCCTGTCTAATGTCGCAGCAGCAGCAAAATATAAACAAAATGCTCAAATTTTGCGACGTTTCCGTCTCGGCTCTTGCGCCGTGTGTTTGCGTGCTTTTGCGATTTGTTGGTACGCTGCAATAAATTCCAAAATAAATAAAAAATAATGCGCAAACTCCTTCCCGCCAGGTACACGCACGAAAACCGCTACGGCTTCGACACGTTCGCCTATGTCCTGACGCACGTTTGCTCGCTGCGCCGCTACTACGTTTTATTTTCCATTTAGTGCTAACGCAGTTCACGCGCTGGCTGCCCCTCGCCGAGCCCTTGGCGTCGTGTTTGGCAGTTGGCTGTGGGTTGTGTTGGCGATTTGCGTCGTGGAAATTTGTGAAGCACATCTACGAAAAACGGAAAGGAGCTGTTGTTGTGTGGCGTGTGTACAGCCGGAAGTGTGCGGGGGAGTGACGGCAGCGAAGAATGAAACCCCAAACACTTTTGGCGAAATGCGTCAAATTTTGCACGTCCCCACTGATGCGCCAGTTACCCGACCCGAGACGTGACTTAGTTTCACTACTATACGCGTAAACTGTACAACTGGTTTTCCAAGACATAGAACATAACCGTAAACTTGAAAACCTGTGTCGATTTGGTTTCTATGGATATGTCTACGAAAAACGCTATTAGCTGATGGTTTCGCTCAGGGAAATGTTGCCACCCTGTTCTGAATAAACTGGAAAACGAACAAATTACCAACATTTGTTAAATATAGAAAATGGAATGAAATTTATATTATTTTTGTAAATATTAATGTTGGAAATCGTTGGATGCTCATGCATCGAATAATGTTAAACGGAAATATGCTGTGAAAAGATTTAATTTGCGTGTGCCCGAGATGAATTGAAACTGAGTGACAACATCTTTTTATCTGTCAACAATTTCCGAGGTTATGTTTATGGAAACTAAGTTTTGGGTAGTCGCTCAAATTCCTAAGTTTACGATTACGGTTATGCTTATGTTCTGCGTCTCGACTAACTGGTGCAGTAGGCTAAACTCACGCTTCGCCGTATACTTAGCCTAAGGCTTCAAGACAGCATCGAATCAATTTGATTTTACAGCAATCGTTGCGTCCTTAGTGCAATGTTTACTATTTTCATAAAAAAAAACAGCGAATTCGGGAAATCGCATATCATGATATATTTGTGCATTTCCTCCGCATCGCATCAACTCACAAAGTCCGATTTGAGTTTTGAGTGGTTCTCATCCCCTTTAAAACTTAGCATTTCCCTGTTGTGAACTCATTTCCACATCGCACACTTCCACGCAGCTGAGTCGAGACTTGAAGTCAGCCAAGAACCACAAAGCAAAAATGTAATAACATCCATACGTGCAATGCCATAAGTTTCAGCATAATAACTTGAAAATTACATCATTACCACAGTGACTCCAATGCTCGAGTTGCGCGCACGGCCTGGCACTGCGACTACGAAGATCGGAAGCGACCCCAGCAATTGCGCTGGCAGCAGATTGCCACCGAATAGAACAAAAACAAGAACAATGGGATCGAGTAGCAGAAGCATTGGCCACTACTCAGCAGCCGTGTCAATGCCACCACGCAGAAGAACGTGACTTTTTCATAAAAAGAACGTAAATGCGCGGTGACGACAGACACAACACAAAACCAAGAAAACCCAACAGAAGAAGTCAGAGAAAACACTCGGAGAGAAGCACACAATTTCACAACTGAATGGGAAATTTGCATTTGCTTAATTAAATGAAAAGAATTACGCACCCGAAGGAAAGGACGAATAAAGAAAGCAGCGGGACAGCAAGGAAAGCGGCATCCAAGGGCAGCGGACCGCAGGAAGACTCAAGACAATTAAAGTGGCAGCGGCCGGAAAACGCCCAGCGGCGGGTTGGAATGTTTAGAATGCGCTTCACGCATATCATTCGACGTGGGGAGATGGCAAACCTCGCCGCGGCAGTTGCATACTTTTTACTCAGTTCCCAACCACTACGTGTGCGTGCATCAGGCGCCCTCCAAGTGTACGGCCGGCGGGAGGGGTGTGTGCAACTGCATTCCTACGGTGAAATAATTTGCTGCTTTTCATGCTATATTTAGTTGCTTAATTAATAGCCATTTGCATTCATTGAGGCTGCTGCAACACGCCGGAGCAAATTAATGTTGGCTCTTTTGCCGCTTCAAGGAGTGGTAGGTTTGGAAAAAAGACTTAAGTGGTCCAAACTCTGGCAATCGAAAAGAGAGATGATTACTTTGTACAGGAGTTCAAGTTACTGAGCACCGAAACTGGAATATCCTTGTTTATGGGTGCAAATGCGGCATCAGAGTGTTGGCGCTTCGCAGCGTATGCGGCGAATTCTGTCTTTTGGTTATCTGCTGCCACGATGTTCCAAACCAAATCACATTAATCCAATGGCAAACAACAAACACAATCATTCGCTGTACTTAACAGGAGTAAAGGCTAATTTGTTGTTCCCAACATTTTTCTCTTATTGTAAATGTTTGCTTCAGTAATTTGCCTAGACACCCGCCCACACGCTAACGCCTCACGACCCCGCCACTTAAGCTCGCTCCGCTTGTCCTTCACACCCTCGTGCTCGCCGCTCTCTGCCACCTCAATACCCGGCCAAATAATCATCCGTTCCATTTCGAGAGGCAGAAGCATGGCAACACACCGTGCAGCTCGGCGCTTTTTGCTCGCGTCCGGTGGGGCTTCCTCCAGCACTACCGCCTCCATTTGCCTTATCAGTTGGCATTGCTGGTCTGTCAGTTGGAAGGTTTTTAGGTACTTGAGAAATCAGTGAAGCTTTTTTATCGCCATGGAATCGGAGCGACAGCTGCGATGGCGTGACGCTGAGCGCGCCTGCGCCAATTGGATGGAACGAGTGCAAGAGCGAGCGCGGAAGTCTGCTTCGCGGCGTGTGAATGTCCTTTCGGATTTTAATGAATGACGTTACGGCTTGTCGCTGCGTAGTAAAATGCTTCGCTTCCGTTTGTTGCTTTTCCTTCTCTCCATGCGTTTTGTTTTGCCTATTGCTTTTAGGATGTCATGGCAATTAATCGAGTGGCAAGGGGAGAGACAAGCGCACGCGGCATTAAAGTTAATACTGCAGCCAAACCACGGCCACTAATACTATTTTCGCGGAAATATTTGTGTCGATGTGCAGCAGCGGAAAGCAAACAACGTTGCGTCGAACTAGCGCATCAGGGCAAAGCTACAAGTTAATACTTGGCTGGAAAAACGGATAATTCACGACCGATTGGCGTCACATCGCAACGTGTTAATGTTCGCCGGGGCATTCGTGTCTGCCGCGCAGTTGGCTGGCGGTGCTCATTAATAATTCACTTAAGTGACGGATTCTTAGGAGCTCACTTTGTTTTTAATGCGCCTCCGTACACGCCCGGCCGCCCGGACGGCCCGAGCTACTTTATCTAACTATATTCAATGCTTTGCCGATACCAGCATGAAATGTTGCTTCTTCTACTAAACGAATCGATTGTAAAATGGCAATTCTCAATCGATACCGCTTCTTTCGGTCATCAACGTAATCAGTAATCAACGTTTGTCTGTCGGCACTGAGTTTTTTCGCGCCAAATATGAATCGAATCGAACAGAAGCGATTCCCGTGGCAAAAGGTCTTCCTTTCCCATAAATTTGCATACGTAATTTCATTGTGGGCCAACACCCCCTTGCAGCGCACCTGCACGCCTTGGCTCCACTCGTTGCAGGGTCACATGCGCTCTCGGCTTAATTAGTACGCAACACGACTTCCATTCAGTCACATTGTTGCGTTGGCAAATTTTGAAGTTTTTGGAGCAAAACACGCCGTCAACTACAAAAGCAAGCAAATTACGCTAAGATAAGAAAGAATTATGGTAATGCACGCGGCGCAGCACCTCACCTCAGCTCAGCTCGGCCCAACGCACTTAGCCATGTGCGTCCGTTTGCTGCAGCGCGGGTGGAGGGGACCCGGCGGCAGCAACTCAAGTAGCTACGCTCAAGAAAATAATTTAATATTCCGGCGTCCGCATATGAATTTGTGAAGTAGTGTCATAATTACCAGCCGACGACTGGGGCGACGGTGAAAGCGAGCGTTAGGTGGATGGGCAGCTCAGCCGGCATATAGCATATGCTACTAGATATGCGGATCGAGCGCCCTAACTGGCCAAGTGTGTATGTGTGTTTGTATGCTCGAGTTCTTTTACCTTTGGCTGAGCAAAAGAAGGAAATGACAAAAGCGGGTGACAGCAAGTCATAAATTGCTACCGATACGAACACGAGCAGGGCAAAAAAGACAGTTGGGCAGACAACGGCAGCGACAGAGACACAAGGACAGGGACGAACAGAAGCAATTTCTTTAATTTGTGATTTTCACTTTGTTTGTGCCGTTTGCTGGCTGTCCCTTTTGCATTTCTACGACATTTTCCGAAATTTCAGACACCACTGCCGTCTTGACAGTCGTTGCAGGAAGAGAGCTCCCCTCATATACTTTCTACCCAAGCGACTTTAGGACCACCGGCCAGGGTCTAATCCGAAGCCACCACCGGTCTGCGTCGGTTGGTGTTGGTCTGCTCTGGGCCTGCCTGCGCTCGAACTACCTGTCCAAAGGTTGCGTTTACTCACCCTCTGGCAACTGGCGTCGCTTATGCAACTGCCTGCGCCTGGCAACCGGACACCAATACAAGTCACCGCAGTCACTGACCCCCAATTTCGGAACGTTCGACGTTGGTTGTTATTGCTTTTGGACCCTGCTTCACTGCCTTTCGCCCTCTCGCTGGCTGTACGCTCACTTTGGGTATTTGGCATAGTTGATTGGTTGCTGCACATTGCAGGCGATATCTATAAATAGCTTCAGGAATGCACAACAATAGCTACATACACTAGTCAGAAAAAGTTTGCGTACAGGCAAGTCTAAATTATGTTATCATCAATTTTGACCTGAAAATGGATTTTCTGCTTATAAAAACTTATCCACATTATTCATATATGCCTTAACTGTACTTTTTGTTATGTTTTAGATGCATTAAAATAATAATTTTCCATATATTCGTATTTATTGACAATATATGTACTCACAAAACGATGCAGAATAAGTTTGCGTACAAAACTAATAACGGGAATTTCCAGCTATGCTTTTTATTTTTATTTGGAAATTTGTATTCCATTGAGCAGTAAACGGACTTGTAAATTATTTTTAAACGTATATGTGCTTGAAATTATATAGAAAGCAATAGAACCCATAATCTTACTAAATCTTTCCCAAATTGACTAAAAATTTCGTGAAATTAGAGAAACTTTTCGAAGAGCATTTCGCAAAAGCCATCTTAAATTTCGAAAAAAAACAGAAATGCTACGATCTGGCCATTTTCTTAAGCTACCCAAGTAATAGGATTAGATTGTTTTGCGATCAGTGCATCATATTGTAAGGCTAGTTGCATCCAATATCTTCAGAAATGTACAGAAATATTTTATAAAACTCAGTAGCAATGCCTTTATAAGAAAAGTCATGAAAAACATATTTCCCCTATATAACAGCATGTAAGATGCCCATATTTAGCTTACTAACAAGGAGCACAGACTTTCTTTCGTGAAAGAGTCCATCAAAGAGTCTAGAAAACCGGATTTCCGGGACTATGTGTGACTATGGAGTACGAAGATTTATTATTCCCTGATAATGGTTTGGCATATTTGGCATTAAAAGGCATCAACTATTTTGAAGAGGATCCTGTTAATAACAAAAATCTGGAATTGACAGTGAAGTATAGCATATGTGGGGATATGGTATGGGGCTGCATGTCAGGAAAAGGAATGAGCAGGCTGTTTTTTTATTCAGAAATGCTTCCGAGGAGTTATTTACATATTCTAAAAGCTTATGTAAGCCAAGGTGTCAAACGTTTGGATCAGATTCCAACATTTCTTTTCAACTTTACGATGACCTTATGGCGCAATGCATACGATGCGAAGCTATGTTTGCTATTAACTGGCTCAAAAAAGTTGAAAAAGTTCCTCCCTAGTCACCTAACGTGCATCTAATTGGGTATATAAGGGGTTTACTTGAACCCTGAGCCCAACAACACTCCATCTTCAAAGATATAGTAAACAAATATAACAATTCAAGGATATAGCAAAATAATAGCTGAAAAAACACATAATTTAATAAAATTTATGCCGAAACTTCTGCAGGGAGTTCCAATAAGAGAAGCATGACCAAAAAGTTATTAATTTGTGGACAAAACTTAGTTTAAATTAAATTTTTGCTACATAACCTTTTCTTGTACGCAAACTTTTTCTGAGGTGAATTCATAACACATTTTGTTTTTGGTCCTTCTTTTATAATTTTGTCAAGTTTTTGTTATTATTCTTATATCTTAATTTTAATCTATTAAGAACTAAGTTTATGGAAAAAATAAAAAATATTTTGTTTTTGAAAAATTACTTTAAGTGATTTATTTTTCATATGAAAAAACTACGTACCCCTTGTACGCAAACTTATTCTGACTAGTGTATGCCAGCGCGTGGAGTGCTGCGGACGAACGTCGGCAGCTGACGCCAACAAGGCCGTCTTTTATTTATTCGCGACTTGTTTGGTTGCCGTTGCTTGGCAAGTGTCAATAATGCGTCTACCTACAGTGACTGCGCGACCGCACTTCCGGCCGCGAAACCATCGTGCGTGTGGAGCTCTGTGTCCGTCGAGGAGTTGAGGACATGCTTTCAATGGCTCTTCGAAGCATAAGTGAGCAAATGAAAACTCAATGGACGCTTTGACGCACACTCCATTGTCTCAATACGTGGCTTGAGCGATTGCAATAAAACGCGAAACACCTTCAACTTGTTGTTGTAAGTTATTGACAAAATCGCCAGTGAAGGGAGCACTTTTACTCTTTGAATCGCATTGTTCTTTGTCCAAGCAGAGCGCATCCATTAAAGCCATAACAATGTCCTTACTTCTTAAATTGTATTCTCACGACTTTCTTTGGTTGTTCTCATTACAGCTCCACCACATTTGAGTTTTCTATCAAAAGAATCGACTTGAAGAAAAGCGAGCAAAATTCCTCAAAACTGCATCAGCAGCATCAGTCACTGCGCCATTCCCACCACCACCACCACCATTGCCGCCACAGTCGCTCGCACTACCAACACACCACCGACATCGACATCAACGCTCAGATAGGCGCTCGTTTGCAACTGCTATGTCGTCCGGACTGAAGGCGCTCCTCGATGCTGCTCAGTACCTTGAGCAGATGCAGGACAAGCAAGTGCCGCTGGCGGAGGCTGTAGACGACGGGGCGCACTACATGCGTCATCTCCCCGCCGCCGCCTTCGACATATATGGCCGTCACAGCAACCACATTAGCACAAGAAACGCCGTGCGCCACACCAGTGGAGCAGGAGCGGCAGCCGGCAGTCAGCAAGTGTCATCATCCGCGCCCGCAGCTAGTGCGACATTTCAGCACACAGCCAATGGACTGACCATTAGCAGTGCCGGTAGTCAATTAATAACAGTAACAACAACAGCGGCAGCAACAAATCAACAGCGCCTCAACAACAGCGATTATGAATACAGCAACGGCAACGGTGGCGTGACGGTTGTGGCGAACGGCTCGTCGCCAACAACGACCGTGCTGACAACATCGCCGCCATCGGCCGCAGCCACAGCAGCAACACTTGCGACGAACGGCAGGTCCAGTGAAGGTCGCATGTCTGGTGAGTTCAATGATTCCACCCAACACTGCTCAAGACCAGCCCGAGTCGGCCGAGCACACTGCTCGATAACTGCTTTCCCGCTCTCTTTTTCTCTCAGTCTCATTTGCACACAGTTTATCTTTGCCTTACCGTTACTTACGTTACCATTACTTCCGCCACACATCACGTGCTCTCATTTGCATTACACGCAGTTCTTGTAACAGGGCAGCTCACCGCTTAGCGGCTACACCTTCCAAGCATTGCCGTCCACGCATCCTTACACGCACACGCACACACACACACACACATTCATTATTCTTCATTGCACTCACTCTGCCACCTTGCCGGGAATCCGGTCTTCGAGCGCCCGTCAAGCGGAAGGCATCGAACAAGTTGCACATGCTGCAGCAATTTTTGTGCGCAGTTAGCTTCTCGGCCGTGGTAGTTTTCGAAAAGTTACTTTCAAAACCTCTTACGGCGAAACAATGGTCGCACATTCCACGAGCGGATGAGTGAATTAGCTCAGAATTAAACACATTGCGGTGGGGCGACCACATCCACAACAACGGCTACGAATCGCAACCATGTTGACTCAAGATTCGCCTAAAGTAAATGTTTATAGCTCCCAAGAAGCAAAACCGAATAAAAAAATACGTTCACTCGGCGGCTGCAGCGCCAGTGCAAGCCCCAGACCAACATTCTGCTTCACCAACAGTGGCCATGTGAAACCAAACGAAAACAGTCGAATGCAACAAGCAGCAAAACCCGCTTGCTCGCTCTTTGTCTCGGCCATTTTCAGTTGGCCCGGTCGCCGCTCAGTGGCTTCGGCGCGACATTTGGGTTGTTTAGCTGAATTTTGTTTTGTTCGCTTATTTGTTGTTAGTTGATTTGTACCACACTGAGGACGCACAATTAACAACAACACAATAACAATTGGGGGCAGCGGCGAAAAGTGGCACGAGAAAAGGCGGTAAAAGCGACAGATCTGCCGGGCGCTCACGCAGAAAACCGTGCAAGCCCAAGCAAAACCAATGCAGAGCGGAGGAACGCAAAAGAACCGAAGCCAAACCAAACCAAACCGAACCGAACGAATGCTGGGAATGTTATGGAAACTCGTTTTGACCTTGTTTACTTCCCAACCAAAACACTACATGCGCACATGGCTGGCTGTCTGCTTTGGCTCGCGGCTTCGCTCTTGGCTTGTGCGCACAACAACAACAACAACACCTCCTCGCAGCTTAATACACAACTTTAACAACCGCAACGCTGAGAAAATTCCCAGCTCTAGCCTCAGCCACAACCAAAACAATTCATATCTCCTCTATTTCGCGTGCTCTCTCCCTCTCTGGCTCTGCCGCTTTGTTGCTTTAGCTGCTACAAACCGCACACGCAAGTCACATGCGCGTTCTCACAGATACACACACACACATACATGAGCACGCAACTCGTGCCAGGCACTCACCCACCAGGCGGCTAATGAAAGCGTCGAGCATTGTGTAAATTAAATACCGTCACTGCTGTTCGTTGTGCGAATTGCGACAACGACAAACATTTCGGAACGTGTATGTGTGTGTTTATGCAACTCTGCATTTTGGAATCGGCATATATGTACATACTTGGAAAATGTGACGTGTGAATTTGAAAAACCTGTTTTCAATGCACAGTTCCAAAATTAGCCGATGAACGGAAAGAAGTTTTCATGTTATGGCTTCAAACACAGCAGCGCGGCTTATAACAGTCCTTGAAAATTAAAGAAAGGGCACTCGGGCCCATCAGCTCGTTGCCGATTCAGACCGATGATTCAGCCAGCTGAGGCCACAGCGCCGACTGGAACTGTTGTGTAGTTGTAGTTAGTAAACGAATACGTAATCCACTGCCACCCAATCACCAGCGCAGTGCTTTAAAGCTCCCAATTGCTCATTATCGGGCAACAGCGCTGCGAGTTCGGTCCACTGCGTTACTCCAACTACAGCGGCAACCTGTTCTTGCGCCACTCGATTGTAGCCGCAGTCGTCGGCATCGTCATCTCTATTATCATCTTCATCATCATAGGTGGTTTGCAATTATTAAGCAGCGAACCAGATGTGTTGGCTGTTGTGTAACCTACGTGATTCTGGTCGCAGCAAATGGAAATTGAGGCTTTCCTCTGCAGCTTAAACGCGAGCGCAGCAAACCGAGTGGTGCATCTTACATTTCAATGTAAAGAACAGTTTACGACGCAATGCGCCCGGCGCTTTATACTCGTATTGGTTTCAACAGTATTGACCACAATTATTCAAAAGTGGTGGTTTTAGTGCTATATTTGGTTGGTCTACCGGTAAACGAATTCATAAGTGGATTTTCGGAAGTCGTGCACTGGAAGGTGCTGCCAACTTTTCATTTTCAGAAACCACTAAAAAACGCCACCTAAAAAGCACTGATGACCAAAAAAAGAGCAAATGTTACCAACATAGTTGTCCTAATGTTCCATGTAACATACTAGGATAACTATTGCAATTCAGCCAAGGAGAATCCCTTCAGTTTTCATGTATCTAATATCCAAACAATGATGCAACATTTCAGTGTTGTATAGTGGTTAGGTATAGTCTTGGTATCTTTGAAATTAAAAAAGCACTAAAAATGCACCACGCACCAAAGTCAATATTTTCCGCGTTTTGATTTTCAAAAAGCACTAAACAACAGTGACTGAAAGTTGTTGAGTTGTTGATTTGTGCGATGATTCGATTATGTTTTCAAAATCTCTCTTTATTTGTTGCGAAATCATGATTGTGGAATACTTTGATTCAATCTTCATGCAGCGTTGTTGAGCTGGACATGTTTTGTTTTTGAGAACAACACCTGAAAGCAGCACTCGGACCACAGGTGTCCGATAGGCAAATAGTACGGACAAGTTAACATCCCGCTGCAATAATAACCTCCTCCTATAAGCACATGGAACTGTTCTTGAAGCTATTTAACTCTCATACTTATATCGAGAAAATTAAAGCATCAAATAAGATGTATTCACCCCACAGTTGACAGCAGTTGATTGTAGAGGACAAAGTAAACTTAGGGTCTGAGCCACACGGTGGGTACAAGCTGCGCGAGAATGTAGACAGTGCTTCTGTCAGTGGTCAACGTCCAAATTTTGAAATGAATTTGCGCGAATTGCTCATAATGGACGCCTGGTGCGGCGGATCCCCTGTGACTACCAACGCGAATAACAAACATACACACAAACAAACACATACATATATATATTGCATCGCTCAATAATTGGTGCTTCCCTGACCCCAGCACGATTTCCAAAGTGAGCTCACGCTCGGGCTCAGCCGACAGCACAATGAAATAAAAATAAAGGTGGAAGGAGAAACGAGATTATAAATAAATGCCGAACGCCCAAAAGCAGCGACTCACGTTCGTACGTGCGGTCAAGTGCATAAATAACAATTAATTACACATTCGCCGTTCCCACAGAAAAATGCTATTACGTTCCCGAGTGTGTGTTGCACTTGTGTCGGCCGCATTTCATTGTTTATTTAATTTGGATTTTCTTATATGTACGTATGTGCGTATATGTTCATATATTTATTATATTTTCTCCAATCCATGCCCAGCTTAACGGCCAATACATGCAACAACAAGGCCGACACAATGCCACGCAATGGGCGTTCAAGTTGGCATTGTTGTTGCATTGGTCTGCTCGTTTTGTTGAATGTTGAATGGTGCACGCGGTGCAACTGTTGCCCGCAAGCATCTGTTGCTATTTCGCTGACAGAAGTCGATGCAAACAGTCGCACAGGGAAACGTTGTCGTTGTGCTGACTTGGGACACTGACATGAGCTGCCCGCCCGTACGCCGTTGGTGCGTTGATTGCGTCTTCTAGCTGCTGCTAGTTGCATTTCTTTAATTCGTATTCTGTTTGACTTTTTGCACTCGTCTTCGCTTCTTCGTTAGCTTAACAAACTTTTGCTTGCGTTTTTTGTCTTACTTCCTCTTTTCTCTTTGTGTGTTTCACGAATTTCGTACGTTTTCGACTTTCATGATCGACATTTCGTTATCGGTTTATTTTCGTTTGCACTTTAATTTTGTAGTTTTTTCGCCAGCGCGAAAAAAGTCGAATGCGATTTCGTCGTCGTCTCCCCACTTTTCGGCATACTTTGTGCTTTTTACTCTGGTTTGGCTTTTATGTTGTTTTGTGTTTCTTCATTAGTCACAAATTGAATTGTTTACTTGCGGGATGTGCACGAGACTTGTGTAACAACCCCGCCGAGCGGCTGTCCTCCACATCGTTTGGTGCTGCACGACCGTATCGCCGGTATTTATTGAGTACGGGATCGTTTGTATGTTAGCTGAACTGTTAAATATTTGCGCAAAATGACACGAATTAATTAATTGATTTTAGGGCGGCATTGCGTAACATTTGGTCCATGTTCAGTATGTGAGGCAATCGGCATCAATTGGCAATTAACAATGTGATGTTCATATGAAAATTATGTCAGATCGGATTTTGAGACTACGACAATTTGTACATATGTATGTACGTATGTAGGTGGAGAGCTCTTCAGTGACAGTCGGATAAATGTTGAAATTTTCGGATTTGGATTCTGAAGAAACTCTTAAATTTTTCCGATATTTAATGAAAATCGATTTTACTCGTTTTGATTGAAATGTTGCCGAGCGCAAAAAGTGAGAATGAGTGCAGCAACAGTTTAAACTCGACTCGGCTACACTTAGATGTAGAAAGAGCTATTTTTATTTCTGCTGTTGCCCGATCAACATTGATTTGAATGACAGACCTCTGAGAAAAATTGCCTATAAAAATCTTCCGAGTCGGCATAAAACTACCTCCTTTCCATCCGTGTAAAAGACTTCAGACGTGATACTTGTGAGCTGACTAGACAACTCAGCTACCCACCTAATTATAGCGCGAAGGCGTCCGACTGGAGATTTCCGCAAATATTTTCGGTGGAACACACTACTCCAGCCCCCGTTCCCTCAATTCGCAAAAGCGACACTCGCCTTTATCAACCGGGCAGTAACTCAAGCGATTAGCGTAATGCACTAGCAGCGCTCTCTCTCTTTCTTGCGCACTATCCCTTTCAATTTTGCGCTTTGAAAACGCCGAATTGCTTTCGGTTGTTGTTATTGATGATGAGCACCACAATGCCAACAACAGCACGAACGTGTTGGCATGTTTCCTCATGCTAAAGCCAACAACAACTGCGCGCTATGGTGATGCCCCGCAACAGGCCACGTGTTCCTCTTCTTCTGTTGTTGTTGGTAGTGCGCCACCAATTTGACACAGTGCGCACCAAACAAGCAGAAACCTCCACACAGATACTTCCACGGGCAGTGAGCAGTGAGCACGCCAGAAGAGACAAAGGCGAGAGAGTCCAGTTGTTTGTTGTTTTCTCACATATTGCTGCTCTTTTCGACTTGATTTGTTACCAACTTAAAGAAGGGGGAGACTCATTGCCCGAACGTGATGGCAACAATGCCAACTATTGCTGCCTGCGCTCCCACACACACACACACACAGGCACACACACACACACACAGATGTGGACGTTTTGTTGTAAATTAGCATTAGTCACGCTGCGCGACAGCGCGTAATCCGCTTGTTGTGGCCGCTTAACGAAAAGCAACTCGCCGCACACCACCGCCACTCGCAAAACCATCTCGAGTCGCACCAAGTCCCGCTGCGTTTGTTTTCGGATGGTTTGTTTGGCTTTTGTTTTTGCGCACAGGAAAAAGATGAAAAAAGTAAGGCCGAAGAGACGGAGAAAACTCAAATGAAAACATCAAACGCACAGAGAAAATATCAACAACAACACTGTACGCAAGTGTGGGTCGTGCGAAAACAGCAATCGGCAAACGAATGAAGAGGAGAATATGAAGAATTGAAGGCATCGTAACGTGGAGTGTAAAGTGAAGTCAATGAACTTTGAACGAATTTTTCGGTTTGTTTGTTGGCTTAGTGTTGCTGTTCCTGTTGTCGTTGTTGCGTTTCTTCTGCCGGCACTGTAGTTGTTGTTTGTGTTTGCATTGTTTTGATGCGCACAATGTGTCGCATGGGGCTACGTTTTCTTCGCTTTTGCGCCTCAGACCGTCATTTGCCAACGTTTTGTTGGCATCAACGCTGCACTTGAGGCTCCTGGCAGCTGCTACTGTTGCTGCTATTAAACCCGTCATCGTATTGTCAGATATGCGACCACCACAAATACAACAACAACATCAAGACAAACTTCCCGCCAAGCCATAACACCGCTAAAACAAAAAGCCTTAACTTCGATTTGCAGATGTTTAGAGCGTTTCGGCGCTCATTGCCACACAACAGAACACAACTCAGCGCACCGCAATGCACCGCCACAACAACAACGAATGCGAACTCGACACAATTGCGTGTCGCGTGCACTTTTCACAGGCCACGACACGCGCTCGTCTCAAGCACTGCCGGCCAATTTTACGTCCAGTCGAGCCCGTTTTTCCATCATATCGACCGTTACTATCTAGCGATGAAACTGCTCCGTCTTTCCTGTCGCCTAGCTTCCTCTCCATCAGGCCGTGCCTATGACCTTGTTGCTGGGAGCAACAACACCAATCAGCCACCTGAACAACAACGCACACTAATCAATTAATAATGATTTCCGCTCTTTTGCATCCGCATCGTGTGCACGTGCACTCGGCCGCACTTCTGGAGCTGCGACCATTCGATAACTTGTTGCTTTATTTGTTTTGTATTCTCGCGATGTCAGTCGGACAACGAACCCAGTCGATTGGACAACAGCTAGTCAAAGCGGTGAAATTGTATCTCAAAATCCAAAATTGTGGAGTCAAGCAGTATTCCGGAGCCGTCGGTTCGTTTTAAGCCGGAGCATTCAAAAGAGCTCCGGGTTGTCGTCGTTCCCCTGCAGAGTTTGACAACTTGCCGCACCGTTTGTCGTTGGTGTCGTGTCAACACAAGTTGCGCAAGTTTGCACAAGCTGTCGGCCGAACTGCCTCGACTGCAGAAGGCCAGGCGTTGCTCTGTGTGGCAACCGCAAGCAAGTATGCCATGCAGTCAGCAGCAGCTACAGTGACAACCGCTGACGATCCGTCACTTGCAAGCCGCGTCAATTGCGAAGCCGACGAAAACGCCAGGCAAACGCAGCACAGAAATAGCAATGCTTCTTGAAAACAATAAGCACGGAACGAAAAAGTCGCTGACTGTAGCGCAATTGCACTTTATATAACAGATTTCCAGCGACGCTCAGCGCCGCACATTCATACATCGAGCTATCGACTGTATCGGGTGCAGAAATAGACCCCGAAATAAGCCAGTGAAAGCACGCCGAACTATTTCTGTATGACACCCGTCGGCGGCGACTTACGTGGGCGCGCAGTGCGCAGCGTAGCGACAATTGAAATAACATCACGCGGGGTTTTCAAGTTGGCGTAAGCGCGGCGCTTGGCATTTGCAAGTTGAATCTGTCTATTTTTAAATGCAGAAAAAGCTCGTCGTCGGCTCGACCGCGTAGCCCGGATCGGCTCTAGTCGGCTGCGTTGCATGTGCAACAGCGGCACGAACGGGACGGGCGGAGCGAGTCGGCCGCAACAAAGCAGAGCTTTTCCATTCAGTCGCCAACGAAGTGGCCAAAGTGCGTGGGTCTGCTGCTGACGTCCAGAAGGACGAAACAATGCAACACCTAAACTCTGACCTTTGTGGCGCCATAACATTTGGGCATACAATTTTGTCGCAGCAGAGTTGTCGTTTGTTGTTGCTGTCGTCCTGCTGTTACCGAATCAGTGCTGCGAGTTGCGGCACCTTCTGCCCCCCAAAAAATCCATGGAGCGAAAAAGTGCAGCGCTCCGCAATATTGGCAGCTGATGTTAACCCATTGCAGGTCGCTGACACAACACGTGACCATCGCAGATTTATATCGCATTTATATTTGATTTCAACCTTTTGGCAAAAGCATTGAGTGGCTGAACGAGTGAAAAATCTAAACCGTTGGGTTTTGACGTCTGTTTTTAGCTCTTTTAAATTGTGCATTGTATGCAACTAAGCGTTAAAAGTAACAGCACCAATTTTGCGCGCTTGCTCTTCCCTTCCTCCGTTTAAGTGCGTCCGTCCCCTGGCACTGGCCACGATAAAAGCAAATCGGCCGGCGGCATGCCGTTTGAGTTGCCCTGTCGCCGCGGTCACTGATGGCATTCGTCGGGTGTTGTTGTGTGTGGCTACTGTTTTCTGTTGTTGTTACTTTCGGTGGCGTGGCGATGTGTTGGTATTTGTTATTTGTGTGCGGCGCCGCTGTTCTCGGCACACGGCCGAAAGCCGCGTCCCCTCCACCTCCAACTGCGCCCCCGCCAGCTCCACCAGCCATAGCACGGCCACCAACACCGTCGCCGCCGCTGACAGCTGTTGCCCACGTTGCTGTGCTGTTGCGCAAAATGCAAAATCCAAAGCGTCGTCGAAGGTGGCGCTCCAAGGCGGCAATCATTCGCTGAAAAATCGTTCGTGTGAGTAGTCTTGCTCGCAACGCGCGCCGCCTCACACAATCAGTCGTCGCGACGGTCGGCCAGTTGCTGCCAAGCAAAACAGCAGCACAAAACGCAGAGCAACAATAAAATCCACAACACCAAAACAGAAACAAAAACAGAGAACAGCAAAAGCGACGGACTTGTTTTGGTTTTCTGTGTGTGTTTTTTCTTGAAATTTTGCGGTGTTGCGTGCTGTGTGGACTTTTGTTGTGGCAGCGATTGTCGCACCAGCCACAACAACAACAGCAACCGCCAACCGCATCGCAAGGTTGTCGAGTTCGCGCGAAAGACAAAAGTGTTGAGTGTTTGGCACCGGCAACAACGACGACCATCGCAGTAATCGCAAGTACATTAAGAACCGCCCCAACAATAGCAACAATGTGTTAAAACAAAAACCAAGTGCAAAATGAAAAAATTACCATAAAAAGCGCCAGTGTTGGGTAACCAACAACAACACCGGCAACAAAAGGCATTTTGTGTGTGACAACAGCAACAAAATAATCTAAAAGAAGAATACGAAAATCCATTGCCGGCAACAGTTGTCAATTGTGGGGCACTTGCCGCTTCTCCTGCGTCGCGCGTTTTAGCCAGTTCGCTCGCCGTCAAGAAATTGAACTGAAGAAATAAAAATCACAACGTCAGCTACAGTAACAACAACAACTGGCGTCGCCGGTGCACCATTTTAAGTGCAAAACGTCAGCAGTCGAAACCGAAAGCATGTGGCAACCACACAAAGATGCCACTCGCATGCCGACAAATATTCCTACAAGACCAACAAATGCGACGACAGCCGAAGCGGCAATAACAACCGACACCACGTTGACCACCCACTGCCCGAAAGCGCCGCCCACAGCCGCCCCAGCATACAATAACAACAACGGCTGCCAGCCACCGGACTACTGGCAGCTGCTGCGCAACAAGTCCTTGCTGCCGCTGCCCTGGCACTATGCCAACGCCAGCCAGATGCCCGCCGCACTCGCGATGCTGGCGCATTCCTCGGCTGCCGCGAGTGCTGCTGGAGCCGCGCTCTTGTTGCCGTCGGCAGCCACAGCCGAACCAGCAGACATGGCGGCACACATCAACAACCTGTTGCCGGGCTTGGCACCCCTGACACCGTTCGGTCTGGGCCTGAGCCTAGACACGCTGCACATCGACTTGCTAACGGAAATTTTTTTGCGCCTGAACACTTGTTTGCTGGGCAAGACGACTGCCAGCTGCCTCGGCAAATCGGACCTTTATGGAGCTCTGCCAACAGCACCAGCATTCGCGCCTCACGACGCCTCCTTCAACGCACCTTCAGCAACAGCAACGACAACCGCTGACAATCACCAACCGCTTGCGGAGCGCCGCGAAAGCCTGCGGAATCAGTTCAGCCCCCGCGACTCGTTGGTCGCGAACGCAGCTCTGAGTCTGAAGCGGAACTCACGCAAACGTCCCGACTATACATTGGCCACACGTGAAGCGCAGGTGGAACGACGGCGGCTGGAAGGGAGTGGCGACGGCACACTGGCAACGTTGAACGGAGAAACAGACGACATTGAGTTGCTGCCGCCGCCGAAGAAGAAATGGATACGTCACTACCTGAAGGGTACAGTTATGCTTCCGAATTATGTATTTTCCCCCTTACCCTCTAGCTCGACAAGCTGCCCACAACTCGTAAGAATTCGCTTCGCTTTCCGACCCGAATTCGGTCCCCGCTTTATTTCCGCTCCTGCCCTTCTTCAAGAGCTCCGCTCCCGAGCCCCAAAACGTTAGCGACGCCACACACGTTCGTTCGCGGTGTGCGGGCGCCAGCAACGGGGCCAGCGATCTGACGCGCTGTTTGCTGCAATAAAGCTCAGTCCAGCCGAGCAAATCACGTCGAAGTTTCGGCGCTTCTCAAGTGGAAACAAGTTGGAGCACATCAGCCACAGCCAGTCGACGTGCCTCGTCGCCGCCGGTTGTCTGTCCAGCAATCGCAGCGCTCGGCGGCACGCCCGCAGGCCCTTGTCGCTGGTTCTTGGTCGCTGTTGCCAAGTGGCCGGCAGTGAGGTCTGTTCTGGTTTTACGGGCAGCAACGACCCCGAAACGCAGGTCCAACGCCAACCACTGCACGACCAGCAGCGCACAGAGCACAGAGGCGCAGAGCGGCGCAAGTCGCCAGCTGTGGTGCAGGCCGCCACTTGTGCGCGTGCACGGTGCACCGCGTGAGAGCAGGACGGCGGCGGCGAGGGAAAACTGGGTGTGGGTGTGAGCAGCTGATTTCACTGCGAGCGGCGGGTCGGGCAGCGAGCGCGCTTTGCGTTTTGCTTTCGCCTTTTTCGTCGTTGCCGTTTTTGTGTTTTATCGAGTTAATTGAAATCATAATTGATTATGCAATTCGCTGTGCTCGGGCGTTGTTGTTGCGCTCTACTGTGTGCTCAACTCGGCCGCGAAATGTGTAATGAAAAACAAGTAAAAACGCAACAGCAACAAATGCAACTGTAAATATTATCGACAAAGATACGTGGTGACGCGTGCGGGAAGGGCTCTCACACTGCCAGACAGACGGACACCTGCATCGCCCCATTGGCGTCCGGCGTCGACTGTCGGCAATTGTGTCAGGCGCACTGCGGTTGCCTGCTGCTGCGTTGATTTGCGCTCTCGTGCGGTTTTAGTTTTGTGCGCACTTGACTGCAAGTCGAAAGAAAAGACGCTAAAAGCACGACGGCGAGTTGGAAACCAGCCAGCGCGCGCCGCAAATCGCTTCGTCGCGGCTGTGCTACGCGCCCAGCACACTGATAAGCATTTGCGGCGCGCACTTTCACTCCCGCGCCCGTCACCGGCGACAGCGTCAATTGCACAATTAGCAGTTTTCAGTTGTCTGCAATTGCACTGTCCGCCGTCGTTGGCGTGTGCAGCGGACAGCGCGCTAAGCAAAGTGTGGCGCCCGCCTCAAGATCATTAAATCACCGCCGCAGGCGCTGGGTGCGCGTACACTGGACGCGATGGCCAGCGGCAATTAATTAATTGCTGTCGCATGCAACGCACTGCAGAATTTGTTATTGTTCCAACAGCGGTTTGCAATTAACTAGTTCGCACGGCGGTCGGGCACTGATCATTAAGCAGCGGAAATATTTACTCTGCTCACACAATTCGCCACTACTTTATCGCATTTGTTTTAAAGCTCGCTCATGTGAGCCGTTTGTTGTTCTTGTTTTGACGATATTGGAATTCACCAAGTCGGAGGCGTAGCTAAGGGGGTTGTGATGTTAGAACCCAAACCAAGCATTCTTCAAAAAAGCTTTGCTTTGAGAACTATACATTTATGTACATACAGTTTCTCAAGTAAATGTTTGCAAATTTAAAGAAGGTAGAAAATTGTTTTAAAAAGTTTATAATATAACAGAAATTGCAATATTTTGAAATCACAAATCTACGTACAAAGTTTTAAAAAATCGTTTTTTTTTACATAATTTTCATTTGGAAGACGTGAGGAATGTTATTTCCAAAGGATTTGGGTAAACTCTTCACGGTTATTGAGCTTTTATTATTAAACTCTTCACGAGCATTGAGCACGCTCGCTCACGGTGTTTCCGCACGCTTCTTGGGAACTTTAAACGCGTTTTCCCGAAAGTCGTATTTTTCTAACTTACTTGCACGATTTTAAGAAAAGTTTTACACGCATCGAATCGATAAGATTTTATTTACTTGCTCATAAAACATGTCGCTATGATTAGACACGAGCTTTTGACAAAATATTGTTTTTTTATTATAACAGGCAATAAAGATTTGAAAAAACAGGGAAAAATAACTTTTCTTTCAAAAATCCACCATTTCGAGAGATTTTTGAATTTTACAAAAAGCTCGTGTCTAAACATAGCTGATGTAATATAAATTATAGATTAGTTTCATTTTTTGTTGTAGGTTACGTGGTTGGTCCAAAATCGTGCAGGGAAATTGATATCAAAATTCTGATGAGGGCACGTTCAAGATCATCCTGCATTCGAATATGTAGAAATATATATTTTTATGACCTTGCCACTTGAAAGATTACGATTAAATAAACAAAAAACGTGAAAAAGTGAGTGAATATCTTTTTTCGTTCCTTCGTAATAAATCTTGAAAAACAGGCTCGAAAATCAGGCCGCTACGTAGACGACCCCCTTAATTGAAGAAAGAAAAATCATCCGAAAAGTTCGTGAAAAGCCCCGTATCCCAATAAGGGAAATGGCTTTCGATATATGTATATTGCAATTTCTGTTATATTTATAAGCTTTTCAAAATAATTGTTCTACCTTTTTTAAGTTTGCAAACATTTACTTGGCAAACTGTATGTGCTACGAGCAACTTGCTGCCATAGTTTGAGTCCGATGATACGAATTTATTCATTTGTTCAGAGCCTGTGTCGCTTCCTCATATCAAGTAAAATTTTGGCCTTGTTCTCGTATCCTTACAAGTACTTAAAAGTAAACATTTTTACAAAGAAGATCGTCTGTTAGAATTTGTTTGTTTACAAACAAAGGATACTACTGTAAAATTTACAATTAAAAAAATACGAGAAGTTTTCAGTCCAATAAGTTGACCGCCAGATTTTACTGTTGCATCGCCAATGCATGTAATTTCACACGCAACAGTTGTGCACTGTGATTTGTATGGCACCAGCGATAGTTACGGCTTTAACTGTTTGACGCACGTCGGGCGCGCTCCAACAGCCAATAACAAGCCGCGATCGTCCCGAACCCTGTCCACAGCTTCATGCTGTTTTGCTGCTCAACGCGGTGGGCAGCTGACACTTAGTGCAGTTTTGCTGGCGAGTCCAAAACGCTTAACCAACGACAGCCTCCAGAGAGTCTCTCAGAGTTGGTTGTCGTTATAAAAAGTGAAATTATTTGCTGTGGAGGGAGTAGCCGTGGACGTAGGCGGCGATGTAGTCAACTAATCCTGCGTTGCTAGTTCTGTTCTGTGGTGGCAACGTGATGACAATTCACGTGGCCAGCAAGTGTCCAAAAAATATGGTAGCTATGTGAAAATTTGTGCAGGGGCGCCACGTATCGCGGAAAATTAAAATCGCGACGGGTCGCGAGAACGTGCGTTGACCAGCATTCGGCATCTCGGCGTTTTTGTATTGTTTATGCCATTTATTTATTTTACTCTGTATTTGCCTTTTGCTGTGTGCCAAATCTGCACAAGAATACAGTTTGGCATTGTTGCACAAATAACCGCAACAAGGCGGCAACAGGAAAATCTGTTGTAAGCAACTGTAAAAAACCCACGAGGCGAACTCTTCGGTCACCGCTGGGCTAGTGAATTCTGTGCTTGATGCGCCATAACCACAGAATTCATAGTTGCGTAATGCAGCAACCGACCTCCCGTCTTTCTCGTTCCTGACGAACTGGCGACACTGAATATCTACCGGAGAAGGAATTTTACTCCAGCCAACCACCGAAAGTCGCGCGTAAACGCTGGCAGCAGCTGATGACAGCTAGCACGCCGACAGCAATTATTCAATATACTGAAAAAATTCAAAGTTTTTATGGACCTGCGCTGTTGTTGCTGTTAATGCTGCAGAGCGTTTTTCATTTATTTAGTTTTCACTGCGAATTTATTACAATATCACTGCAACTACAACAACAGTAATGCATGTGTCTGTAGATCACTGTATCGCTTGGTTCAATAAATGAAATGAAATGAAACATTTGTTGCTGCTGCTGCCGGTACCGCCATTGCCGTCATTGTCGTGATTGCTGTAGTTGCGTTGTGGTTGAACGCGGTTGATCGGCATTGATGGACCATTGGCTTAACACCACACTGCAAGCTTTTAATTTTTTGCAACTTGTTTGCGGCTGCCCGAAGTCTGTTGACATGCGCACCGCTGTTCTTTCGTAGTTATTGCAACGGTTGTTGCAGTTGTGTGCTTGCGCAAAGGAACCGACCTTACCCCCAACCAGCCCAGCAACCTGACGACCAGCGCCGACCGTTGATGGCGGCATAACGTGCCGCCGCAAATTATTCGCCGTCGGTGCATTTTCTGTAGACCCTACGACACTGGCAGGTGTCTGTGTGTGTGTGTGTGTGTGCATGCCTCCATACACGTGCACTTTCCTACACAAACGGTGTATTCACATTCGCACTCGTAAAAACACGCGAACATTGTGTGCGCTGCTACACTCCGAAAAAAACTACTCTTATCACATCAGACAATGGACTTTGGGGTTTTTGTGCGATCAAAGTGGCAAAAAAAAAAATAGTGGACTCAGACCGTATAGTGTAGTAAGGATAGCGTTCTCTGAAGAAGCGGAAGAAATGGTCGACCGTTTTATCAATTGTCTTAAAGTTTCTATGAACTTGAGGCCTACATTAATCCATTCATGAGTCTAAGAAACGTAGACCTATTGGATGCAAAATAGGTCCTTATTTGCGGAGAGGCTACCACCACCTGCTCTTGCTTTCATGGCAAATTTACCTGAATTTTGCTTAACGAAATAGAATCTCTTCATTGTTTAGTCTCTCTGTGCACCCATGACCTAAACACACATGAACACATACACAAAGGCACACAGATCCACTCGTACGCTGGTATGCCTAGACCTATTGTTGGCTATTGTCGAGTATTTTTAGCCGCAACAGGGAACAATGTCCGATAATTCTGTTAGAATGGTGCTTTTTGTTGTTGTTATTATTTGCACTTGTTGTTATTGCTGTTGTTCGTTTCGCCCTATTATTGTCGTTTAACGTTAAGCTGCTGCTGTTGCTGCTGTCGCTGTTGTTATAACCATTGTTATTGCAATGCTCTCAAGTGGCTGCCGTTTCACTTCCCCTGCCCTGCTTTAGTTTTGTGCTCATTTTATAGCCCGACAGTGCGTTGCAAGTTATCAGGCCATTGAAGTTTTTCGTGCAACATTTCAGGTCGGATTGCCGAAGGAATATTCTCTGGGATACTTCCGATGGCCCTAACTTTTGTTTGTCCTTGAAAACGTTATGTTCCAACAGCGAAATATGAAAACCATACATATATGTAGTTACTATTGTGTACATATTAGGATCAAAATTGAGCATATCAAATGGCTTGTGATCTTTGCGTGGGCGTGGCGTACTCGTGTCACAATATTTCCAAGGGCTTTTATTCATGTCAATCAGCTTCACATCAATCCACCAACACATCATCATGCTACCGTTTATACTTTCCCCATCACCCGATTTCGACCGCTTATCATTGCATTGCGTGTTGTTGTTGTTATTGTTATTGTTGTTGTGTCATATTTGTTCCTCGCCTGCTTGTGTTTATATGCTCATAATTTTTTCACTTTTCCCACATAATACATTTAATACATTTCTGCACTCACTGCCACTTGTGTTTCTGTTTCTGCTTCCGTTTTGGTCTTCGCAGCGCGTCTTGTGCGCCTTGCGATGTTAATTTGCCTCGGATTTTATTTCATTTTCGCCCTATTTTTGTTTGTTTTTGATTCTCTTCCAGAGGATACATTTCCCTCAAATGCTCTCAACTCTGCCTCGTCTCCCAATTCCAATTCCAATGCGTTTCGTTTGCTATCAGCGGCCATAAACACACACGAAAAACAACATAAACAACAACAACTCCAAGCACCACCAACATCACTGCAACAACATGAACAAGCACAACAGCGTGAACAACAACAACAACCTCACAACAATAATAACACAAAATTAAAGCAATTACGGCCAGTGGACGGCGCTTGTCTGGCGAGCGCCGCTGCCAGCAAGCAAATGCTGCTTAACGACGGTCTGCGCGTTGCGTCGCCAGCAGCGACCATCGGCAGCAGCAGTACACCGTCCAAGGCCATTAACATACCGCTGCAGCCGCAGCCGCAGCCGCACGCCAACAGCAAACTGGCGTCGCTGCCTTTTGCGTTAGTGGGCAGCACCTCTTTGCCCCGCTACAATCTCCTCACCCTCACCCCACCGCCAGCGTCGAGTAGAAAAGTAGAGGCACACTCGCGCATCCGCAGTTTCTCACTTTCCTCCCATAAACTTTCAGCCACCCAGCTGCACGGCCTGCACAACGGCGACCTCAACCACAACATGATCGTCGAAGACGCACGGTCGTTGGCCTACGCAAGCAATGTCAACGGCAACGCTGCTGGCGGCCTTTCGCCCACGCGTAGCGGCACCGGTGGCAGCCACTACTTGCAGATGATGACGTCGGCGCACCAGAGCGGCGCCGGGTCGCAGCTGACGCACGGGACACCATCGCTGGGCGGCGGCGGTCGAAGGCGAACCATCAGTTCCAACAGCAACGGGTGAGTGGCCACCGTTTGCCAGTAATTAATTAGCAATGAACTGGTCTAACCGTCCTTTTCCCCGCGTGTAGAGCCGGCACCCGCGAAGTTCACAACAAGCTGGAAAAAAACCGCCGCGCTCACCTCAAGGAGTGTTACGAAACGCTGAAGAGGGAACTCCCGCTCAAAGACGAAGATCGCAAGAAGACCTCAAATCTGGCGATACTGGGTGAGGCGCTCAAATGTGTCACGGTAAGTGGCAAACAATTCAACGTCCGCCTGTGGCGACAGTTAAAAATTGACAACATTTTTCCGCCCTCGTTCGTGCAGACGTTGCAAAAGCAAGAGCAAGAGCTGGAGGCGCAAGTGGAACAATTGGCCAAAGATAAGATCAATTCGCAGCGGAGGATCAAAATGCTGAGACGTGAACTGGGTCCCAACTACGAACCAATGTTCGCTGTCATGTTCCCGGACACGGATGTGGCCAGCGAGAGAGGTAACGCATAGCGCATACCGTCAGCGATAGCAACGGCAATTAAAGCAAATCGTTATTGGGCAACCACGAACTGGCCACTGAATGTGATTATTCAAATGCTGTTCGACTTTTCGAAAAGTGGATCAAGTATTGAATATTATTTGCGCCACTTTTGTAGTTATTGTGTCGGCATGTCACTATGCGGCGCACGCAGCTGTATTTCGATATCCTCCAAAGTGCAATGTATGCAACAGCACTCGAGCGTGAAACCGCGCACTGCGACGCGCTGCATATTGCATTTCAAATGAGCAACTGTGGACATGACAGCCCGCCAAGCAAACGAAATTGAAATGGGTTCGCCAATGCCGACAAAGCACTGGCGAACCAATCACCATCTCGATCTGATCGTAAAGTAATTCTAGAGTAATGAAAATAAAGCAACATTGACATTTATGAATTCACTATGGGGTCCATGCTGGAAAGCCCAACTTTGGCCGCACAGAGATTTAGCTTGAAACCGTTGCAACAAATGGTAGCCATGTTGTTGGAGTTGGTTGCTTTCGATTTTTGCTGCCGCTGCATCTAAATGAAAGCAATCCTTGTGCTTATGTAAATATGGAGTGACCAACGCATACTTCGGCTGTCGCAGTCCATTTGCACTGCGCTGACTGCGCAGCCGTAGGTCACGAAGTTTGCAAATCCATCACTATGAATTAGTGATTCCGCCTTGAGGTGTGCGGGCGATAGCGGTTAAGGCGTGCTGCTGGACGAAGATGTGGTCGAATTTCTGTATGAATCTGCGCTCTTTTTGTATTTTCAGAAACGCTTAATGACAACACTTCTCTTTCATCCGGCCGTGGCAGCATACTCTATAGCTCATCGAGTTCTCTCTCGAGCGGTGGCAGCAACGGCAGCACCACACTGTCCTCCTCTCCGGTCGGCGCTGGCGTAAGTAGTCAAATCGAGCTCGCGCTGCATTAAATTGTTCTCTCACACATTGCACCCTTTGGCCAACAGATGCAAACAGCCGTGCCCACCGCTATATCACCTGTGATATCTAAAACCAACTCAAACTCCACCAACGCCGCCGCCGCCGGCGTGGCCAACGGTGGCAGTGGCAATGGCGCATTGATGGCCGTCGCGGCAACATCACCGCATTCCGCCAATGGGCTGCAGCTGCAGCAACAACAACAACTGAAAACAGCCACCTCCGCATCAGCCAACAACAGCCCAGCTGGCAGCCCGACGGTACTGCCGCTGAACGGAAGCGGCATCGTCAACGTCAACGTGAGCGTAAACGGCGGCGGCAGCACTGCACTGTCGCTGACGGCGAAGAACATTTCGGCCATGTCGCTCACTCGCGGCTCGCCGACCCCGTCGACACCGTCGCCGTCCCCGTCCTCGTCGAGCTGTGTCTCGTCCTCGTCGTCACTGATCTCGTCCTCGTCGCCGCCGATGGCACTGAACGGCATTATCAACGGACGCAACGTTACGGTCAGCATTCCGAGTAACTTGAAGTTTGGCAGTAGCGGCACGGGCGCCGCCGTGACTGGCGCAACGATCGGCAATGGGACAGCGTCTGCGGCGGCGACCATAATCACGGCCACATCGCCGCCCAGCACCAGCGGCATCAACGCTATCACAGCGGCCAACAGCAATAACGGTAATTATGAATGCTTTTTTCCACACTTGGCTGCTTTGGTGCAATTGTAAAGAATCGAGTGCATTGAGGTCCTTGCGCCGTAGACTAGTAGAGTGCATTAAGAAGCAAAAGTTGCACTAAACATTAAAGATTGCAAACGAAAATAAGAAACATTTGTGTAACTTGTTATGGTGAATATGAGCGCGTGGAATTATCAAATGTAAGGCGTAGTGACGCCAAGAACTGAGCGCTAAGCTTAGCCAGGGCTGGAATCAGTACGTATGTTATTGAAAATCATGCTGAAAGTATGCAACAAGGACGTCGACATTGGCAAATATCGATGTGGCATACTTTGAGATGATATTCAATGATAAAACATCTGGGCCTGGACGCACCAATGCGACCATCGCACACCACGCGCCCATATTCACTCGGCACTACTTAGCGCCTTTATTCAATTGTAGTAGCAACAAACAAACCCAATAAATAACGTTGGCTTCGCTTCGCTCTCATCGATTAGCAATAATGCTCCAAGCATTACGCGGCTGCCACTTAGTGTAAACCCCACCTGCGTCCACCACCGTGAGCGTCACCACCACTTCCACCAGCACTACATCCTCGACCACAACTACAAAGGGCACAAGCGCAGCAAACGCCGGACGCGCAGAGTCAGCTGCACTCTGGGAATGCATTGTGGTGCAACGGAAATAAGAAATAATTGATCGAAAAGGAAATGCAAAAGAAAAATAAAAATACAAAAGGCGTCACATCGCAAGGAAGATCGCTGCATTAAATCACCAAACAAAGCATACAACAACAACAACAATGAATATATACAAACAATCAAAAAACAAACAAACAGAATGCTTGCAATGAAAACGTAAAGACACTTCCCCATTCGATACTATCACCAATAACAACAACAACAATAACAACAGCAACACAATACAATGTATAGATATATATATAAAGAGACAATATTTAACATCATCCCGTTCCTTGTCCAAAACGCATCCAATCAAAGGCAAACAAAACAAGCGAAAACAAAAGTTCCCCCGCCCACCACACCTCTCAACAACATTTGCCACCACCAACCAAACCAAGTAGCCAATGCTTAATCCAATAAGCCAATACCGAAACCGAAAACTGATCAAGTCAAAATCAAAAACTATGTCAAATCAAAATTTATACCACCACTAGAACCATCAAGAACGCCATCAGTTGCCACCACGCCCACCGCCACTATTTTGTACAATCTCAACAAGAACAATTGCCTTTTGTATCTTCTTCTTCAGCCCGCACAGGCGCCGTCGCCGCCAACGCCGGCTCCAGCCCCAACAACTCGCTCGCATCGCCCACTGCAACGATAGCTACAACGATGGCAACAATAACCGCCACCGCCATAAACAACGCGTACCGGGCGCACGCACACGCGCATGCGCACAGCCGCAAAACGAGCCTCAGCTTTGCGGGAGACGAGGCGAAAAAGCAGGGCGACGGGCTCAGCATCGTCGGCATCGGGCTAGGGCCGAGCGGCGCAAACGGCCACAGCAGCTACGAGGACGGCGAACAGCCGGCCAAGTTCATTAAGGTGTACAACGGCGTAGTGACGAGCGGAGCTGTCGACAGCGCCGCCAAGCAGATGCCGTCCATCTCGATGGTGCCCATTAACAATGCCATCGGACAGCTGCAACTGTCGCAGGTGGTGGGCGGCGGCAGTCTGGTGGTCAGCTCCACCGGCTACATTGCGGCCGGGGCACGGTCGCTCGTCCACCCCGCGCAGCAGCAACAGCAGCCGCAGCAAAAATTCCTGCTGAACAGCAGTGGCAAGGCGAACGGCGGCCACTGCGACGGCAGCGCCAACGAGCTGGGCCGGCTGCCTGGCGGCGCCGAGCTCAACATACTGCCCGCCCTCGGCAACGGCGGCAGCCTGAAAATTAACGGCGCCTTCTACCACGCCAACGGCAAGCTGACGCCGCTGGTGAATGGCGGCGGCAACAATGGCATTTTGCTGAAAGGTAAGGCCCACGCCGCGCTTCCAACAAGTCAAACTCATACTTAATTTGCTGTCAATTGCTTTACACTCGAAATTTTCTTTCACCCTGCTTGCTGACTGCGCAGACAGCTCGAGCGCTGGTGCCGCTCTGACGCCGCTGATCGTGACCGCCACCGCTGCCCCAAGTAACGCCGGTTCAGCGCAACCCATCGGTGGCGGCAACGGCCTGCACTACACGGCCAACTTCGCGCAGCTGCTGGCAGCCACTGCGGCCACCAATAGCGCTGCTGGTGCAACACCAGCAGAACGTTCCAACAACAAGGTGAGTTGTAGCGGCATCATGCACCCACATACGTACAACATTCATACAAGCGTACGTCTGTACATATGTGCAGCCTGACGTCGCCACAGTTGAATATTGATTTATAACGTCGAGAGGCGTGTGTGAGTGTTTCTTTACGAGTCTGAGTGTCTTCAATTTTCGTCTCTCGCTTAGCTCAGTCAGTCACTTGGCAGGCCGGAACCACCACCACCATTAATTAACGCGCTCCGGTGCGGTCCATTGCCGAGAGTGTGCACGCAGCGCCAGTGATAAATTCGCGCGCATTGCTGCGAGATACACCAAACTGTTCCGCGCTCTCGTTCCGGCGCGACAGCAGTGAAAACATCACCACCGATCCAACCCATAAGCAGCGCACGCAGCGGCAGCATAAGTCACCATCACATCACCAATTGCAGCAACCACAACAACTATGTAGCAAAACCGTTCCGCCCATCATCACATCAACGAGACAAGGACCATATTCGTCAGCATTGCCACCACCTGGACTGAAGTGCGTCAACAGCGACATCAATCATTATCATCAACAACTCCACCACAATTAGTAACAACAACAACATAATTAAGAACCGCAACGGCAACAATGAGAACGTGTCGTCAGCGTTCATCACGGAAACGCTGTTGTAACAGGAACCACCAATGGCAACGCTTTATAAACACAAACAATACAAACAACAACAACAAATTTATTACAAAACTACATTTATATAAAAGCAACAACTATCAACTACTATCATACAGAAACTACAACAATTACAATTAATTATAAAACAAATTAACCCCAAGCCCACTCAAACTGCGCTCGACCATCTCTTGAACCCACCACCAAAAGATGCTGGTGCGAACAGCAACAACAACCACCCAACCACTACACTAACTGTAAAATCGTAACAGTCGCAGCAAACAACAACCACAACAATTACCAGCAAACTAATAGAGTTAAAGGCAACAATAATGTAAAATTTTAGCGAACAAGTTTTTAAGCTGACATAAAAGCTGAACAGAACAGAACTGAACTGAACTGAAGAATGCAAAATGTAAATTGTAGCAAATGAGAAAATAAGCAAAAAGTATAATAAGCACATTAAATATTTCAATAAATGTGTACATTTAAAGTTTTAGCAGAAAGGCATAGAAATTCAACAGCAAAACCACACAAAACAATTTGTAAGAAAATTACAATTACGAAAATGTTGATGAATACTTTACAAATGTGGAAGAACATAGTCAAAAAGTTAAAAGTGTAATGCAAAATTAAGAGTAAACGTAAAGTAAAGTAAAGTAAAATAAGATTGCAAACAAAAGTAAAAGTTAAAGTAACAATAAGAGAATAAGTATAAAAAAACAACACGCCGATTTGTATGAACGGTGGTCATGATACACACTGAGCGAAATCATGCGAAATCTGTGGAGAAATACATATAACATAAAGTAGAAATAAAAATTATTTATGTATGTTTAAATGTGCAACTGTAAATTTAACAATAAATACATTTTAAGCTGTTACAAAACAACAACAACAACTTCTACAACAACACAGCAAACAAGCAAAGCGGCGAATATTTGTGTGCATATGTATGTGCATGCACACACGCCGACACGTTTACTGTACACAAATGCGGTTAACTACAGGCGCCAAGGTTCGCTGGGGCGCCGCATACCTTTTTACATGGCGAACAAAAGACAAAATCCGAAAAGTTGTCTTACGCTGGGAACCGGGCAAAATGTGATTTTGTTGTTGCGATAGAGCGCCGAAAGAGAAACGCCCTTGCTTTGAGCTTTATTCAGTCCAGTCGCAACAATGCTCTGGATGTTAGACCATAACGTGAGTATACCAAATCTGCAGAAAGACGTGGATATGTGGGGTCTTCCATGCACTTTCCAGGCCCATGCAGGAGTGCTTAGGTCATCCGTTGGCATGGCCGCCGTTGAAGCAATTCTGTGAACATTTTTCTCGCAATCTCACTCCTGATCCCAGTGCGCAAATCATAGGGGGCGAATTGCAAGAAGCATACTTTGTCTCTGGCAAGGCCGCCTAAAGTCCAATCGAACCCAAAGCCAAAACGCGCTCTTCTATGGGTCCCCGTATTTCCGCCCCGTGGCCGGCTAAGCCGAATTTAACTTCTTTCGATTCGAAAAGCGTCTGTGACGGCGCGCCGTCCAACTGAGAGCTGTGCATCAACATCTGGAGCATCAGCAACAACAAAAATCACAACAGCGCATTCTGTCTCAGAGCAAAGTATGCAAGATAAAAGGAAAGTGTGGGGAGAACAAACACAATTTTACTGTAGCCGTAAATTAAGTTTTAATTATTTTTATTTATGAAACTTGTATTGTACTATTACTAAACTGAAGCAAAGCGGAAGAAGTAGAACTTATGCATAAATGAAACAAACTAAAAATGAAGTGAAATAATGGAACAAAATCATAACAACAGCGGAAACAATACGTATAATAATAGTAATAACAACAACAAAAACATATTATATAAATGTGTAAAAGAATGCAGGAAAAAGCAGCAAAAAGCAAAAAAAATATATATAATAAAAAAAGTATTTGAAAAAATTACTGTGAGTTTCATTATAACATACAAGGGTCATTCGCCGAAGCAATTCAAAGTCACTTCATTATCGTTTCTTACGTGCAATGATGCACTGTGCGCTGCCAATTACTATGCACTTGTGGACCGCATACGTTTCAATACGTTTTCACCCAACTCGCGCACGTAATTTCAGCGGAATTGCGAATTTGCGAAATGAATTCGCTACTCGAAGCGTACACACACGCATACTCGCACTGCGAATCAGCGGCGTCAGTGAAATAAACAAAATTCCGAAAATGTCAATCAATGCAAAAAATCTATTTTTGTTTAGTGGCGGTGCCTAAGTCTGTTGTGAACCCATTTTCAATCAATACTGCTTAACATTAAGTAACGTTTGAGTACTGCCGAAAAGAACAAAACCAAAAATCAAATTTCAAGTGAGCGCAAGTTCTTCAAGTAATTATTTTATCTCGTTTATTTAAACATCAACTATGTTTAAGCTTACAACTTGTCTAATCATATTTAAGTAATATTCAGACAATGAACGGATACAGCGCGTACGGAAATTTCATTTCCGCACCACAATTAATGGGGAACGAAAGAAAAATGAACGTGCGAATCGCACTAGCCTGTGTTTGGTGAGTGCGCCCATGAAATGCAGACCCAGTTCAACTGGAGCAAAATACAAAAGTTCGTTTCACACTTCTTCATCCTTGTTTCATTTCTCAATTTCAGTTTGCTTGCTTTAAAGTACGGGGGCGGGCGGGCGGGATACAAGGCTGGACGAGGGATGCGGAACATGAGCACAGATCATACAGAATAATTTTCCGGTTGAGTAATTGGTGTTTTTGTTACTGTACTTCTTGATTGGGTGCAGTATGCTGAGCGGGCGGCGACACGCTGGCGCTTAGCTGCAGCATGTTGCTGGTGTAGGGTCGATGCCGGAACGCTTGGTGATCGAGAGACGTGTGAACTCTTCGGCAGTGGTGGGGTGAATACCGACAGTATTCAGCAGCTGCTTGATTGTGAGGCCCGCTCTAAGAAAATAAAGTCAAATTAAAAACTATGATTTCCAGCACAATTTGTTCTGTTGCGTTCGGATATTTGCACTTACTTGACAGCTGCCGCGAAACCTTGCATCACCTCGCCGGCCACGGGGCCGATGTAGTGCAAACCAAGCACCTTCTGGTCACCACTACGCTCGGCCACCGCCTTCAGGTAGCAGTAGCGCACACTCTTTTGGGGCACAAAGAACTCCGTTGGCTTGTAGAAGCTGTGAAATACTTCGATGCTATCTTCGCCGTACTTCTGGGTAGCCATCTCTTCGGACATGCCCACGCAAGCGTATTCCAACGGCGAAAATATGGTGGTGGCGACGTTCACGTAGTCCATCAGTTGCGTGGATCCGCCGAAAATACGACGCGCCAGCAAACGGCCGGCGTGAATGGCCACAGGCGTCAGTTCTGGCCGCCCGTGTATGATATCGCCGACAGCATAAATGTGCGGCACATTCGTCTGTTCAGCCTCGTTCACCACAATCTTATCGCCCTTCAACTCAATGCCAGCCGCATCCAATTGTAGATCTTCGCTAAGACCCTTGCGACCAATGGCAAAGAGCACCGTGTCGAAATGCTCGCTGCCCGCCTCGTCAGTGGTTGTGTTTATGTACTTCACCAGCAAACGACCGTCAGCTTGCTTCTCCACCGCCGTCGGCACAGTGGTGTGCATGAACTTGATGCCGCGCTCTACCATGGAGTCAGCCACCATATTGGCCATCTGCTGGTCGAAACCACGCAAAACAATCGAACGCACCATTACGGTGGGTTCATAACCGAGTCCCTTCAGGAAGCCAGCGCACTCTAGGCCGATATCTGCAAAACAAAAACAATCAGCCACGGTCACACCTTGAAACGTCGCGGCGACAACTCACACCCGGAGCCAACAATCAGTGTCTTGCCCGGCTCGTGCTCCAAACTGAAAATGTCGTCGCTAGTGATGCCATACTCCAAAGCGCCGGGAATGTCTGGGTAGCGAGGACGGCCGCCCACAGCGACCACAATATTTTGCCCAGTGAGTGTGCGATCGGAACCGTTTTTCAATCGGGCGACGATAGTGTGTTGGTCCTTAAAGTAGCCCAGACCGTTGATGTACTCAACTTTCCTGCGAAAGCGAAAAAAAAAACAGTCACGAAAACTCAACCCATCAACGCGAACGAACTTACTTGTCGCGCAGGTCTACCCTGGTCACCCAGTTCACCGACTTCACATGATTCTGTACAGCCTGCACTAATTTGCTCCAGTCAGGCTTAACCTTTTCCTGATTTGGTATCTGCCAACCGTACGCAGCCGCCTCCTGCCAGGATACATAATTAACACCAGTTACAAATAAGTAAGTAAATGCAAGTGGGTCTTGACACTTACGTGCACCGCTTCGCCCAGCAGCGCGGCCTGATGCATCAACTTCTTTGGAATGCAGCCGACGTTAACGCACGTGCCGCCGATGCCCCACTTGGTGCCCACCGGCGACGGCTTCACAAAGTCCAGACAGGCGACCTTTGCGCCCAGCGTGACGGCATCCTTCGCACAGGCCAGCCCACCAGAACCGCCACCAATCACAATTAAATCGTAATCGTACTCGTCTGCAAGACAAAGGAAAATGAGAAAAGCGATTATAACAAAGCAATCTCAATGAAACAGCAAATGGACAACGGATAAGTTAAGCACGTGTCCACTGCGTATCAATCAATCAGTCCAATCAATGCGCAATGACGCACTTCTGTTGTACCAGAAGAACATTATGCAGGCTGTGTGCACTGAAATCGTACACGTCAACTTGATTAGTTGAGTCGTTCTTGAGGGGCAATCAGACCAACAAATCACAAATTTGCTTTTGTTGCTGGCTTATCAGATAACCAATCACAACATTCTAACAGACTAACGGGCCATCGCCAGCTGGGGGCAGGCATAATTAAAACGTTAACAAACAGCAGGTCGATAGGCGCGTAGATAACGACGCACAAATTAGGGCGAACCACTGACTACTGCAATTGCCTGCTGTGTAACGACGTAATGGACACTGCCCATGATTCCCTCTAAGTTGCGATTTCACCCATGGATTGAGCTAAAAGCCCACGGCTGCAAACGCATCATTCTGTTGCATCAAGGCCACCGAATGGCCGTTATAAAGCCTTGCAAACGGCGCAATCTCACGAGTCTCATAGTTGCAATCGGTTTAACTTTTTGTGTGTATTATCTTTTTGTTTTCATCAATGTCGAACAGCGACCCGGCTCCAATGGCTCCAACGGATCCAAGACGAAAACGCTGGCAATCAAGCGCATAACCCACTTTGAAAGGGAGCAAACAAAATAGGCAGAGAGGTCTGCAGCGAAGACATCCACTCCCTGGCATTACTTCAAATACCTTAAAATAGAGATTTTTACATTTCATATAAACTCGATTCGATCAACGGTTATGCCCACAAAAATTGCATACGGATCTGGAGAAAACCAAGTTGAACAAGCATCAGTTGCTCGTTCGCTTAGCTTTTAATACTGGGCATTCCAGTGAAGCTTCATAAACATTGACTAATGGAAATTAAAACATTGCACTTATATAAAAGCATGTTTGAGGTGACTCAGTGCACAACAGCGCGAGCAGTGAGAACAAGTTGCAAGTGGCTGGAACTGAATATACGATTTGTTTTAGGTATTTCAGTGGAATGACAAATTTACATAAACTTTAGAAATTGCTACAAAGTCGTTGCAATTAAAGAAGCAAATTTTAATTTGTCAATACTTAACCAATACAACAGTTAATATAAATTAATAAAAATAAAGCGTATCAACTTTCATCTTATGACTCCAAGCCAATGAGAATAGCGATACACAGATACATACATATGTGTATAAGAATTTGAAAGCATCAGCATGACTGAGCGCTCTGGCCGTATTTTAGCGGATCGTACTGAGTCACAATGACGTCATCTATTAGATTCAGTCACTATCGCGGTGAATAGCATGGCAAAGCTACTTATCGGGGCAATTAACAAGCTAATATCGGCAGTAATCTAACAAAGCGCCTTCGGTGAGCGCAAGGCAAATTAAAGCACAACTCCCACTCTGGCGAGTGGCACGGCAACTATATTCCGCCGCAATTAAGAGTTCGTCGCACACAACGAATCACTCACAGCCGAGGGGGGCCGGAACGCACGGCAGTTTTGCAAATTACAAGTGCAGAATCACAAATAACGAGCGGCAACGTCCAGAACATTCCGTCAAATTGCACTGCGGGTGTAATAAATCAGCCAGCAACATACCAGCATCTCCCGCCCCGTCTGCAGAGCTCGCGCGCAAACGTATGTCGATGTAATCTGAGTGATAGATCGAAGGGCGTTGGTTGCGCTGACGTTCCGATCTCAGCTTCGAAGCGGGAACAAATTCGAAAATATCCATCTTTGAACCGTTTCCAATCTTCAAATTTTACTTTACAAGAAATAGTTTTCCTATTGAAGCTACCGCTGTCGTCTTGGTCGTGATTTTAGTTGAACTGCGCACTGCGCTGGCCACACTCCGAATGAGTTCATCATCGCTAGAAATTGCGCAGACCGCGGTTGCTTCCTTTGGCTTCCCTTGTTGCTTTATCCGTCGCAGGGATCGTAAAAACTATTCATTCGCTCGTCAAACGAAACTCACAAATGGCAAATAATCGATTCAAGACTGTTCTAATAAATGTTGTTCTTGTATTGCCAACAGCAACGATAAAAATGCCAACAGGATGTTGAATGAATGCTAATAGTCCTGCCGCCCCAATCTCCCACACCCCACGCCCTCCTCCTCCTCAGTTGCGTGTGACAACTTGTAATTGCAATTTTATCAGCACTCGAGTAGAATTGTACACTAGGCGGGCACCTCCGCCCATCAACATCCAAAAATTCAACCGACGCGTGCTTTGTGTCTCGCTCTGTGTTTACGGGTTAGGACTTAATTAATGGAACACGAGTTAGTACCCTACGCCGATTCGATTTGTGTATTAACAAAGTGTTAATTGCAGGCAGCCTGTGGCAACAAGGCGGGTGGTAGCCCACGATCCAAGGGAGATATAGTGTTTTTTTTGACTCGCTTAAATGTTTTGCATCATCAATGCTTTGGGTCAACATCACTGAGAGACTGCCAAGCTGAACAACTGTTGTGCCCCAAGGCGATGCTATGGAAACGCGCAGTCACAAATCAATACGACGATCCACTTCAGGCCATAATTTTTTCAATGTTGGCACAGCAGCTCCAACACAATTTATTCAATCTTATCTCGAGATACAATTTACCACATTATAAAAAATGCCTCTATACTAAGTTTTAGCTTGCAATTCTTCATATTATGAAAATATCTGTAACTACTACCTTATGCGAAACAGCTGTAAACGAATGAGCTGGAAACGCGCGCCGACTGGGAATATGTTCGTGGGTTGTGTTGGAACAGTAAATCCCCAGAGCAGTGCGCACGAATTAAGTAAACTAACAGAAAGGGTTAACGGCTCGATGCAACGAAAAAACTGTGAGTACAACTAAAAAAGTTCAAACACGAAAATAGAAAGTGCAGTTTCTTGCACGGCCGACGGGTCGGCAAAACGCAACTTACACCGGAAAAATATGTATTTTCTTGACGACCATGTCGGTTAGCAAAATTCCTTTGCGAGGCAACACGGATTACGTAATTTCAAAATGGTGCACCGTCATCAAAGCTCTGGGACCTCCGCCTCAGATAACACAAAATTCATATTGATCCAGACATTTTCGCATATTCAACGTGCCAATGTTGTCGGCATGGTGTCAACATTGGCAAGAGCAACACAACGCAGCTGAGATTGCGAAATTACAACACTCAGCCCAAGTCAATAGGGAAATGTGCTCGATCGAGGCACTTTACTTTTGCTTTTTTTTGTCACACAATCTTTCATTCGTTTTTCAGCAACAAACCGACAAATGTCAGTTCGCAGTCGCAATGCCACTTACGTCCGGTGCTACACAAGCATCGCGCACAATCTGCCAAGCGCCCTTCACTTCTGCCCATCGGTGTAAACGTTTGTCTGAATGCAGGCGTTCCGGAGCGCACAAATGTAATGGCAACTTTAGAGTTCCGAAGTATGAAAACTGACATTATGTTCAGCAACTATTAAAAAAACCAAAATATATATTCACTCTGCGAGGAACACTCCAAAGTGGCGGTCGAGCAAAGTTGCCTTACAGTGTCGACGGAAAAGCGAGGCGTAAAGCTTCGTACACGAAAGACTCAGCGACTAATGACAGCTGCGAATAACCGCAAGTAGCCAAACGAACGAGCGAACGTGGGGGAATAAGCCCAGCAGCAAATTTGATATCACTCGTTGTTGGGTTTTGGGATTACAAAAAAAAAATATGTCGTTCATGTCGTTGACATTAACGACATATTTCTGCATAAACGCTGCGCCACAACAATCGGTTTCCCGAAATGTTTCCATCGCTGCCATGAAGTGCCTATTGTGCTTTGAGCCAACACGTTCGCAACAATTTGCTGTAACCCACACCTTATGGCTGTTTGCGGCGCTGGGCACAATCAGCGATACGAAAACTTGAAGCACGAGTATAAACTACACCACTTCAATTGCACAACCACTAGTTTCCAAGCATCTAAAATCTGCTAGGTCATTCCCACAGCAAACGAAGTTCTTCGCCACTTTTATTCTAGAAATTACACGTAATTAGTTAAACTGCTTGCTCTTGTCTAACCTCCCACACCATTCTTGTCCATTTGACATTCAACAGCCTTAGCGGCATCTATCCGACGATTGTCATAGAACCATGAACTCCATCCTCATCACGGGCTGTAATCGCGGACTCGGCTTGGGCCTAGTCAAGGCGCTAGTGCAGCTACCCAAGCCGCCAAAACATATATTCGCAACGTGCCGCAACTTGGAACAGGCCACGGTGAGTTCACCTTTTTTATATCTTATTCGTTACACTTTCGACGTTTTTAGCACGTTTTACTGTCTGCTCGTATAAATATGGCCGTGCCGACGTTCATGTTTATCTTAAAACCTTCCAACTCTGCGCTTTTTGGACTTACTATTAACAGGCGCCATTTTCTGTTCGTCGGAAATCTCTTGCACAATTAGTAGAACGAGAAAAAAAATTATAAATATTTTGACAAACTCAAAATTTTAACTCTATCGGATAAGAAACGGGAATAACTCGAAAATCACAGTGCGTAGCAGCAAAATACTATCGGCGGCGCGTTCCTCGAAACGAGCTTGAAGCGGAATTAAATGGAAATAAAAATATCCGCGACACACTTGCAATTTTAAAGGAATTTGTTTGCTTCCAGAATTTTGCGTTTAAGTTGGAAATTTCCAATGGTTTCCGATTGGAATGAGAGAGCGAGCAATTTTTTCTGTTCAGCATTCTATGCGTATTCGTCAAGTTGCAGCCTTACCATAGTGGAATTTCTTCTTACTGCACAACAGCGTTGCCGTTTTCACTTCGATCGAAGTGCTTCACTTCACTTTTATGCCGAACATTTCGACACTTTCTCTTTACCCAAAACACTTCGTATTTTCAGGCATTGAGTTTAACTAAATATGACTGAAACTACATTTAATTTTTTTTAATTTGTTGCTTTTAGAAAACCTTACCCAATGATTCGATAATATTACCGCACAGTAGTGCCACAACCGGAAGGGTATTCTCATAATTCAAATTAATAAGAAACCCTACATTAAAAGTAAGCACCTCAAAATGTTGCTAAAGCATTTGTAAAATATTCAGACGCTAAGTTACCTTAAAATGAATCGATTTTTTTTATTTAGACACCAAGCACTCCGAAAATGCTGTAAACACTTTAATTTTACAGCCCACTTTACTTCGCTTCAAAATTTCAGAACAGCAACGTTCTGAAATTTTGCTCAGTGCTGTTAAGCGCTTAACTCTTAACTGACTTGTATAACTTCATTACTTAACGCAATTTGGAAATTAAATTTATTCTACGTTTACATTGATCCCAAATGCGTAATTTCAAATGAGTCATTTCAAAGTGTTTACATTGCCTCATTTGCATTTCGTTTGACAGCTAATGTCAAATGCTCAATGCTCATGTCCTCTTGCCGCAGCTCATAGATCAGCTCTTTTCCGGCTACTGACTAAAGAATTTTATTAAAAAAGTAATTTCGTACATTTGAATTTGTATTGGCTTCGCATTTAAGAATTTTTGCCCAAATCACGCATTTGGGCTGAATGTAAACATAGTATTACATTAATTCAATATTTTCTGACAGTCCAAAAACAAAAATGACAGGTGTCTGTACATAATGTTACGGTAAAGTGCCAGTTTCGAATAATTGGCACTGGACAGATCAGAGGACAAGCGGAGCGATGATTGCATTCTAATTATATTATTTTACCACACCAAAAAATTGTGGCTTCTTTGAAAACGGCGACTTTTACACTAAAGATTAATTCTATTTTTAGGAACTCAAAGATTTGGCGTCTGCAAATAGCAACATACACATTTCGGAAATCGGTGAGTGAAGCCGATACTAATACATGTGCATATGTAACTTCCTTACTGTCACATCCAGATTTGCGCAACTTCAACTGCTATGAAAGCTTGGTGGCCCAAATTGGCGACGTCGTGCAGGACAATGGGCTCAATGTGCTCTTCAACAATGCTGGCATCGCACCAAAGTCCACACGAATTACCACTGTCAAGGAGCAGGACCTGCTTGAGACCCTGCATACCAACTGTGTCGTACCCATTATGCTCACCAAGGTCTGTACCTCGGCCAAGGTATGCTTTAAGACCGATATTGTACTGAACTCTGGTCGCACATTACAGGCGTGTTTGCCGCTACTAAAGAAGGCGTCGGCTGCTAACGCGCAACAGCAGATGGGTGTGCATCGGGCCGCCATCATCAACATGAGCTCCATACTCGGCTCGATAGAGGCAAACACGGACGGCGCGATGTACGCGTATCGTGCTTCAAAGGCAAGTCGGCGCGGAAACATGTAGGTTTAATTGAATTTTCATATTCTGTATATTTCAGGCCGCCCTAAACGCCGCCACCAAATCGCTGAGCATCGACTTGTACCCCGAGAAGATACTGTGCGTAAGCTTACATCCTGGCTGGGTGCGCACGGATATGGGTGGCTCCAAGGCGCCATTGGATGTGGAGACAAGTACGAAGAAAATCTTCGAGACGGTTTTGTCTTTTAACGAGTCACATAACGGGGGCTTCTACCAGTACGACGGTAATCAGCTACCGTGGTAAAGGTGACGACCGACTTTTGAAGTTCGTGGCATTTATTTACCTTTGACCGAACTACACTTGTAAATAACTGTTTTTTGAGATTTTCTTTAAAATATTCGTAGAAGGATTATATGATTAAAATTGCGGTTATAAGGCCAAAAGAGAGCAGGAAATTAAAAATTTAGTCTAAAACAGAAACACACATCTTAAATAAAATATCTCAGAAATTTTATTGCAGAACTTAAAGTGCTGAATATATTTTTTAATTACTGAACTGTTAGCGGCGTTCGTGCCATTTCCTAGTACTTGCACGCAGGGAGAGCGATCACTGGTCGTAGCACGAAATATGATTCGCGAAGCGTAAATGAATCAAGTCACAAATTTAAGAGTGCTAAATTATAATTGCTATCTGCGAGAGACAGATACAGTGTGATGGCGAAGGGAGAAGTTTTCGTCACGCGGAGAGATTTGTTGAATTTAAAAAGAAAAATACAATGGCAGTCTGCAATATTGTTAGATATGAACGCTGACATACCCTGTGCCAACACCGACGCTACGTCACATACATACGTACTGATTTTATTTTATAATTATTTTCTCAAGCGCTTTGTAGTAAATGGGCGTGTCGCTGCATAAATGAGGTGCACAACTTTGAACTAACCACGTAAAAGCTTTAAATTTAACATAAAAGAATTCACAATATGATTATATACAAATCGTTTGCCTAGACTACTACCCACCACCACGCCCTCCCAATGTTCCTCCTGTCACCACGCGCCGCGTCCAAGTTGCAGGGTAAGCCCGGATATTTAGTACATTTTGCAGTCGTTTCTGCTCCGATGTTGTGACAAGTGCGATCTTCTCCCCGTGCCGCCTTATCATATGTGCTGCACACCGCCGAAATGTTGCGCAGCTGCCGCGTGGTTGACGTCTGAGCCGCTCCCACCTATCGCCGTCGCTGCGACTTCGCCGGCTGCACCACCTTGACGTCGCATCGCTGGAACATACATTGCCGGTATAATGTTGTTGCTATCACTGGCTGTCGTCACAATTACAGCGGCCGTCGCCCCCGGCGCTCCTGGCGCCTCCTCCTCACTGGGCTGCAACGTTAGCACCACATGACGCAAGGCCGTAGCCCAACTGACACACTCGTTGGAATTGTTGGCCGCTAGTGCTGTGTAGATGTCCATGGCCTCGTTGAATTCTTTGTCAGCGATTGCTAAAAACCCCGTCGAATTCGAAATTGTATCAGTAATGGGGCAAATTAACAAACACGACTATAGACTTATTACCCTTTGCTAATCGGTAGAGCTTCTCTTGTACGGCGCTACTCAAGTTATTCGTTTGCCACAGCTGCTCGATGATGCCCAAGCGTCGCTCAATTTCGTCACGGCGCACATTTGTCGTCTCCTGCACCACAACCACCTGGTCGCGCAGCACACGCGCCGTATATTCCAAGGCATCGCTAGGCAACGCAAGGGGCGCTATTGTCACCGGCGACAGCGAAACAGCAGTGGTACCGGAGACTGTCCAATTGCCTGGCATTGGATGCACCACTGCAATGGGCTGTGTTGAAGTTGACGACGTGGTGGGCGGTGGCAGTCCACTCCCCAGCGACGCTTGGTTCGGCGGTACGACGGCGGTGGGCTTCGCTGCTGCAACGCTCGAGTTGCCCGCTGGCGTCCCTTGCAGTGGGAATGCCACGCGCTTGTTGAGGTTGAGCCGGGTACGCCCACTGCCCTGGGCAGCATTGTACTGCAGCGTAGGCGGATCGTTCCATCCTGGCGTACGTGAGCCTATTAAGCGGGGGGAAAGGAGACATTATGCACGACCTCATCGTTTTATTCACCCATTCCAGAGGATCGTCGTTCTTACCAGGAAACGGCTCCGAAGCAGGCGGTAGGGTGGGCGGTGCTTTATCTGCCATTGTGCTGGTTTCGTCTGAGTCAACAAATCGAAACAATTACAAATCGCAAAATTTATCAAATTTACTGCAATGAGAAAAGCCAAAATCCGGGTATTTTGTTGACTTGCTGTCGTCTTTCTTTTCTCTTTCCTTTGTGATAAAACCAAACAAGAAGAAGCATACGTATACACTGTCAATGCAGTTTCCCTTTTCGGGCCGACTTATCGCGAATTGGCATTCGCATTCTGCTCGATTGCCAAGCAAACTTCACTGCAGTGTTGCTATTTGCTGTACTGAATTACGCCAAAAAAAATTAACCAAAAAAGGCAGGTGCAGACTTTACATAGAATTTTAATGTCCTTTTTATATGTCGAATACAAAGAAAAGTATTATAGCCCGAACACATTGACGACGATCTAGATTAAGAACGTTCTTATGAAAACAATTATTTAGACACTATACATCTTACCGACCACCGACCACAGTTGTCACTTTCGCCAACCTGAGTTAAATCCATGGCGAATTCATACAGGTGATAGCGTTAGGGCAGCAACAAAATTTCAATGTATTTTGTTTTCTGAGCTTAGATTGTCAAAATCAGCCAATCAAAACAAAGGCACGACTACGGTTTCCGTGGCGCCGCCATTTGAGGGTGTCTTTAGATAGATCGACCAAAAATAAGTCGAAAATGAATAATAAAATTTTTCGATATCTCGCTTCGTTTTCGAGATATCGAGGTTCAAAGTTTAAAATTTCGAAACACGTATATTATAGGGCGCTTTAAAAAAACTCTCATGGGAGCAACTAGTGCGCCGGAGCATCAATAAAGTGCTAACAGTATTTCTGCATTCAAATTCCTTCCGTGTGGACGGCCTTCGGCCGGGCGCTTGAAAAATAACCCTCATAGGAGCAATTAGTGTGCCGGAGCATCAGTAAAGTGCTAACAGTATTTCTGCATTCAAATTCCTTCCGTGTGGCCGGCCTTCGGCCGGGCCCTTGAAAAATAACCCTCATAGGAGCAACTAGTGTGCCGGAGTATCAGTAAAGTACTAACAGTATTTCAGCATAAATTCATGAATAAAATGTACTTGGAACCTCGATATCTCGAAAACGAAGCGAGATATCGAAAAATTTTGTTTATCATTTTCGATTCATTTTCGGTCAATCTATCTTAAAACATCATCACATGGCGGCGCCACGGAAACCGTAGTATCCCCAAAACAAAGCTTGTTTTTTTTTATTTTGAACTGTCACAGTTTTACATAGACATTTTGACAATCTAGACCTGTTCCACCACAAAAAAATCAAATCAGCTGATTCAACGAGGTCACCTGTATTAATTCGCCTTGGTTATATCTATATCGCAAGCGACAAAACCAAATTAACTGACACCATTGCGTCAGAACACTTGCTTTTGTTGACGTTCTTCTTACTTTTTCTGCGTGGTTTAAATAAAGTAATGAGGTAGTAAATAGTTTTCTAAATATCCACATATATGTATATATTACATGTATACATAGTAAAGGGTGGGCCATCTGGTAGTTTCTTTTTAAAAGTGCAATAAAATTAACAAAATTGCCTTGTTGATAGTTTCGGGTTGTAGCTCACGGATTGCTTGAGTGCTGGAATCGTTTCTGGATTGTTGGCATGACATCGGTCCTTCAAGGTTCCCCACAAAAAAAGTTCAAAGAGGTCAAATCGCAGCTCCGAAGCGGCCAATAGACACCGCCAAGACGGCTGATAACACGATTTGTGCACTGGTTGGGCTACACAGCACTCACTTTGAAAATAAGTTTTCAATATATCTCAACGTTGTTCAAGCGTAAAGCGACTCATTTCGTTCCGCGGAGGTATAATACTGGCTTTCTGTCAAGATTTCGAGCGGGAAACATCTGTCAGTGTCAAAATAACCTATGATTTAAAGTTAAAACACTAGATGGCCCACCCTTTATATTACATAAATTGATTGCAGAACGGTAAAATTGATATAGAGTGCTGTGAGTACCGGTGCTTACTAGAGAAAGTGTGCTAGCACCCTGCAACCTGTTATTCGGCGTAAAAATATGATTGTATTTCATTGCAATCAAATATTTGACTACACAGCAACGGTTGAAGCCCTGCCACTGCCAACTTCAATGTGTTCGGGCCATTAATCTAAGAAATATTTGCCGGTGAAAGCAAATGAAGCAAATGAGTATATGCCCTATAAAACCTGCAACGAGCTGCTATAAGAGTTTAGTTTTTAGCCATGTTCCAAAATAATGCATAATGCATAAGAGGCTTTTTCCTATAATTCCTATGTAATGTTTTCACCACAACGCAACGGGGAAACAACACATGGCCCACAATCCCCCTCGGTCAGACTGTTTGTGGAATCTGTAAAGCGTTGCAGTAAAACGAATAACAGTAACTTCCAAGAGACGTCTCTCGTCTCTCTTAAGTCGGTAACGTAGATAACTCGCAAACTGTTGTCCGCCTTTAAGAGCCGACATCAATATTTGCGAAAGGCAGTGCGCCATTCGGTTTTTTGGGCGAGCAAACTCTAAAACTACTAATCAAAGTTTTTCCCAAACATAACCCCTTGAATCCGGATTAGCTAAAACGCTTTGATTGACCAATAAATATCTATGTATCATCTACTTTGCATACATAAATATATGCAAAAATATATATACTTGTATATATCTTTCGGGTGAATGATTTCTGAATAAATTAATATTCATTGACATTTCCTAGGAAGGCGAAGACCTTGATTGCGACGCTTGCAACATTTAATCACAAAGGAGATTTCTGCAGCACGCCGCTCTCGTGTCCACTACTATTTACATATAAGTGAACACGTTGAAATATTTTCATTTCGCTGTCTGTTATTGCGGTGTGGGGTTATAAATCAAATTACATATAGTTGCTACCACCGTCAGGCCGCACTGGTGGTTGCCGCGAGCGCCTTCTTGTTGTTGGCACTATTTCCTTCACGTTTGTGTTGTGTTGTGTATGTTTATTATTGATACGCCTTATTATCGCAATTTTGATAGGGGATCGTGTCCGTTGTTGGACATTTCAATTCGACCGCCTCTTCATTCACTGTTGTTGTTTGTTTTATTATGGTCATGCTCGAAATCAGTCTGAACGCTGCTTCTAACGATGTGAACATTATCCAAATATTCTAAAGAACATTAGTGTACTGCGAACGTGCTTCGCATTTGTGGCATTGCTGGCGAGAAATGCGGCGCGTTGCGACTCAAGTTTTGATTTTCGGTTGGTCGGCCTGTTAGGGCTGCTTGAAGCATCGTGCTTTGAAATGTGTTTGAGTTTTGTGCTTGAATAGTTAAGTTTGTATGGTGTTGTTCCCACTTCACCAAAGAAATAATGGTCAAGTTAACGGGCAAATGCAACTGCCAGGTGGCGGTTATTACTTGAGCCGCAGCGCTCTTTGTTGGAGAACGTGTGGGCGAGGTGGACTGGAGTCGGCGGCCCAAGACAAAAAAATGCAAAAGTGCATTCAAATATAAAGTAATTTTGTTCCAACACAAATCAACAAACAAAAGCACCGACTGCTGAATAAGTGGTACCAGCGAAGGACGACAACTGCAGTCGTGGCCAATGCCAAATAAGCCCAGGCAGCTTTGCTGACATATTGTGCGCCGCAGAAGCTTGTGTTTTTTGGAGCCCGCTAATAAGCAGGAAATTAAATGGTGATTCAGCGCCGAAAAGGCAGACAGCTGGACAGCTTAGCTGCTAAGAACGCATCCGGTTTTCGTGTCAATGCGCATTTGGTATTCAAGGTCAAAAGCCTATAATCGTGATTGCACCGAAATTATTTCATACAAACACTGCTTGCCACATTCTGTGGCTTCGGGTTGCACACATTTTATATAATGGCAAACGACTGTAACTCAAAAAAACATTTGCTAAATATTGAGGAAATTATGCACTAGTCAGAATAAGTTTGCGTACATGGGGTAAGTAGTTTTTTCATATGAAAATAAATCACTTAAAGTAATTTTTCAAAAACAAAATATTTTTTATTTCTTCCGTAAACTTAGTTCTTTTATTCCATTAAGATAATAATATCGAAAACCTGACCAAACTGTAAAAGAAGGGCCAAAAACAAAATATGTTATGAATTGACATCAGAAAAAATTTGCGTACAAGATAAGGCTATGTGGCAAAAATTTAATTGAAACTAAGTTTTGTCCAAAAATTAATAACTTTTTGGATATGCTCCTTTTATTGAAACTCCCTGCAAAAGTTTCGGCATAAATTTAATTAAATTAAATTTTATATGGGATTTTTTGGCTTTGTTTCCCCGAACAAACATTACTTCTCCACCACAAAACTATCACTGGTAATTTTTTTAACACGATTAAAAACTTGGGAACTAGAGGATTAAGAAAATGGCCAAATCGTAGTAGCGAAGCAAGATTTTCTGGTTTTTTTTCGAGATTTAAGAAAAGACAAATGTGCTCTCCCAAAAGTTTCCATAATTTCATGAAATTGTTTGTCAATTTTGGAAAGTTTTAGTAAGATTATCCTTTTATCCATTTTTAATTTTTTTCTGTTGGATTCTATTGCTTTCTATAAAATTTCAAGCGCATATACGCTTCCAAATAATTTACAAGTCCGTTTACTGTTCAATGGAATACAAATTTTCCAAAAAAAATAAAGAGCATAACCGGAAGTTCCCGTTATTAGTTTTGTACGCAAACTTATTCTGCACCGTTTTGTGAGTATATTTTCAATAAATACGAATACATGGAAAATTTGTATTTTAATGCATCTAAAACAGAACAATGCCTTCTGCCTTCTGTTAAGGCATATATGAATAATGTGGATAAGTTTTTATAAGCAGAAAATCCATTTTTGAGGTCAAAATTAATCATAACATAATTTTGACTTGCCTGTACGCAAACTTATTCTGACTAGTGTATGTCATCTCCGTTTTTCTCTATGCAGTTTGCATTTCCAGTGTGGTTCGGCCGGTTGCATTTAATGTTTCACTTTCCCATTACTTGAAAAAAGGGTGAACTGCATTGCGGCCGTCGATATGATGTCTTTGGTTTCAACTATAAACAGGACTAGTTACTGTTCTCCTTATCGCGCACTCGTACCAAATTATTTACAAAAATTTGCTTTGATTTCATCAGAAGTACATTTCAACAGAAATTCCAGCGAATAAGTTAACATTTTAACCGCAAAGGTGCTTCTGTGTGTACTGGGCCAGACGTCATAAGACATTTAACGTGCTCAGGTCGAACTAATGTTACTCATACGCCCAGTTAACTTAGGGTATTCGTTTTTGGACACAACAAGAATAGAGTGAGACAGATAACTGAGAAACTTTGTTGTTGTGGTTGTAACTGAATTTAAATTTTTCATTTATTCAGTCAGTGGTCCATAAAAACCTTACAGACTACGAAAAGCTTTATTATTAACTACAAAGACTTACGAACTAGGTAAAAACTAGTGTCCGACCGAATATTCGGTTTCGGTTTCCGCCCACATAAGTGGTTTCGGTTTCGGCCGTTCGGGCTTTGTAGAAAATTTTTTACATTTTATTGTGTAGCGAGTGAACAGCTAATTAGTGCAGCCGAGCGAAAGGTAATTTTTTTATGTTTATGTTTTTAAAAAATTAATGAATTGTTTTTATTAATAAGTATTTATTTATTTATGTTATGTTTATTTGTTTGTTCTTTATTTACTTAAAGTAAAATTCGTTTGTTGAAGAAAATGCCGAATATTAAAAAAAACCTAAATTCGGTTTCGGTTTCAGCCCAAAAAAGTGGTTTCGGTCGGACACTAGTAAAAACACTAAGGAGACAATTTTTGAAAGCGGACTATGGAGAAATCTATTAAATGTTTAGAGCTTAGAAGCTTAAAATTCATAAGTGGCCTATTGGTTGGCTCATTGTTGGTATAATTAGCCTTAAAACTATCAGTGCAAAAAATATTCGGCCGGCGAAGTGATTTTGCTGGAATATAAAAATTATTTAACCCTAGCAAATTAGGGCAATCAATCGCACCAAAGATAATGTCAAAAATGAAAACAAGCGCCGATATTTTCCTACGAATTTCTAGCGACTGCTGGTTGATTAACTGTCATTTACCATTAGGAGATAAGTTGCTTGCAAGCCCATTAAATCGCACAGTCAGCATACATACAAATATACGAGCACCCACACAGCAATACACCCACAGTCACATAGGCCCGGCCGAGCTGCCGTCGACTACGAGTGTTAACGGGCAGCAACGACGGTCTTTGACAGCCCAAAGTAAAACTTTTGCCTCATCGAAATACAACGACCGACTTGAACTCGCGCCGCCTCACGTGAAGTACTCTGCACTGGCGGCGATTTTTGCGTGACCGGTTGAATGCTTTAATTTCCGCTTCCTTGGTCCCATGTCTTCCCGTTCGCAATTCAGCTGCACTTTACATAAAACCTAATTAAATGCGTTTCATTATGCAATTAAAAGATAATGTCCGCCGCTGTCGTCTCATTGTTCCGCCAACGTGCACACACACAAAGAGACAGACGAGTGCACACTCTCTTCTGGGTCAAAGTCAAATCGCATTTCAATTGCAGCGTGGCTGCGGCCGTGACAACAAAGACGTGGGAGAAGGAAGAAGAAAGTTTGCCAGCTAGATACGTAATTTCGCTTGGCCAAAACAAAACGAGTCGGATCGAAACGAAACGAAGCCAAATGCAACTTTGCTAAAGTTCCCAAAATATGTTAATTTATTAAGTTCCATTGTCAGATGGACGCGAGCAACAATGCAGGCTGGCGTCCTTTGGTTGGTTGACTGCTTGACGACTGCCAGCTGCAGCTCGCTTCGACTGGCATCCCAACATTCGTGAAAGTAATTTATCTTGTTGCTGTAAGTCACAACGCAAGCATTTACTCTATTGCCAGCAATAAATAACTGCCGAAACCAATAAACAGTTTATGGTTTAAATGCACGCTGCAATGGCCACGAGGCGCAGCATCAAATTATGAATTTTTTCGCAATTATTTTTGGAAAATTTCGAATGAAATGACATTTGCGTCTATTTATCAATTGAAGTTTTTAACTTCGTGCGCCAGACCAGGGTGTGGCAAGATAGCGAACGCCCGCAAGAACCGTTTTTCTTCGGGTAAAATAAGAGTAGGGAAGAAAGAACGAAGTAAGACCCTCGTTGAGTCATCGAGGAGTGAAAGCAAGGGCGTGCTTGTATAATTAACCCTCTACTGCGCATACGGCCTTAAGGCACGGTCCACAAAAACCTAGAAAAGTCCACATAAATATTCATTTTTTTTAATGAAATTTTTAGGGCATGTTTTAGATAAATTAAGTTGTCATTTCTTTAATGTTGCAAGGCTGTAAGCATCACATGTTTCCCAATGTTATCAGTTGAAAGTTGAAAGTGGACCGTGCCCTTAGGCCGTATGGGGCAGTAGAGGGTTAATATTCTTAGGTTTTCTTGATTAGTGACACTCAAAAATTCAACGGCGCATAGGTATGTAAATGCTGCTGCAGTTGTATGGAATCCACTTGCTGATTGAGCAAAAGCTCAATTTGAAAAAAAGGAAATTTTTTACATAGGAAGGCAAGAGTGATTTGATTATCAGTTTTTCTTCAATGCTGGCTGAATGTATAGCGGATAGATAACTAACTTAACTAGATATGATGTAATGGAATTTTCTCAAAAGGGTATTTAAGTATTAAAAGAATAAGTATTTTTAGTGGGCCTCGCCTATCCTTTTGTTCTATTTAATAATGTGTATCAAAAGCTGTATCCGTTTCTGGTCAATGCGGATTGGCCCGAGAAGAAATTAAAAGGAAAACTGCGAACAATGTAAGACCTTTTAGAGTTCAGCTCAATTCATACACCTAAACTGCATATTTCAACAGTTTCGCCATATACAATGCCTGGGCTCATTCGCTCGATACGAAACAACTACTTACTTATATAAGTATAAAAGTACAGATAAGCGTGTATGGCCAAAATAGTGAGCGCTTTGTTGAAATGGCTCATCTATTTGCACTTAAAAATATCAATCAATTTTTCTTTCGCCGCAACATACGTTAACGTTTGAATTTTGTTTGCGATTTTCTGCAACCGAAATCAGCCGCATTAAAATTATTCAGTGACTTGAAATTCATTTGTCAATCGACTAGCGGCCTGTCGGAGATTACCTTCTTCAAGAAGTTTCAACTTTCAACAATCGCTAAATTGCTTTCGCTGGCTGAATTTCTAATCAAGCTGCACTGAGGCTGCTGAAGTCAATAATTAGTATCTGTTTTGAAGCAAACAACATTTCAATCATGCAGACTTAATTTGCTTAATTTTTCGGCCAATGCATTCGTTTCCCGATGTTACCGTTTCCTATTTTTGAGGCTTCTTTAAATCAAAATTACTTACTTGGGCATTTTTTGGCCCCGAACTCTTCGACATAATCTAAGTACCTACTCAATTAATGTTCTGAGATGAAAATTTGTACGCGCTTTATCTGGAAATTTAAGACTAATATGGAAATCCCACTTCAAGTTAGAGAACATTTAGCGACATGTTCAAGTCTGACCAGTTGCAAAAGGTTCACACTTCTGCCAAGAAGAGAATATTATTGGCTAATATTGATTCCAGCTGGCTGGCGCAATGCCGTTCTGCCGTCCTTACTCTACTAGGCGGCAACACATTAACATAAAATGAAAAAAATAATAACATTAACTAAACTGTAACAAAATCGGGAACCTACTTTGGCCGGATTTCACTTTTCGGTTGCATCGTGCTGACGGTAATGGTAACAGCAACAAAAAAAACAGGGACAAAAGCAAAACCAAACACATCAAGGAAAGTTTCATTTTCGGCGCAGGACGTCGCTGACGTTGGTGCTGTTGATGACAGGCTGACGCGACGATGAAGTGGACTGACGTTACTGTCGGCGGCAATCAACGTAACGCCGCTCAAACCAATAACTATGTTATGTATCTGCATCACAGCTCCTTCCTCGTACACCGCACACTGTTCCCTGCATTCTGAGGCCGTGTCACTAATTTTGCTACCTTGCGGCATCTCGGATAATCGGATCCCAGGTTGATTCGCTGAAGCAACGAAAAAACTGTTGTTGATGTAGCAATTACAGTTTTCTTTTATGTAGAAACAGTAATAACAATAACAGCAACTCACTGAGGTTGAGAAACAACTGCACAATTTACCTGGAGGGGAAAACAACAACTACTGAAATACATAATAATAATAATTGACTGGCACGACAGCCCGATTACGAGACTAAGGCCTAGCTACCCGCAACCATCCGTGTTGTGCGTGCGAATTTTGTACAAGGTTGGAAAGGCCCTACAGGTTTATGCCGATTCCGAACGGCGAGTTGGGAGCTTTTTTATAGGCAATTTTGCTCTCAGAGGTTTGCCATTACCTGCCACCGAAAGAAAAATGGTTTTCTTTTTTTTCGGTGTTAGCAGCAACGGAGTCTTGAACCTAGGTTCGAGCGTCGCATTTGACTCGCGGCCCAACGCACTAGCCAGCTGAGTTACGGCGGCTGCTGACTGAAATGCATACTGGAGGAAAAAAAAACTGCTACAACAGAAACAACAAATTTCAGACCTTCACGAATAGCAGTCTGTCCCGACGTAGCAGCAATTGAATTCAATTGAAAAGGATTTCAAATGATAAAAGTTTAACGGTATTCGTTATCGCTGTCGTTGTTGCTGTGGTGGTGGTGGTATCCGTTGCCTATTTTATGTGCCTGAAACACTTACCCACCATACCGCTGTATGCCAAACGCGAATTGCCTTAGCTGTTCTGGGATAACGGGGGTATGAGAGTATCTTCCGCGATGAAAACATTTAAATTACGGTTCCAGTGCAAAAACTTCGATTTCACACCACTTTATACGGTGCGTGGATTTGCTTTAGATCAAACTAGTTGATTATTTAATTAGATTTTTGCGATTGAAGCGCATTCAGATTTGAACTCTATTTGGCGATGGAAAGCAAAAGTCAATGATCTATAGTTTCTATATGTAGTATATTTATTACATTATTTATGTAGTGTATATCGTATTCGAAGCAAATTGTTTAGCTTAGATATTTATATGGCAATAAACGAGGGCGTAAATACTCGTCTCTAGGTTTATATGTATATGTATACATATACATATGTATAGTATATACAGCTCAAAATACAGGGAAGTAAATTTTCTAACTAAAACGTCGTTTTACTCATACCAGAGAACGTATAGTAATTGAATTACTAGAGATTACACATAGCTACAATAAATTCAAATAAAATTGACAAGAACCTTACAGCTGACATATAGGACAATCAGCGATACATACACTAACAATTATTCAATATGTTTATGTATATTTGTATGATGTGTGTGCAAGCACTCGAACCGTAGTACATTAAATTCTCATATTATCTACCAATGCCAATGAGTGGAAGAAATTCTATCAGAACGCAAATAGCACACTTGGGGAAGATATGAACATGTGTTGGGTGTTGTTACGGGTTGCTCTATTCGACCGAGGCAGCTTTAAAGATTCCTAAAATGCCGGATCGCCAGGTCGACGGGCAGATCAAATTCGTACTTGCTGAGAGCATCAATTGAGCGCAGCGAATCGCGAAACCCGGTTCGCACAACGTAGCTGTTGGCCGTGTAGTAGGTGTCAACGAGATCGCTGCAGCTGAAGATAAGGTTCAACCAGTCCACCAGCTGATGCGAACTGCAAATAAACACAAAAAACCCCTTACTTGGTAGAGTTCAACTGCCATGAATGCGCACACAAAATGTCTCACTTCAATCCCGCGCAGACAAAGGCCTTAAAGTGCGCGTTATAGCTGCGTTTATACGGCCGGTGCATGGCAATAATCATCCCCACCGCGCTTAGAAAACTCTGCTTTGCGGTCACAGCCTGTGAGTCCACAATATCCAGGTTGAAACTCTGCGACAGTTTCCGTGCTGGCGTGTTGTTGAATTCGTCACCGTGCTTCAGGTAGTAGTACTCGAGGATTAATTCCCAGGCGTGCATCGGGCGGCTGCCACCCGAGCCAAAGAACGCGGCACGCCCGTCATCGTCGTAATCGTCGCCAGTGTAGTTGGCGTTATAGACGGTCGAGGAGGAAGAGGCCACAAAGGACGAGTTGGCAGAGTCTTTGTAGCGATGGCCGTGCTCGCCCGCGAAAACCGGGGACGGATTGAGGCAACGCATAAAAGGAACAATCAGACTGGAAGTGGCTGACTCTGTTTCCACGCGCAGGCCGTGTTGTATGAGCCGCAGCAGCGTCATGGCAAAATTCTTGCGCACCGCGGTGGTCAGCTCCTTACTGATGGTGCTGATCGAATCGCCCTTGAAGCGGGCGCTTTGCGCCATACGGCGGCTGTTCTGCTCCCAATCATAACAGTCGTAGGGATCCTCGTCCGAGTCGGATGAGAGCGCATACGTCTTAAGTTCGCTGTGATTCGGAACGTATTTCGCACGGCCACGACTGCTGTGCGGAGGTATTGTTGTGATGGCGCCATTCTGAGCGTTTACTGGGGAGGAGGAGGCCGCAGCCGCTGCGGCAGCAGCAGCATTCCGTGCGGAGTTCTTGAGAGCACGTTTCATATTGACCAATTTTTCACGATCGAAACTAAGGGTCGCCGCTAGAGAGGCAACCTCTTGTATGTCCACTTCCAATTGGGCACGCAAGTCACTGTTACAATTATACAAAAATATATTGTCATTGTCAAGTAATTTAATTCAATTAGTTAAAAAGGCTTGAACAAAATATAAGTTTATACGTGTGTAAAACTGCCCCAGAGACATCGAACGGATGTAGAGAATTAAATGTATATATATGCATAGCAAAGTGGCTAATATTCGGACCTACATAAATTAAAGTAAAAATCTTTGACACATTGACCCTACCCCCAATGATTGCCCTTTGATGTTTTCTTCAGAGTATTTTTTTGGAATTGCTCCGCCTTCGAGCCGAAATGCGTTGTGGCGAACATTTGCATCAGTAGCGAAGCCTTATCAATGAGTCCGTGCGCCTTGCTATTCAGGCTATCCTGTCGGTTCTGTGCAGAAGCGTTTCGACTCGTATTTGGCTGCAATGCATCAACAGTGTCTACTGACGCTGTAGCTTCCACTGCCATTGGCGTCTTTTTGCGCACCTTTTCGCCCTTCTTCTTGGCCGCATAGCTATTGTAGGCCTCGGTGAATTTTTCGTTGGCATCGAGGGTTTTCAACTTTGAATCATCCGAGTCGCACTGCAGGTACGCAATGAAACGCTCCAAATCCGTAATCTGTGTTTTCAGCTGTGCCACCAGTTGCTCCTTCATGCGCAGTGGCCCTACAAATTCACCAAAGGCGCTCTCCACCTGATTCTTCAACTCCTCAGAGCTGAGGTGCGACAGGTCGTGTTCCTCAACTTTAAGATTTAGCTTGTGCTTTAACTCATCGATGATGATCTTTTGCTTTTCGAGTAGCATATGCTGCGGCAGCACGGGTGCGCCGGATTCGTAAGCCAGTTTTTCCAACTCGCACAGCTGTGACTTCAGATGATCGATCAGCTCGAATTGGCGCTGTCGCACAGTGTCATCTTCGTGCTGGGACAGACAGGAGGAAGAGTCGCCTTTTGTGGCACCAGCCACGGGAACAATGGGCTGGAATAAAGGAACAAATTGTACAACAGTTTACGACAGGTGACCCAAAGCGACTCATACTATAGCGACACTGTTAACGTGCTTAAAAACCGTCACAAAAATCATATTAATCTGCACTTTGCGCAAAACTTAATTTCCTTGTCATCTGTCATTCATTAACCACAGAATGTATAGTACAACCCACTCTTGCGAAAAATAACTTTCCCCAAAAATGTAGTAGTAAACTTTTAGGTTTTTCATTGAAAAACCGCAAAGGCGGAATCGTAAGCACATATACGCACTCGCATATGAGTATCTTATTTATGTGCATGTCAGTAACTCACCTCAGGTATGCCGCGAAAAGCAAACTCTTCCAAATCTTTAAGCAACTGGTCCCGTTCGTGTGATGGCGCTTCCACTATCTGTCGCACGCGCAACTGTACGTGCGCGAAGTGCGACGTCAGCGCCATCAGGGACGACGTCAACAGCTCCTGCTCGTCCTCCATGCTTCGAAGGCGGACTAGCTCCGCTGGATCGCTGCGCTGCAGTTCCTGCTTCTCCTGGCTGTCGGAGCTGAGCAATTCCAGCTCGGACTCAGGGCTAAGTAGCTCAGACGTAGGACTCATTGCATCATCGTAGTTAGCGCCCAGCGGTGACCACCGTTCACTCAACGGATGCAGCGACTCATCGCAATCGGTCTGCAAGTCATCGCAGAAGAGCGCACCCGCTTCTTTGCACGCATCCTGCTCCTGGTTCCCCAGCTGTTCCAAATGCTCCTCATTCCCCGGGACATTGTTGTGCGTGGGTGTCAAGTGGGTTGTTGGGCTGTGAGAACGAGCGCAGTTGCGTGTGGGTGTCATGGCACTGTGGCAGCTGTTCGACAATTCCGCCTCCCCCTTGACGTGCTGTTGACCTTCGACCTTCGTTACCTCCGCAGGCCTATCAACTGCCAACACACACTCCTTCGCACTCTTCATCCCGGCCAGATTGTCTTCATTGTCAACAGCTAATTTTCCAGAGAAAATGTGTTCTTTCCCCAATTCTTGTTCGGCTTTCTCACAAACTACGGCAGTCATTTCCGTCAACTTTTCTACTTAATCAATACACACTCGCGACACTTTAACTGCAATTTCGCCTAATCAAAAATCACATATTTTTCGCACAATACACAAAATGAGTCAAACCAGGAAAAATCAATTCTATGCAATTAGGACAACACGCATACAATGCAAACCCAAGGGGTAAATTGCAGTTAACTGCGAAGAAAACACAATATGGAATGTACTGAACGACGTTCGTGGGGTATTACGGTGTTTCAGAGCGGAAGTCAACTGCAAGCAACGGTTGCCAAATTCCACCACATTTCCATTTCCACAATGTGGGGAGTATAACACACTGTCAATTCTACCCGCTGTCAGCGCTCGCTATTCCGTCCTTCCACGCACTTTCGCCGCGCGTAAAAGGTTCACAGCAGCGGCGATCAGCTGACTTTGACAACAGTGGTGTTTATCAACCATAGAGCGGCTGAATCGAAGTTATTATTTCTATTCTCTATTTCATCACGGATACTTCACAACAATCCCGAAAATATTAACATTTTTTTAATAAAAGTTCAGCACATCTGCCAGCACACACAGTTCAAACGCAGCAATGTCCACAAGAAGGCAAGTCATTTCGCTGTACCGCCAACTTCTGAGGGAGGCGGAGAAGCTGCCCTCGTACAATTTCAGGTTAGTATTGCTACAATAGCTTATGAACTCAGCTGAAGGAGTTCAATCGGTGGACTTGGTGTTCTGCATTTCTGCTTTGCAGGTTGTATGCTGCTCGCAAAATACGCGACACATTCCGCGACAACAAGAAAATTGGTGACTTTGGCGAAATCGATCGGCAGCTCATAGTAGGCAATCAAAACCTGGAGCTAATACGGCGCCAGGTGAGAATTTATGCTGTTATTTCTCATATCAAAGACCATCAGATCACTCTGCAAGCCATTGAAGGACGCTGGTTATCTACAAAGCTGGCCATAACATTTGCTGCATAGCTCTGAAGATATTATGCGATATGTATATTTCTTTCACAGTCAAAGCTGTCGTAAAACATTCGATAGTTCCATTTGATATTGTGATTGACACCAGGTGCATATTGAGGACTTTATGGTTAGGTTGCTGAAATTGTGAAACAATAGACGGCAATACAGAAATTGCCATTTAGTCAAAACAAATTTAATTAATTTCTTAATTTCTTCTAATTCCTTAATTTTCGATGAAGAAAACCTCACCTCACCTTAATAATGAAAGCTCAAAACAATCAAATATTGCATGCAATTCACAATTTCGTGTTCATTATCAAATTTACCAAAACAAAGATGGCGCTCATCTACAAATCTATTTTTCCACCTTTTTTCAGGCAATAATCGGGCACTTGTACTCGGCGGAGAAGCTTGTGATCGAACAACCAAAGAAAGCGCTGCGCAACTCAGACGACTAAGCCGAGGAAGACATTCGTTTAGTTGCTTATTTTAGTGGCAGCCTTGCGACCCGTAAAGTGTTAGTAACGAGTTTAGGAGTTTTTGCATTTTAGATTACTAAGCGAACAAGAAATCACGGAACACATTAGCGCAGGAGACATGCACGAGATTTACCAACTGTTCACACAGAAGTAAAGAATAACTGTTATCGTACCCATTTGATAAATAGTTTTATTAACCGCCGCACTTAAACATATCCAAATACAAAACGTAATGAAGTTTGTCTACTTAGCGAATAGTCGCATAAAGCAATGCGCTTGCCAATCCATCGAAACTTTCGTGGACTGGCTTGGAATGCAATGTCAATTCGAGTGTATAGCCACGTCTTAGGCCTGGTACGTGCTGGCAGACACATTACCACCTGTGCCCGTCCAGTTGGTGTGCACAAATGTGCCCTCCTGGCCCAGCAGCTCGTAGGTGTGCGCACCGAAGTAGTCGCGTTGCGCCTGCAATAAGTTGGCCGGCAGCTTTTCGGTGCGGTATCCGTCGTAGAAACAGAGTGCAGTGGACAGCGCCGGCACCGGTATACCCCAGAGGAAGGCGTTAGCCACAACCTGCCGCCACGAGTGCTGCCCCACGTCGATGGCCTTCGTGAAAAAATCGTCCAACAGCAAATTAGACAACTGGGGATTTCGCGTGAAGGCTTCTTTGATGTTGCCCAGAAATACACTGAAGCGAGACAAACGCAACCGCCAGAATTACAACAAATGCAAATAGCACATAGTTAGCGGACGCTCACCTTCTAATGATACAGCCGCCTCGCCACATCAGTGCGATACCGCCATAGTTCAAATTCCATTTGAACTCCTTGGCTGCCTCGCGCATCAGCATGAAACCTTGCGCGTACGACACAATTTTCGCGCAATACAAGGCATGCTTAATGTGATTCAAAAACTCCGGCAAGTCCTTCACCGGCGCCTTTACCGCCGGGCCCTTTAGCTGTTTGCTGGCCTTGACGCGTTCATTTTTGAGCGCGGACAAGCAACGAGAGAACACCGCTTCGCCGATCAACGTCACCGGTGTACCATACTCCAACGCCGCGATGGCCGTCCACTTTCCGGTGCCCTTCTGGCCAGCCGTGTCGCGTATACGCTCCAGTAAGTAGCCCTTGCTGTCTTTGTACTGCAGTATATCACGTGTGATCTCGATAAGGAATGAGTCCAACTCCTCGCTGTTCCACTTGCCAAAGTGCTCCGCCATTTCGGCTTGCGACAGACCCAGGCTTTGCATGATATGGTACGCCTCGCAAATCAACTGCATGTCGCCATACTCGATGCCATTGTGCACCATTTTCACAAAGTGCCCGGCACCACCTTCGCCCACCCACTCACAACATGGCTGGCCGTCGGCCTTCGCGGCGATGGATTGGAATATAGGCCGTATAAGAGGCCAGGCCTCCGGATGGCCGCCCGGCATCAGCGACGGGCCGTAGCGTGCACCCTCTTCACCGCCACTTACGCCAGAGCCGACGAAAAGCAGGCCTTTGGCACGGAGCTCATCGCAGCGGCGAGCAGTGTCCTGGTATTCGGAATTGCCGCCATCAATGATCAGATCGCCGGGCTGGAGCAGCGGCACCAGTTTCTCGATAAAAGCGTCGACAGCACTGCCAGCTGAAAAGCGCAAACGAGACTAATTAATGAACGGCGTTTTCACGTTGTGGAAGTGAATGCTTTGATCTTGAAGTGTGTGAAGCATTGTTGCTTATTACATTGTTGAGAAGGTCACGACTGGTCTCAGTGTCAGTTAGCGAGTGAAAGTCTTTTGCCCCAAATGCTAAATACATATAGACATTAAAAAGCTACGCTATCAATTAATGTAAATACTATACAACAAATATACTTAACAAAGCCAACTTCTCAGCGCCTATGCGAATGAACCAGATCACATATGATTGTATCTTTAACAGGATACAGAAAACTACTGCGTAAAATGAAATATCATTACTTATGTGATCTCTAACTTTCTTGCGTAAGTTAATCGTCATTGGATGCCAGCGAAGTGATTAATGCTGCAGCTTGGAGATTTGACTTAAAACCGAGAATGTGTTACCTCACATACTTTCTGTTATCGAATATTTGTAACCCACTGAAAGGTTCTTCAGCAAACAGTCAAACTAGCACCACAAAAGATTTAAATAAACTCCAAACACTACAAACACAATTTTGCTTCAAGCAAATGCCGAACCGATACATAAACGCAGCTACACCAACAACAGCTCTAACCGTCGTTGTCTTGTCACTAACTAGATAATCTGCGCTCTCTAGAAAGTCGCATCGGTCGATCGTACGGTCGCTAGTTTCTATGACGCAATCGCAACGTCACTACTCACTCGTCTGACAAAATCGAAAGGTATGGGTAATGCGTAACGATAACCCAGAGTTGCTATTGCAATTGGTTGTTGTTGTTGCTGCTGCTGCTGCTGATGCTGGCTCTGTTGTTGTAGTTGTGCCTAAGAGCGACTTTGATTGTGACATTGCCGTGACTTACCCTTGACCAGCATCATAATCTTGCGCGGCGTTTTCAGCTTGCCGACCATGTCCTGCAGTGAGTTGGCGCCGATCACTTTGGTGCCTTTGGCCTCGTTATTCAGAAAGTGTGTTACCTGTGGACGCAACACCCAAAACAATAGCATGCGTAAGACATGTGGCACCAAATGCAAACCAGTACGCGGCGCTGTGCCGCCTGCTTACCTTATCCACGGTGCGGTTGAAGGCGCACACCACGTACCCCTTGTCGTCCATGTTGAGGATCAGGTTCTGGCCCATCACGGCCAAACCAATGAGTGCAATATCGGCCTTCCTGTAACGGATCAACCGACACATTGAGACATTGGTTAACTGTTGGCCTGACGACGGCAAAAAGCGCACTCAAAACTATATTCATTTCGGGAATTTTACATTGTGGGAAAATCTTGTCTGCGACTTGAAGGTTTCGGGTTTGCTGAGCTGCGCGTCGACTTGACATTGCCAAAGTGACAAGTACAAAGCGGCAATGCATCGAAGGGGGTTGGCGACGTACTTACGTTGACATGGTGATTTTGCTGCTGTGCTGTTGTTGTATTCGTGCAGTGCTGATCGCTCCAACTGCTGTTTATGTATTCCACCACTTTCGCTTACCGAACTCGTTCGCTGTCGCGCGATTACTGAAATGGAGAATTGAATTTTCGCAAACTAACAAAACGGGGACAACAACTACAACGATAACGACAGCAAAGTTTCTTTTGAAAGAGCTTTGGGGAGCTTTGGCCAAATTTCCGTCTTCATTGCCAGACGTGAAAGTTTTTTGGGGGTACAACAGTCGCTGTGCAGTCAGACATTTGAGAGTTGCAATTAAATCAACTTGTACTTCTGCACGCTTTAGGATCACAGCTCGACGCGGCCATTTGCTCTTTGGAACAGAGTGAATTACTCTGAAGCACGTCTTAAAAAATCGATTGCACCTTTTATGCAAAAATTCGGTCACACACTTGGGGGTTCGCACATTTTTATGGACACAAAATTTTCTCATGTTCATGTTGTGTTCAAGAGTATGCAAATACGAAACCTAGAATTAACTAACTCGTAAACAAACAGAAAGTATTACCAAATTGCAACTAAATAAAAATCTCAAACAAATGGATAGACTGTATGTTAAAATTTGCTCACTTTTTTTATTGTACTTTGTGCACGACATAAGTACAACTGACCTTTTTACACCTTTTTTTGTAAATTCTTTTTAGTTAAGCACTTTGTATGGATTCAAAATGCCGTGCGGATCCAGCAATTTCTTTATGTCCCGCATCATTGCGATAGCCTCCGGACTCTTGCTGTATTTTAGATAATTTCGTTTGAGGAAACCGATGCCGTGCTCAGCGCTAATGCTGCCCTTCACTTTCGAAGTGAACTCGTAGACAAAGGGCTCGATGCGATCGTAAAGCTCTTTGCTATACCCCGGACAGGAGACGTTCAAATGTAAGTTGGAATCACCTGCAAAACACATGTAAATGTTATGCACTCTCAAAGAAAAAGTACTCCAAATATATTTCACATTTACCCAAGTGTCCAAAGCCACAGACTCGTATTGCCAAGTCACCCACCCGCTCGGCTAACACGTCGACAATGCTGTAGAATTCGCGCAACGGCAGTGAGATATCGTACTTGAAGCAATAGCCATCGGCCTCCAGTCCCATTGGCACCAGCTCCCTCAATTTCCAGATTTCCTTCATTTTGCTAACCTCACCCGTTATTGTGCCATCCAGGATTTCACCCTTCTCCATGCCATTTTCCAGAAAGCCATTGAATTTCTCCAAATCGTGTGCCGCATTACTGCCCGAAGTCTCGATCAGCATGTAGAAGCGATAGCCCTCGACAGGCGAGCTGAAAATGGAAAACGCAAATCAAAATCGAATAGAAATGTTCGCAAGCAAAGTAACGCACTGCAACTTGAAATGGCCCACACTGGCGCTCAAGGACGAAGCGTCGATCATTTCGCACGAGGAGAGAATTTCGCCCAGAAATCGTTTTGCATTCCGAAAAGTCTTCAGCACATCATCAAACGAATTTAAACCTGTATGCCACAAGTCCCGAATTTCAAGAGTCAAAATCAAAACAATTTAAATATGCAATTACCCAGAAAGGCGACATGTTGTGCTTCAGGAACTGGCGCGCACAAGATCGACAACTTTGTGACGATTCCCAGCGTGCCCTCGGATCCAATAAACAAATGTTTCAAATGGTAGCCGGTGTTGTCCTTTTTGAAATCCGACATGAGGTCAAGAATCTGGCCATTTGCAAGAACCTAGAGTAGGCATGCAATAAATTCTTAAGCGGTGAACGTTTCGTCGACTTTCAAACGTCAAATATTTAAAAAACTCACTGCTTCCACGCCCAAAACATTTCCATGCAAATTTCCGTAGCGCAAAACACGCAAGCCACCGGCATTGGTCGCGACATTGCCGCCGATATGACAACTGGCCTTGGCGCCCAAATCGATGGGCACCACCAGACCCACTTCCCGAGCCTTAGTGTCCAGATTCTCCAAAATGCACCCAGCCTCACAAGCTGCAATGCCGGTTACCTCGTCGATATGGAGGATTTTATTGAGACGCTGCAACGACAACACAATCTCATCACAGACGGGCACCGAGCCTCCCACTAGGCCAGTGTTGCCACCCTGCGGACAGACAGCCAACCTGCGCTCGTTGCAATACTTCATGATGGCGGCGACCTCCTGCACGGTTCCGGGCTTCAGCACAAGTTTACTGTTGCCTGTTTTATTTATTGTTATTGTGTAAAGTGACGGCTGTGAGTTGTGTGTAAAGGATTCTTGCTACAACTTACCGCAGACACTACGCCACAAATCCACATTATATCCTTGCAGATCCTCACGTATTGTGTGGCTTCCGCCCACAACCGATTCAAAAAATGCAACATCTTTGCCCTGCAACTCGGCGTAGTTGCCTCGCTTCACATTGTGTCTCACCTGTATAGAAAATAACCATAAATAATTTCGAATGAGTTCATAAAGCCGCAGGAAAAGTTCAGTGGCAGTGGTAGCGGTGCAGGAAACAACCCTTAAATGCATTCTGCTTTTTGCATTGTTACAAGGTACACATATTGTTCGGGGGTATGCTGCCGATGTGCTCGCGCCAATTGAAGCTGCTGGTAGTAGTGGCGGTAGTTAATTTAAATGCGAATGAATCAAGCCGAGCAAAAGTGAGCAAAAGAAAAAATGCAATTCCCAAGGCGGAGTTTTCCACAAATTGATTAGTAGCAACGACATGAAACAAACGTTTACGCTCAGCCCGATGCATAGAATATGAACATATACATAACAGTTGGGCTGAAAAGTTCGTATCGTTTCTATGAGATGTCGCCACTAGAGTAAAATCGGTATCATTTTTAGGTAGTACCAACCTTCAGAAGAAACGTGTATAAATTTGACAGCTGTCTGATTATTAGTTTGTGAGATACAGCATTTTGAGTGAAGCAACTTTTGTTATTTTGAAAAAAATGAATAAAAAGGAATTTCGTGTTTTAATGAAACACTATTTTTTGATGAAAAAAGTGCTGTTGATACCAAAAATTGGCTTGATGAGTGTTATCCGGACTCTGCGCCGGGTGAAGCAACCATTCGTAAGTGGTTTGCTAAATTCCGTACAGGCCATATGAGTACCGAAGACGATGAACGCAGTGGACGTCCAAAAGAGGCTGTTACGGACGAAAACATCAAAAAGATCCGCAAAATGATTTTGGAAGATCGTAAATTGAGGTTGATTTGTATAGCTGACACTCTAAAGATATCAAAGGAACGTGTTGGACATATCGTTCATGAATATTTGGGTATGCGAAAGCTATGTGCAAAGTGGGTGCCGCGCGAGCTCACAATCGACCAAAAACAAGAACGTGCCGATGCTTCAGAGCAATGTTTGGAGCTGTTCAACCGCAATAGAAGTGAATTTTTGCGTCGATATGTGACAATCGATGAAAAATGGATCCACCACCACACTCCGGAGTCCAGTCGGCAGTCATCTGAGTGGTCTGCACGTGATGAACCGAATCCAAAGCGTGGAAAAACTCAACAGTCGGCCGGTAAGGTTATGGCGTCCGTATTTTGGGATGCACATGGAATAATTTTCATCGACTATCTTGGAAAGGGATAAACCATCAACAGCGACTATTATACATATAGCGTTATTGGAGCGTTTGAAGGACGAAATCGCGAAAAAAACGGCCCCATTTGAAGAAGAAGAAAGTGTTGTTTCATCAAGACAATTCACCGTGTCACAAATCGAGGAAAACGATGGTAAAATTGCATGAATTGGGCTTCGAATTGCTTCCGCATCAACCGTATTCTCCAGAGTTGGCCCCCAGCGACTTTTTCCTGTTCTCAGATCACAAGAGAATGCTCGCTGGAAAGAAATTTAAAGCCGATGAGGAAGTAATCGCCGAAACAGAGGCGTATTTTGAGGCTAAACACAAATCGTACTACAAAAATGGTATTGAAAAGTTGGAAGATCGCTATAATCGGTGTATCGCCCTCGATGGCAACTATGTTGAATAATAAAATCGAATTTTGCCAAAAAAAATGTGTTTTCATATAAAACGATACGAACTTTTCAGCCCAACTGTTATGTATGTATATTTGTAAGTATGTACATATGTCCGAGTATATAAAGGTATGTGCATACGTGTTTGTGCTGTGTTTTATTCACAAGTACTTAGCTCACAATTTGTACTCTTGTGCCGTTGTGGTTGATGGAATAAATGTGCAATATACATTTACTTGGAGTTATTTGCATACATGAAAGTACCAGCACCAACAAAGTTATTTAAAAAATAAAACTACAATCAGTAGGCCTCGATAGCTCGATAGCTCAGCGGGTAGCGCGCTGGCTTCTCATACCGAGCGCCCCAGGTTCGATTCCTGGCTTGGGCTGGAAAAAACACTCATCTACTTCTATCGCTATCCACATGAAGCTGATGAGAATTACAAGAATCGCACAAGTGCAATGGCAATGGCAAAAAACCTCCAAGTGTGAAAGAAAAGCTGCCAATCGCCGTTCGGATTCGGCGTTAAACTGTAGGTCCCCTCCCCCCTCCCTCCCTTTCCCCATCCGTTTGAAATGTGTGTTGTATCACATGTTGGAAAAAACAGTGTTGCATACACATTTCAAACGGGTGGAATTTGTGGTATCACAACAGGCCCATAGGCCTAAGTGTGTCTCATACAGAGGCAGCCACTAAACCAACCAACCAACAATCAGTAGCGCAGAGTTACTTTCAGATTCTTTCAGATTATTTGTTAAAATATTACGCACTAGACGAGAGCGAAGCTTATCTGATATGGTAAATGTGAATGTAATGTGAACTGAGTTTGGCTGCCCTGCAGCTCTAGTTGGAATACCCATTTTCCACCTGAGAATCGTTTCCTTTGTGTATTTACCTGCGTCAGCTCGTGGATGCCACTAGAAGCATTGTAGGAGCGATAAATCCTCGTCAAGGTTCTGGCTCTTAACTTCATTAATGTGCTGAAATTCATTTTCTAATAACAGACAATTATAAAATTAAATGCACTTATCCCATTTAAAAAACGCTATAATTCATATCTGATTCAATATTTATTACCAACCATTGTAAGTTGGCAATTCGTGACAGTAGCTGAAGCTGCTAATTATGCAATATGCTGCAATTATTACAAGTCCTTAAGGCAGTGGTGGATTCAGGGGGGCTTTGGGGGTTGAACCCCCCGAAGTATTAGAATTAGAAAGAATTACTTTTTGAAACTCCCCCGAAATATTTTTCTGAATCCGCTACTGCCTTAAGGTGTAGTGTTTTGTGAATGATATTCGTTATTCTGAAATTAATGACTTAACCCATTCGCTACAGGTTTTTACAGGGAAAGTTGAATTGAAATTTTTCGTTTTAGCTTTCTGTGGCATTCCGTAATAATTTTTTTAATTCGCATTACTGGACCCTGTTTTTTAGATTGTTGTCATATGATAACAACCATATCGTTGTGGCTATAATAATAACTTTAATATAAATTAGTTTACGCATAACTAGCAATCGAATATTTCTGAATTTACTTCAGCTAATATTATTTTAAAAATAAATTAATCCTAAGGACAACCAAATACAAAACATAAAGGGTCCACAAAGCAGCATGTTACTATAAGGCAACAAAATAGCGAAAGGGTTAAATAATTTCTGGGCATCAATTCATTCATTCAAAAATTGTCTAATATCTCTTGGCATCTGTCTTTACTTTGTTCACTTAAGTGAGTTAGCTATCTCCAGAAACTGTTATCTATCCACAACTATAAGCATAACCCAGTGTAGTAAAATTCTGATAGCGTACACTCGAAGAAATCCACTCGAAAAATTACTTCTACTATCGGAAGTTTCTTATCGTTGGGAAAAATTGCTTGTATGGTTGGTATACTTGAAAATATTTCCAATGGTTTTGGAGCGCATATAAGTACATGGCGTATAAAAACAGGCAAATAAATAAACACTCACATTTTGAACATATTTTCTAACTAAGAACTAAGCTAATTTATGAACAACAAGTCGAATTAATTGTAAATTCACTGTGAATGCAACTCAGAAGATTTCGATAAAATTGCTTTCATTTCAACACAACAAAAAAGTAAAAAGCCTATTGCTGCCTTAAAAGAACGAATCAGATTAATTGAAAACAGTATTTTTTAAAGTCAATAAATGTCCCTGCAAATTGTGCATATTTTGCTTCTATTTAAGTTCATGTGCAGTTGCATTTAATAGTGTTCGCGGTATTCGATTCATCCTATAGCCGAATCAATTATTCAGGATATTATTCTGCTCATACCATATGGCTAGAGGTTCTCGAATGGTCGATGCGCTGGTGTGCCTCTCTCGTTCTCGCGATGAACAAGAAACTGACTCATGTATGGAAGCACTTGCTGGAAATCTTTCTTTCGTATTTGCCCAACATTGCGATAAGAAGTTCACGAATGTTGATGACTGAATTAATATATTTGTTTTTTTTTTTCAACTCACATTTCAATTCGAGTTCTATTCCATTAAAAAGTCTTTTTTGCAAAATTTGTGCAAGCAAGATTCAACACTTTAACGCGTCAATGCGGAACCACTTCAACTGAATAAACGCGCGGTACATGAATTCTGATCGCATAAAATAAAATCAAGAATGACTGAATGCGCGCTGCGCAAGTGATAGCGAGGCAAATATTTGAATGCTCGTGCCGACAATGCAACCGCAAACACAACAATAATAAATTAGCAAGCACACAGCTAGAACCCCAACACAGAAAGAGGAGAACCACAAAACAAGCAATGAATTCATTAGGTATCTATCATTTTGATTGCTTTACACCAAAATATGAAACTTGATTTCAATTATTATTATTACAGTTTTGGCCGCGATATTTGTTGAGATAAGCCTGAAGTTCAGCGTGAATCTTTTCCACTAGTTATCCCGCGAAAAAATTATCAATTTATACAACTTTTACATAATTATCAGAAGAATGTTATTTGTTTCTTGTAATATAATGAGAACTGTACCACAAAACATTTACGCACTGACACATTTTGTAGGAAGTTATATGTATCTGGAACAGTCCTTAGCCCTTTCGGGACCACTGGGATTATACGTCCCACCAAGTTATTAATGAACAATATGCACATATAATAACTAATAATAACTAACAAAACATAACAAATGAACAAAAATTTAAACATTGAACACATTCGAATTACTGCAATCAATAAATTTCAATTTTCCAATAAGAAAAATCGAAAATGTGCTTAAATATGCAAAAATATCCGTTGAAAGCGAAATATGCAAAAATATGCACTAACAATTAAATGCCATTTTAAGGGACATTTTCTGATTCGAAAAGTTATTTAATCAATTTTGCATGGAAATCCGTTCCCTACTTATTAAATTTGTTTGCAAATTAAACAGATAGATTTACAAACTTAAATTAGTGAAAAGCGTACAATGGACTGTCACTCTTGCCATCTGAAAATCGGCCCCTTTTTAATGGAGCAATCTTAATTCTTCTGCTAAAGAAGTCTCGCTTTTCATTTTGAAAGCGCAGCGCAGCGCAGCATTTTCGTCTTCTTGTATGTCGCCGGTTTCTGCATCCACAAAGTCTTCTGGTTCTCCACTGTCGCAATCAAATATCTTATTTTCCCCTTCTTAATCGTGACTTCTTGTGATAACTATTTTTGGTTCTTCAAGACTGGGTGCTTGTGCATTTGCGTACGGAAATTCTGCATCATTAAATTTAACATCTCTGGCGAAGATTAATTTATTGCCATTGATGTCTTATAGCCTGTACCCGATCGGTGCATATCCCAACATATCGCATTTGTTACTTTTGGCATCAAGCTTCTTTCTTCGCTGGTCAAGTATCCATGCGTAAGCTTTGCAGCCAAATACTCGTTACATTGTGTAATTCTTTCACTTAAAGCTTTAGTTGGACTTCTATTTATAAGATATGTTGCTGTAAGAGCCGCTTCACAGCACATTCGTTTTAGTATTTGTGACTGTATGAGTAGTGTCCTAACTTTTTCGTTTAGGGTTCTATTGAATCTTTCAGCGACACGATTCTGTTGAGGTGTGTACGACATAGTAGTCTCCATCTGGGTTCCCTTGTCTTTATACCATTTCCCTTGTTCTTTTGAACAATATTCCCGACCTTGGTATACGGCCAACTTTGAAATTGGTTTGTTAAACATTGCGACTGCCATCGCCTCGAAAACGTCTGACTTCTTTTTAATTGTGTAAATCATTGCAAAGTGTATGAAGCCGTCAATGAAAGACACGAAGTACCTTGAACCATCCCAAGCTGTTGGTTCAGTAGGTCCACAAGCGTCAGAATAGATTCTCTCAAGTACCCTCTTTGCTCTTTCACGCGTTCCATTCTACAATCTACAATCCGATCTACAACCGACTAACAACCCGAACGGAACCGCCGCCGCTATTCTAAGATACATACAGAATTACTTTCTGCGGATAGCAAACAGAAGATGGTGAAATCTCTTCAGCTACAGAGTGGCTCAACAGATCTGGCGACACTACGATCCCCGTAGACCAAACGATCTGCTGCTTAAGACCCGCAGGAATGTCTCTAAGCTGACGGCCGAATTGGTCTACACGCAGTGAGATCGGAAATTCCCACAATTATTTTTGCAGAAGCTGCAGGGAAGAAACTAATGTGAGACACTTTCTGAGTAGTTGCCCTGCCTTGGCGTTAAAAAGACACAATTCTTTAGTGACTTGTCTAATTGGCTCCGTAGCGTACGAGAAATAACAGTTGTAGTCATATGATCTCATTAAACAGGATGGTTTGATGCAGTTTAATTTAAAAAACAGAAAGAAGAACGCCAGGGTGTCACAAAATTAACCCTCTAGTTCCCAAATTTTAATCTTGTTAAAAAAATTACCAGTGATAGTTTTGTGGCGGAGAAGTAATGTTTGTTCGGGGAAAAAAATTTCAAGTCAATAGAAGGCGTGATAGAGGGTGTAGAAAGTAGCAGGCCTCTAGGCCTGCTTGGGAAACAATGCCAAAAAAATTCCATATGAAGATTTTTTTTTAATTAATTGAAATCTTTAACTTTTTTTTTAATATATGTAAACATAAATAACGGGTAATATTTTCAGTTCATACGCGTAATAGACAATAAATAAAAAGGGGTGGGGGTAAGGCGAGGGGTAGTGTGTCGTGGGGTAGCTTATACACTGCTTTTGGGGGTGTTTAAACTAGTAAAACTAAAAAATCGGTATAGGTATATATACATTGTGGCCGAAAAGTTTCCGGAAATTCTCATTTAAAATTCGCGCGCTGTATATTTTTCGATATTTTAAGTTTCTGTAGGTTGGTAGCACTGTCCTTAATTACTATGCCAAAAATGAGCGCGATCTGTCTGACAGTTTGTTTACGGCAGCTGTTGAAACCAGTTCACCTCAGTAGTGCGTTGCGAAAAAAACAATGGGAAAAAATATTGAACAAAGAGTTTGCATCAAATTTTGTGTTTCGAACGAAATTTCGTGTGCAGAATCGTTGCGAATGCTACAAAAGGCTTATGGGGAATCAGTTTTATCGAAGACTCAAGTTTATGAGTGGTACAAAGCCTTTCAGGACGGTCGTACGACCGTCGAAGACATGCCGCGTTCTGGACGACCTTCGACCTCTACCACCGACGAAAACATTGAAAAGGCAAAGGAAATCGTGCTCCCAAATCGTCATGTGAGTGTTAGAGAGATAGCACGAGAGCTAGGCATCGGTCGTGAGATGGCTCGTTTGATTTTGGTGGACAATTTGTGTATGCGACGCGTCAACGCTCGGCTTGTTCCGATTCACCTCAATTTGTTCCAAAAACACCATCGTGAACAGGTCTCGTTAGACATGATTTTAAGGCCAAACATTCAATAAATACCTGATCTTGCACCGTGTGACTTTTTCCTGTTTCCCAAACTCAAATTACCACTCAGAGGAACGCGTTTTGAATCCATAGAAGACGTAAAACAGAATTCGCAGAGGGAACTCAAAGCCATACCGGAAAGCGCCTATAAAAAATGTTTTGATGATTGGAAGAAACGTTGGAATATGTGTATCGCTTCTAATGGAGCATATTTTGAAGGAGATAAAATAAATATTGATGAAGATTAAGAATTTTGCTTTTTATTTAAAATTTCCGGAAACTTTTCGGTCACAAGGTATATTGCGGTTCTTATTAATGCCTTGTTATCTTTACACACAGATGTCGATAAATCTACTCCATGAAAGGACTAGGGGAGACTAGTTCTCTCATCTACCCCAGTGGACTACGCCTTTGTATAAATTTTTGTGACATGATCTTTTTTACATTGCGGTGTATCAACATTTATGTTCAAATAGAAAAATAAAGCTTAAATAGCGAAAAAATATCAACAATGACCGTTACTTATTTACGCTTTTCATCCCAAGCAGGCCTACAGACACTCTAGGGTTTGGGTTAGGTAGGAGGAGTGTAACAACTTTTTTCATAATATTTTTTTATTTTCTCAAAGAACACATTAACAGCTACTCACCCGTAATTTTTTTAGTTTTATTGAGGCTCACAATTTATTGAAAACAATTTTTGTTCCTCACACAATTTCAAAAATAATGATTTGCTTACTTTCTCACGAAACTTCAACTTTGTCTTACAATTACTGCCGTTGTGCATGTGGCAGCGTTAATTGACTACATTTATTTTATAAAATGGAGATTCCCCTTTCCATACGTGTAAAATCAGCTAGAAAAATCATAAGGTGCAATTTACAGAATTTGTTTAAGCTTAGGATGTCTACAGGCCTTCTTGGGAACTAGAGGTTTAAAATTGGCGTACTGTTGGCGAACGTAAATAAAGAATTTCGGAGAAGGCTTTCCGTACTTAGTTTACCTTGTTTTTTGTATCATGCTGTCTACCTACCTACCATAACTTCATCACCACTGACGCACTCATAGTAGTTTTGGGGGTTCAGTTCCCCCTAAACATGTGTTTGTTACAAAAATTGTGGGTATTAAATATGATTTCAAATGGTATTGGGCCCAGAAGTTAAAAAACCATCCCAAAATAAAATCCACTGCTAACCCAATTTATAATCAATATAGATAATATAGATTACAACGTGCAAAAATACTTATGCGAATAAATGAGGTCCTGGCTTCCTACCCGCCTTATTTGAATTTACAATACATTTGGAAAAGCCACACAGAGTACCCGATATAAGACAATAGACCCCCGTACATTCTTTTCAATTAAGCACTTTATATGGATTCAGAATGCCATTGGGATCCAGGAATTTCTTCATGTCCCGCATCATTGCGATAGCCTCCGGACTCTTGCTGTATTTTAGATAATTTCGTTTGAGGAAACCAATGCCGTGCTCAGCGCTAATGCTGCCCTTCACTTTCGAAGTGTACTCGTAGACAAAGGGCTCAATGCGATTGTAAAGCTCTTTGCTATATTCCGGACAGCAGATGTTTAAATGTAAGTTGGAGTCACCTGAAATCAAGGCGTGCAAAAATAGCACAAATATAAATATCCAAAGTTGAAAGGTAAGTTGTTTAGAATGTATTCACCCAAATGTCCATAGCCACAGACACGTGTTGCCATGTCACCAACCCGCTCGGCCAGTACGTCGACAATTTTGTAGAACTCGCGCAACGGCAGTGAGATATCGTACTTGAAGCAGTAACCATCAGCCACTAACGCCACTGGCACCAGCTCCCTCAATTTCCAGATTTCCTGCATTTTGCCAACCTCACCCGTTATTGTGCCATCCAGGATTTCACCCTTCTCCATGCCATTTTCCAGAAAGCCATTGAATTTCTCCAAATCGTGTGCCGCATTACTGCCCGAAGTCTCGATCAGCATGTAGAAGCGATAGCCCTCGACAGGCGAGCTGAAAATGGAAAACGCAAATCAAAATCGAATAGAAATGTTCGCAAGCAAAGTAACGCACTGCAACTTGAAATGGCCCACACTGGCGCTCAAGGACGAAGCGTCGATCATTTCGCACGAGGAGAGAATTTCGCCCAGAAATCGTTTTGCATTCCGAAAAGTCTTCAGCACATCATCAAACGAATTTAAACCTGTATGCCACAAGTCCCGAATTTCAAGAGTCAAAATCAAAACAATTTAAATATGCAATTACCCAGAAAGGCGACATGTTGTGCTTCAGGAACTGGCGCGCACAAGATCGACAACTTTGTGACGATTCCCAGCGTGCCCTCGGATCCAATAAACAAATGTTTCAAATGGTATCCGGTGTTGTCCTTTTTGAAATCCGACATGAGGTCAAGAATCTGGCCATTTGCAAGAACCTAGAGTAGGCATGCAATAAATTCTTAAGCCGTGAACGTTTCGTCGACTTTCAAACGTCAAATATTTAAAAAACTCACTGCTTCCACGCCCAAAACATTTCCATGCAAATTTCCGTAGCGCAAAACACGCAAGCCACCGGCATTGGTCGCGACATTGCCGCCGATATGACAACTGGCCTTGGCGCCCAAATCGATGGGCACCACCAGACCCACTTCCCGAGCCTTAGTGTCCAGATTCTCCAAAATGCACCCAGCCTCACAAGCTGCAATGCCGGTTACCTCGTCGATATGGAGGATTTTATTGAGACGCTGCAACGACAACACAATCTCATCACAGACGGGCACCGAGCCTCCCACTAGGCCAGTGTTGCCACCCTGCGGACAGACAGCCAACCTGCGCTCGTTGCAATACTTCATGATGGCGGCGACCTCCTGCACGGTTCCGGGCTTCAGCACAAGTTTGCTGTTGCCTGTTTTGTTTTGGTTGTGTATTTTCAACCAAAATGTGTGTGAGTTGTATGTAAACGAGTCTTACTGGAACTTACCGCAAACACTGTGCAGGAAATCCACATTATATCCTTGCAGATCCTCACGTATTGTGTGGCTTCCGCCCACGACCGATTCAAAAAATGCAACATCTTTGCCCTGTAACTCGGCATAGTTGCCTCGCTTCACATTGTGTCTCACCTAAATACGTTGAAAACAACAAAGTTTAATTAAACTTATAAGGTTACCTCGAAGGGTCGGTGTCAGTAATGTCAGTTTAGAATACAACCCTTAAATTTCGTGCCTTCGGGATGGAACAAAGAACACAGATTGTCCGGCAGTATGTTGCCGATGTGCACGCACCAAATAAGTGGGGTGGTGCCGGCAGTTAATTTAATGCGAGGGTTCAAGCCGCATACATGGATGAATCGGTTGGCTGGGTAGTCAGTGGTCTCAAGTAATACTTTCAGAGTTGTCGCGGATTTTGCATTCTTTGCATTCTTAAAGAAATTTATTTGATTGCTATTTATATTGAAGGAAAACAATTGTATTATTGTTTTGCCGATATAGACACATTGAAAAGCTCGAACATCAGAATGCTGTGGTTCCGCAAATTTCGTGCCCTACGCTAACGCCTGCACTGATACTAAACGAGGTCTGTTCAAAAAGTATCGCGAATTTTGAATTTCCGCGGGTTACGTATATTCGATTTTTGATTTTTTTTGGTGGCGTTATGTTGGTACTCATGTCCCTCACTTATGTCGACAAGTTCGGCCATTTTGAATGTTCAATTAATTTTTTACAGCTGTTTTGCTTGGACGTGTTTTGGCTCATCTTCGATTTTTGCCTATTCCACAAAGAGGTGTGAAGATTTTGCTTACAGTTTTCTTCGATTGTAGGGGCGCAGTGCATCATGAGTTCTTGCCACAGGGTAGAACGGTCAATAGGGAATATTACCTGCAAGTTATGCACAATTGCGCGAAGAAATCCGCCAGAAACGCCCGGATTTGTGGAAGAACAATTGGAATTGAAAAATTGGCTTTTGCAGCATGATAACGCCCCTGCTGACACATCGTTGCTTGTGCGCGAATTTTTGGCCAAAACCAACACACAATTATGCCGCAGCCACCGTATTTCCCAGACCTGACCCCCTGTGACTTTTTCTTGTTCCCGAAACTGAAGAAATTACGACGCACAGTGGGGCGTCCGTGGCCAAAAATAAAAAAATAATTTTTTTTTTTAAATAAGTAAGCACGATCGAAGCCAAATCTCCAACTAAGCTATAAAAAAATTTTAAGTTTTGTAGTCTCACGATAGTTTTAAACTTCATATATTGCGTGAACATAAATTTAGGGAAAATTAGAAATTTAACCTTGCGAAACTAAAAATGTTTTTTCTTATGGTTACAGTTATTATTTTAATATACCTGATTTTTTATTTTATGTTTTAGGTTTTTATAATCAGGCAATGCCTTTTTTTGTTTCGGTTATTACTGTTCGCCATTTTGAGCCCTAGAAAAAGTTTAAGTGCAAACTTCAAAATTAAATATCTCGAAAAGCCCTAGGGAGGCTTTCCAATTTCGATTGTTTCACTAGATTACAAGCATGTAGAACACGTTTGCAAAGTTTCAGCTGCAGAGGCCTGCAGACCCGCATGTAATTCATTTTTTTATAGTGGCATCTTTTGTACAATTTCGTAAGCTATTTTATGTGTAGCTGCCGTCGCGTAGTTTAACTCGACCGGCTGGCACTACAAATGCATGCAAATATTTGTGAAGAAGGGGCCAACATGAAAAACATCGAAAACTAAAAAAAAATGGCAAAATGTACATACATGTACTACTGTGTCCAAAAAACAAGGTGACACTGTATTTATTTTGAAAATTCTTTATTTATTCTTCCAAATCAATTTCATCCCCTTCAAAGTAATCCCCTCCCGATGCAATGCACTTTTGCCAACGGATTTTCCAATCTGCGAAACACTGATTGTAGTCACTTTCAGGGATGGCCTTCAGTTCCGTCTTCGCTGCGGCTTGAATCTCCTCTATCGTATCAAAACGGTGTCCCCGGAGCGGTCTTTTGAGCTTGCTTAACAGCCAGAAGTCGCACGGAACGGAACGATATGGGTTGAGTTTTTGGCGAAATTATCACGAATTACGAGTGCAGTATGGGATGGTGCATTATCGTGGTCTTTCCACAATTCCGGCCTTTTTAGGCGGATAGCGTTACGCAAACGACGCATAACGTTCAAATAATATTCCTTGTTGACTGTTTGGACCGGCGGAAGGAATTCATAATGCACAACACCACGATAATCGATAATTCAAATGTCACCTTATTTTTTGGACACAGTAGTATGTACCGATTACTTCATTTGAGGCTTATACGAACTTTTAAAATAGGCGTGGTAGACTGCTTATTTTTGGCACAATTATAGATTATGCCCTAGTGATATTGTGTATAAAATTTTATCTTTCTAGTGTTAGTAGTGGCCAAGTTATCGAATAACAAAGACTTTTTCAATATGGGGGGTGGGCGTGGCAGTAGTCCAATTTTCCCAAGTTTTCGTATTTTTCTTAATTACGCTACAAAATGGGCGGATACCAAATTTCGTCAAAATTAAACCACGTTTACTATTTTTGGCCATGCGATATATGGGGACGCCCCACCGTGCGACGCTACGCTACGATTGAGGAGAAGACGACATCGAAGGAGGAGCTGAATAAGATCACACAAAATTTTTTGAAGTGCCTTGAGGATTGGAAAAACGTTGGAACAAGCTTAAAATATCTGATGGGGATTACTTTGAAGGAGACAAAATAGATATTCATTAATAAATAAATAATTTTTGGAAAACACAAAATTCGCGATACTTTTTGAACATACCTCGTATATCTGGGATTTTTACATTTTTTTGTAATATCAAATATAGTATAATGTACTTAATATTACAAATTCAAACTTCAAGTATTTTGTGTGGCGGCCAACAAGGCTCACAAGTCAGATAACTGATGAAAATCTGTTTCAGCGAAAATTGGAAAATCATCGCCAGACCTTTTTTAACTCCTTAAAACATTGCACATTAGTCGAGAGGGAAGTTCCGGTGCTGCAAATCGAATGTGCTAAATTCAGTTTGAATTGAACGGCTAAGACCCTTCAACTCCATTTGAATACCATTGTTCACTTAATGGCCATAACACATTGAAGATCGCAGCGACAGGGCGACTACAAAATGGCGCCCGCTTCAACCGTCACCGTGTAGTTAACGGCACCTCCTCTGTTAAGCATTCGTGTATGTAGTATATCCAAACTATCATCCTACAATCAATTTAAAACAAATGGCACTTATAATAATTCTGTGGTCACAAGCAACTTTCGTTTAAGTAAAAAATTGCTGTTTCGAGTAATCTCGTTTTAAAGTTTTAAGCGCATATTTGATAGAAGTAGTAACGCATACTGAAATCAATTACAGCCGATGGCCAAAGTTGCTAGTGCTGCTACTGAGATATTTGTGTAATAATTTATTGCTGTACAAATAAAATAAAAATAAATAAATAAATGAAATCAATTGTGTCAATAATAATAGGTTTTTATATGAGTAATTAGAATGCGCTAAGTATCAATGGATTCTATTCTATTAGAATTCTATATTTTGAATTTATTTATGTAGTTACGTCTTGTCCCCCCTAAATTTGTTCCTGAATTCGCCAATGCTTAGAGTTTAGGAATTTTTAGCTGAATTCTAAATTTTCAATAGTAGCTTAACTCGAAATTAGCAATTCTTGCAATTTTGCAAAAAATTGATTTACAAAATGTGTTATAACAACTTAAGTCGATGTTAGTTTTTAAAGAAAAGCCAAAAAATAAGTAGCTGAAATTTTAATCAAACTTAGGTGATTATTGCAAATGAATATGTGTTCATTATAACATAAGCGAATATGTTTTTATTAATAACTTTTTTTGTTTTACAGCAACAAACTCACCGATTAGACACTTTTGACACTCGCTTTTGACCACAGAATTTATGAAATTACTTAAATTTAATACTAACAAAATTAATACTAACAAAAATTAAAAAGACAGAAGAACGCCAACAAAAGCATCTGTTTCGAAGCAGTGGTGCCGATTTATTTGGGTTCTTCGCCTGCGAAGCAGAAATACAGTATAATCTCGATAATTTGGACAATTAAAATCCAGGCACTGTTCAAAATATCGAACTGTCCGGATTACAAAAAAATCTAAAAACATTCTACTGTACATAAATTAAACTTAATTTTTTTATTGAATTAAAATTCTTTTTGCTTTGAGCCTATTTACACGAAGGCTTATCCCCCTGCGTATTTTTTCAATTCCCTTTTGAAGTTGCTGCGTAAATCTTCATGCATTCACATGAAGACTTTTTACTTGCAACTTTGCTTGACTTTTTTCTTTTTTTTCTTTCATTCACATTTTCGCGTAGTTTTTGATATTATCATTATTAAAAGAAAAATGGATTTAAACAAATGAGAAATTATTGAAAATATTTTAGAAGTCACTGAAATGGCTATTAACTGCTCAAATGTAAATAATAGGGAAGATGTAAATATAATTGTTAACAAAAGGTCCGGCCGGTTTGAAATTTGAAGGAAAATGCTAAAAAGAGCAAAGCAAATGTAAAAAAAAACCCCTAGAATTCGCTGACCGTGCGTGTTTGCCTACCCCGCTGACTTCTCACCAATTCTCGCCCACAAACTCGCCACGCATGACTTTTAACGCATGGGAAAAGCCCTCGTGTAAATAGCCTCTTAAAAATTGTATTTTTAATATGTATTTTATAACCATTTTTGATTTTTTTTTAAAGAAATTTATAATTTTCATTCGGCGAAGTCTTGTTTCATTTTTCTAAAAATTGTAGATTTGCCTACATTGTACTCCACAGCCAGTTTACGAAGTGACTTTCCTCGACTTAATTTTTTTGAATTTTTTTTCTGGTCTATCGTTAAGAATGTACGTTTTTTCTTAACTGTAGGTGCCATTGTTAATATTTGATGTTTACACAGTTAAATTAAACTTTCATAATTAATTAACACCACTTGATTTTATTCAACGTTCTGTTTCACACCTGAACCAGTAAATAATACATTCTGAGAACAAATGTGTTTGTGTATAAGTAAAGAGAAAGCATATAGTTTTCACTCAAATTACTTGCTTTTTATGAAAACACATATTTTAATAGAAAACGGGGACTCTCCGTAGTTGTGTCCGGAGTTTTGAGGTAAATAAAATGTGTGGTGTCTCCGGATTACAGAGTCTACAATAGAAAGCAATTGGGTGTCTGGGTTACCGCGTTATCCGTATTAGCGTGTGTCCGAATTATCGAGATTGTACTGTATGTTCCTATGTACATAGTTTTAAAAATAGCTACAACTATGGTCGGTAATCCCATAGCCGTGTAATCGTCAAAATAATCGTCTACATGGGAACGTTCTGATTTTATATATTGACAGATGTGGTCGTATCGCTGCCGTCATTAATGTGTTCGAAGCATAAGATACGTTTTTTTTGTTTGTGCAAGTTTACCTGCGTCAGCTCGGGAATGCCGCCAGAAGCTTTGTAGCAGCGGTAGAACGTCGTCAAGGTGCCAGATCTTAGCTTCATCAATGTGCTGAAATTCATTTTCTAAAAACAAAGAAACAAGAAATTTACACAAAAGAACCCAATTAATTTATGCACCCATTTTATAAGTATTTTAAAAAAATGGGCGTGGTTAAAAATGGTGCCGTCCAAAGTGACATGCGTAAAAATGAAGGGACTGCACTAGACTACTGATACGAAATCCCAAACCCCAATGAGAGTGACGGAAACAACAGTTGCCAGAGCAGCGCAACTGGTGCTCTGTGGATTGTCGGTTGTCGAAGAGAACGAAATTCGAAATGGGGCATTTGCGCTCTTTTCACTCAGTGGCTTTGTGTACAACTCTGCGACGAGACAAAAGAAACACCGCCGATAGCGAAGCAAAAGAAAACGTCAAAAAGTTAATAGCTCCGACGGCTACCAAAAACAAACTTCTGTACAGTACGTGGGGAATGTGCTTTTATTTCTTGTTGACATTTCGCCACGGTGCCCACTGGCTGACAATTCACCTCGTTCTGTACTTTAGTACAACCAAAAGGGGGCGCAAAAAGTGCTGGGACTATACAAAAACAACGCGAGTGATTACCATTTTAGGCAAACTTGTTGCTGTTGCCAAGTGCGTGAGATGAATTGAACCAGCTTCGCTGCGAGCCATGAAGATGGAGCAGGAGCACAGCTATGGATCAGAGAGCATTGTGCGGGCGGAAGTTTTAATCGTTTATAAGTTTTTTGTCGCGAGTGCTCCGTAAGGTCTACTAGCAGTGGGGAAATGAATAAACCCGTTGTCGAACATCCTGGTTCGTGTAGCGCAACCGAAAAAGAAACCCATCAAGTCAAGAGACAGTCACCTCGTCTGCTGCGCACACATACACAAACACCAACAAACACTGCGCGGCCGTTCGTTCCGCACGCACGTCCCACTCAAACCCCTGCTCGTAACTCCATTTGTTTACAAGCTGAGAGACAGCCCGAGCCATTGGTTACCATCGCCGCAGTCCGTAAATGTGGTTAGAACTCCTACTGTGGTTAGCGCGCCATTGCCTGCTCAGTGCCACTACGTTTGTGTGGTGAAGGTAAGTATTTTCTGTATTTACTGCTACTGCTGAACTCACTGATCGACACATAATATAATATAATATTCGAGTATTGGCGTTTCGCAATGACTAACGCCTGGGTTCAATGGTAAAATGGTTTCGGGCTCTGAACAAAAATAAATATACAATGTCGGATGTAGGCTAAAAATCGCTGACCTTCATAAAAACATCAAGAAAAGCATCTTACGAGAATTTTAATGAGCGAGTAGAACAAGCTTACAGTTCTATAATCGGAAGCTAATTCATATTTTTTTAATGTAAACTTTTTTTATTTTATATATAGTTGTATATTATAATACAAATAACAAGGCCTTCGGTAGTCCGATTATTTAAAGGCAATTGGACTAACAATTACTGTTAAATATATACTAAGTGGAGTGGGTCAGAGGATCTGAAGAATTGAGATCTGGGTCTAGGTATGTTCTCGCAGTTAGCCAGGAAGTGCATCACAGACGCGATCGCGTCACAGAACGGTCATGTTGGGTTGTGTGCGTGAGTCGTAATCGTATGTCCGAGCCGTAACCGAATAAAAGGTTTTAGAACAACAAAAAGGGGTATCCGCTGGGTAACAAATCCTTCCTCCGGAGCGGATTTATGGTAACGTTGTAGTAATGATGGTCGTACGATCTGCAGCTGCCTAGGAGTTGGGTGTGTCGCAGTTTAGAGATGTCTACCAGCAGGTCTTTTTTTGTAAAGTAGCCGAATAGAATAGATGGAGTGTGTTTGCAAAATTTTTGGCTGCGGCGTCAGCATTCTCATTGCCAGTGATGCCTGCATGACCAGGAATGCACATGATTTTTTGTTTTCTGGGCGAGCTTAATAAAATGTGCCGTATGAGAGCTATTTCGTTTTGAGTATTCAATGGTGACTTCAATGGTGGCCATTGACGCAGGATCTGCTGTCTGTACATATGACGATGTTGCCCTTTTTTCTTCGCATACATAGCGGCTTCGAGTTAATTCATAAAAATATTTTACTGTGAGGAATTTGGCTTTGTCTGTTGAGATGGTAGTTACCCTTCCAACACAAACGGTAAAAGTCGCAATCCTGTTACTTACATCGCAACCCATTAAGCACTTAAGGGGGGTTTCTACCTTGTGCGGTAAAAAAAATCGATTTTTTTTTCATGCATTTTTGGATTAATACATGATTGTAGAATACGCTCCCAAAATTTGAAGTTGAAATCTTTCGAATTACGGAAGCAATTTATAGAAACAGGTAGCGGTGTCGAGCGCGCCGACCTGCAGAAGCAAAACTTTGAACGCGTTTTTCTCAAAACTACATTTTTTGACCTGGCGGAAGTGATTTAGGCCACACGAGTTGAGCAATAGCTACGAAATTTTAAACAGTCATTTATCAAGGTCTTAGCTATGGCACGAACTAGGATCTTCAAGAAATAATAATTTTTTCTCATTAAAAATAGAAATTTGTATTGAAAAAAGTAGGTAAAAATTTAGTTTTTTAGTCAAAATCGCATATATCCTTCATTTTTCATTTGTTTTTTAAAATCCTAGTTCCAGCCATAGACAAAAGGATACAGAATAAGAAAAAATTTCATTTTTGTGTTTCAAGTCATCTCAAACAGCGGCAGGACTTCCGCGAGTAAGGAAGTCCTGCCGCCATTGCTCGATGGCCCCCTCCCCCCCTTTGCATATTTTATCTTGAAACTTTTTTTACTTGTACAATAAACATATACCTACATCTGAAAAAATTTTCCAGTGTTTATCTTAAAAACCTTCCCATTAAAAATTTTTCAAAAAAACATGTTTTCTCGGCCGCACAAGGTAGAAACCTGCCTTAATCCTGCTTAGCCCATGTTCGTCATTTCGACTACTATTGTTCTCTTTTGCTCGATCTCATGAAATAAGGAGCTAGTCATTATTTATCAAAATTAAATTAAAACCACATACACATTTTTTTTCTGAATTTTAATTAAAAATATCTATGATAAAATAGTCTTTTCATGTTCACTTTAAACGCATTTTATGCGCTACTGGCTACACTACTACTTCTTAAAATTGATCTTAAAACTATTTTAGTCGAATCAACGAACATTGGCTTTGACGTACATATATTAAAAATGATTGGCTATACAGAGTTGGTAAGGACTAAATACTATTCAAAAAGTATTAGAACAAAGGACCATTACCATTGAATTTTTCTTAACACGTTCGCGGACAGTAAAAATTTCAGTGAGCTGCAAAAATAGACAGGCTATTTTTGTGGAAACTATAAGCACTATCTGAAATCTGATTACACATATATTGTTAGAGTTGTCAGATTATCATATTTTAACCGTTATACACAATGAATGCTATAGCATTCACGACGATATAGATCAAATTTTTCAACTAGAGTGACGTGAATGCTATAGCAGTCATTCATAGAAAACATGAGAAGAAGAGGTTTATTATATTTTTATAACTTTATTTATTCAACAGTAGTTCTCTCTTCGTGTATATATAATAACTGGACGCGGACACTATACTTCAAACCATTTTGATTAAAAAATCTTTCATAAACGGACAAAATTCAGAAATATGCCCAACCAGTTTTTAAGAATCTGTACTACCCTATAATACCTACAAATCTCTCACTTATTTGAAAATGAATATTTGAAATTAAATCAATCAGTGTTTAGGCCAGTGGCGCACAAAGGATTTTATTTTGGGGTGGAGAGTTTGCGTACAACTTTTGAGCCGAATACCACTCGAAACCATATTTTGTACCAGCATTTTTTGTGTTTGGGGGGGCGTTTTGAACCCCAAAAACCCCGCCTGTGAGAGCCACTGGTTTAGGCAATCAACTATTACAAAATTTTTTCAACCAAAGTAGTACTAAAATGTGAATACTTGTACAATGTGTGTACTTTACCTATACATGTAATAAATATTAATAAAATATTCAATATTCATAAATTCGTCCAAAATATTAAATAAATAAACGAGAAACACTTGGTTCCATTTTTAACTAATTTGTTGTGCACCCCCCCCCCCCCTCCCCCATAAGCGGACATCTCCATTAACCGGACAAAACCACTGCGATGGTGAGTGTCCAGTTATGAAGAATTTCACTGTACACCGAAAAAAAATAAAATAATATGAAACTACTTGATGAATCAGTTGCTAATTACTTTGAAATGTATATTCATTACAAAAATTAAAGTTTATAAAAATATAAATGAATAAAAATTGGCTTTAAAATTTGAATGCTATAGCATTCACGTCATTTTGCATCACTATGAAAATGACTGCTATAGCATTCACGTCCGCGAACGTGTTAAATACCACAGAATGGCGAACATTCACAATAAGTTTTATTCGTTTAAGACTACACATCAGCACATGACCACACTACATACTTGCAGTGCTACTAGACTGAGGCAGAGAAAATACGGGGCATAATACAGATGAACCGCCTATATTTAACACTGAATCCACAACCGAACCTTACTCAAACTCTAAAGCCACTTTTGCCGAAAATCGTTTGCTTTATTTCCTAGAAACGGTTGGTATGAATATGACAATCATATGTGTGTGTACTTTGCCGACGGCATTTTGGTTGATATATAACAACCGCTAACAGCGACGCAAAGTGCAAAGTTTTGCATTTTTTTTCAAATATATAGTCGTGTCTGGATATAGTGAACTAATTATTGCAAGGCCTGTTCACAGTATTGAGGTTGTTCACTATATCAAGGTTAACATGTTTGTTCAAAAACTCGTTTTATTTGCTCAAAATACACTTTTTGGTTTTTGCTTGAAATTGCTTTCAAAATTTTATTCATGATTTAGAGGCTCCATGTCAAAATTTAGGTGTTCACTATATCGAGGTGTTCACTATATAGGGTGTTCACTATACCCAGACACGACTGTATTACTAATACGCTATAATACTAACAAAGTGGAAATTTTCGGTATCAGCACTAGTAAGTTACGATATCTTGAATGAAATAATGAAGCCAGCTTTTGTTGTATTGTTATTGTTAAAAAGTCGTACCTCTTCATATTCTTGCATTTGCATACATCAATAGAGAATCAAAACAAGTGTTTCAGTCATTTCGACCGACTTATTCCTATCATTCACGTAGAACAACCAAACGTCACATGGGTGCAACACCCATTTTTAGCCGCAAAATTTGATCAGCTGAGCGAATATTTTGGTTAATATTGAATTTTTTTATTTAGTAAATTAATTATATATGACCCCTGCACTGTCATGCATCCTTCTTGGCATTAGAGAATCCTGGTCAAGATTAAAATACCCTAGAACCCGAGTGCAGGATATAGACCGAGAGGACCGGCCCTCGCAACGCTGCATGTTGTGGATGTATAAAGGGAGCAAAGGTTTTATACCGATTCCGAAATAAAGAAATTATTATTACAGTTTGCATTGCATGCTGTTTTAATGTTGGTAGATTTTTTCTCAATTGATGTAATTGCATACTTCTTAGTACTCGTTTTCGTACAAAAATCATCGTCACCAATCGTACAAAAGTGTATAGAATGCCAGTTTTACAGTTTTCAGACTATTCATTGCAAAGGCTCGGCACAAATAGCCAATGCCAAACCACTCAATAGCTGTCAATTAACACCAGCACTAAGCCCTGCAGTCAAAATAATCTCTTACTGTTACTTCAACTTTGCGACTGTAGTTGTGCTTGCCATATAACTCAAGATTTGTTTCACACTAGATTTTAATGTGAGCATTCTTATTCCGGCACCTGCTGCATTGACTTCTTTATTTCCTTATTTCACTTTCCGGTCTGTTCCACAAACGTCAGCTCGTAGATACATCAGAAGCAGTGTTGCCAACAACGTTCTTTTTCAGAATGAATACGCTGAAAAAGTTATACCGCCTAGCCGTTTTTTACGAGTTTGTTTCATTTGAAGAAATTGCACGCGTCTTTGTCATTATTAACGTAGGCTACATTTATTCTCGAAATACAACTCTCTTCAATCCGAACCTTTCAGAAGATTAAGCGCAGGACTCATTTGATTTAAGATTGCGTACTTCACAAGGCGTTCAATCTTAATTACTTAAAAATAGTAATCCCGATATCCCGGGATTTTTCGGGATTTCGTTCTGTTTTTTCAACAGAAAATTATATAAGCTATTCAAATGTTTTTATATAAACACATACCTTTTCTGTTGAGCTGTTCAACAGTATTTTATATAAAATAAGTTTTTATTTTAACAAAATTGTATTTTATTTTAGCACAAATCATTAAATTCATTCATCTTTTGTAAGCAAAATACTTACAGTAAGTTAAAACTAAGTGTGAAGAGGGATGGCTTAGGGAACATTTTTTCGATTTTTATGACACTTTATGAAGTGTAATGAAAATACATATACGTAGCCAAAAATTGGAGGCTGAAGTATGGGTAAATGACGTCGCATCGAGTTCTAAGTTCACCAGAGTGCTAAGAAATTGCTCAGGAGCTTGTGTCATTTTTAGATGATTAAATGTAGGATTGGCATGTAATCATTATTTTTTTTTAAATATTTTTACCGGTAAATTTGCCGACTTTCCGAACACTTAACCCTCACTCTGTGCATAGGGTATAGATTTTTCCACTGCGACAATTTGTGAAGGTTTACACATTTCATAACAAAATAATATATAGTTTGATTATAATTTTTCCCAAAAATACTATTATTTTATTCATTCCCCTGCAAAAGATACTGGTATCAGTGAGGAACAAAATCACCATGCACGGTTTAGGCTGTAAAAAACAAGCACAGAGTGACGGTTAAAATCTCGGATTCCCGAGGCATAAGCCCAGATTTCGGGATTCGGCAACCAGAGCTTGAATGTCTTGGTACTTCATGATTCTCATACCTATGTTTACACTATCCGCCTAAAGTGTTGGTAACTATAGAAAAAGTTCTATGTTTTCTCAGATAGTTTAAAGCGGTTTAAATTATTTTAAGTTGAATTGTATTATATTTTAATATTTTCCATATCCAAACATATTCTTTATTTTATTTATTATATAACAAAAGCTGGCTTCATTATTTCATTGAATATCTTAATTTAAGTACTGATATCCCAAATAAACAAGTTGGCAACAGTGCAAAAGTCTCGCATAAAGTATAACAACCCTGCATCACTTGTATCGCTCTCTATTCATCGAACATGAGAGTGGTTCATGCATGCAAATAACATCCGAGGTTTTTTCTTTTTTCATGTCTGCCTACCGTTTTGATAAGAGGGTTAAGTATCTTTAATACTACATTGTTTTATTTTTTAACTCACATTTGGTGACCTTCACCGGCCTTCGATAAAGCATTAAACATAAAATTAACAAAATTTATGCAAACAATATTTCACACTTTGACGCGTCGATGCGGAGCCACCGGTGCCGAATAAATGCGCGATGATTGAATTCTGGTCGTACAAAACAAAATCACGATTGAGTGAGCGCGCGCTGCTCAAGTGATAGCGAGGCGAAACTTTGAATACTCGTGTCGACACAACCGCAAAAATAACAATAATAAACTAACTGCAAACACACAGCTAGAATACCAACGCAATCCGGCGCGAAAGAGAGCCACAAAGAATGCGATGAAATCATTCTCACTTTGGGGATATAGTTTAGGCATCTATAGTCTATGGTATAGTACCTGTTGGAACGTTCTAACACGGGCTGGGGATGGAGAATGAAAACGATGAATTGACTGGTGGGAACATTTCTAGATAGCTGGACGCGCTACTCAAGTAAAAAGATTTCAATTGATGCCTGCTGACTTATTTATGCCTTGCAGCACAACAACATTTCGTTTGCTCGTCCACTGTAAATTTAAGTTAGTCCCTTTTGCAATATATAAACATGGATATACCGTAAAGTAAAGCATATTTTAACAAAATAATTTCATGACCTATAAATTCGTGATTTGGCTCATAATTCATTGATAACGTTACAGTTCATATCAAATTTCTTTGAAACCGTTCAAATGTTATCCTGTGCATCCTTTGTTTTGCAAACGAGTATAAGAAGATCTTGTAAACAGATGCATACATACATACATATGAATAAAGACTTTTACTCCGTTCTCACGAGGGGCGGATTCAGAAAAATATTTTGAAGAGCGTTTCAAAAAGTAATTCTTTAATATTCATAAATGTTTATGTATTTAGTTTGTATGTAGTTTTGAAGTCGACCCTAATATTTCAGGGGGGAGGTTTCAACCCCCAAAATCACCCCCTGAATCCGCCACTGGTTCTCACCAACGTATGCAAAGAAAATCAAGCAGTGGGCAGTAGTTAAACGCGCATTAAAACACAAAAAATGATTCGCTCACAATAATAGTTGTCGATTTTGTTGAAGAACCAATTATAGATATAAATTGATAGGTATTTCGTAGCTTCAAACTCTCAGTCTCCGGGTTTCAAGTGTACTCGACCTGACAGACATCTGGCAGCAATGTCATGGTAAATGTATTGTGGTATTCTGTTTATTTGCGGGTCTCTTCTTTAGGTCTGTTTGAGTACGGATATTTTGTGCAAATTTTTACTGGATGTCATTTGTGTACGCCCAGTCAGGGTTACCGTTGAGAATTTTGAAAAAGTCGCACTAAAGGTCGTTTAAAAAAAAAGCCGCACAAAAAAGTCGTCTTTTTTTTCAAATAAAAGTGGCACACTTTTTTATCAAACCAAAACACAACTAACAAAAAAAAATGAATAATTCAATAAAAATCATTATAAATAATTCATTCATAATGTGTTTATATACACTTTTGTGTATTTACTTTACATTTAATTTTTAATAAAGTGTTTGTATACACTATAGTATATTAATCATAAATTTTATTTTTTTGTAACTTCGTCTCTGTATTTTCGCACAAGTTCATTACTTGGCATCCAGTCTTCTATTTCGGTATCTAGCAAATTTAGAGCTGATGGCATGGACTCAAAAGTTCCTACAATTAACCTGTTGGTTAATTTATTTTTCATTAATCCTAATCTTGAAAAAATATTTTCCGCACATGCACTGCTGTGACTTAGAGTACATGTGCTGCCATTTAAAATATTTTTCAAGCTTCCTAGTGTATGCCAAAAACGTTCAGCTAAATGCTAAATAATCAGCTGATCAAACGAATGAGGTTACCATATCGCGAAGAATGTCGTAAACTTAATTGATTTTTTTATCGCAAATATGTGTGATTTTGCAGTGTATGACTAAGGATTTCACTTAACAAAAAAACGTCGCACAAAGATGGAAAAAGTTGCAAAATTAGACAAGTTTGAAAAAGTCGCACAAAAAGTCTCAGAGCGTCAAAAAGGTTGCAAAATGCAACTAAAGTCGCACAACGGTAACCCTGCGCCCAACCTCTTGCAAAAAAAGAGAAATTGAGAGCGTAAAGTACTAGTTCATACTGCGAGAACTTGCGAGTTTTTACTTAAGACATTTTTGCCAGTAGCTATCAGCCGGTAAGAAGAAGAGCAAAAAACCATATGATTGGATGCGATGTACTCGACTGCCAAAACAAATAAGTTTTACAAACATTTTGATGCAAATAGAACAAGCACAAAATTGTGTTTTCGTGAGACTATTGACACACCCGTCTCGCTCAGCTTTTCCTGCTACAAGCATTTGAACAAAATGTATGATTAAACGCAAGTTTCCGTAGAGCTTCAAATTTTAAATGAAACTTTTAAATCAGCTGTTTCGTTCTTTAACCCTCTTGGAAAAGTATCCAACCAGAGCGTTTGTTCAGTATAATACTTTGAGAATGCTATGAAGAAATAGCGACCGTCAATTCTAGTGTATGTGTTTGTTGGACACGATAAGGAAAATACATTCTCCGTAGTGAACTGAGATGATTGTGCAATGACCACATTTTGCTGCTTATCACGATCTCGTATCAACTACATCAAGTTTTTTATACACTACTGTAAACTCATCAGCTGATTTTAAATTTCATAACGCCACTTTCGCTGCTTCATTCTGTTCAGCGAATTCTTTACCTTGTCTACAATGCAGCGCGTGCCACGTTTTACGACAATCGTAAATAATCGCATTATAAATAGACCAGTGTGCGGGTCGATGAATGCCTGTATTCATATTCACATTGCTACCACTCTGCTTTGGGAGGTGTTTCAGGCGAAAAGAAACATCAATTTCTGCATTTGCTTTACACATTCTACCTTCCACTACTATACGGGTGGAACCAAGGCACATTAATAAAGGTAGTGGTGTCAACACAGCTGCTTACACTTTTTTCTTCTGATTCTCTTTTGATTTCTTTTGATTTTCTTTTGATTTTTTGCGAATGGGGATGTAGATTGTCAAAAATTGGTAAAATTGTTTTTGTGTTGCTTGTGTTCTGATTTGATTTTGACAAGCTAGTTACCCAAATCCAACAACAAAATACATGGGAATTTTGTTGCTGGTCTTACGCGTTCACCTTTATTAATACACCTTGGGTGGAACTTAACGAAGTTTCACCACGGAACATGTTGAATTCGGTTTAGCTACAAGAAAGAAACACTAAATGTGAGAGGAAGATGAGAGGCAGAGAGTACAGATTCGAAAATAAAGGGCAGTGAGCAAGTACGACCTGAGAGCTCATGCGATGGAGATAGCATGCGTAGCTACCGTGCTTGTTGTCTTGCTTCGGCGCTGCTGCTAGACGACCACACCCCGAGTAGCGGACCAACCTGACTTCGTTTCATTTTCTACAACCGAAAAGTAAAAATGACGTCGGAGGCCCGCGGAGGTGTGTTCATCAGCGCTTGTCGTGAACATGTCGAAGCAGTTCTTTGGCGTCGGCAAAACAGTCATTGGCCACACACAGCAGCACATGACACGACCGCACAAACGAACAACTTGCAGCCGAATGCAAATATGTACCTACGTTACACATTGTTACCGGATGACAAAGCAGTTCGTGTGTAAAAATAGAAAATGGTGGAAGATAACAATGCTGAGAATGAAATGAACGCCGAACGAACGAATACAAATTCTGAAATTGTGCGGCAAATCGCTTAAATTCCATTCATCGGGCCGGTGGGTGACTCTGCAACATCATTACCGGCCCGCTTGCTCACACGACATTATTTTTCCTGGGGACCGCTTGTACACCGGTGGGCATGATTTAAATTCAATTTATGTACAGTAGTCCATTGCACTGCATATAGCGGACTTGTTAATCTGACACAGCCTCATTTTAATAATATACGTAATTAACAATAAAAAAAAATGCCGGTCCCTTTGTGAGAAATACGATTTTTCAATGCGGTCTTCAACGTGTTAAAATGAAGTCCTGTTGGGGCCACTCTGTTCTTTTTTTAAACTTGGTAAAACTTCAACCGCAACATTTCAATTGATGAACCAAGTTTATGGTGATGATTGTTTATCGCATATCAGAGATCATGATTCGTATACGCGATTTGATGACTAACATTTTGGCACTGGAGATTCCAGCAAAACTGTGCGTGAATTCATAAAAAATCAGCCGTCATTTTCATTGAAGTTCCATAAATCGGATTTAAGCATTTCAATTACGTAAATTTATCGCATTTTAACTGAAAATTCGAGTAAAAGCAATCGAGTTTGTCAGAAAAAATGTGTTATTATATTTTTGAAATTGTTTAAAGGTGAAAAGACCTTGTTAGTGTGGCAATGTACATGTGATGTGAGGATGAGCAGGAAGACTACCAGCATTCCATGGCACTCAGTCCTTTTTGGACCATTGTACTATGCCCATGGGGATAGGGGAAGAGAGGAGAGTGATATATCATATTTCACCCGTTTTTTAAATGTGTATGCAACACGGGTTTTCCCAACATATGTTACAGCCAGTGGCGCACACAGGGGGTTTTGGAGGTTCAACCCCCAAACACAAAAATTGCTGGTACAAAATATGGTTTCGAATGGTTTCGGCTCAAAAGTTGTACGCAAATCCCCCCAAAATGAAATTCTATGTGCGCCACTGGTTACAGCACACACTTCAAGCGGATGGGGAAATGGGGGGACCACAGTTTGACGTCGAATCTGAACAGCGGTTAGCAGTTTTCTTCTTTCACACTTGGAGATTTTGCCATTGTCTGCCAAGGGCGCACTCTGCGATTCTTGTAATTCTCATCTACTTCATGTGGATAGCGATAGAAGTAGATGAGCGTTTCTCCAGCCCGAGCTAGGAATCGAACCAAGGGCTTCGGTGTATGAGAAGGCAGCGCGCTACCCGTTGGACTATCGAGGCCGCCGGCAATGCACATGGATAATGACTGAAAATTTTGATTAATGCTAGACTATAGGGGGTTTGGACACACATCCCCCCCCTTGACAGCGCCACTGGTGCTACGGCTGTGTTGTTTCTGTTTCTGACAATTTAATCAATACACTTCCAATGCTGTAGAATTCGAAGCATTAATCCAAACATCTCCACATTTTGAGTGTTAATTCCTTTTTCATTTTAGAATATAACAGTAATACCACTTAAACTCGATAGCAAAAAACACAACAGAAATACCTACTACAAATTCTGAAACAAGTTCATTCAGTACAGTTTGCCCGCTATATAGAAAATAATCGATTTTAGTTCGATTTGACGCTCAACTTTAACTGTAAATGTAACTTAATTTACATTTTTCGTTAACTGGAAGCGAACACGTGCACAATGTTGGCTAGATTTGTCAATTGAAGTTGATTTTCGTCTCTAAAAGCATTTTAAATCAAGTTGTTCTATATGCGAAATGTACCATACAAAATCAAGAAAAGGATCGTAATTTCAGTAAAAAGTGGTGTTTCGACGAATAATAAACAATTACAACTTGCTGCAGCTACTACAAGGAAACGACGAAGACGTCCACGGTCGTAGACGTACGCTGCTGCTAGACTAATGGTGAGAAACCTGACCAAAACAAATTACAAGACTCCAAAGGAACCTGCGTCTGCAATAAATAAAGATGCTAATAAGTGGACCGCTCGGAGGGCGCTTAAGAGAAGTGGTTTTGTGTCAGCCGATAAACAAAATAAACCTGGTTTATCGGCTAAATACATTAATGCTCATTAAACATTTTGTAAGGCACATTAAACTGGAGCGTTGAAGATTGGAAAAGAGGAATTGGGTGGAAATAAGCAAAAGTCAACCAATTCTAATTGAATGACAAGCAGTAACATTGGCATCGCCCAAACGAAACCATCAAAAAGCACCAAATGAAGCAATCAATCAAGCGCAACGGGGGCAGTTGAACTAGTATCGTGGAATTATAAAAAAGAAAGCTACTTAGATATTCTAAAGACGAACTTATGTACATAATTATATAGACTAAAGTTCTCATCCCGAAGAAGAAGTCGTTTTCTAACAAAACAACGACCCAAAGCACACAACCAAAATTGATAGTAGCTGCTTCCATAGGTAACGTTATAAGCTGAGACAATGACCAGCATAAGTCCCCGATCACAACCGACTGATCATTCTAGTCTAGAAATTCGAAAAAATCGTAGAATAAGCCTCTAAGAGAATTTGCAGAAATTCGACTTATTTTCGGAGTTATGGTTAATTTTTCTGACGCGCCACTCAGACTGCCCGAAATGAAACTGTAAACTTTCAACACGTTTTTCTCGAAACGCCTTTGTTCGATACGGTTGACATTATATCTGAAATTCTAACGCACCGATTTCAGTGGCGGATTCAGGGGGGCGGTTTGGGGGTTGACCCCCCCCCCCCGAAATATGATGGTCGACTTTAAAACTACATACAAATTAAAAGGCATTTTTGGCATTTTATGAATATTAAAGAATTACTTCTTGAAACCCCCCAAAAGTATTTTTCTGAATACGCCCCTGACCGATTTAATTGAAATTTGGAAAGAAGGCAAAAATGACCTTTCGTTGCAGAAAGACGCCATTTTGTGCAAAAATTTTTTTGTTCAAAGAGTCTAGACTAAAATACCCCCTTAAGGGCTTTTTTTCAAAAACAGACTTGAAATGCAAAAAGGCGACTCATGGAGCGGAGCTCAAGAAGGGTGGAGAAACTCTCAAAATAAAATAATCGAATACTTTTGTAGTAGTAGAAAATGAAAAGTGCTATTAAAAGTGCATCTGTGACCAAAATACTGAAAATTAGGGCAACAAATCTTCTATTGCAAACGCGCAAAACTGTACTGAATGACATTGTTTGAGATTTTGTAGTATTTCTCTGTATAGTTTTTTGTTATCGAGTTTTAGTGGTGTTACTGTTTGATTCTTCAATATAAAAGGAATTAACACTCAAAATTTGGTGATGTTTGGTTTAAGACTATTTTACAGTAGTTGAAGTGTAAAAGTGGCAAACATCCGAACAGTTTTGCACGCTACTGTAGTTTGGTTCTACTGATTCCAGCTTTCAGATTTAAAATATTGTCCTACAATGGAAAAGGACTTGCATACGTAATTGCCGCTACAGTAAGCCTGCGCTAGTCACTGCTACCGAAGAATATGAAGTGTCTTTATTTTGTCTGCTGCTACATTACGCGCGCTGAAGCCAGTTGGAAGTACTGTTTCTTTAAGTCAAGTCAATCCATGGGCGAGGCCAGGAACAAATTTAGGTTGGCGAGGTGGAAAGACGTAACTACATTTAAAAATTCATAATATAAGATTCGAATAAAATAGAATATAGAATTCTGTACATATAAAAAAATTTAACTTCAAGTTTTTGGAGGGGCCTTCCCTGCCCCCTACCTGGGTACGCCCATGAGTCAAACTCTACTTGATTCATCCACTTGCAATGCACGGTTGCCACTTTTGGTAGATTTAAACCAAAATTTGGCCTTTTTGTTTCATTTAGGCCTTCAGGCCGCTTTTGTTTTATTTGGGCCTTCGACAAAAAAACGGTAACTTTCAATGTTGTCGCAAAAAATTAGACAACACTGTTTAAAAATCGGAAGAATTTCGATATAAGAGTAATGTTTTGCTTTTGTGGTAAATAATTTTTAGAAAACAAAAAAATGCTCGCTTCTTTCCCATTTTGGGCCTTTTTTAGGAAACCTTTCGTACATACAAATTTGGTTGACCCAAACATATTACGAGCATTACAACATGGCTGAGCAGCCGATGAGTTGTAATGTAATGATAATGGGTAGGGACAATGCCCTTGCGCACTGCAACCTAGTAGGTTTATTGTGCCCCAGCCGATGAGTTACAATAAAAATGAGTTACAATAAAATTAAAAAAAAACCTTAGTATTAAAAAGTTAAGTTGTATTTACTATTTTAAAAAATAAATATGTTCGACTATGTTTTTGGCTCAAAAGCAAAAAATTATCCTAATAAAAAAAATGTCCTAATTCGTTTAAATTATTAATTGTTACTTCTATTACTATGATTAATTCACATTATTGGATAAAATCTTATTTTATATTCATAGTCGTTTGTTGTTTTTTAGTCAACGGAAACCTTAAACACACTTTAATGTTGTTTTTATTGAGTTCAGAGTTTAGAGATTCAGATAAGAAAAATTGGAATTTGCCTTAACAAAATTGTTATTTTTATTTAGTGAAACCCTTTGATAAGAAAATCTAGCTATATTTTCTTATTTATTTATAAGAGAAATAACATATTCTCATTTTCTTGTAAATCGTCTTTTCTAAAAAAAATAATAATAATTTTGTTATGTAATACCTGTGACTTAGTATTTTGCATCTAAATCTTGGTTCTCCCCTGGCGCCTCTGCTTTGCGGGTGCCTTCTCCAGTTGGTCACACCAAGAGATGATAGGGTCTTCTCAACTTGGTCCTTCCACCGGAGACATGGCCTCGCTCTTCGCCGTCGACCTCCAACTACCGCATCGAACACCTTTTTCGCCGGAGCTGCAACGTGCATTCCACCGACATGGCCAAGTCAGCGTAGCCGCTGTATGTTAATTCGCTGCACTACGTCCATGTCTTTAAACAGCTCATACAGCTCGTTGTTGGTGCGTATGCGATAGTCGTCGCCAATACGAACAGGGCCGAAGATTTCGCGAAGTACCTTCCTCTCGAACACCCCAGCAGTGCTACCAGATTTTAGTTTCCAAAATCGTCTTTTTTATTCTAAAATCGACAATTACGATTAAACAATCGTATTAAACAAACAGTATTAAAAAACGGTATTTAATAAACGTAAATAGTACACATACAAACATAAATAAAATATGCATCGCCTACAAAATATTAAAGGGAATTAAGAAATATAGATAGGTATATAAATAAATAAATAAATAAAAATAATTCAATGTTATTTGCGAAAAGTTATTTAGTTTTGAATAATATTGCGCAAGCAATATCCCATTAAGAATATTGGTGGCAAGACTGTTTCTTATTTTGATTTTGTTTGAATGAATTTTTGAGAAAATGCCCCCAAGTTGGCTGTTGAGGTAAACACATGTTCGTATAAATTGGCTTTCTTTCGGAAAGTGCACGATGTGTCAGCTCTTTAAATCTTTGAAATAGTTTTCCCAAAAAACTCAGAGAAAATTAAATCAGTTATTTCGAAATACTGTTTTTAATTCTAGGACCTGTAACTCCCTAAATTCATTATCACTTTCTTGATCAGCATTTTGATCAACTAAATGTGGAACCGCAATCGCAAAACTATGCAAAACCATATGCAGTGGTGTGCGCAGGGAGGAGGTTTTGGAGGTTCAGACCCCGCCAAATATAAAATTTCCTGGTACAAAATATGCTTTCAAAGGGTATTGGGCTCAAAAAGGCTCCGCCAAATGAAATCCTGTGTGCGCCACTGGTCTCATGAATGAATTTTGTTTTCAAATATCTATTCTATCAAAATTTTTAAAATAACATTGTTAAAATGAAATGATATTTTAATAGCCTATTTCCACTGAAAAAAATAACGGGAAAACTCGTTTTCTCTTTCGGTGGCTGTCCTCTCAGCTGGAAATGGCAAACCTCTGAGAGTAAAAACTGCTTATGAAAGAGCTCCCAACCTGCCGTTCGGAACCGGCAAAAAACTGTAGGTCCCTCCCACCCGCGTACAAATTCACACGCACAACACGGGTGGTTGCGGGAAGCTAGGCCTTAGTCTCGCGTAAGCGGGCTGTCGTGCCAGTCAATTATTATTATTATTATTATTAAAAAAAATTATTATTTCCACTGAGCATTTAACAGCAGCGAAGAGCTCTGTTAAATTTGAGAACTGTCAAGCGTTTCCACCGGAATCGAGTTAAATGCGACAGCTGTTTACATTTTCATTTGGTCAAATCAAATTCTGCATTTATTTCCGGGCAGCCACAGCTTACCCATCGCCGCCATCTCCTTGTATACGTATGTATGGTTTCTTGTAGCCCCTCAACTGCATGAAAACTACTCCGCTTTCCTTCTCAACAGTCTAGGAATGTCTGCGTTTTCATATTTGTGAAAATTTATCAATTTATTTATTTATTTTTCAATTTATTTATCATTTGTCAATGTTTATTTCATTTGAGAAAGTTGTCGGCTGATTAATATCAGAGCTGTCTGAATTTATAATGTCAAGAGGGTTCATGAGAAGTTCCACGTTTTTTATTTTCTTTTTCAGCTTTTATTATTGGCAAATAATAGAAGTTTTGACTTTGATTATGACAGACGATATGTATTTTTGCGAAAAATGCAGTAAAAAGTAATTGTCTTAGCAAAAAATCTACCACACCGAACGCAATTCGAATCCCCTCTTGCGCTTGTGTTCGTACGGCTCTTACAGCGCCGTAAAGCATGCTATAAAAATTTGTACATTTGTCAGTATTGCTCCAGCTTTTAACAGAACATATTAGGGGTATTCACACCGAGCTCGTTACTTTGTTAGTTCGGTATTCGGTAGTTTTGTACGTGTATTTTGTGTTTGTACAAAAATTGAACAAAAACAAAATACACATAGAAAACTACCGAGTACCGAAGTAACGAAGTAACGAGCTCGGTGTGAATACCCCTATTCTGTTAGACGTCTGTAAACGACAAAACTGAGTTAACTCAGTTTTGAAAGTGAGTTAACTCACTTTAATACAAAAACAATGGCATGGGAATTAGAGCATTTAAATGCGATGTCAAACTGCAGTTAAGGCCCAGTGGAAATAGGCTATAAAGGATAAGCTTGTGTATTTCTTTCTTTACATTACAGTCGTGTCTGGGCGTAGTGAACCCCCTATACATATAGTGAACACCTCGATATAGTGAACACACAAATTTTGACATCGAGCCTCTAAAAAAGAAAAAAAATGTTCAAGCAAAAAACAAAAAGTGTATATTGAGCAAATAAAACGAGTTTTTGAACAAAAATGTTGACCTTGATATAGTGAACAACCTCAATACAGTGAACAGGCCTTGCAATAATTAGTTCCAGTAGTAGTATCCAGACACCACTGTACATGTTTCTTTGGCGCAGTTAAATATTTTTGAATATTCTCGATATTGTTTACATGCCATCTAAAATAGTCACATTTGAGACCAAAATCGTCCAATCGTCATTCGGACAATAAATCGTCCAAGCAAGCTGCTCATCTCCACTGAGAAATTACCGAAAAAGTATCGGTAAAATAACACCACACATGCCACGTTTCGGCGATGTTCTGCCGTCGTCCATCTGGCAGCACTGACCTCATAGGCGCGACAGTGTCCATACTTCTGTGCCATGAAGGACCACGCAGAATGGCTAGTGCCAAGGCGAATTGATACAGGTGAACAATGTATTTTGTTTTTGTTTTCTGGGTTTAGATTGTCAAAATCAGCCAATCAGAACAAAGCTTGTTTTTTTCATTTTTAAACTGTGAAAGTTTTACACAGGCATTTTGACAATCTAGACCTTTTCCACCAGAAAAAATCAATTCGCTTCATCCAACGAGGTCACCTGTATTAATTCGCCTTGGCTAGTGCGTTGGGCCGCGAGCCAAATGCGACGCTCGAACCCATGTTCAAGACTCCGTTGCTGCTAACACCGAAAAAATAAGAAAAGCAAAAATTTTTCTTTCGGCAGCTGTCCTCTCAGCAGGAAATGGGAAACCTCTGAGAGTAAAATTGCCTATGAAAAAGCTCAAAACTCGCCGTTCGGAATCGGCATAAAACTGTAGGTCCCTTCCAACCTTGTACAAAATTCGCACGCACAACACGGTTCGTTGCGGGTAGCTTGGCCTTAGTCTCGTAATCGGGCTGTAGTGCCAGTCAATTATTATTTCGCAATTTCCAAACAATTTTATTTTTGCAAATCAAACACTTGTTGATTTGTCAGAATATTTTGTTCACTAAACTTTTGGCGCGAAAAAAGTAAACAAGCATTATACTGTGTTCACACAATTTTTTGCTTTCACATGAAGCACAGTTTGTGTCGGTTGTGTTAGAATACCCAGCATGTTCACATCTAGCAATAATAGTGAAACTTCAGTTAATTTTAGGGTTTGTAACATTACTGTCACACGGCCAGATAAAGGGTTAAATTAACATTACGACAACAACAACAACAAATCGAGTTTTGGTGATAATTACTGAATGCATTTTTTGAATTTAATAGACATTTGGAGTGTTTGAAACTTAAAACCGCTCCGTGTGCACCACTGGTGCGCAGAATTGCAAACGTTTTTTAATTTAGTTCAAAAATGTAGGCAAACCTATCCCCCCCCTAATGTTTAAAATCGGATCGCGGCGGAGCGGGGGAATAAAAAACGGGTGTGTGTTCGGGTCGATTTTGCAATGTCTTTATTCCTCCACATACGAATAACGAAAAAAGAATACAAGAAACACTGAACGAGACCAACGGCCTAAGCCGGGGAGCATAAATAGGGGGAACATGAGTACAAGAGGACAAGGAAAGGAAGGGACCAGAGGTAGGATCGATAGATCACTGAACAACCACAACACTCATTTAGCCACCTTACAAGTAGCATTCATCGGTTGCAATTTTAGCTCGTAAATGGCCGAAGATCGACTATTCCCACACATGGTTATCATTTCTTTATCTTTATCGTTATCATTTTTTTTCTTTTATTAGGTACCAAAAAGTGAGCTAAAGTGAACTAAATCTGAAAGCATGTCAAAAATGTGTGAGTTCACACCAGGGGCGTAGCCAGAACTTGGTCATGGGGGGGGTTTTAAAATTTGTTTTCGCCAGTTTAGTATTACGTGTTTTTTAAAGTTAACTGCACTTTCCAAATAGGGCATTTTGTGATGGCTTATGTGACTTATTGCATTGGAAATTAAATTTGTCCCGATTTTTAGTAAAAATTGCATGAAATTTGGTGCACTGGAAGCGAAGTTATTGCATCTGAAGTGAAAGTATGTATGTGTCATCGTACAAAAATGAGCATCGAACAAAGACCCAATATTAACTTTTGTTTTAAAAATGTTAAAATTTTAACCGAAGCATTTAAATTTATGAACCAAGTTTATGGTGATGATTGTTTATACCGTGGTGGAGTTCGTAAGTGGTAAACGCGATTTAAAAACGATTGTCAGGACATAAATGCTGACCAACGTGTTAGCCAACTGAAATCCGCGATCACCGTAGATTCCATCAAAACTTGGCGGTAATTCAAAAAAGATTAGCCAAAATCTTCATTGACTTTGCTTGCTTTACTTATACCCACCCGAGTGATCTTTTTAATATTCGTGTTTAATATTTGCCAGAGTATTTAGCTATGATTTCGAATAACTGCACAAATTGGAAGGTAATTTTCAATAACATGAACCAATTTTTTTTTTAGAAATTTTGTTTATGTTTAAACATGAATTTTGTAATTTTGTATACAAAATACCTACCCGGGTGATCCCAAGTGCTTTTGCTGTCATTTTGAATAAAACAATACATTTTTTTTTTGTGTACCTCATTATGTGTTAAATAAAACATCTGGAAAGAATTTTTTTTATATTTTTCATAGTTGCAAAATAAATCGTTACAGTTAGGCCTTTTTTCGAAAAACGAGCTATCGCCAGAGGAAGATACTAAATACTGAGGTATGAAAAATATTTATATATTATTATATCTTAATTGTGAGATTTACTCAAAATATCGGCGGAAGAGCCTGGGGTCATCCGGGTGAACGACATTGGTAAACGACGTATACAAAAATTGTTGGTAAGGCGAAGGTTAAGCATCTCAATAGCATACATTTATCAATAGCATTTTAACTGATTTGGCTATCGAAGGATACCATCTCACCGATCGACACTTGTTTTGACTGTGTTGACTGTCAACCACTCCTCGTTTTCACCTGATGCGGCACCATGCGACTTTCACCTTTTCAAAAAATGCATTTCCCGATGAAAAAAAGCGTTTAGACGACGAAGCTTGTACCGACATCCTGAAGGATATTCCGGTCGACGAACTAAACTACTCTTTATACATGTTTTTACATCATGCAAATCGCTGTATTGAGCCTAAACGGGACTATTAAAAAAACAAATTAGCTTCGCCCAACAAATTTTTTACTATTTTTCTTTTAAATGTTTAAAGATGAAAGACCTTTTTGCTAATGTGGGAACGTACTATACATACGACGCATAGTGATTGAAAATGTTAACAAATTATAGGCTATGGGGGGGGTTCTGACACCCTAAACCCCTCCCTTGGCTACGCCCCTGGTTCACACTGATTTATGTAACAATTAACAAGTTTTTTACAAAACATTTTGTTTTATAAAATGTACAAAATGACTAAATGTACTAATGCCGAATCTCTGAGTCATCTCCTTCAGGGTTGTGGGTTCTGATCCGCCCCCCCCCCCCCCCCCCCCCCCAAAAATGTTAGAATATTAATTAACATTTAATTTATGATATTCTAAACTGTACTAATTACAACCATGCATGGCTACGTTTATATTGAAAGCTTCAAACAGCTGTTGGGTTTTGATTTTATTTGGAGAAGCTGCAAAAATGGAAAACAAAAAAAAACAATTATTAGTTACGTTCCCGTGGACACGTTACGTTCCCCTAAATTTGTTCCTGGGTACGCCCCAGGAACAAATTTAGGGGGGAAAAGACATATGTAACTACATTTAAAAATTCAAAATATAACATGCGATAAGAATATAGAATTTCGAAGTTTAGGGGGGAAAAGACATATGTAACTACATTTAAAAATTCAAAATATAACATGCGATAAGAATATAGAATTTCGAAGTTTAGGGGGGAAAAGACATATGTAACTACATTTAAAAATTCAAAATATAACATGCGATAAGAATATAGAATTTCGAAGTTTAGGGAGGCAAATTCCCTCCCCTGCCCATATCTGAGTACGCCCATGCCCATATACGTGAGTTGACAGCATTAATTTTGTATAAGCTCCCACCAGTATTGCACAAAAAGTAAATCAATGGGTCTGTTTGGGTATAAGTGAGCTTACACTCTCGAAAATGAAATTATCCAAAAAGCAGGGACCCAACTAACATATATGGATTTTAAAAAAATCGAAAACGTTGCCCATTTTTAAGAGATATATATAAATGTTAAACAATAACTATAATGAGGAAAAACAATTTTTTCGTAATTTCGTAACTATTATCCGTGAAAAATATTTTTTTTCTGTTGCCTAATAACTAATAACAAGTAATATTATTTACGTTGCCGATAACGTTTATTTTTTAAAAAATATGTTTCCCGTTGCCAGTAACTATTATGAATGAAAAATTTTTTTTTACGTTGAGTAAAAACTATTACTTTGCAAATATATGTATGTATGTATATTCTTTACTTTGAAAATACCGGCACACAAGAGAAACAAATGTCTGATCGGCGAATGCGACAGTGAATTTTCAATGGAATTTGGATCGCTGATCATGAATGCACTCTATAGGATGCTTATTGTGCCCGTGCTCCTCTATGGCGCAGAAGCATGGACGCTGTCGCCTAACGACACAGCGGCCCTTGGGGTGTTCGAGAGGAAGGTATTGGCGACGACTATCGTATACGAACCAACAACGAGCTGAATGAGCTGTTTGCCTCCGTGCCGTGCCTCCGGTGGAAGGATCAAGTAGAGGACGCCCTATCTTCTCTTAGTATGACCAACTGCTCACTCTCTGCTCACTGCAACTCATGAATTCGATGTCAGACTAACACCATCACCCAACACTTTTGGGAAAATCGCAAATTTTAAATCTAATCAATGATTACATCTTTTTGGAAGAAGGTTATATTTTCTGATGAAAGTAACTTTTGCACATTTGGAATAAAGGACGGAAAATTGTATGGAGAATATCGAGCACGGCGCTAAACTAACATAATCTATTACCCACTGTCAAACATGGTGGTGGAGGAGTAATGATGTGGGGTGTATGGCAGCTGGTGGTGATGGAAATTTTTAATTTATTGAATATTTGGTCATTTTAAAAGGTATTTTATGGCAAAGACAAAGACAACAACCCCAAACACACACAGCCGAAGTTGTCAGGTTGTGGCTCCTTTGCTGCCAGCACCCTCATAATCACCGGATTTGAATCCAATAGAGCACTTGTGGACATTATTGGAACGTAATATCAGGACACACAGTATTTCGAGAAAGTTAATGTTAAAAGAAGTCATCAAAGAAGAGTGCGAAAAAATTACTGCTAAAGAGACTGCCAATCTGGTAAAACCCATACCAAGAAGGCTTAGGGAAATTCTTAAACATGAAACATGCCATAAAATTCATGATCAGCGACCCAAATTCTATAAAAATTTAAATTTATTAAAGGTTTGCCATGTATGGGCGGTGTCACGCCCCCTTGTTCTCCCAACCGAATTGACTAAATGGTAATTTTGTGCTAAGTTTCATTGACGTGCGACTTACAGTTCCAGAGTTATGCCATAAATTTAAGTCGCAAAATAAGTGCCACCAAACCTTGTTCAACGTACGTCAAATTCGAATTTTTTAAGTTTATAAACCACCCCTGTTTCAAGGCAAACAAAACAAAAACAAAGTTATTCAAATCTGTTAATAAGCATTTTGGTTATTTTTGTTACATTTTGGTTATTTTTATTTTTGTTAATGGTTATACATTTTTGTTCTTATGGCAACGCTGGTTGTGTCACATTTTCTGCCACCGATTGCTTTTGAGAGATCCGTACTTATTTCCAAGTTATTCATTTAGGTTACTATTCAATGGTCTGTAGTTACTAATACTCGTAAACGGACCTAAGCGTATGACGGCTATCTAAAATAGCCTAACCTTGCCGTTGCACCCCGCTGCAAGGTCCACACATGCAATCATATGTTGTGAAACATTTCGGAGCGTGCCGTCTAGCGATTATTCGAAAACCCGCAAGTAAAGACCGCCATTTAACTCCACCTGCTCTCCAACTGACTACCTGATTCTGTTGTTTATAGGTAAACTGGCAACAATATCTGATTTTGTAATTTGCATTATCTTACTTATTTGCCAACCACCTAAAGATTTCATTTTGAGCGAAGAAATTAAAAAATGAAGTCCTCGGCTTTCTGTTGTGAGTCGACACGCACCCACCCCACACGTTTGTGTGTACATACATGCAAGAATGTACGTACATATTTATGTATGTATGTGCAAATGAGATAATTCCCAACAATAGCGTCAACAAAATGAAGTCGGAACTGTCGAATCAACCACTGCTGAACGTGGTTGGTTAGTCACGCACAAGCAATCCCACGATGCACAGGGTCGGTTGCAGTATTAACAGTATTCAAAAATGGATGGACACATGTACGTACATATAAGAATGTATGACAGACACAATATCTGCAATATCCATGGACATAGGCAACGTTCATACATATATTACTTACATACTTAACTGGCCATAACAACCCGTTACCGGGTTACGGCCCGCCGTAAAAGCTTTCTCCAGGCGCCTCTGTTTTGCGCGCGCCCTCTTCAGCTGGTCACACCAGCTGCATGACATGGCCAAGTCAGCGTAGCCGCTGGATGTTGATTCGCTGGGCTACGTCCATGTCTTTAAACAGCTCATACAGCTCGTTGTTGGTTCGTATGCGATAGTCGTCGAAAATACGAACAGGGCCGAAGATTTCGCGAAGTACCTTCCTCTCGAACACCCCAAGGGCCACTGTGTCGTTACGCGACAGCGTCCATGCTTCTGCGCCATAGAGGAGCACGGGCACAATAAGCATCCTTTACAGTGCAAGTTTTGTCGGTCGAGAGAGGTCTTGTTAATATCTTGCATGCCCATTTTATCTGAACTCCTGGCACCTGTCATAGTCCTGAGTCAGTGCTCAGATTCGATGCTTACAGGTAAGGAAAAAACATTTCAGCTGCGTATTACTCTTGGACCGAAGAACCTTGAAACGCAAAACTACCGAGAAAATAAATAAAAAGAAACATGACAAATATTTTGTTTCTCTATGTCAATAACCCTACACCCCTCAAATTGCTTTCTGATTCATTGTGGTACAGCCCACATATTAACGCACGCACATACATTCATACATGGCAAATAATTTTTAAATTTCTCTCTTTTTGTCATACAAAACAGGCCGCCGTGGTTTCGTAGCCAAAACTTCGTTAACGGGGTACGTTTAAAACAAATATGTATTCTCTGTTCCATTCTAGGAACTGTTTAAAAACTGTAGTGCTGGCCATTATAGGCCCCTGATAAAGGAAGCGTCGGCGTTGGTCCAACACCCTTGTCACCATTTTGTTTTTGTTTTTTTTTATTGAGAACAAAGTTTTTTGTGTAAACCAGATCGTGTCTTCTATGCCATTTGATATTATTTGCATTATTCGGTACAGGCAAGCAAAATATTCAATAACGCCCTCTTTTCTAACGCCTTTTTTCGTTGCAAAATACTGCAAGCCCTACGATATTAGAATTGGCTTGTTTAAATTTATTTGATAGAATTTTTTAAACACACAAGCAAATTTCTAATAAATACTACTCCGGTGTGCGCTTAAATATCTTTAACCTTTTCGCTATTTTGTTGCCATATGGCAACATGCTACTTTGTGGACGTCTGCATCCTCTATGGTTTAATTGTATATCTTGACATAGTAAAGGAAGAAGAAGCAGAAAAAATTAGAGAACTTTTTAATTTGACGTTTTCTTTAAATTTACATACCTTTCTTTTTAATTTTGGTTTAAGTAAATGAAGAAATATTCAAATTTTCGTTAGGCGTAAAAAGTTTTATTTTTCAGTAATTATTACAGCCACAACGATGTGGTTGCTCTCATAGAAAAACACTAAAATACAGGGTCCGAGTATGCAAATTAAAAAATGTCTTATGGAATGTTGCTAATATAACCACATAGAAGCCTAAGACGTAAAATTTAAAATTTTAACTTTCCCCAGTAAAAAACTGTAGCGAAAGGGTTAAAAAAGTGTTACTTAAAACAGAAACAGATTACGTCAAAAATAGACGTTAAATCAATGGAATCGTCTTGTATGGCGCGTCAATTATTTATTTAAATTTAAATTTTTAAAATAGACGATTTTTCAAGGTCCAAGTTGTCAAACAACTGGGCAAAATTTGTAATTTCTTTAAACATGTTTCTTGTAAGTTAATTCAAAGCATCTATCGTATCGTATGGCAACAATTTTTCGGGGTTTTAGGAAGTGTTTGCATATACAGTACTTTTCGCTTAAAGCGAACTTCGAGGGACTGGGCAAAATGGTTCGTTTTAACCGAAAGTTCGCTTTAAAAGGGGTCCGTAATAAGCGAAAACATACAGCGCGTACTTTTGAAATTGGTTCGTTTTAGGCGGAAAATCGTTTTAAACGGGTTCGTTATAAACGAAAAGTACTGTATGTACATTTGTTATACATATATTGTATATACTTACATTTGTATGTTTTTAAATCGAATCAAAGCTTTTTTACGTGTACACTTACATATATGTATTTTTGAATCATGTGGTTAATTTTTAAAGAGACAATATTTAACAAAATAAATAATAATAAAGTTTAATAAAGTGTGTTTTATCAGTTTCGAGAGACTATCATTAATGTTCCATTAAGAATGCATTCTACCCATCTTTTTCCTACCACCTAGACTTACTCAAAGTGCACCTTTGTTTTTTTATATCATTACATGTTAATCTTCATCCGCCCTTAATGTCAAATTGATACTACTTTTGTCTTTAAACTCGTATACATTTTTTATTAACAGTAATACTGATATTTTGCAACTTAAACTTAGATACTTATCTATTATCATGAATATGTGTATTTATGTATGTAATCACGAAAAATGAAACTGTAATTTACACTATTACCATAGTAATTATCTTTAGTAAAATCCTTGAGGACCTACAAAAATCGGAAGGCATCGTTCATGTCATGTCAATATAACAACAACAACAATTCATTAGTTTAATTTATTAGATACCAGTGGACAAGCCAAGTAAACCGCACTCCACCAACAAATGTGACCGCCCGAACATCGTCACAAACAGCCATATGCTTTATAGCAACAACGACAGCAATCAAGAACGCTAATGTGCTCAACACGAAAACTTGGCGGGCGCATTTGATTTGGTTTTAGTTGTTGCGAACGGCCGGGGTGTGCAGCTGAAATTCAAAACCACCATCGGCAACGGTCAGACGAGCGCATGCGCATCGAGTTGCCGTAAGCAGTTGTGCTCGGCTGGCCGATTGTCTGTCGTCTCCATCGCTCATGCGGCGAGCCGCTTTGCCGACGCACGTACAGTTGGCGAGCACGGAGCTGAGTGGCAAAGATAGTTGGAAGTGGGGAATCGGTGAAGGGGAAGAGAGGGGTGGAGATCGACTGCGGCGGGCAGGGTGGCGAGATAAAAATGAAAATGACGAAAAAGCAGGCAACGCACACAAATTGCGCTGTGCGGGCAATAAAACGAAATGTAAAAATATGGCGGCTATTCGGCAACAACAACGACAGCACAGCACCGGCAGCAATGGAGCGTCAGCGATGAAGGTTACAAAAACGAAACGAAAATGACGCGACTGCCGTTGGCAGCGACGACAGCAAAGTCGACGAAAGGCCGCCAGCATGATAAAATCATAATGAAAATAAGCATTTGATGTGCTGACGGCACACAAACAACAACAGCAACAAAAATGCAAGGCAATCAACCCAAGCATAATACCAATGTTGCGGTGCTGCTGCTGTACCCAACAAAATGAACGAGGGTTGGTGACGCAAAGTGAAAAATGTAATTTTCCTGCAGTGAGCGAGTCGTGCGAGGAGGGTCGAAGCAACAAAAAATTCAAATAACACGCAACAGCAACAAAACTGTGGCAACGGCTGTGCTGCTGCCGACAAACGACTTCAAGCTGAAATTAACACACAAAGAAACGCCAAAACCCATCAGCGTTTTTTCTCTTCATATTTTCATTGCTTTCCTCCTCTTTTTCGTGTGCTGGGTTCGAATTGAAATGCTCTGCGCATGGATGGAGCATTAAATGTGTGCGTGTTGTTGTTGTAGAATACACAAAAGCAAAAAGCAGCAGAAAAATAAATTGAATTCTTACTGCTGCTGCTTTGTCAGGTAGGCGCGCACGCACGGTGTGCACACGCATGTACACACCAACAGCGCTAACAACAACAATTCAACGACACAAAAAGAAGATGAAGTAAAACACAAGGCGCAGCAGTCAGCCTGCCTGCCTGCTCGTCATTATAGTCGCAAAAGTATTTTGTTGCTGCTATGCCAGTGCTTGTGTAAGGCATGTGAAGGGGGAACACAGGCCTGCAGATGCCAGCTGTGTTTTATGGCATTTTTTCTTTCGTTCATTTATAATGACTGTATTCACCCCAGCGCGCCTTTCGCTTCGCTCAACATAGCCGCGGCAAACTCGTGCAAACGAGACAGCGGCTCTGCGTCCGCGGCACCGTTTGCATCGCTCACTCGCGCGCCTTCCGCACGAGTAAAGAATTTGTCGTTTGTGCCGCGACTGGTTTTTTCTGCATACAATTTGTTGTTGCTATTTTTCAGACGACCCCTGGCGACAACGCCGACTGCATTGTTGTTGTGCGTCTGTGTGCTGTCTGAAATTTCGTCCGCACGTAGCGTACGCGCAGGCAGAGTTGCCGCCAGTTCAAGTGTGTTCGCCGCGGTGTTTGGTTGTGCCTGGTTCGGTTGCTTCAACGAGTGCTTGATTTACGGTTATTGTTGATTGTATTTTTCATTATTTTGTGCTCTGGATTCAGTACTCAGCTCAGAGAGAGCAGTGTACGCACAAAAGCAACAACAAGAAACGTTGATTTCCGAATACAACGACGAAACAGTGCTGCCACTAAAATGTCGGCTACGTTGAAACAGGGCCAAACGGTTGGACCATCGCCGCCATAGTGGAAAAAACTGAAAAGTGATTATTGTGCAATTGGTTTGGAAAAACGCGAAATGCAATCGAAGATTAAGCTGAAAAGTGCAGCCTTTGCTGAGGGCTTTGGCAGCGTAGCTTTTATATAAGTGCAAGTTGGAGGCAGTGAGTAGCTTGCAACCTGCTCCTAATATCGCCCGCCCCCCCGAAACACAGGTGCTTGGCCTTAACATACACACCAAACATGAAAATAAAAGAAAAATTGATTGAAGTTAAACTACCGATTTGCTTGTGATATTTGTTGGCGTAGGCCAGATAATTGTTAAGTGTGTTTCAGTTTTGTGTCCGTACGTTGCGTTTTCGTTTTTATTGTTGTGTTGCTCTCATCCCCGTTCGTTTGGTTTTTGTTGTTCAGCTTTATGAATTCGTACGAACGAAAAGGCGGACTGTGCTGCATGCGAATTTTTAAGTTGATTCAATTCGATTTTATGTTGAACGATGGATCGTCGTGCATTGAAATTTATTTCAAAAAGGTATTTCCAATTAACATATTATTTTCTTTTACGTTATGCTTAACATCTTGCTTTCAGTTGTATATTCGGCTCTTTTTCGCTTCTGCTTGGTTGCGCTCTGTTTGATATTTTCTCACTCATAGGATTATGGGTTGGTAACGCGCAAATGCTAGTGTTGCCAGATGGAGGTTAATTCAAGTAGTGATGGATTTTTGTGGTGCCGTAAATGTTTAAACATGAATTTTTGAAATATGGTCTGTGTGCTACGTATTTGTTGTCAAACCACAAATTGCGGTTGGTCATATATTGTGAGCTGAAGGACCAGTTGTGATTGTCGAAATCAGTTAGTGGGTAATCCCCGATGCACACGTTTTTTGCTTTTACCCGCCAACTCGACCTCAGAAATCAACTGAAATCAAAACTCTTAACCGTGGAACACCGAAATATTACTCGATTCGAATAACAGTGAACATTTTGTGATTAAAGGATGAAACACAATTTTGAAGTTGCTGAAGTCTGTTTTAGATCAGAAAATTTTTGGAGCACAATCTGTGCCCACCGGTTTCGCGTTAATTGTATTTCGGGATTTGAGATGGTTTGGTTTAAATTGGTACATTGTGGCAACACAGCTTCTGTTGCTTCTCGTTTAGTTTTTGCTGTTGTTGTACCATCAATGCACAAAAGTTTTGTGTGCATTCAGCATGTACGGCATTTGCTGGCGCGAGTGGTGTGTGTGTGTGCGTTAAATTTCTATCTGGTGTGTGCCGTACAAGCGCTTGGTGTCACGCATCCAGAGCACACTGCACTGTCACACAATTCACTACTTGTTGGGCACAGTGTTGCATTTAGAATAGTAGCTTATATTCTACTCTTGGGGGATATTTTGCACTCCGTAGGGAAATAAATCATTTCTGCCCTCATATTTGCGTCGCAAACTGATGTTTTTGATTTTATTAAAATGCCGGATCAACGGCCATCGAATTAAGTACATGGCAGCAACTTCCAATTATGAATGTTTTACCTCTGATTTGACCATCTTGAGTGTCAAATTAAAATATCTGCGTGTATATTGCGGCGATAGGCTTGCCATCCAGGGGTGTTTTACCAGCAGTCGCAAAATATTCGCAAGCGCATATCTGAAGAAAAAAAGGTTAAATAGTCCCAACGCTCACAATTCTTCCCCTTCGTGTGCCTCAGTAGCTCCTGGCATCTTGCCGCTAGTGACATGGACCGGCACATAAGCAACGCACTGCCTCGTCTGCTTCGCGAATTGCCTGAAAATTCTGAGCTGTTTTGTTGTTGTTTTTGCAAATGCGATAGACGCATGCAATTCGCGCGCACCCATTGGCAAAAATTGCAAGCAAGAACAGCAGCGACCGAATATTCTGCCTGCGCCCAACAACCTCAAGCTCGACAAGCGAAAAACAACATTGGTGAAATTCGCTTCTTATGTTTTCGAAGTTATCTGAGCGCAACAGTGTGAGCGGACCGAGTCGGAGTTTTGGGTTGTATGCTCTGGTGTTTGCTTTAATGCTGCTGTTGTTTTTATTGATGTCTTCCCAAAATGCACATTTATCAAAAACCAGTTTTCCCGCTGTGTTGACAACTGCTGCTGTTGTTGCTCCTGCATTATTGTTGGTTTTGTCGGTGCTGCTGCTCAGTGAGGGACATTTTCGCAATGGGCGATTAGAGCTGGCTGGGCTGGTTGGTGGTAGCCGTGGCGGTCTTGGTGGTAGTTTTCGGATAAAGAAAATAAGAGAAAGAAAATGAAGGGACGAAGGCAACAAGCTCAGAGCATGAGCAGATTAAATAACAAAATTTTGGGGAAGAAAGTAAAAATGGGAACAATGTAACAATAACAACAAAAGCAGAACGTTTGTAAATTACATTAGGGGTGGGCAGACAGCGCAGTTGTAAACGCCAAGTGTTACCAGAGTGGCGGAAACGACACAAGGCCTGCGGTAATTAATTTTGCTGAACAAACACAATTTTTGAGTATTAGCACTTGCCATATCAAGCAGGAGCTACATAGCATGCATACTTAAAACAGCACAATGTTTCCAACTCGTTTATTAGCTGGTCGGATAATTGCATATCGCTCGATGAACACACTTGACACTCTTCCATTTTAGCCGGGGAAAATAGACCAAATATATTTTTTTAATTTGTGCATCTTGTCCGCATATGTAAGTGTCGCTGAAAACTTTCTAGATTTCGATCGATCACTCGCCCATCACATACCTATATAAGCCAGTCGTGTACTTGTGCAACCATTAGATGGGTGGTGGCAAAATAAATAGACTTAAAAATCGGCAAGAATGGTAACTTCTACGAAAGATTGATCAATTTGATTGAGAATTTGGGTCAAAATTTATTGTCACATTGCCGCCTCAAAAAGCGAATGTCATATATTCAGTTGCATTTAAAAGAACATACGACATACGTTTTCTGAGACGACGAAACGTGCTTAAACTTAATCCTTAAGCAGTGGATATGCATCGGTATATAATTCCTAATAATAACGCGAATTAAACAATGTCTGCCCGAATTGTTGCACACGAACCCTCGCTGGCGCATTGCTCTCTCCATAATATCTTCACACTCTCCTTTTGACTGACCTGCTCTCGCTCTCTGAATGCGGTCGCTTTGCTTCGGTTTTAATGAATTCCGCAGTATGGCAACCCTTGCACTTTTTATGTCATTTTAGTTTTGTTGTCTTCTCTTGCCCCAGCCGCTGGCGTTGAAGCGAAATTAAACTTCGCAGACCTTTTTGTCCTGCTCGCACCAATTGCTGACGGCGTGCTCTTTCGCACTCGCAGCTGCGCGTTCTGCGCTGCCCATATTTTTTTACTGTGGGCATGGATTGCAAAAATAATCGATAGATTGTTGCTGTTGGCTTAACGTTTTTTGTTGTTTTCGTTTGCGCCGTGGACGGCGACGACGTCTGTGCACATTTTAACCACCAAGCAACAAAAATTTGTATTGCTATTGCCGTGCTGTGTTTCTCTTTCTACCGCGGCGTGCATGGCACGTGGCCCGCACAGCGCGCCCGCTCCACCACCCAGCACTACCAACACCGCCATCAACACAAGCCATAAATTTTGTGAGAATGTTGATGGGAGCCAGAAAAAAACCACAAACCGAAACGAAAAAGGTTGTTTTTGTTAGGGGGAAGAGCGAGAGGGGCAGCGTGCATGTCCCCCATTCCCAATCGTGCATCCAATTCGAATTGTGAATTGTTGGCGCGTTCCTGCTTTTGCTTTGCTTATGGCATTGTTTCATTCTTTCTGACATTGCATTTGTATTTTGGTTGTGAGGTTGTTGTTGTTGTTGTTGGGCTGTGTATTGCGTGGCGTTTGTTGAAATTGATGATGGTCGTTCACGGGCTTGTTGTTCTTGCGCCGTGTCTCACGTCGCGGAAGTGTGGCTGCGTGCGCTGTTGGGTATTGATACTGCCTTGGTTTTTTATGCCTCGTCTAAGTTTTTTTCTTTGCTGATCGTTGATGTTGGGGACGCTGTTGTGTTAGTGCCGTTGCCATTTACCGCGTTGGCGATGATGAGAAAAGCAATGCCGAGCGTGATGTCGCTGTTTCTGGTCGAACGGCAACAAAAACGAAACGAAGAAGCAGAATGGACTGCACTGCAAAGTCAACAGAAACAACGACGATGCAACGGCTACCACAGACTTCAGAACGTGGTATGGACAGGGACATAGTGCGCTACACAAAGGGCGGTGGTGTGAAGGATTCGCGCCACAGTTGTTTTCATATTCCTATTGGTATTATACATATGACTGTGTTTAGGCCTTGCTCCTGAGGGTCCACTTTTAAGTGTACATTACAAAATGTCCACGCCTACTTTTCATGTTTGGAGCCATCAATTGAAGGCCACAAACCTTGATGTGAAGATTTGTGCCACATGTGCTCTCGTGCCATTGACCGGAAGTAGCGCTCGCCTCTGCAAGGGCTTGTGGTTCGCTGCCGGCAACTGCCGGAGCTGGCGCGTTGCTGTTGAATTTGCGAAGCGTGTGCCCTTCTTTGTTGGTGTTGTCTGTGCCATCGTCATTCCCCCAATGCTTTTTTGCGTTGATTTTTTCGCAGCCTCTACAATAGCCAAGACCGTGCCGGCAGCCATTCTCATTTGTATGTCTCATATTGTTTCCATTTTCCCCCTTCCCTCGCGTAACATGCAATGCTTTTTTGTCGATTATCTTGTTTCTTTGCCGTTTTGCTGCAGTTATAGTTGATTCGCTAACCGCATCAGCGCCATATTTAAATAAAGCACACACAAGCACTCACACAAAGACAACAAAAACATGGAAAAACAGCAAAAGGTAAAAAAGAATTGTTTAAACAATTTCAGCGAACGGTGCTTTTTTGTTTGTGTGGTGCGACGGCTGTATTTGGAGGGCGCTTTGGGGAGCTTCGCTGCTCAGATGGAGTCGCGCACGTGCGTACCTCGGGGTACCAAGTCCCCCAACCCATCAGTAAAAGTAGAAAGTTTAAAATTTTAAGAACTTATATCTCCCTTGGCGACGCCGTCCAACACAAGTTCTTCACACGTGTTTCCTACGACTTTTTGGCATCCCTTGTTCGGTTTGTTTGGCTGCTCGTTGTTTTTTTAATGTTCTTGTTTTTTTGTGCGGGAAATTCACCCCTTTCGCGAGCGAATAACTCGTCGCGCTCGCTGTGCGTCGAACACCATTTTGCCAGAAATCGAATGGGAAGCGCACAGAAAACACCCCTTATCTCGCCTAAAATCTGAGGGGTAGTCTATGCGGTGTCCCTCTGGGCTCTTGGTCGCTGCAACCTTCTCACGTCGGCAGGGTAATCAAATTAGACATGTGCATTAATGGGTGAAAGGGCAGTCGGTCGCGTCGACTGTGTGTTGCACCCTACAAATAGTGGACTATTTTTTACTGAGAGCAAAACGGGTCATAGTGCTGATTCCTGGTATTGCAATCGATGGTGATGGCTGATTAGTCGTCTACAAAGTACACTTTCGACAGTTGCTATCATTCTTTAGTTTCGATGAATGCCGACTCCTCCCTCACCCTCTCTCTCTCTCTCTTAAGCTTTGCTTTCTCACTGTCCTGCTCTCTTTTTACTAGTGCTAAGCTGTAGCTTTATGTACGAAAGAGCCTATTTTGATGTAATCTTTTCTTTCAGATCGGACATTGAAAGCGACAGCACACACACAACAGCCAGCAACGCGTCTTACCTGCCCACGCAGCCCTTAAAAGACAACTCGAATATCCGCATAATTAAAGTAAATTCCGAGTACTCGCAGTCAACGGAAAACGGCACAGCAATATTAAAACAACAACAACAAGCGATTACCGTCACCGGTTCCGGTGGAAATAATAATAATACTAACAAAAGCAACGAACGCCCACTCAAGTGTCTAGAGACGCTTGCACAGAAGGCGGGTATCACGTTTGACGAGAAGTACGATTTCGCCAGTCCGCCACATCCAGGCGTGCACGGTCACAGCCAGAGCCAAAGTCAAAGCAGTGCTAGCGTTAGTAGCAGCAGCAGCAGCAACACCAGCAATCATAACCACATCAACTTAAGCAACGGTTATAGTTCATCACATACGGGAGGCGCTTCATCAGTTGTTACATCCACTACCACCACCACCGCCACCACAACGAGCACACAGAAAAGCTTCACGCTGGAGAAGGCACAGAGTCCCGCCCAGCAAGTGGCGCCATCGGCGGTGCCACTGCAAATTTCACCCGAGCAACTGCAGCAGCTACAACAGCTGCAGTTACAGCATGGCTCTCCCTTCACTGCCATCCAAGTGAAGCAAGAGTTCCCCACACATACTGCCACCACACACCAGCTGAGCGCTACGGGCGCTGCCGGTGAACTGAAACACCCGGGATTGCTGGATCCCACACAGGCTTCCCAACTGCAGCAAATGCAGATGCAGTTGGCGGACGCGAACGGCGGCGCGCCCGGCAGCCCTGCCACCCAGCAGACGCCGAGCAGCGCGGCGGCAGCAGTGGCGGCCATGCAACAACACTCGACCACTATTAGCACCATGTCGCCTATGCAGCTTACAACGGGTCAGGTGTTGGGCGATTGGACACAGGGCAGTCGCACGGTGCAGCTGATGCAGCAGCCATCGCTCAACTCGGCGAACTTCCTATATCCGCAGCTCGTCTCGGGCAACTTGATACACGCCGGTTTGGGACAGTCGCCTATACAGGTGAGTCAGAACGACCGTTCGTGTTGCTGATGTTGGTAAATTTCTTATTTCATCTTCTCAACAATACAGGTGATCACGAAGCCGTTTCAGGGTGGGGCACCTCAAATGATTACGACGCAAAATGCGAAACAGATGATCGGTGGCAATGCCGGCTTTCCCAGCGGCACCTATGCCATTCCCTCTAGCCAGTCGCCACAGACGTTGCTATTTACACCCGTGCTGTCGCAATCACCACAACAACAGCACATTTTGCAGACAATGGCAGCGGCAAGTGCACAGCAGCAGCAGCAGCAGCAACAACAACAACATCAGCAAAATGCTGCCAAAGCTAGCGCTGACGCGCAAAAGAGTTTGCAGCAGAAAGTGGTGCAGAAGGTGACCACCACTACAAACACGGTGCAGTCGGCCACAGGGGCCAGTGGTGGCGTGGCTGCCGTAGCACAACAGCAACAGCAGCAGTCAACACAGCAATGCGTTCAAGTGTCGCAGGCGACCATGCCCGCTGCCACACAGATTATCAGTCCGCTGCAAGGCGCCACTGGTGCTCCACAGCAAATGCAAATAACTACGCCCTGGCTGCAGTCTATCGGTCCTTTCTGGTCCAATGGACTGCAACAGCTGCAAAATCCAATCATCATACGTGGCACGCAGCCTGACGGCACACCGGGCATGTACATACAGCAACCAGCTGCACACCAGGCCATACAGACGCAGCAACCAAATCGTAAGTTTTGCATCAGATTCAGTATCAATTTTACTTAGATCTCATTCTGTTCGTCTTGATTCGGCAGAAATTACTCTTCAGTGTAATGTGACCCAAACGCCGCAGAAACCGCGGAGTCAAATGGAGGGACTTGCGCCCAAACAGCAGACGCAACAGCAACAAGCACAACAGCAGCAGGCCGCGCAGACTGTGGCGGCACAGCTGCAGCAGCAAGCGGCAGTGGCGGGCCAATTACAACAGCAGGTGGCAGCGCAGCGTATGCCGCAGATACTGCCGCAAAATGGCGCACAAATACGACCAGCCAGTTCGGTGTCAACGCAAACGGCACAAAATCAAAGCTTACTGAAACAGAAAATGCGCAACAAGCAGACGCCGGTACGCCCAGCCATGCCGGCAATGAAGACTGAAAATGGACAGGCGAAACAGCAAACAATAAGCACCGCGACGGCTGCGGGTTTACAGCAGCAGGCAGCAACAATGCATCAAGTGGGCAAGTAAGTAAAGTAAACCAAGCCTTGAGGTCTGATCAAGTTGACTTTTGAAATGGGATGTCCTTGGAGCTAGGTGTTAAATTTTGCGTTCTCAATCTGTTTTGTAGAATGGTGGTAATGAGTGGCACGCCGATAACAATACAGAACGGGCAGGCGATACAGCAAGCCACCACAACCAACGCGCATGTCGACAAGCAACAACAACAGCAGCAACAGCAAATTCAGTTGCAGCAACTACAGAAGCAACAGCAGCAACAACAAGCCCTATTGCAGCAGCAACTATTGCAGCAACAAATCGCCCAAATCCAAATGCAACAACAGCAACAATTAGCTCAGCAGCAACAGCAACAGCCACAGCAAATACAGTTGCAGGTCACGCCGCAAACATTTATTACTCAGCAACAACAACAGCAGCAGCAGCAACAACAACAACAGCAGCAACTGCAAAATCAACTCATCCAACAACAACAACAGCAGCAATTAGCCCAGCAGCAGCAGCGCGAGCAACAGCAGCAGCAGCAAAATATTAATTATCAAATTGTGCTGCAGCAATCACCACAGCAACAACATCAACAGCAGCAGCAGCAACACCAACAGCAGCAGCAGCAACAACAGCAACAGGCGCACTTGTCACAGCAGATCACAACCGCCCCTTTTACGGTTTCATCGTCGACACCATCGAGCATTGCGTCGTCGAGTGCAGCCGCAGCTGCATTGCAGCAGCACGTAGCTTATCAGTCGAAAGCCGCATTACCGCCGACGTCCGTGGTAACCATTTCGAATCAGACAGGACCGCTGGTAACGAGCACTGTGGGCATCAATCAGACTGCACAGTTGCAACAGAACCTAGTGGCAGCAACGCTGGCTGCTGCCCAACAACAACACCAGCAACAACAACAGCAACAACAACAACAGCAGCAACAACAACAGCAGCAACAGCAACAACAACAACAGCAACAACAGCAGCAGCAACAACAACAGCAACAACAACAACAACAGCATCAACAACAACAACAGCAGCAGCAACAACATCAGCACTCGCAAATGGGGCCGCCAAGTACACCGACTGCAACATCGCAATTGCCACAGTCCAGCACTTCGTCGACACCCACACAGAGCCCATTGATTGGCTTGACCTCGATGATGAACACGTCTATCGGCAGTATCGCGCACAGCTCACCTTCGACTACAATGACTGCAACAGTGGGAATGTCCTCACCAATGGGCACAAGTGGTCAGGTCTCATCGCTGCCCAGTACACCACTAAAGGCCATGACCAACGGCGAACAGCAGTCGCAATCTGCGCAGCAATTGAAGAGCAGCAACATGAGTACGCCATCTCCCATGAATATGAGTGCAGGCTCAGTGCAATCAGCATTTTCCTCAGCCATGACTATAGCAACAACTACAGTAGCTGCTGGTTCTACCCAAATGGCTGACCTCAAGGATACATCGTGTACAAAGTCTGTCGTTGAGACACCTAAAGTTTCGAGCGCCCAACAGCGTGCAGAGTCTTCGACAGCACCAACCACAATCCCTGCCAACATGCCGGCGACGGCTGTCCATCCGAACACCCTGAACGGCGAGGCAACACAAACATCAACTCCCATGGATACCACTCCATCACCGACAACAGCAGCTAGCCAAAGTGCTGCGCAGGTCTCATCGGCAAAGGGTGTTGCCTCCACTACCCAACCACCTGCAGCATCACCTGCCAAAAGCACCGGTAAGTTGATCAACATTGGATCGAAGCATCTAAATTAATTGTGTCCGTTTCTTTCCTTTTTCGACAGTTAGCGCTAATCGCGTCACGGACAATGGCAAAGCTGCAGGCGCGCCCGAAGGGGAAAAATCAGCGTCTACAGCGGCTGCATCCTCCACCAATGATGATGAGAGCGCGCAGGTGAACAACAAAAGTGCAAATAGTTCGCTCAGCATGTCGTCCGTCGCGACCAAGTCCACAGCCGGTGGAAATATGGCCAAAGCCGAAAAGGATCTGCCCAAGGCTATGATTAAGCCCAATGTGCTGACGCATGTGATCGACGGTTTCATCATACAGGAAGCGAACGAACCATTCCCCGTTACACGCCAACGCTACACCGACAAAGACGTCAGTGACGAGCCGCCAAGTAAGTTGCACAAGGTGGGCGACAAACCATGCAAGTATTTACGAGTAGGTTTGTTTACAGAGAAAAAGGTTGCCCTCGAAGAGACCAGTAATACCAACATCCAGCACAATTCTGTTGTCGCTCTGCCACCGGATATGATAGCCTGCGAGCAATGCGGCAAGCCTGAACACAAATCGAAATTGAAGAAGAAACGATTCTGCTCGCTGAGCTGCGTGCGCCAGGCGAAAATGTCCATGGGTGACCAGCAGCAGCACCAGCACCATCATGAACTGGCACTCAACACGGCCAATTGTGATTCAGTGCACAAAGTTGACGCAACCACACCCAGCAATGGCCAGCCGGAGAAGATGGTCGTGGAGACAATGAACAACAGTAATATGACCAACACAAAGGCGGCGACTGGCGAAAATGTAGCTGCAGGCGCTGATGGTTCTGGTAATGCAGCGACAACTGTGACTGACCGTCCGCCCATGGCCGACTGGAGCGTGGCGGAAGTGTGCGAGTTCATTCGGAATTTGCCCGGCTGCAACGATTATGTAGACGACTTTGAGCAGCAAGAGATCGACGGGCAGGCGTTAATGCTGCTCAAGGAGAATCACCTGGTTAATGCGATGGGCATGAAATTAGGGCCGGCACTGAAGATAGTCGCCAAGGTGGAATCGATGAAGGAGCTGGTGGCGAGTGCAGCGGCAGCAGCAGCGGGGGCAGTTGCCGGCGCCGAAAAAGAAGCGCAGCAGTAAATGCAATAGTTGGAGCACGCCGCGACGACACAATTGTACCATAATTCAAACGCAATAGAATTAAACACAATCCCATTTAATTGTAAGAAACCTCTTCATCGACCAATCATGTACATATAGACGGTAACAGAAAGCTGCGAGCATCAATCAGATTTTGGCTTTGGCAAAGTTCTGCGCTCTTGCATTGCATAATATCCTAAGATGGTGAAACTGATATTTAGTTGTAATTAGGGAGAAGTGGTAACAGTGAACGCTACACTGCACTGCTGCAAATTAAGGCGCAACAAGCTTTTTTTTTTGCAAAAGTTCTACTCCTGCTGCGCGCGGAGTTTCAATTGTATATATCTGACTTGCGGACAAGCATTGCGTTGCAAATGCTTTTAATTTAATCGGACATATTAGCTACATGTGTACGTAGTATTAGGATGAATCTAAACAATTGTGTAGTGTAGACAGTTTTTATTTAAGGAACTTTGGCTGAGAGCGCTGAGAGTATTCGCTAAGCATTGAAATTCAGATCCAGAGTACGTATTTTTTACCTACGATTATCGACTTTATTGTAATTATAATTGCTAAATGATTAAAATAAATTGTAAAGAAGTGAAACTACTAAAAGTGAGTATTTAAAAAACAAGCGTACTGTATTTATTGAGTTAACGGTTTAATCTTATCTTGCTGACGTGAGAATCGAAGTAGAAAGGATATATTCATAGAACATTCAATTGCCTGCCATTACGTATTCCAAGAATGATAGCCCGTCCGCCGCTTCTACCACAACGCCCAGTAATTTTTACATACAACACTTCAGTTTGGGCTATTGTGAAAAGTTTATTGGGTTTATTTTTATAATTGAGTGAGTTGCGCGCGATTTGCAATTGCATCGATTCCTATATCTTAGCTACTTGGCGTCGTTTACATGATTCACCTGCTATTTTGAATTCTATATACGAGCACTTGTTTGTGTTTTAGCGAAAGTTTGCAATTGAATATTTGGAGTTTTACCCCCTTACTTGGCTACATATTGATTTTAGTTTCTTGAATTAATGGCTGGTTAATAATTGCACGCTCCTTGCCTCCTCTCTCTCCAACTATTGCTGTGCGCACGTACGTATGGGTACATTGCGCTGGTTAATGATTTGGTGTATACTCGTTGCTAGATAAATGGACAAGAAATGTTTGTTTTTGGTTTTGTTTATAAAAATGCTTACTGCTACATTCTTGTTCGTTTCTCCGTTTTGTTTGGTTTTCGTTAGCTTAGAAATAAATTGACTATAATGTAATTGGTCAATTTTTTGCGGCATTTAAACGTTATTGTGTGACTTTTGAATCTTTCACATTTCTCATTGTTCGCATTTGATTGTTGTGTTGTGTTGTGTTGCTGTGCCTTCGCTCTTTGTTCACATACCTCAAACACACACATACATACACACATACACTCGCATACAGACTATGTCGTTATTTATAAAGCAAACGTTATTCACAGCCTTTTCTTTGAACTCGCTCTGGCACAGGAAAACCACATTCAGCCGTTCTTCCACTGCCGCTGTGTATGCACGATTCCACCCGGTATTGCCCAGTTCGTACGTGCAGCGGTTCTCCACTTGGCTTGAGTGAGGTTTCGTGGGCTAACTGACAGCGTCTTGCTTATCAAATGGATGGGCCATTTCGCTTCGAGTTCCTGGATATTGCACATGCCAACAACACTTCACAACATACACTATGTATATACATATGTATAATCGCAAACCATTTTCCAGCACCCAGCGTGCCCACATCGACGACGCTGTTTGCTGTCAAATTTTACATATCAATTTGATATACCGTTATTGTGAATACTTGGCTGCGCTTCACTTGGTACCAATTCGTTTTATTTCCTTATATTGTTTTGCTCTTCTTGTAAATAACTTTTTCATATATTTGTGTGTGTTTTACATTAAATTTAATTTGTTTTTGTAATTGAAAAGACCACAGTTGATGAGTTTGTGAGAATATAAAATATTCGAATTTTCTACTTAACAATTTTGGAGTTATCATTGTGATACTTTGAATATATTTATATGTATGCTTCGGTTTTTTTACAACTTCTAGCTCTCACCTACGCGAGATTTTATTACATGTTCACTTACCTATTTAGTTGCTTATCTGTTCACTAATTATTTGAAGGCAATTTTCGTTATTCTAAATACTATTCATAATCACCCAGCTCCTGCATATATATATATAATATAATTATATAGTATATATATATGTATTATATTATTTACGACTTTATGTGCCTATAATTGCTGAAGTTTGTTCAACCCCCACGACTAGCGGTTTTAGTTGAGAGAGTGTCACGTAAAAATTGGAAGGAAATATATTGAGAACAGACGAAAACGTAAAATATACAGTGTCAGAGTAGAAGGAACCGCATGGACAAGGTCTGGACAGGTCACCAACTAAGATAACTACGCAAAGATATACATTTTTAGTTGAATTCAATTTATCATTTCGTCGAAAGTTCGCAAAGCTGTGGGTTCTTAACTTGAGTTGACAGACTTTCTTTTGGCAAGTTTGAAAATTCGTCTCATACCGGAGGTGTTTGCTTGATACCACCCAGAGCCAGCACCTCTATGCGGTTCGTTCATTCACTGATTAATACGTTAGATTAGATTTGTAACGTGCGGATCGAACGTTTTCCGTGCCCACCGAAGTCTACTATCATTTTACTCCATTGTTATTTTCTCGTTTGAAGGCGCGACTTTCCTAAGTAAAGAAATCGCATGCTCCATGTTTGTGAAATCTCAGCAAGGTGTTGCAAGGAGCAAGGTAGTGGCTGCACTTCGGTGAAGAGCACAATAACTTTGTCCGTTAGTTGCAACACGGCGCAGTATTTCATGTTGGCACTGCTATTCGTTTGTTTAATTTCGAAAACCAACCGAACACTTTCTGTGCCGCACTTGTGCTGCTACCTTGTTCAATGTGCCTTGTACGCACTGATGAATGAACGCAGCACGTGTGTATGTAGGGACGTAATGTAACATATGTACTTAAATGAATGATCGAAGCGACGTTTAAGATTTAATGCATGTGCTCCTATGTCTAGGCGGATGTCTTTGGGGTCGGGTATTGGGTTTTGGGGTTTCGATTTTGTTTAGCACCAATTTAAACGTACGACTAATTAGTTCAATGTTTTTCATTCATAAGTGTTGAAGTAGATATGTTAATCTCTAATTTCAGTGACTGCGGAAACCAAGGGAGCACAGCGACGAACTGTGCTCAGAACTTTCACAAAGAGCCGCTGCGTCCGAAACTAAAAATATAACTCAAAAGATGTACTGCTATAAATGCTAATGTCGATTATCACCCGAAATTCCAGGCATTGTTAATGGAGTCCGACTGATTGGTATGTTTGTTGATTTTTGTGTGAAATAATTTTCCGAAATCTTAAAATTACCAATTGCCAGGGTCGAAAATGTTTGTGTAAAATCTGATTGTGAAAAAGAGATTTAGAAATGAAGAGGTTTTGCGTGGTCCAAAGAGCCTCAAACTGCTCAGGCATCCCACCAGACTTTGAATAAAAAAGCATTTTCGAGTGCAGCTAGAAGCGGTGACAACGGCATCAGTTGCCGGGGCCCTCGGCCACTGACTTATCGACCGAGTAGTAGATAAACCACGATTGCGAAGGGTGATTGGATGGCAACAAATACTGTTGTCGGCCGCAAACTTTGTACAGTAATATGATAAATATCATTGAAATAAGTGCTTAAAGACACCTGCATAGAAAGAATAGAATTTAAAAAGTTTTCCGGTAGTGAAAGAACAGAGCGTTCAGTCTGTCGGGACACCGGTAGTGGATTAGTAGCCGCAATGCGGCTTGGAGTCACCATAACACCGACGGAGAGCGTCGAGTGGTGTCAATCAGAATGTTTGTATTAAATTTTTACTGATCTTATTTCACAAAATTTGAGATACTTGGAATATGCTTCTGATACGGGCCTCGCGCACTGAGGAGCTTGAATTCTCTGGCGTAGACGATTGTGGTGGTACTGGTCCACGTACGTAGCGATGTCTAAGCAAATAATTTGTGAATACCATAGTTTATGATTCGTTAAGAGCGTATGTGTTGCTCCGTATAGATATAGGTCTTAAAATTGTATGCGGTATAGTTAAAATTATTATCGTCTTTTCTCTTAAAGATTCATTTGGTTTTTGTTGGTTGGAGAATTGGTAAATATGCGGCACAGCATAGGCTGTGTTTTTCTACTTTCTAAACGTAACTCAAAGTATAGTATGTAACATAGTACATCAGTAAAAGCGTTTTTCGACTACGATATAAAAAAATGTGCCAACTTTGCGTAGTGCCCATCGTATTTACCAGCCGAACCTACTCGCGCACATTTATTACGTGAAGTAGTGTTGCACGCGCGTGTCTAGAAAGTGTTTTATAGTTGCTACTTGGATGTACATAATTAAATCGCTCAATTGATTAAGCCTAATTGCTCTAAGTGTGTGTGTGTATGTTTGCTAAAAGTTATAAGTTGAAAATGATGTCGGCGAGGAGGGCCAGCACCACGGTTGAAGCAGCGAGTGGGGAGATGCTCACGGCCGGTGCCATGCTGTTGCCGGCCAATATTTCGGCTCGCTTCCGCATGCGCTCCTTGAAACGGCGAAGAGACAAGATTGTTAAAAGGCTGCTCGTTCGGATGTAGTTATTCACAAATGTTTTATACACATTTGCGCGATACGTACCTGGTACTTGTTGTCCTCACCGGGCGGGTCCAGGCACTCGAACTCACAACAGCGTTTGCCTACTCTGAAGTTCTTGCAGAACTGCCAAGGAAAGAAAGCAAAAATCATTTGATCGAGTGGCTGAAAATGAGAACAGGTTAGGTGGAACTCACGTAAGGCGGATCGCAGTAGATGGCCTTGCACCACAGCGGTTCCGAGTGGTAGCACACGCAGAGACTGCACACGCCCGGCCCGGGCACGTACAGCATGCCGTGAAAAACAATATTGCCCTGAAAATCGGTGCAGTTCTCCTCGAGGCAGGCTGCACGAGACATGAAACGGAGTGGAATTCAAACGAGTATTTAAGTTGGACTCACTCATTGGCATCTGCATGCATGCTTACAGGCTAAAACCTTCACGATTACAAACTATTTCAACTGCTTTGTCTATCGCGCGCACCAAGTGTTAACATATGTAACCCCATCGATGCGCAAATGCCGACTTTTTCAGTTTTATATGGCAAGTTCATCAAAATCTTATCATGTTGATGGCACTTGATTTCAAACCTCAGTACCAGTTTGTCGATGATCGCTCTGGCTTAGAAGCGGCCAGAGGCAGCATTCGGGTCGTCCGTAAAGCCAACAATCTATTAAAGGCTTATCAGCGAATGCTGTTTATAAATGCTGCGCGATTATGCATTGCTGATAGTGATGCTTGTGAGCTTAGCGGAAGGCACTCAACTCTGCGCGGAGAACACAGATTTCCGATTTAGGTTTAATCGTCTGAATTTATGCCAAACCCGTCTCAATTTGAGCGGTGCGAAAGGAGCACGTTATGGAAAACCTCATTACTAGCATTACGGGCTTCTGTCGTCAGAGCGAATCGCTTGAGTTTGTAGAAAAGAATAAATAATAATGAATGCGGCAAGCTTGTGCCACTCTGCCTGTAAAAATAAGGAATCAGGATTGCATGTGAAAGGCAATAAGCGAGAAGCATGTCCTTAGAAGGACATTTGCACAAGATGTACTCCAATACTGAAACAAACACACACACACACACACACACGCATACCACGAAACCATGATTGTGTTGGTGAGTGCATTTCCGCTGCGATTTATCCACTCGCACGTGCGGTCGCTCGGACGAGAACAGCAAATCCGCCGAAGATTGCGAACCGCGACTCCGCACCACTGAAGAGCCGCCACGGTGCCAAGTACCGTTGCGCATGTACAAATGAGCAACGCCAAGCCGCAACACTCGTCAAATCCATCGCCGAGGACACGCGGTGGTTGAGAACAGTCGTACGGCGGGAACGGTCGCGCGTCACGCGAAATCCTTTGAGTTGCATCCGCTCGCTGGGTATGAAGTCGCGACGGCGCGGTGTTGGTAGGCGCGTTGTGCGGAACGGCCAGTGCCATGACATCACACGGTGAAGGTAATAGTTTGCGTATGTGCGAGACGACTTGGTTTCGTTTGCGCTTTCTAGCATACGAGCGGACTCGTGCTCCGAGTGCGCCTCCTCGCGCCCGCGACAGCATGTCGGCTGCGGCGGCGTCTGGTGGTCAGGTTTGCTGCAGTGCAGGGAGCGTCGATTCTATTTGCGACTCGCTGTTCGCGTTGCCGCTGGTTGCCATCTGTCGCGCGCTACACATCCTTCGTGAGGCCTGCCGGTTGCACAGAACGCGTGAAGTACGGCGACGCCCGTGGGGATTCAAGTAATCGATTTCTCCGGGCTGCAGGCGCAGGGATGCCAGGAAGTTGGTAGGCGGAGTAGATGTGGTCTCAAGAAATATTTACGGTAAGCTTGGCGATACTCGCTTTCACTGTCTCGGGCGAAAAAATCTGTGGTAGCGACTTTAGGAAACGGGAAGTAGCTTCGGCTATCCCGCTTGTCAGTGAGTCGGTTATCCCAGTCTCAGGTTAGGTCTTCTCTTATTGCTTGCATCCGAATTTGGTAGAAGTATAAAACGTGCACTGCTTAAGTGCTGCCACTGCGGTGCTTATGTGTTACTTGTTCTGCTGTTCTGGCTATGCTTCTTCGCGCCTTCCTCGCGCACTGTTGGTCGCGCCTTTAAGTCTTTGAATAATTAAAATCGCTGCCATATGGGCGTTGGAAATTTAGCAAGTTGGTCGTTGTGTGCATGTGTGTGTGAGAGCGAGTTGGTACGTCGGAAAGTAGACTACTGTTTCAACTACTTATGATGGTAGACGAGTGGGTGCGGTCGAGAGGCGGCAGGCTGGCACTTTTGCTTTTGCATTCGGGGCCGCGCTGTGCTGTTACAAATGAAGCTGCCCGCTGACCCACATAAGGCTTGTGAAAGCAAATGTGAAATGTTGAATCAACAAAACATTGCGGCCTCCTGCCGTGCCGACCCGCGCTCTCAGCATCCCTACTCCTTTGAAGGTGTCGCCCCAATTACGAAGCGGCGCGCTCACGGCCCTGCTGCTGCTGCCACATAGTCCCCATAGCGCAACATCGGCGACGAGTGCAGGCCGTTCGAGCGGCTGAGAAGTGCGGAGGGCGCCGCACATTTAACTATTGACCACAGACAACAGCCATCGACAGCCCTTGACCATAACAATAATAATAGCCCCTAATGGGATTCCAACAAGACGAAATATTGTATAAACACAGGCAAGCATGCGGATGTTTGTGTGCAGCGTCACATAGACGCAGATACCTGCGCCAGCACCGCAACGGTGCAAAACTGTTTTAGGTGCTGAAATGCGTGTGTTAGTCTGTCAGTGCTTGTTTGTTTGTTGTGTGTGGCACCCGGCACTCGTCCGATGCTCAATTCAAACGATTTGTTATGCCATCGTGTGTGTGTGTGTGTGTGTGTATGCGAATTGGCGAAGAACATTAAATAAATAATACAATTTCAACGTTCGTTATTAGCGATTTATTTATGACCGACAAGGACCGCGAGGGCGGAACTAAAGACGGCGGACGCAACAGCATAAAAGTCGATTTGGACATCACATTAGTGAAGTTGACTACTTACTTTTTTCGTGCCGATTAATCGGCGAGGTGTACACATTGGAGACCGCATGCATAAGAACCTAGTTATAAGCCATCGACTTAAGCGTGAGGTGAAAGTTCTGTATCTCAATGCCCAAGTTTGTTGCAGGACTTGAGTGGGACCCGAACCCAATCAGCATGGGCGATAGAGAAGTATGAACATTCAAAAATCCTCAACAAGATACGCGCAACAGAAAAAAACATCGGCAAAAATAATAAAGTATATTTAAATCTACACATACATCTAACATATATACAAGTATATAAAAATGAATGTGAAACAAACAAACGTTTGTTGGTCACACGACACTAAAACTCAAAAACTAGAAGACCGATTGGGCTGAAACTTCTCATGGAGTGTTTGTTTTGGCTAAATTTCAGTAAACCACAAGGTGCGAATACGACCCGTCTGGTGGGTGTGGCACCTCCCATACAACCTAAACTTTTAATATGGAATAGCTTTGGAACTATAAATCGGAATGCATTGAAATTTGGTATAAGGCCACCGTTTAGGTATGTCGTTTCACCGGTATTTCATAATCGTTGGACAAGGGGTGTGGCACTTTTCAAACGACACAAATCTTTCAAATAACTTTGGAACTACAGGTCACAGATCAATGACATTTGGCACAGACTTACGTTTTAGACGTCCCCTTCAACAAGGGGAATGGGGTTGGTATTGGACTAGGAGGCATGGCACCGCCCATACATCTCAAATTTTTAATGTGGGAAAGCTTCGAAATTATAAGTCGGACAGCACTTCAATTTTGTAGGTACTGATAAAATTTGAGGGGCGAGGCAAATTTTTTTGTGACTCAAATTTTTCGCGTAACTTTGGAATTGTAAGTCGCACATCAATGAAACTGGGCCGCACCTTCCATTAGAAGACTGAGTTGACCATCGGATAAAAGGAGCGTGGCACCGCCCATACAACTCAAATCTACATGCATATAATTGTTTGCTCCGACTGACTGATTGGCTGACTGATTCATCACCGCCCAGCTCAAACCGCTAAAGCGACAAACATGAAATTTGAACTGTAGGCACATTTACGAAAATAAACTTCCCCTAAACCGAGATTTTTTGAAATTCGGAGTTTAAAGGGGAAAACATGGGTTAAACTGTTGTAAGAAGAAACTTGATTTGTTGGGCCCATTGACTTGAAACTAGCGTGCAAAGCCGCGGGGCTGTGCTAGTATTTATATAAGTATATACATATGTACACCTGTGTGCGCACATATGCATGCAGGATGTGTGCATATGAATCGCCGAATCTCATTAGCAGGAAAGAATCTTTGTATTTTTGATTGTAATGGTTGCTGATATTTTCAAGTTGTTATATCAAATGAGCGCGATACACATAATCGGGGATGGACTGCAAGGACAACGCGCTTCGACCGTGCCATGTAGTGGCGACGTTTAATGGGCAATGGATGGAAACCATTGTTCCGAGCATAGTGGATTAGGGGATAGGTGGCGCGCCAAGTTGTTAGTCAAATTGAACTGGATTATTTATGACTGAAAGGCGCACATATTTATGTATGCATATTTATTAGTACATACCCACACTTCTGTACGGAGTATATAGGGTGGGGTAAATAACTGCAATTATTCCAATATGCAAACAAACATGTATGACCTACTCAAGCGAACTACATAGCTTTGTACATAACTATTTATGTTTGTGTGTGAGTGCGAGTGTGTGTGTGTCGTCTGGCATTCAGCGATACGCCAGCAGCGGCAGCTGTTGCGTACAAAACTACACACACACACACACGTCAGCGTATTGCGTATGCTGAGTGACATGGATTACATGTGCCTAGAGTCTGCAGGACGGAAGCGAGATGTGAGATAAAGTGTAGTTTTTCGTAAATGGAGTAATGAGCTCTGAGCGGTGACAACTGTAATTACCGGTTAATTTGAAGCAAAAGCAAAACAGCAGACAGAACGCCTTCCACTGCCACGCCTGCATTTTGCTCCGGTGGCACGCGGCAACTGAGGCGGCACACGGTGTGCTTGAACACTGAAGAGGTGCGGCACTGGCGGACGCGTACGCAAATCAGCACCAATGTGAGGTCAGGTATTGGTGGACGCGGTCGGGGACTCGATAATCACACGTCGCAGCGCCTCAACGAGATCTTTTTGGTGCTTTTGTAAGTTCGCAGTGCCCAGGTTTCGGCTGTGCGACTGCGGCACGGCGGTGTTGCGACAGCGGCGCGCGGCCAATTGCCGCTCACAGCGATGACAATAAATTTTTCAATCTCAATAAATTACGCCGCATTAGCGCAGATTGCGACAGACGTCGCTGCTATTTCGATTGCGGCTGTGATATGTTTTTGGCAATTATCCTATTTGCCGTTTTACGTGTGTGTTTTCGGCTTTTGCTGTTTTTGCGTCTTGCACACACGACGCGTCAGCGCCCAAGTGGCGTGGTTGCACGGCACTCGTTTGGGTCCTCAGTGTTGTTGAGTTGTTGCTGCTGGTTTGCTCAGCTCCTGCTGGCTCCTGGCAACTAAAACTGCCGTGTAATGCGGTCGTTTTAAGCTCACTTAATGCTCCGGCAGCCAGCAGTTAAGAAGTCGAAAAATGTGCAATCGCACCACAGCTGCTACGGCCAAATGCACGCCTGCACTACTGAAGAGTGGAGGGCAGCCAAGAGCACGAGGTGTCGGAGCTTTGACTCTGTGGTTGGTGTGCGGCATGCGAGGCCTTGGCCGTTGCGACTGCTGCAGGATATCTCCTTGTAACAACGCCCGCTGCACTGGTCGCCTCGGCGAATCCGGTTGAGAATTAGCGTGCTATGATGTTTTCGCGGCCGTCACTCTCCACTGCCGCGCCACCTCGTCACTTTGGTACTTTACCGCCGCACTGCTTCGAGTTTTCAAGAACGCGCAGCCACTAGCTACTGGCTCGGTCGACGTGTGTTTCTCACGAACTATTTACGTGCAATTGATTTTTTGTTCTTCCTTATGCTCTGCTCCGTTTCCTTTTTCCTACGTTGCCTGCTCTTCTCGCGAAATCGGCAGTTGTGGTGTGGCACTTGGCGCAGGACTTCAAGGTACGCACATGCGACCGTGATTTGGGTCCGTCCGGTAGTTGGTGTGGCGCCGCCCGCGTTGTCCCACGTAGCCAGTCACGATAATTGCGCTAATTTGGTTGCAATTGGTGTAGTATGTAGGCTTGCGGGCGCTGCCTCTCGCACTGCCGCTGTGCACTTGATCGAGTTTTAATAGGGCGCAGTGTGGCAGCACGCAGCGCACAAGTCACATGGAGATTTCCTGAAGGCACACGCGCGCATACACTGCTGCTGTGCGCGGAGCTGGCGAAGGAAGAGGGAACTACAAACACACGCACGTCGTGCGTTCGTTGCTGGTGTCTTTGCGCGTCACTGCTCGCCCTGGCGCCACGTCTGACTGGAGCGAAGTTTGAATTGCAACTGAGGCGCTGTTGGGGATGTTCGGCGGCGATGGCGAACAGTGAGCTCGCGATTTCGAACGTCACACGCGCAGCACGAGCCAGCATCGGTAATTACTGCAGCAAACGTGCAAACATGTTCGCGAGTTGTGTGCGGTCGTGCGGTCAGTTGGTGGTGGCTGAGCACCGTCGGAGGCTCCAGTAGCGGCGCCGAGAGCTTGGTTGCGCCTGCTGCCCTACATTGACGTTGCTGAATGAATTTGGTGTGTTTACGTTTTACTTATAGCTCGCGTTACACTGGCGGCAACCATCCACCG